>CM042164.1:14302526-14337526 GCA_023376005.1 Doryteuthis pealeii | reverse complement strand
ATTAATAATCAAACACTGAAAATTTCATTAAATTTGGTTAATTCCCTGATTTTTGGTATTTTTTTCTTTCGGCGGGGTGACATACGATGGTGAAATTTAGGTCCTTTAAGTTCGATTTAACCGCAGATAGATATTTATTTTCAAATATGTTTTAATACTGTGGATCTATTAATCGAAACACTCAGTGTCAGAACATTTTATCAAATCTACATATCAATACACGTGTTCCTCAATCTTCTATCCACTATCATTCTGCAACACCCTCTGGTTAAAATAAAGACCATCCAAATTGTTCAAGATGCAATGCAAAAATGTAAATGCAGATTATCTGGTGTTGCTTAATCACAGATTTCTTATATGTTCCATTTTATTTCACCCAATTTTAAAAATGAAACATTCCAAATGGTCTTGCGTCACTCAACGTAAAGTTAAAAGGAATTGTCAAAGAAAAGTTACAAGTTTGTTTTATTTGTAATATTGAAATTGTGAATTACGGAAAATATTTTGTTAATTTTGATCTTATGTTGTCCCGACCTCCTGCCTTAATTTACACTATGTTTTAGCGAGCCAGCGTCAGGCGAATTTCCAGCCCTACTTAGATATTTTCCAATGCGTGTTTTTGTCACTTTTTTTATCGGCAAATTAATATAGATATTTTAAACGCCTCCCTCCCAACCGTATTAATATATAGATATCATATTGAGCATTTTAGTAGATAGATGATATTAAATACTTACTGCTTTTTCATCTTCAGGCATATTTTTCCACATGGAGGCAAGTTTACGAGAATATTGCTGAAAATAAAAGATAAAATAAAAGACAATTCAAAAAATCCTACTGATAGATAAAAGCACAAGGTGACATATATATGTATACATACACATACATACATACATACACATACACACGCATGCATACACATACATACATATGCATATATACACATATATCAATTATTATACTAAAGCTGAGTGAATCAGATGGTTTGCTAAAGGCTTTTTTCCTATTTAGTTTAATGACACAAAATTCATATCAAAATATTCCTTAGTTCTAGGATTGAGTTATGTTTGAAAAAATCCATCTTAATTGGTTCTAATTAGTCGTAATTTGCAATTAAGTCAAAAACTGATCCGTTTCTTACTTCACATTCTGTACATTCAGACTATTGATATCTCATTCTTTTTATTAAGATCCCTTCTTTTGTTATTAGATAAATATAATTTTCTGCTTAACTCTTAATGTCCTATACTGCCTCATTCCGCCCGGCCGGAAGTCATTCATTTTCCTAATCTTCCCCAAATGATAACCTTTGTTTAAATGTAATATTAAACATATTTAAAAGTCTTTGATTTATGGGAAATAACAGGTAACTTTAAATGAAAAGGCCATTTTTTGATGAATCCTTATAGGAATGGGGCTCTGGACTTGGAAAGCCTTTGTTTAAATGTAATATTAAACATACTGAGAATCTTTGATTTAAGGGAAATAACAGGTAACTTTAAATGAAAAGGCCATTTTTTGATGAATCCTTATAGGAATGGGGCTCTGGACTTGGAAAGCCTTTGTTTAAATGTAATATTAAACATACTGAGAAGTCTTTGATTTAAGGGAAATAACAGGTAACTTTAAATGAAAAGGCCATTTTTTGATGAATCCTTATAGGAATGGGGCTCTGGACTTGGAAAGCCTTTGTTTAAATGTAATATTAAACATACTGAGAAGTCTTTGATTTAAGGGAAATAACAGGTAACTTTAAATGAAAAGGCCATTTTTTTAATAAATCCTTATAAGAATGGGGCTCTGAACTTGGAAAGCCTTTGTTTAAATGTAATATTAAACATATTTAGAAGTCTTTGATTTAAGGGAAATAACAGGTAACTTTAAATGAAAAGGACATTTTTAGATAAATCCTTATAGGAATTGGGTTCTGGACTTAGAAAATTCTCAACAGGATGTTGGATTTGCACACCTAAAAGAAGGCCATAGAACTGATTGGCTGAAATGTTGGGGTGACAAAAGTAGCCTAAAATGTTGGGGTGACAAAAGTAGCATAAAAAAGAATAAGTTCAATAATCTGAAGAATTCATGCAAAGAAAGTAAAAGCAACATTGCAGAAGAACCAAAAAACAAAAACCAAGAAAGGAATTGTGTCTCACTCACCACAAAAGGTATGTTACCACGTTCCACTTTAGATGCACGTGTAAAGATGGCATAGGCATTCATTGGACGTTTTGGACGACAATTTTTACGTTCAAGCTGAGGATGGAAATTTCATTTTTTTAAATTCAGTACAAAAATCAACGCAAGAAAAAGAAACAAATCTTTATTATTTTCTATTATTATTTATATATTAATACTCGTGTTCCTTATTTGTATGACCATTATCATCTTGCAACACCCTCTGGTTAAAAATGAGACTGTCCAAAATGAAATGCAAAAATGTAAATCCTGATTATCTGGTGTTGCTTATCTACCAAATTGTTGATATGAACAAATGGAGATGGGTGGATAGATATATATAAGTTGTCGGGGCGGCCTAAAGTCGGTATCAGCCAGTCAGCGATGGAGTCTATCCCCTTTTCACTTGCGCTAGACCAAGGAGATTATTTTTAGCATCTGAGGTGGAGCGCCACACCTACCATCAGCTCCTTACTTTACCGCACAGATCCCTGTGCTACTCATACGCTAAGTTGGCGAGGGTCGGTATCGAACTAGGAACCTTGTGGATTCTAGCCGAACGCTCTACCGAATAAATAGATATCCATCTTCATATCTAAACAAGAATTACGACAAATTTCTATAAATAAACAAGAATTACAACAAATTTCTATAAATAAATTTCTAAACAAATTACGATAAATAAATAAGAATTTCAACAAAAAAAGAGAAGCCCCCCTCTAAAATAGATTTAACGCCCTAAGTTAGTTGTTTTCTTTCAAGTAACACTGCCGAGACGACATAGCTGGGGACGTTATTTTAATAGTCACCGGGTAGCAATTTCTGAGGCAGGAGACCGGGACGCACTTCCTCATAAATTACCGAAGAGAGAAGAATCTTACCTCTTTTTTCTTTCTTTTCGCTCTGTTTTCTTTTTTTTTAAGACGAATTGCCTTTATTACAGCTGCCTGATTTGGCGTTAGAGATTCCTTGAAGGCATTATACTGTGCTTTGTAGACTTTCATTCTTTCCGCAGATTGATCTTTAAGAACCTTAAAAAGAGAAAAGGGTCAAGGTTAATGATTGGTTGGATACCACAGGAGCTGGATTTTTTATAAATAGGGTAGCCTATTCATTTTGTAATGTGGTGTAATATTTAAATTCAAAAAATTAACTGGTAATGAAAGTAATATGTACTTGTTACTATATGTCTGGGCAGGAAAGAGCGAGTGCTTTTGTTATATAATGAATAGGGTAGCCTTTTCATTTTGTGATATAGTGTAATATTTAAATTCAAATGTTAACTGGTAATTGAGGTTATAGCTTCTTGTAACTATATGTGGGGAAGGTAAGGTAATGAAAGGTTAGTGCTTTTGTTATATGATGAATAGGGTAGCCTTTTCATTTTGTGATATAGTGTAGTATTTAAGTTCAAATGTTAACTGGTAATTGAGGTTATAGCTTCTTGTAACTATATGTGGGGAAGGTAAGGTAATGAAAGGTTAGTGCTTTTGTTATATGATGAATAGAGTAGCCTTTTCATTTTGTGATATAGTGTAATATTTAAATTCAAATGTAACTGGTAATTGAGGTTATAGCTTCTTGTAATATATGTGGGGGAAGGTAAGGTAATGAAAGGTTAGTGCTTTTGTTATATGATGAATAGGGTAGCCTTTTCATTTTGTGATATAGTGTAATATTTAAATTCAAATGTTAACTGGTAATTGAGGTTATAGCTTCTTGTAACTATATGTGGGGGAAGGTAAGGTAATGAAAGGTTAGTGCTTTTGTTATATGATGAATAGGGTAGCCTTTCATTTTGTGATATAGTGTATATTTAAATTCAAATGTTAACTGGTAATTGAGGTTATAGCTTCTTGTAACTATATGTGGGGAAGGTAAGGTAATGAAAGGTTAGTGCTTTTGTTATATGATGAATAGGGTAGCCTTTTCATTTTGTGATATAGTGTAATATTTAAATTCAAATGTTAACTGGTAATTGAGGTTATAGCTTCTTGTAACTATATGTGGGGGAAGGTAAGATAATGAAAGGTTAGTGCTTTTGTTATATGATGAATAGGGTAGCCTTTTCATTTTGTGATATAGTGTAATATTTAAATTCAAATGTTAACTGGTAATTGAGGTTATAGCTTCTTGTAACTATATGTGGGGAAGGTAAGGTAATGAAAGGTTAGTGCTTTTGTTATATGATGAATAGGGTAGCCTTTTTATTTTGTGATATAGTGTAGTATTTAAATTCAAATGTTAACTGGTAATTGAGGTTATAGCTTCTTGTAACTATGTGGGGGAAGGTAAGGTAATGAAAGGTTAGTGCTTTTGTTATATGATGAATAGTGTAGCCTTTTCATTTTGTGATATAGTGTAATATTTAAATTCAAATGTTAACTGGTAATTGAGGTTATAGCTTCTTGTAACTATATGTGGGGGGTAAGGTAATGAAAGGTTAGTGCTTTTGTTATATGATGAATAGGGTAGCCTTTTTTTGTGATATAGTGTAGTATTTAAATTCAAATGTTAACTGGTAATTGAGGTTATAGCTTCTTGTAACTATATGTGGGGGAAGGTAAGTTAATGAAAGGTTAGTGCTTTTGTTATATGATGAATAATTTATAGGCAGCTTATGAATTATGTACGTACTGTAGTTATAATATTTTTGAATAAAGTTCATTAGATTCAAAATCAGAGGGCGTTAAGTGGGAAATTTCCATAACTGTTAGGGTTATTATTGATTAATGATGACCCTGACTTGACACCTCCGGATGCACACGATTACAGGCATGAGACAATTTAGTTTTAGATGCGACTAGATTTTCGCCGAGAAAAGACATAGTTGTCGTCTCTCAAGATGTCGAATCTCACCGTTGCGGAATATGGGCTGGGTTGTTTAATAAAGATTTAAGAAAAACAACAAAGTCTTGTTGATTTGTTTAAACAAGAAATGACCAGCCCAAATAAATCAACACGGAGAAAAAAACCTACTGGATCAGCCCTGAAGAATATGGCCGAGTTAACAAGTAAGGACCCTCATCTCATCTCTCCTCTTCCTCGTCTGTCTCTCTCTCTCATGAAATACCCAAGATTGTTGTTGGCATCCTTCCGTCTGCGAAAGACGATGGAGTAGTGTCCAAAAGTTTTTTTTGGGGGGGACTACATAGCCTGGGCGGTTTGATATGGAGGATGTGCTATTGCCCAAGCAGCAGATCCCCCCTCTCTCCACACTGCCGCTGTGGTCTAAAGGAAAGGTAAGAAACTTATGCAGTTTGGCAATGGCAGTGTCACAGGAGTTACTGTGTAGTAATGAAATTCAGCGTTACTCCATCTTAGGGAGACCAGCTCCAGATTTGTTTTAGACTAAGATAAGTATAATATCTGTATGGCGAATTAATGGAGGGCACTCGACTGGTAGGGAGGGCACCCCTGCACTTTAAAGATGTCTGCAAGAGGGACAGGAAGACATGCCACATCGACACCAACACATGTGAGACTTGTGCAAAAGATCGTGCGACCTGGCAACTCTTTGTCAAACAAGGAACGAGAAGGTGTGAGAAAGAGAGGAAAGAGAGCCAAAAAGAAGGAGAGACAATAGCAACTCCAGCAAGCATCACTGTTTGTTTGTGGTCACTGCACCAGAGATTGCCATTCAAAAATTGGTCTGATCAACCACTCATGCAGTTGCAGCTAAATAATAAATAAAGAAAAAAAAAACAAAAAGTGTTCACCACGCCATTGTCTTCAGTAGACGGACGGATGCCAACCACGGCATAGTTTTTTTTTTTTTACTACGTGGCCTGAGATGGATTGATTTGGAGGATGTGCCGTTGCCCAAGCAGCATATCCCCCTTCTCTGCACTGCCACTGTGGTCCAAAGGAAAGGTAAGAAACCAATGCAGTTTGGCAACGACAGTTTCATAGGAGTTGCTGTGTAATGCTGAAGTTTAGTGTTACTCCATCTTAGAGATTTTCGGCTCCGGATTTGTTTTAGGGGTTTGCTTTCTTTTATAGAAGGGATTATTGTAAGGATCTGAATAGATTAGTTAATTAATGCTTTCTTCATTAGATTGGTTATAATTTACTAACTAGCATAACGGTTATAGGAAATAAAATCAGTTGGTTGGTTGGGTTTTACGGCACGTCAACCCATTGGGTCATTTTATGCCAAAAACTTTTTTTATTCATTCTTGATGGATACTCAATTTTTTAAAACACAATTTTTAAACATTCTTTAACTCATTCTTCTCAGCTATTTTAGTTTATGATCTTATTCGATTTCTTTCTTTTGGTTGGTTAGTTGGTTGGCATCCTTCCGTCTGCGAAAGACGATGGAGTAGTGTCCAAAGGCTTTTTTTTTGGGGGGGGGGGCTCAAAGCCTGGGCGGTTTGATATGGAGGATGTGCTCTTTTGCTGTAGTCCAAATGAAAGGTAAGAGACCAATGCAGTTTGGCAATGGCAGTGTCACAGGAGTTGCTATGCAACGCTGAAGTTCAGCGTTACTCCATCTTAGGGAGATCGGCTCCGGATTTGTTTTAGGGGTATACAACAAATTTTATCACCTTTTTTTCAGACTCTGAAAGATTCCTATACATTTCGGCAGATCTTCGGACGACATCTTTTTGGGAAATACCTACAAAGACAAAAACAAAATCAATTAAATAGGACAGTGGATCTCGAACAGTGCGCCCAGGTGCGCCCCAGAGCTTTTTCAGGAGCGCTCCATAGTATTCCTGAAAAATCTGGAAAAGAACAGTGATGGAAGGCAATCTTGAAATGTTTCCTTTGATAAATAATAATTTGATGAACTTAGGCAGACATAGTAGATGTTAAGAAAAAATATTATGATCGTGCGAAACTCTTTGTCATTGTTGTTTGTGGTCACTGCACCAGAGATTGCCATTCAAAATTGGTCTGATCAACCACTCATGCAGTTGCAGATAGATAATAGATGTTAAGAAAAAATATTATGAAAATTGAAGAGGACACATTTTCGATAGACTGACCGTATGCTACATAGGTGAAAAGTTGTTGATTTTGGAGTCATGCATTTGGGTGGGCAAAATAAAAAAAAATTCTATCAGGTATAGGGTTAAAATAGTTGGATATTTGGATTCTACAATCCTTATTTGTCCTACATACCAAATTTCAGAAATATTGAATGTGAGAAAGTATTTTTAAATTTTTTTTTAAAAACACTGGGATTTTGCGACACCACATGGCCTTAATTTTGAGGCAAAATAGGAAAATTATATCCCCCCCCTACAATCGGAACGGTAAGGTTTAAGACAAAATAATTTGGCACACTTTCCTAACTCATGAAGGGGAACATTTGTGCCAAATTTCAGGTAATTCGGTGTCGGTGGGTGTAACGCCCTGGTGAATTGACATGGAATGACCCAGTTAGCTTGAAATAGTGAAGGAAGTAAAAAGAAAAACACTGAGACACATGGATATGATTTTACTGCGTCCTTTTAGATTTTTATACGTCAGGAACGCAGAACGCGTACCTATCAGCATCTCTACATCTAGTATCATTAAAGTTTATAATAATTATTCATAAGCAGTACTCACCCATATTACATACGGGTTGTAAGATGGTCATTATTAAAAATAGAAGATGTACAGCTACTTTTATTAAAGTTTACAGTAATTATTCAGAGAGAGTTAACATAAATTGAGGAGTCATAGCCAGAAGTATCATAAATTGATGAGTCAGAGCTAGAGTTAACATAAACTGATTAGTCAGAATATCTGTATGCAGTGTTCACTAGAACTCACCTGGGTTATTTGCTACAACACTTTGTCGAATGCCCTTCAAGAATTCAAAAAAAGGAGTGAGCGGTCTTTTTGGTGGTTTAGGAGGAGGAGGATCCCTTTTATCGAGATTTCGACTTATATTGGCAAACGGTCTGCAAAAAACAAAAAAAAAAAAAATTCTTTTAAATTAGAAAAAAAAAAAAAAAATTCTTTTAAATTAGAAAAAACAAAAACAAAAAAAAAAAACAAACAAAGAAACAAAAATATTTTTTAAAGTTTTGTTTGTATATTTCAATCAATATAAGGTTGACGGGGCGGCCTAAAGTCGGTATCAGCCAGTCAGCAAGGGAGTCTATCGCCTTTTCAATAGCGCTAGACCAAGGAGATTGGTTTTTTTTTTTTTAGCATCTGAGGTGGAACGCCACACCTACCATCAGCTCCTTACTTTACCGCACAGATCCCTGTGCTACTCATACGCTGAGTTGGCGAGGACCGGTATCGAACTAGGAACCTTGTGGTTTCTAGCCGAACGCTCTACCGACAATATAATGTCCATTATATATGATTTTACATATATAATTATATCGGAAAAGCTGCCTCAACTTTTGGGAAGCTCACAACAAGAGTGTGGGACAACAGCAAGCTCACTATCCGTACAAAGGTACAAGTGTATAGGGCATGTGTCATCAGCACCCTCATGTATGGAAGTGAAACATGGACCTTATACTCCCACCAAGAGCGGCGGCTCAATACCTTCTACCTTCGCTGCCTTAGACGTGTACTGGGCATCACCTGGAGGGACAGGATCACTAACACAGCAGTCCTAGAGAGAGCTCAACTCCCCAGCCTGTACTCTCTACTGAGACAACGTCGTCTCCGATGGTTGGGTCATGTACGTCGGATGGATGATGGACGAATCCCGAAAGACATCCTGTATGGAGAGCTAACATCTGGTAAAAGACAGATTGGTCGCCCCCTACTGCGATTCAAGGATGTCTGCAAAAATGATCTCAGGTGCTTTGGCATTGTCCCTTTCAGCTGGGAAAATTTGGCTCAAGACCGCCCTCGGTGGCAGTAGAATCTCCATAGAGGCCTGTACACGTCAGAATTCACCCTGATACAACATCATGAAGCTAAGAGGCCCATAAGAAAGCAACGGCAACAAAGCATCGGGACATCATCATCTACAGGGACAACCTACAAATGCAAAATCTGTGGTCGAGAATGTTTCTCAAACATAGGACTTCATAGTCACAGGAGGCACTGCAACCTCAGGGGCACACAAAAACTTTTATCATAGTCTTTCGAGACTGAATTGCCAATGATGACATATATAATTAAATAATTATATAATAATTAACCATTAATTATTAATTGATAAAATTAAAAATCTACAATTATTGGATATTATGTATTATTTGGATTATTCAAACTATTGTCCTCATCTTTATTGTTCTACACAAAGTTTCGGCCGATGTGCCCTCCAGCCTTCTTCAGGTGTTTCTTGTCAAACTCAGGAAATTTGTTGGTAGCATTCCCAGTTGATTTTTTTTATTTGAGGTTATTGTTGTTTAATCACATTAGTTATATAGAGCTGTGTAAATGGAGTTCAGAACCGTTTGAATTATGTAAATATCCCCAGTGGTTCAAAAGTTATGAGAATTTAAAGCCCCGAAATTGGGGGTATAAATGTGGATATGATTTTGTTTCAAAAATATGTCAAATCACGGACCATTAAAAAAAAAGAAATTCAGTGATTTATTCACTGTTTCTTTATTTATGGAGCAATTTTGATACAATTTGGTATTCTTATGTAAAATTGTATGTTCTTTCTGATTATGCACTCAAATTGTATGTATCTCTATGCTTTAACCCATTATTTAGAGAATAAGAGATACAGATAGCAGCGATTTGTTTTTTTTTTAAAGTTTAACACCCAATTATTCAACATTTTCATTATAATACTGCATGTATATACTTGTATAGTATTAATTCAAATAAATAACATCACTTTGAAGAAAAATAAAACATTTATTGCAAAAACACTGACCATATATGGAATAGAAAGGGAAACCATCTACGCTTATGAGATGAAGTTCAGATTAGATAGATAGGGAAGAACATTGGAGAAAAACATGTCTCAAAGAATCAGTTCATATCTTAGACTGTAATAACCGTTTAAGCAGTATAGAGATGAATACAATATGGGAACCTATAACTAAAAAGGCTAGATTAGATTAACGGAAAAAAAAATGCAATATGAGTCAATGTAAAAAATCATAAGTATAAAGGTAAATATTCTAGGTAAATAGAACATTAGGTTTACTAGCAAATATATGCACCCTCCGTAGGGTGCAAGTATTTAAGTTTTAATGTAATAAAATATTATGTTAACTTAGAAAGGCTAATGAAACTAAATAAGATGCCGATAAAAAGATTTGAAACAGAGGGGGAACAACTAAAACTTGCTTTTTCTTCACTCCTGTCTTTCATTGCTAAATTTTCATAATTTAACTACTTAGTTAAATTAGGAAGTAAGTAAAAAGTAAAGTCGTCGGGGCGGCCTAATGTCGATATCAAACAGACAGCAAGGGAGTCTATCCCCTTTTCAATAGCGCTAGACCAAGGAGATTATTTGGGCATCTGGGGTGGAGCGCCACACCTACCAACAGCTCCTCACTTTACCGCACAGATCCCTGTGCTACTCATACGCTGAGTTGGCAGGGCCAGTATCGAACCAAGAACCTTGAGATTCCTAGCCGAACGCTCTACCGAGCTAAACCAGCCCCTAAATTAGGAAGTAAAGAATAGAATTACTGTTAATATTGTTAATGGATTTCTTTTAAAATTTATTGGAGAGATTTTTGCTCGTATTCATTAAGATAAAACCAAACAATTAAAAATCAATAATACTAAACACATATTTATTAAAATCAAATTTTTAAGATCAATATGTAAATTAGCCTTCCCATTCACACTGCAAACCGCTATTTTGTTGTATATATAAATAGCATTGCATGTTATTAGTATGTAGATATGGTCAACAGTATTAATAATGTAAAACAATTTTATTAATAATTGAAGTTTAAATATAAATAAAATCATGGAGAATGTGATGTAAATAACTGAATTGTGACTCGATTAGTAATATAGTTTCGGTTACAGACAGAAAAACACACCATCTCCATTATACTAAGATAAGTTCCAAAAATTCACTCTGAATTGTTTAGTTAAACACATAGTGCAACGTATATAAGGGTTGAGTTAATACAGTTCTAAATGACAATAATCTGTAGGTTGCAGGTTCAATCTTAGCCTAGGGTGATAATAACAGAGAATACTTAATACAGGTTAACACTTGTACTCGCTCATGGTTAACAGAATGAGAACAATCTACCAGGGTTTTGTTTTGTTTTGTTTTGTTTTACGGCATATCAACCTCAGTGGGTCATTTAATGCCGATAAAGTTTTGAAATAAATCAATTCTTAATGGATAATACAATTTTTTTATAAATACATTTTTCTATTTAACCCATAGATGGGACCCTAACAGGTACTACCACTCCGGGTCAGAGTGGACCAGGGAGCAATGGTGATGAAGGGGTGCTCCACATTCCCCAAACCTCCAAAACTGGAACCTCACCATCAGATAGAGTTTAACATCATTCCTAGGACATGTAGATCCGCAGCCACCGCCTTCTAGCACCCATATGATAAAAAGGGGTTGGGGCTTGCCATAAGGGCAATAGGGTTGGGAAAATCATATAGGTGCTAGGGCTTGTAGTGACCAGCTGATTGATCAGAGAGGGCCTCTCCGACCGCCCGTCTAGCCCAAGATAGGGCCAAAGTGGAGTATTGCATGTGATGAACTTGAATAAGGGTTCAGTTCAAAGTTCCATGAAGGCTCCCGAGTTTGAAGAGAAGGTTCCTTAGTCCAAGAAGGTTCCCAAGTTCTGAAGAAGGCCGGAGAGGACATTGTCTGAAACGTTGTGTAGATAACACTGAAGATGAAGACAATACGAATAATCAAAATTATCAAACCTCATCTCAAAAATTCAGTGATATAGTATTATATATTAGTATATATAGTATTATATATTAGTATATATATTTAGTATATATATATTATATATTAGTATATATATTATATATAGTATATATATAGTATTATATATTAGTATATATAGTATTATATATTAGTATATATAGTATTATATATTAGTATATATAGTATTATATATAGTATATATAGTATTATATATTAGTATATATATATATATTAGTATATATAGTATTATATATTAGTATATATATAGTATATATATATTACAATGGTCAGATAATCAAACTTGCTAAGAATAATACTACGTCATGTGTCCATAAGAGAGATAGAGAGGGGGGGAGGGATGATTTTTTATTCTGGTTATATTATCATCCAATTTTATACTTCATTTATATTCTACCCGGGTTAGCTCAGTCGGTAGAACGTTCGGCTAGAAACTACAAGGTTCCTAGTTCGGTACCGGTCCCCGCCAACTCAGCGTATGAGTAGCACGGGGATCTGTGTGGTAAAGTAAGGAGCTGATGGTAGGTGTGGCGCTCCACCTCAGATGCTAAAACAATCTCCTTGGTCTAGCGCTACTGAAAAGGGGATAGACTCCCTCGCTGACTTGTTGATACCGACTTTAGGCTGCCCCGTCGACTTTTTTTAAATATATTAATATAAGTATAGGTTAACAGGAGCGTATGATAGACTGTTTTCAACGATATATCCTATACCACCTCATTCCACCCAACCGGAAGTCTCATTCATTTTCCTAATCCACCCCAAACGATAGCCTTTGTTTAAATGTAATATTAAACATATATTTAGAAGTCTTTGATTTAAGGGAAATAACAGGTAACTTTAGATGCAAAGGTCATTTTTAGCCATTTTTTATATATTCTTATAGGAATGCTCTGGACTTAGAAAATTCTCAACAGTATGTTAAGAGTTAAATACTCTAAAAACTGTTTTTCCTGAATCTGACCTGCTGAAATGGGGGGGGGGGTCTTATATGCCCATGCATCTCATATGGTGTCAAATACGGTAATTTAAAACTGTTAAATATTTGACAATAACAAATGAAAACAATAAGAAAATAACTAAGGGTTGTTTTAAATTTCTTTAAGTTAAAACAATTTTTTGGAGCATGTTGATAAAATGGGAAACACACTTGTTAATCATGTATGTAAAAGTTGCCAGCGAACTTATTGTTTACATCGGATAATATTGGTTAGATTTTTTTTTATTTAATGGCATATCAACCTTTGTGGGTTATTTAGTGTCAAAACCATTCTTGTGGTAAAACAGTAAAGTAAGTAAGGTTGTCGGGGTGGGCTAAAGTCGGTATCAACCAGACAGTGAGGGAGTCTATCACCTTTTCACTAGCGTTAGACCAAGGAGATTGTTTTTGCATCTGGGGTGGAACGCCACACCTAACATCAGCTCCTTACTTTACTGCTCAGATCCCTGTGCTACTGATACACTGAGTTGGTGAGGGCTGGAATCGAACCCGAAACCTCTTGGTTCCTTCACTGATGCTCGACCAACTGAGCTAAGATGGCCCTAGTGGCACTATTTAACCTATAGCTGAGGAGATGAATGGGTTCATACCTTTCCCAAGGGTATTAGACGGAAAGTGAACATAATAGCACGACTGGAGTTTGAACTCGCTTCCTACGATGTCACAGTCCAGCACGTTAGCCACTACTCCATGGGGATTTTCCCTGCTCACCAGATAATAATGTCTAACTAAAAAAGAGGCAGACTGTGAATTGAGAGGCATAAATTTTTACCATAGTCTACTGGACAGATGTTAGTAGAATATGAAATGAAGTCCAAAGGATATATTTTTAATTTCTTAACTGGGTTTAATACTTCTAATAAAAATCCAACTCTAAGGAAAACATAACTTAATATGAAACGTTAATTGATTTATAAGTTTAAAAAAAATTAAATGACAGCATTAATTGATGTTGTATAGATTTAAAATTGTTGCGTAGTGATTCAGTTATACACTCTTTTTTTTTTTTACCAGAGCGTTGTCATTTTAAGGGAATTGAGATTATATAAATTTATCATGTCCTATACTGAAATAAACTGAAAATTACTATTTGCTGGTAATTTTGCTATTCAGCATAACAATCAAAAAATTTTTTTTAAATAAAACAGTCCACTTTTGCAGTTCTGAGATAATAAAAAAAAATCAAAAAGTGTATAACTGAATCACTATGCAACGACTTTAAATCTATACATCAAATAATGTTGTCGTTTATTTTTTCCAAAAACTTATAAATGAATTAACGTATTAAGTTTTGTTTTCCTTAGAGTTTGATTTTTATTAAAAGTATTAATCCTAGTTGGGAAATTAAAAATATATACATTGGACTTCAATTCATATTCCACTAACATCTGTCTGGTAGACTATGGAAAAAATTTACACCCCTGAATTCAGTCTAAAAAAAAATTTTTAAAAATGTTTAAACTGTCATTCTTAAAACCAATGTTTGGATAAGCTTGGATAAATTTCCAGCGAAGCTATATATATTTTTCAAAGAGAACGCAGCTGGGAACTTTTGCACATACAATTTGGTAACTAAGTGAGAGTCACTTCCCTTATTTTACCGACATAAAAATCTTCTTTATTTACACTAGCAAATATATGCACCCTCCGGGTGCAAGTATTTCAGTTTTAATATAATAAAATATCATATTAAATTAGAAAGGCTAATGAAACTGAATAAGAATGCCGATAAAAATATTTGGAACAGAGGGGGTATGATTGAAAAATAGAACATCTTTGAAAAATAACTCTTCCATCATTTTCCCTTACTCTCGTCTTTCATTGCTAAATTTTCCTAAATTAACTATTTAGTTAAAATAGGAAGTAAAGAATAAAATTACAGTTATTTCTTCTTTTTAATGAATTTCTTTTAAGATTTATCCCCGAGATTTTTGCTCATATTCAATAAGATAAAACCAAATAATTAGAAATCAATAATACTAAGCATATATTTATTAAAATCAAATTTTTAAGATCAATATGCAAATTAGCCTTCCAATTCACACTGTAAACCGCTATTTTTTTGTATATATAAATACAATTGCATGTTATTAGTATGTAGATATGGTCAACAGTCTTAATGATGTAAAACAATTTTATTAATAATTGAAGTTTAAATAAAAATAAAATCATGGAGAATGTGATGTAAATAACTAAGGAAATTTTGACTTGAATAGTAATGTAGTTTTGGTTACAGACATAAAAACCCACAATCTCCATTATAATAAGATTTTCCAAGAAAGGAAAACGAAACCAGAATTTGGAAAAAACCGTAAAACAAATGTTTGATGAAGGTTGTTTTTGTTTCACTTCGTGCTAATGCCGGGGCATCCCGCATCAAACCCCCCCCTCTCTCTCCAAACTCTTGGGAACGCAACCGGTTGAGAACTCTGAATTCAAAACCCGAGGAATGTTAATAATTTTGATATTTCTGACTGTTTGTCCTCATATTTATTGTGTATTAACACAACTTTCAGGCCACAGTAACCTCGGGCTCTGTTTAAGGTGTTTTTTGTTGTTGTTTTTTTTAAATTAAATTACCTTAAACAAATAGAAAAAAAAACCATCTGAATAGAGCCCGAGGTGTTTATACAACACAATAAAGATGAGGACAGTATGAAATATCAAAATTATTTCAAGCCTCATCTCATAAATACAGACAAAATGATTTATTTTAAGGTAACTTAAAAAAGCAACAAAATCTGAACAGAACTCGAGGTTACAATGGCCTGAACATTGGTGTTTATACATACCACAATAAAGATGAGGACAACAGTCCGAAATATCAAAATTATTTATATCAAGCCTCATCTCATAAATACATAAGTACCGAGAATTGTTGTTTGAGAGAATGAAACTAATACACAACTCTTCAATCAGCTTTAGGAAGTAAAAAATGTGGTTAGTTCTCCCCAAGACACGACGATAAACAAAATCGCCCGTATAAACAGTTTACAGAACTTTTTACATACTTTCTAAGCTTAGCTAAGTTTGGTACAAGGCCAATAATATCGAACTCACTCGTAATAATAATCATCTGCTCACCTCGCCTACCTATCGTTAGTTTTCTTTATTAAATAGAGAAACCTTTAAAAAAATATTTTGATTTAAAAAAATAACTACGGTATTGAACCAATCTTAATTGAATACTTAATTTTCTTAGAAATATATATTATAATAGTTAGTAAGCAACAGTTTGGAAAAAATCCGACAAAATATGAAAAATATAAATGGAAATGTAGATAAACCAATACAAATAAAAAACATATATTAAATTATGAAGAAAATAACAGATTAGTAAAAAAAATGACATATCTATTATATGTCAATTTTTTTTTTTTACATATATTTTTTTATATAGATTCTATATAAAAACACTGTGTTTTCGGGGTTTACGTTTTAAGAAGAGGGGCATAATTTAACTAGATTAAATAATCAACTGGTTTATTCAGGGTTTTCGGGTCCTTTTATTAAATTTTAAAGGGTCACGTTATTTACTTTGTATAAAACAAGGTCGGTAAAACCCCTGGGGGTTGTTTTAAAAGAGAGATACCGTTAACAAGTCTTCGCGGTTCGGGATCGTGACATTGCATAACAAATGAATTTGTTTATAAAATGCTTTTTCTAAATGAAATATGCAGCTAACTGATAATCGGTGTAACTTAAACGAAAAGTCAATTATTGCCGAGAAAGGAGGAAGGATTTCAAAGAGAATAAGGGCACGTGTGGGGCTAATCACAATGAAGAACAAAACACTAGTAAAAAAACAACATAAAAAGTAACAAAGTAACAAAGAACAGTGAACAGTATAGAAATTGCGAGAGGATAAAGTTGAAAATGATGCACTAAATGTTCCATCGTTCCCGATGTTTCGATACACATTTAGGCAAAAGGACTTGCCTGAGAAAGTAACGCGTTGTCTGCCGTGTAAAATTGTTTATAGCACGAGAGGACGAATATAACAGTGCGAACGCCATTTTAAAGCTCTCGTGCAGACTCGACACAAGGGAGATCACTCTAACGTCTTAATTTAACATTTAACCTTTAGGCTTCCTCGATTGTCTTCCGACCATAACCACCTGTCAAGAAAGCCCCCCCCCCTCTCTCTCTCTCTCTCTCTCTATATATATATATAGAGAGAGAGAGAAAGAAAGTGAGAGCAAAGGATATATATATATATATATATATATAATTTTTTTGTGACACCAGTCCTGGGACTTTTCTGACATCATTCACACACACACACACACACACACACACACACACATATATATATATATATATATATATGTATAGTATTATAGTATTATAGTATAGTATTGAGCACTTTATATTTGTTATATCGCTGTCTTATCATTGTGAAACTTGCATCAACTAACCATTGTGATTTTTCGTAACCGTTTTCGTAAACAGTCTTTTAACGGATATCTTTCTTCCCGTCTATGTCGCTCTTTGATGAAGACCAACTTATCGATTTGGTCGAAACACATCTGTCAGCAATTACATAACAAACATCATATGTTTTTTCAAAATGTTAAATTTCATACTGTCGGATTAATTTCCATCTATTTTTCATATTTGTCAAATGAAAAAACATTATATCTGGAATTTTACACCTTGAAGACTTTCATCTATAACTCTACGGACTTCAACACCACAAGTAAATTTTGGAACTCTAACATCTTTCTTCAAATTACACTGTGGACTTGTATATTTTTAACAGCTGAAATATATACTATACTATTTTGATACCCACTTTACATTTTTTATATAATTTTTACAACAAACTCTTTTGAGTTTTACTATAAACTATAATGCTTCTGATTTTTAAAAATTAAAAATAAAATTTATTTTATTTTTAAAACAGAACATGCATTTTTCAAAAATTTCAGCAGTTGAATTCAGTGTTCATTTTCATAAACAGTCTTTTAACGGATATCTTTCTTCCCGTCTATGTCGCTCTATGATGAAGACCAACTTATCGATTTGGTCAAAACAGATCTGTCAGCAATTACATAACAAACATCATATGTTTTTTCAAAATGTTAAATTTCATACTGTCGGATTAATTTCCATCTATTTTTCATATATATATATATATATATATATCTTTGCCCTTTCAGCGGGTCAGTATACACCAACTGTATTCTCTGCAGAATAGCACCCCAATGGGGTGTCCTGAATATGACACTAAACTGCACTTGATATAGTCACACCTTCATTGCCATTACTCCCAGGTCCACTGTGACCCGAGGTCTTAGTACTTGTTAAGGTCACACCTATAGGTAAAATAAATCTGTTTAGAAATTATTTGTATTAGATAGGAATACTTGATACCTTATAACTGTGCACAAATTGTTTTATTATTTTCCATTTGTTGAGGTTGAGTATTCGTATTGCATAGTGGAAACAATGCGTGAGAAAAAAGAATTTACAATAGGTGAAGAGATGGGCCGCACACGAGGTAGGTTCTAACTTATTATTAATTATATCACATATTAAATCTATTAAATCTATTAAATACAAATCTATTAAATCTATTAAATACAACTCTATTAAATGAAAAAAAGAATTTACAATAGGTGAAGAGATGGGCCGCACACGAGGTAGGTTCAACAAAGATTTATTACGAACTGAACAGAAAAGTTACAAAAGGCGGGAAAAAATGCTGGGTGGAAGTAGGTGGAGCTTTGAGCTCCTGCTGATGTTACATTAAACATATTTATGAAGAGGAATATGAGCTTACAATTACTCAACACCATTATATGTAAATTTTTAAAACATTTCATAAGATAAGCACAAATTAGTTAGATGCTGTATTTCTATGGCTTTTGATAAAAAAAAAAAATCGAGGGTATCCTGTAGTTCAAAAAGTTGTTGTGATATAGAAAAACTGGGTCCATTTTTGGATTCAGAGGTAAAAGAAATAGTCAGAAACAAGTCAAAACAGATCCAACTCAATGAAAAATTGTGTTGCCCAGTGTTATTTGTATTAAAAAAAAGTTACTTGAAGCTATAATGATTTACTAAGGATTATTGGTAATTTTTACCTTCAGTTATTAAAATTCCTAGCAAATAAGGCAATTAGAGTAACCTCCCTTGACTTTCACTTTTCACTAAGCCGGTAGCTATTTTGAAAGTCTCCGTGCGAAATAATCAAATCTTAGAAACTTTTTCGAAAACAATACAACTGCATGCTTTAACACAAAAATATCATAAAATGTGTTCTTAATAACAATTAAGTTCATTTCAGATAATTTTATGCTAGGAATTTAGCCAACTGATTTTCACTTTGAAACAAGACGGTAGACATTTTGACTGTGTCCGTGCCAAATAAACAAATCTTAGAATCGTTTTGAAACAATAAAAGTGCATGCTTTAACACAAAAATATCATAAAATGGTATGAATCCAACTAGAAATAGTCACTTTAAACCATATATTTGTGTATTGATTATTTTTTAAGATAAGAATACTTGAAACAATACTGCAGTCTGGAAATTATTTGTATTAGATATGAATATTTGATATCATACAATTGTTTGCAAACAAATGATTATAGACGTATAAAAGAGCATTAAAATTCAAATGAAACATTGAAAATATAGTTATGATTACAAATAAACCTTTAAAAATAAATCAAATTTCAGCATTAAATAACCCATAAGGAGTTGATATACTATTAAACAAATAAACCAAGCCAGACATAACTTATAGAATACAATCCTATATTTCATACCCAAATAAGGATAAAAACACATAGACACATTTCTTTTCCCAAACTCCGGGTGCAAGTATTTAAGTTTTAATGAAATAAGATATCGTATTAAATTAGAAAGGCTAATGAAACTAAATAAGAATGCAAATAAAAAGATTTGAAACAGAGGTGGATATAATTGAAAAATAGAACAACTGAAACTTACTCTTGAAAATCACTCCCATCTTTCATTGCTAATTTTTCCTAATTTATCTATTTAGTTAAATTAGAAAATAAACAATAAAATTACAGTTATTTCTTCTTGTTAATGGATTTCTTTTAAGATTTATTGAAGAGATTTTTGCTCATATTCAATACGATAAAACCAAACAATTAGAAATTAATAATACTAAGCACATAAGAGCCGGGTTAGATCAGTCGGTAGAGCGTTCGGCTAGAAACCACTAGGTTCTTAGTTCAATACCGGTCCTCGCATACTCAGCGTATGAGTAGCACAGGGATCTGTGTAGTAAAGTAAGGAGCTGATGGTAGGTGTGGCGCTCCACCTCAGATGCAAAAACAATCTCTTTGGTCTAACACAAGTGAAAAGGGGATAGACTCCCTCGCTGATTGGCTGATACCGACTTTAGGCCACCCAGACGACTTTACTTTTACTTATTTGTTAAAATCCAATTTTTAATATCAATATGCAAATAAGCCTTCTCATTCGCATTGTAAACTGCTATTTTGTTGTATATATAAATACAATTGCATGTTATTAGCATGTAGATATGGTCAACAGTATTAATAATGTGAAAATATTTTATTAATTGAAATTAAAATAAAATAAAATCATGGGAGATGTGATGTAAATAACTAAGGGAATTGTGATTTGTGTAGTGATATAGATTCAGTTATAGACAGAAAAACACACACTCGCCATTATAATAAGATGTATCATGAAATAATGAAATTTATTGTGTACTGTGCTCAGGTGCATAACATTTCATCAATGTCTCATGTATAGTACATAGAATAATATATTAGTGTCAGGAACATGAATAGCATACAGTAATAATATACATGTATGTGTGCACGTGCGTGCATATGTGTGTGTAGGGGGGTATCAGGTATAGTGTTTGCAGATTACAGGAAGCATGGAGGCTTTGAAAGATGCAGTGTTTCGGCAGCCTACAACGGATGTAGGCAGTTTATTCCATGCCTCAGATACTCTGGACTGGCNGAAACATTCAGAAATGATACTTTTTAAGGTTCACTTTTTATTTCCAAGGCACAATTATTTCAACACTCAAGAAACAAAAGCCCATTTCTTGGGTAATATCTTCATCGGACCTCTCAAGGCGGCAACCATTTCTTTCATCCGAATAACGCAGATAATACTAATCTTCAAGCCTCATCTGAAACATTCAGAAGAAATGATACTTAAGGTTTCACTTTATTTCCAGGCACACATTTATTTCAACCACTCAAGAAACAAACCCATTTCTTGGTAATATCCCATCGACCTCTCTCAAGGGGACAACCCATTCTTGTCATCCGAAAAACGCAATAATACTAATTCAAGCCTCATCTGAAACATTCAGAGGAAAATGATACTTTTAAGGTTTCACTTTTTAGGTCCAGCACACATTATTTCAACCACTCAAGAAACAACCCATTTCTTGGGTTAATATCTCATCGACCTCTTCAAGGGGACAACCATTTCTTGTCATTCCGTAATAACGCAGATAATACTAATCTTCAAGCCTCATCTGAAACTTCAGGAGAAATGATACTTTTAATGTTTCACTTTTTATTTCCAGGCACACATTATTTCAACCACTCAAGAAACAAACCCGATTTCTTGGGTATATCTCATCACCTCTCAAGGGACAACCCATGTCTTGTCATGCCGAATAACGCAAGATAATACTAAGTCTTCAAGCCTCACTGAAAACATTCAAGAGAAAATATACTTTTTAAGGTTTCACTTTTTATTTCAGCACACATTTATTTCAACACTCAAGAACAAACCATTTCTTGGGTAATATCTCATCGACCTCTCAAGGGGATAACCCATTTCTTGTCATCCGATAACGCAGCATAATATTTAATCTTCAAGCCTATCTGAAAATTCAGAGAATGATACTTTTTAAGTTCACTTTTTATTTCCGGCACACATTATTTCAACCACTCAAGAAAACAAAACCCAATTTTCTTGGTAATATCTCATCGACCTCTCAAGGGATAACCCATTTCTGTCATCGAATAACGCAGATAATACTAATCTTCAAGCCTCATCTGACATTCAGAGAAATGATACTTTTAAGGTTTTCACTTTTATTTCCAGGCACACATTTATTCAACCCACTTAAGAACAAACCCATTTCTTGGGTAAATATTCTCATCGACCTCTCAATGGGGACAACCCATTTCTGTCATCCGAATAACGCGCGATAATACTAATCTTCAAGCCCATCTGAAACATTCAGAGAAATGATACTTTTAAGGTTTCACTTATCCAGGCACCCACATTTATTTCAACCACTCAAGAAACAAACCCATTTTCTGGGGTAATATCTCATCGGACCTCTCAAGGGGAAACCCATTTCTTGTCACGAATAACGCAGATAATACTAATCTTCAAGCCCTCTATCTGAAACATTCAGAGAAATGATACTTTTAAGGTTTCACTTATTTATTTCCAGCACACATTACAACCACTCAAGAAACAAACCCATTCTGTAAATCTCATCGACCTCTAAGGGGACAACCCATTTCTTGTCATGCCGAATAACGCAGATAAACTAATCTTCAAGCCTCATCTGAAACATTCGAAGAAATGATACTTTTAAGGTTTCACTGTTTATTTTCAGGCACACATTTATTTCAACCACTCAAGAAACAAACCGATTCTTGGGTAATATCTCATCGACCTCTAAGGGGACACCCATTCTTGTCATCCGAATAACGCAGAGATAATACAATCTTCAAGCCTTCATCGAAACATTCAGAGAAATTACTTTTAAGGTTTTCACTTTTTTATTTCCAGGCACCATATCAACCACTCAAAAACAAACCATTTCTTGGGTAGATATCTCATCGACCTCTCAAGGGAACAACCCATTTCTTTGTCATCGAATAACGCATAATACTAATCTTCGAAGCCTCATCTGGAAACATTCAGAGAATGATACTTTTTAAGGTTTCACTTTTTATTTTCCAGGCACACATTGTATTGTTCAACCACTCAAGAAACAAAAAAAAAAAAAAAAAATCCATGTTCTTGGGTAATATCTCATCACCTCTTCAAGGGACAACCCATTTTCTTGTCATCCGAATTAAACGCGAATTAATTACTAATCTTCAAAGCCTCATTGAAACATCAGAGAAATGATCTTTTAATGTTTCACTTTTTATTTCCAAGGCACAACATTTATTTCAACCACTCAAGAAACAAACCCATTTCTTGGGTAAATTCATCGACCTTCAAGGGACAACCCATTTCTTGCATCCGATAAGCAGATAATTACTAATCTCAAGCTCATCTGAAACATTCAGAGAAATGATACTTTTAAGGTTTCCACTTTTATTTTCAGGCACCACATTTATTTCAAACCACTCAGAAACAACCATTTCTTGGTAATATCTATCGACCTCTCAAGGGGAACAACCCATTTCTTGTAATCGAAAACGCAGATAATACTAATCTTCAAGCTCATCTGAAACATTCAGAGAAATGATACTTTTTTAGGTTTTCACTTTTTATTCCAGGCACACATTTATTTCAACCCACTCAAGAAACAAAAACCCATTTCTTGGGTAATATCTCATCGACCTCCAAGGGACAACCCATTTCTTGTCATCCGAAAACGCAATAATACAATCTGTCAAGGCCTCATCTAAACATCAGAAAATGATACTTTTAAGGTTTCACTTTTTATTTTCAGGCACACATTTATGTCAACACTCAAGAAACAAACCCATTCTGGTAATATTCTCATCGACCTCTTCAAGGCGGACAACCATTTCTTGTTCATCTCTTTCAAAGTGCTGAATATTCAAAAAGTGCCTAACCAAGAAAGTTGATGATAAAATCTTTTCCTTGTTGTTTTCAGAAATCGACGAGAAGAGTCCATTCAGTGAAATTGGTAGACTTTGCAAAAAAAATTGACCCATTTTAAAAGAAGCCAGCAATCTTCAGAATCCAAAAAATCATGAAGAAAAAGTCTCATTTTGCTTGAGGACATTTTTTCTCTTATTTAAAAATACAATATGACCTTAGGCACCCTTTTTGATCTCGATAAGAAAGGACATATTTTCATTTTACACCGACATATATCCGGCGTTGTTTTAACAGACGATTTCTTAGATTTTAAAAAAAAATTTATAAAGCTAACCCGCCTAATAAAACAACCGGATAGTTGATGGTGTAAATGAAAAAGATATCCTTTCTTAATCGAGATAAATAGGGGTGCCTAAAGTCATATGGTCCAAAAGTGCTGAATATCACAGAGTGCCTGAAAGCCAAGAAATTATAAAAATCTTTTCCTTTGTTTCAGATTCATTTTTCTTCTTCGTTTTTTTTTTTTTTGTCCTTAAAGAAAATGTAAATAGATAGAAAACAAATAAACATTGTTTAAATTTTTTGCTGAATGCACTATGTAAGTTTTGCACTTTAGAGAATGCTTGACCCAGACATTTTCGTAGTAATAATGGTCCAAAAATATAGGTAATATGGTCCAAAATAGAGGTATAATGGTCCGAAAATATAGGTAATATGTCCAAAAATATAGTAATATGTCAAAAATATAGGTAATATGGTCCAAAAATATAGGTAATATTTGGTCCAAAAATTAGATTGTTCCAAAAATTATAGGTAATATGTCCAAAAAACTAACCAGATTTGTTTATTACGTGCCTATTTTCAAAAATACATGCTGGATTCCTTGTTATAGTTTTGAGACCATTATTAAACCCAGTTAAAACCCCTGTTGGCTTGGCTTAGAATAAACTGACGTACCGTCTCAGAGGGATAAAACCGCCCCAAATCGGGCGGTCACCTGTTTGCCATGGGGAGTAATCGTGATGCTAAAATAAAAACTCTGTGGCTGAGAAGTCCTTCACATAACAACACTCCATTTGGTTCTTACTTTGTTCAAGACAGTCGAGAGGACCCCTCTGCAGCAATTCGGTGGTTTCTTAAGCCCTATAATCTTAATATAATCTTCAAGCCTCATCTCAAAACATCAGAGAAAAAGGTTGTTGCATTCACATAGTGCTAATACCTTTGGGAAAAAAGTATGAATCCATATATTTCCCTCCAAAGCTATGGGTAAAATTAGTAGGGGCAACTTAGCTCTTGACCTGATTAGTAACCAGTCTAGGAGAAGGAAAACTCCAAGTGCTGAATATTCAAATTGAGTGCCTAAGCCAAGAAAGTGTATTAAAATCTTTTCCTTTTCTTTTCAGATTCATTTCTTCTTCGTTTGGTTTTTTTTTTGTCTTAAAGGAAATTGTAAATAGATAGATAAACAAATAAACGATTGTTTTAATTTTTCTGCTGATGTCTACTATGTAAGTTTTGCACTTTAGAGAATGCTATGACCCAGAGATTTTTTGTTCAGTATTGCCATTTGTTCTAATCAAGGTTAAAAAAAAAATGAACATTTCCATTGCGCAAGGGATACACACTGTTCTTGTACTTATCTCTAAATTATTGCCTGGAATCCATAAGTAAAAGTAAACGTCGTCGGGGGCCAAAGTGTGGTATCAGCCAATCAGCGAGGGAAGTCTATCCCCTTTCACTTTGTGCTAGACCAAGGAGATTGTTTTTGGCATCTGAGGTGGAGAAATATCTTGAGAAGGGGAGGGCACATGCGTCGAAACGTTGTACAGATAACAATAAAGATGAGACTATTTAGACCTAGAATAATCCAAATAATACTCAAGCCTCATCTTAAAAAAAATTCACGAAATATTAGGTTTTAGTCGGAATTGAAAATAATAGAGTGACTGGAGTCATCTACTATAATGTTGCTCCCAGCATGTTAGCCACTATGCCATGGGAACCCGCACACATGCGAAACCCACCTAACATGGGGACGCCACCCACCACACATGGGACCCACCCACCCAAAGTCTGTATTGTTTGTAATTAATAAAGATAAAAAAAAATCTATGTTGCATTGTTTGTTGTGTAACAGAAGCTGATTATCTCACAAACAAGTTATTTTATAAGGACAGCTATGATAAGCTGAGACTCGCATGCATATATTTCTATTATATATAATAATGAATAATGTTGTGCAAAATTCACGAACATCTTGTTGGTTAAGACTTATTTTCCATGGAATATTAACCTGTACAATAAAACTTGACGTAGTGTAATAAAATAGGCACTGCCAAAGTTGCCGTAAAAATCCGTATTTTACAAAATAAATTTACCCCTCTCAATTGAAAAAAGAAATTCACAAAAATCAGGGAATTATCCGATTTTATTTGAATTTCCAGTGTTGATTTATCATGAATGAATTTTATAATGCATCAGTTTATTTTATTTCAAGACTTTCTGATTTTTACGGTACTACACTTTGAAGCCTCCCTTATTTCGGGGGCAATATTGGAAATTCCATAGTTAATTATGCTCCCCTGCCGCTAGGGGGCGAATCGCCAACATCGTATGTTGGCGCCAAAATCAAAACTTTACTTATCACGGAGCACCCACTGAGGGTAGTCGCGTAAATAGCGGTCCTAAACTTCACTCATCACTTAGCCCAGGTTTTGGCGCCAACATACGATGTTGGCGATTCGCCCCCTAGCGGCAGGGGGAGATAATTAACTATGGAATTTCCAATACAAAATATCGTGTTGGGTTATATACTTCGAAACTAATTACATTATAAATGAAAGACAAAAGACCGTAGGTGTGAAAAAAAGAAAAAAAATTTAAGGGGATATACCTGGTAGAAAATAAGTCCAAATATCGGAAAATAAATGTAAATAAAGTAAAAAATAATTTTTGGAGATTTTTTTTGCTCTTATCGATAATTATTTAATTGGCTATTATCTTAAAAAAAAAAAATATACGCGATATTTTTTCTGTTTAAAAGGGGGGAGGTTAAGTTTTCAGTAGAGTTTTTCTACAAAAATTATTACAATAACATAATAAATAAAGTAGTTATTAAATAATATGTTTTCAGAATCTAAAAATATGAAATTTTAAACTTAGAAATTAGGTTTCCTATTTTAAATAATTTTATTTTATTAATCAATACTATTACCATAGCAGAAATCCTTTATAATGATATAAAAGTAAAGTATAAAGTATAAAATATATTCTGGAAGTATAAAATAAGACCATATTAAAGTAGTAAAAAGTATAAAATTAATAAATCAAGTTAAAAGTATATATAATTTACCATAGCAGAAATACTTAATTAAATCAGAAAGTTTTGAAATAAAGTAACTGGTGCATTATAAAATTAATTCGATTGATCAACCACTGAAAATTTCATCGGATAATAATTGATAATTCCCTGATTTTTTGTATTTTTTGTTCAAATAAATTTTGTAAATTTATTTTTGTAAACACGGATTTTACGTCATCTTTGTCGGCCATATTTAGGATATATATAGCAAAATTGACCGAAAATAGTTTTAAATGCATTAAAAATAAATTACATATGTAATATTATCTTGCCTTTTTTTATTGAGCTCATTATTACTATTTTCGACTTAGACAAAAAATTTGACCTTAAATAGTCAGATTTGATTAATTTAATTCTTTTTTAAAATGAAAAGCAGACGAAAAATTGGGTGCCTAATATTATTATTATTATTATTATTATTATATTATATTATATAATTATTATTATTGATTTTGTTTTTAGCTATAGTCTGGTTTCTGGGTGAGTACACAATTCTCTCCAGGCCTCCAGGACTCTTGAGTATTCCAGCTGATTTCCATAGTGCGGTTTGGATGTCTCATTCTTTCCTCTGATTCAGTTCCTCCAGTCTTTTTTCCAAGTTTTTGGACCGTTCCAAGTGCACCAACTACAATTGGTATCACTTTCACCCTCATATTCCACAGCTTTTTCAATTCTCTGGCAAGGTCCAGTATTTTAAATCTATTTTTTTCTCGTCTTCACCCTGTATTGATACGCTCCTATGATATCTCTCTTTATGAATATATAGGTTGTTTCTACTGGCAAGTGATTTGTTTTTATTCTATCCCAGTATATCCGTAATTATTTTTTCTTTTTTTTGTTTTTTGTTACTGATGCTCATTATGTTACTACTTTCGACTTAGACAAATTTTTTACCTAAATAATCCATTTATTAATTTAATTCGTTTTTAAAAGAAAAGCAACGACATTTTGGCAGACCCTATGTGAGAACTTCCTAATTGCTGACACAAGGGAAATTAATACCAACCAACCAACCAACACAACCAGAATGAGTCGGTTAATGTAGAGTGTTTGACATTTTATTCAATGTTGTTATTATATCTATTTACCAACCCTCCGCACGAGCAGGATACGACACAAGGTCAATTTCTTAAACGGAGTTTAACAGGTTTGAATTCAGAGTTTTCCTTCTCCTAGACTGGTTACCTAGCCATGGTTAAAGAACCCAGTCTGCCCTGCTATTTGCCATAGCTGGAGGAGAGTAGGATTCATATCTTTCCCAAGGGTATTAGCGCTAAGTGAAATGCAATTATCACATTCCAGGATTTGAACTCGGGGCACGAGTCCATTTCCCATGACTCTAACCATTACACCACGCGCTTCAATGTTGTATTAATGAATAATGTTAACATTACTGTGTTATTTAGACATCTACTGTTACGAATAGGTAAGTGTTATTTTTGCAGATATTTAAAAAGTAATTTATATACATAATATTCATATTGACAACCTGTGAATCTACTGAATGCCTGTTTGAAAAATTAAAAAAAAAAAAAAAAAAATAGATCACTAAGTAGGCCTGGGCTAAATCAACTTAACGACCTAAATTCCACCACTATGTCACCCCGCCGAAAGAAAAAACACACAAAAATCAGAGAATTAACCGAATTTAATGAAATTTTCAGTGTTGATATATAATGAATAAAATGATATAATGCACCAGTTATTTTATTTAAAAACTTTTACATTTTTTTCAGGCAGTTAACTTTGACCAGTATCTTTGAGGCGTAACAGAGATTCTCAAAGATACGTGGTTCAAAGTTAACTGACTAAAAGAAGTTTTTTAAATAAAATAACTGATGCATTATATCCTTTATTTATTAATATATCAACACTAAAAATTTCATTAAATTGGTTATTCTTAATTTTTGGTATTTTTTTTCTTTTAGCGGGCGATATACGATGGTGGAATTAGGTCCGTTAAGTTCGATTTAACATGGCCTGAATCCATTCTAGTAGTGACCAAGTTTAAATTCAGAGTTTTTCTTCTCCTAGACTGGTTGCCTAACCATGGATAAAGAGCCCAGCCTGCCCTACTAATTACCAATAGCTGGAGGGAGAATAGTTGGGTTCATACTTCCCCAAGGGTATTAGCGCAATGTGAACTGTAGCCTTCGTCAGGAATTGAACCAGGTCGACGAGTACTATTTCCTGCGACTCTACCAGCACACCACCGCGCTTCCCTAATTTCCAATCCATGATGATATTGCTTTGGTTTGGTTTGTTGGATTTACGGCATATCAACCCTTGTCGGGTTATTTCATGCCGAAGATATTTTGTTCTATTCGTGCTTATGGTATTCAACATTTTTTTAATTAATTTTTAAAACATTTTTTTTAAACATATTTTTTAAAACTCACTTTTCTCCTATTTAACCCCTAGATGGGAACCCTAACACGTACTACCACTCCAGGTCAGAAGTGGACTCGGGGTAATAGCGACGAAAGTGTACTCCACATTCCCCAAGCTCAAGAATTGAAACTTCACCATTAGATATAGTTTAACTTATACCAGACAATAAGACCGTCAGCCACCGCCGTCTAGCACCTGTATGATAAGAAAGCTTGGGGTTGCCATAAAGGCAATAGGATTGGGACAATCATATAGTCTGCTAGAGCCTGACTTGGCACATACAAGGAGTGTCAAAAAAGAATTCGAGATTTTTTGTACTTTGACACGCCTTGTATTCTGAAAAAAAAATAACGTTCCATTTATTTTTCATTTCTATCTTGTAAATACAGCTTTAACTTGGTACTTTTTTGACACACCTTGTATTCTGAAAAATAAAATAACGTTCATTGTTTCAATGTCTATACTGGTGTTGTATTTACCAAGTATAGACTGCCTTTTATGAACACACCTGTATTCTGAAAAAATTTTGTTCCTTCATCTTCTTTCTATCTTGGTAATACAGTTCAACTCGGTACTTTTATGAACACCTATGTATTCTGAAAAAATTAACTCCATTCATTTTCATTTCTATCTTGGTAAATACAGCTTCAAACTCGGTACTTTTATGACAACACCTTGTATTCTAAAAAAATTAACATTCCATTCATTCTTCATTTCTATTCTTGGTAAAATACAGCTTCAAACTCGGTACTTTTATGACACACCTTGTATACGATAAAAAGTTTTGGGACAGAGAATTTGGTACAGTCGTGGGAGAAATTTGGTAATGAAAAAGTTAAAATAACGTAAATTTTCATGGGTGGGTTATTCTGTACAAGAACGAGTTTTTTTTTAAATGTCGTTTTGCCATTTCCCTTTCTGTGATTGCGCGAAGTTGGAGTAGCATCTGCTCGGATTGTTAATTATTTGCTACTTGATTCTGCTAGCGGAAAGATTTGAAATAAAAGGTTACGTCTGCTTGTATGGCATTTTTGTTTCAAATTAATCCTCCTACAATAGAATTAACAGCGACTCCTCTAATAATCATTTAATAAGCAGCAGCACAGCAGCAGCAGCAAAAGTAGCAGCAGCAGCAAAAGTAGCAGCAGCAACCCGCCTAGTCTGTGTGGCAAGGACAGACAGACAGGCGGACTGACTGACTGACTGACTAACAAAGAAACAATGGCTTTAGTTTTACAAATATCTATTGTTATACTAAAGCTGAGCGAATCAACTTTTGTCTCATAAGGTTTTTTTTTTTACTGTTTAGTTTAATGCATGAAAATTATACTTAAATTATTCCTTACTTTTAGGACTGAGATGATGTTTGAAAAAAAATCCATTTTAATTGTTTAATTAGTCTTAATTTACAATTAAGTCAAAAACTGACCAATCTCTTACTTACTACATTCTGCCTTATAACTTTCTTCCCTCTATGTTATATCTTGATTACCTCCTCATTATATATGGTTAGTATCTCTGGAAGAGTAGAAGAGAGAGAGAGAGTAGAGAGAGAGAAGAGGAGAGAGAGAGAGAGAGAGAGAGAGAGAGATTGGAGAATTTGAAATGTATTCTATGTTAAATTTCATAAGGAATAACTGTAGCAAGATTAGATTGGCAAGGACTACTAATGGAAGGGGGGGAGAAAGAAATAAGTGAGAGAGTTAAGGTTTTAAAAAGAGTAATGAACACAAAACAGTTTTGACGCGACGTAACCTCCCGAATGGAGAATTGAGTGTCAACCGGAAGTTTCGGGTGTTGACCGGAACCGGAAGTCACGTGGTGACGTGGAACAACAAAGAAAGGGACAGGTCTCTTTTCGATTTGGACGCCCTTGGTCCCGTGTGGGATGACGTAGTTTAATAGTTCTCTCTCTCTCTCTCTTTCTCTCTGCCTTTCCTCCCTCTTGTGATACGAGCCCACGAGACGAGCACGATAATAAAGGCTAGCAGTTGTGACTACATATTTCTGCGTTGTAATTCTATCAACAAGATGAACACCACGTGCCGAAGACATTTTTAGTACGGTGAAATATCGCCACCGCCGCCCCGTTACATATATATCGCCTTGGTACTGTTAAAAATACCACCACGTTACAGATATCGTTTTAGTGGCCGAGAAAAATGGCACAACATTACACATTTTAATTGGTTCTAATTAGTCTTAATTTGCTATTAAGTCAAAAACTGACCAATCTCTTACTCTACATTCTGCCTATAACTTTCTTCCCCTCTATGTATATCTTGATTACCTCCTCATTATATATGGTTAGTATCTCTGAAGAGAGAAGCAGCAGAAGAGAGAGAGAGGAGAGAGAGAGAGAGAGAGAGAGAGAGAGATTGGAGAATTTGAAATGTATTTCCATGTTAAATTTCATAAGTAGATTAAAATAGGTTAATCATTCCGTTTCTTAGAAATCTTACAACATGAATTTAATGTTTTGTCCAGCGTATTTATAAAAAAAAAATTGAATTCGCTTTGCAAATCTCAATTATCTACCCAGAGCTGTAGATTTTAACTGATAAATACATACATAGGTATGTATGTTACAGCTGTTAGAGAGCTCATGTCTATATATATTTATATGAGAGTTTTACCATTTAAGCTTAATTTACGACCGACAATCAAATTTTACCCCAGAGAGCTCAATCAACAAGGAGTTGGGAGCACACACACACGCACGCACGTGCGCATATTATATATATATATATATATATATATATATATATATATATATATATATATAATTTCGTTAGTCTTTCTAATTCATTATATTTCATTACATTAAAACTTAAATACTTACGCTCGGAGGGTGCATATTCTTGCTGGTAAAACTAGCACAACGGGAATACAAAACTAGACACGACTGGGTTGAGAAGGTGATCCACTGGGAATTATGCAAAAAATTAAATTTTGACCACATAGCAAAATGGTATATGCATAAACCAGAATCTGTTCTTGAGAACGAAACGCATAAAATTCTCTGGGACTTTGAAATAAAAACGGATCACCTTATCCCAGCAAGAAGACCAGATCTAGTGCTGATAAACAAAAAAGAAAGAACTTGTCAACTGGTGGATTTTGCAGTGCCAGCAGATCACAGGGTGAAGCTAAAGGAAAATGAAAAAATGGACAAATATCTGGATCTTGCCAGAGAACTGAAAAAGTTATGGAACATGAAAGTGAAAGTGATACCAATTGTAGTTGGTGCACTTGGAACAGTCCCAAAAGGATTGGAAAAGGGTCTGGAATGTTTGGAAATCAGAGGAAGGGTTGAAACCATTCAGAACACTGCACTGCTGCAATCTGCCAGAATACTCAGAAGAGTCCTGGAGACCTGGGGAGACTTGCTGTCACTCAGACTCCAGTGAAAGACCATCAGCTAATGCTGATGTGAAAACTCAAAAGGAGTGAATAATAATAATTCACATGTTGTAGTATGGAATACTGTGTTAGATTGAAGGAAAGTGGAAAATCCAATAAAAACTGGTAAACCACAAAGTCAGGCGATTTTTCCCACGGTCATCTTTGTTATTTTCTTTCAATCATTATAGGCAAAACACGAAGTAACCTGGTGACTCTTTCTCTGACAAGATAAAAAAAAACAGACAAAAGAAAAAAAAAGACAAAAAACAAAAAAAAACCTTTTTATAGTTATGGGTGGGTGAGGTGGTGGTTTTATGTGTGGGAATTTGTGTTAAATATCTGACCGCCATCCTTGGCCAGTTACAAAGAACCCAAAGTAAATAAGTAAGCAAGTCCCGAGTTCTTTAACCTTATTAAGGCAACCACTCTAGGAGAAGGAAAACTCTTTAATTTGTACTCTGATTAAGAATTGACCTTGTATTGCATCCTGCTTGTGTGGAGAGGTTCACAGTGATGCTGATAGCTTTTTGATTTAGTGCGTCCTGGGATGGGGCATTACCAATTTTTAAGCTAAAGACATTACAGTTACAAAATACAGGGTGTTTGATTTTAAGTGTATTGCTCTAATAAACATTGTGCTATGGTGTGCCGTTTTTTGATTGTAGTTAGTGCCAACAAGAAATACCTAAAGAAGGCCTGAGGCCACATTGGCCGAAACATTGTACATATGACAATAAAGATGAGGACAATAGTCCAAATAATCCAATCCAGAATCAAAATGAGTTTAAAAAAATATCTTTAAAAGAAGAAACTGAATACCCAACTGTTAAGTATCTGTCCGCCATCCTTGGCCAGTTGTAAAGAACTTAAAGTAAATAAGTAAGTAAGTCCTGTGATATAGAATCCTTTGGTAAGTGAATAAGTCCTGTGATATAGTATCCTTTGGTAAGTGAATAAGTCCTGTGATATAGAATCCTTTGGTAAGTGAATAAGTCCTGTGATATAGTATCCTTTGGTATGTGAATAAGTCCTGTGGTATAGAATCCTTCGGTAAGTGAATAAGTCCTGTGATATAGAATCCTTTGGTAAGTGAATAAGTCCTGTGATATAGAATCCTTTGGCAAGTGAATAAGTCCTGTGGTATAGAATCCTTTGGTAAGTGAATAAGTCCTGTGATATAGTATCCTTCGGTAAGTGAATAAGTCCTGTGATATAGTATCCTTCGGTAAGTAAATAAGTCCTGTGATATAGAATCCTTTGGTAAGTGAATAAGTCTGTGATATAGAATCCTTTGGTATGTGAATAAGTCCTGTGGTATAGAATCCTTTGGTAAGTGAATAAGTCCTGTGGTATAGAATCCTTTGGTAAGTGAATAAGTCCTGTGATATAGAATCCTTCGGTAAGTGAATAAGTCCTGTGATATAGTATCCTTCGGTAAGTGAATAAGTCCTGTGATATAGTATCCTTCGGTCCGTCGTCCAAGAAGATCCAAGTAGATGTGAGTAGAATCATCCAGTATAAATAATAATAACAGCAGCAGAGCACTGCCAGTGATTGGACAATAGGTTGGTCACGTGCTTATCGGCGAGTCTATAAGTAGAAGTGACCATTTACCACACGCCTTATATCCAAAAACACCAACAATTTGGTTTTCCGCGCTGCCATTGTGGTCCATAGAAAAGGCAAAATACCAATGCCGTTTGGCAACGATAGTGTTGCAGGAGTTGCTGGATAGTGCTGAAGTTAAGCATCATATCACCCTAGGAACTCCAACGCGTACATCGATGACATTTTGGTGGATGAGACGGTAGTGTCAGCGGAAAGAGTCGTGGGGCAGCTAAAAAAAGTTTGGCCTAACCTAATGTTAGATGGTGGTACAGCACTGGGGCTCCGTTTAGAACGAGATGGCGCTGGAGATTTGACATTCAGGAGATAAAATTAGAACTTCACCATTAGATGCACTTTAAAAAGGTTGGCATCTTTCCGTCTACCAGCGTAGTGTCCAAAAACAAGTGGAACTACGTAGCCTGTATGGGATGATATGGAG
>CM042164.1:14242526-14297526 GCA_023376005.1 Doryteuthis pealeii | reverse complement strand
TTGAGCACTTTATATTTGTTTATAACACTGACTAATCCGATTAATACTTATATCAACCAAATATTGGGATTAACACAATATTTTTACCGGTAAGTCATTGGCTTTATATATATATATATATATATATATATATATATGTGTGTGTGTGTGTGTGTGTGTGTGTGTGTGTGTTTGATAGGAGTTTGGCAAGATGATGATGCAATCGTTTTTCAGTACGATAATTTTAGAAATGCGTCGATAAATATATTTTGACGTCAGTGTTTTCTTCTCTTTTTTTTCCCCCTTCAAAATTCGACTTATACACGAGTATAGCCGGCAAGGAAATCGCCCACCGTAATGATAAGCCAGTTGAAATTGAGATATGATAGTAAAACCAGTGCCGGATGTCGACATGGTGAGTCCCTAAGCTGTATAAAGTTTAGCGACCTCTTGTTAAAAAATAGAAAAAAATACGCCAACATTTCATTAGACAAATAAAGCAATCTGAATTTTTTTTAAAGTGTAATTTAATATTAGTTACCCTGACCTCATTTTTGGTTGTGAAGCACCAGGGTTTTCCCAATATGGCAAAAACTGCAAAAATGAATAAATAATAAAAAAAAAATTAAAAAAAGAGTGGGGAGGAAACTCTGCTAGAATTAAATTTTTCAAAAAACGAAAAACTTTTATTAATATAAGAATAGTGGGTTATCTTCAAGATACGCACTCCCGAATTTTTCACTTTTTTTGGCTGTGAAGCGCTAGGGTTTTCCCAATATGGCAAAAGCGCAAAAATAAATAAATGAAAAAAAAAAAATGATTGGGGGGGGGGGCGGAAACTCTACTAGAATTGAATTTAAAATAAAACCGAAAAACTTTTATTAATATATATATATTTAACAACCCCTCCGCACGGTCAATTTCTTAAGCGGAGTTTAACAGGTTTGAATTCAGAGTTTTCCTTCTCCTAGACAGGTTGCCTTACTAAGGCGGGAGGGAATATATATATTTACCAACCCTCCGCACGAGCAAGATGCGACAAGGTCAATTTCTTAAGCGGAGTTTAACAGGTTTGAATTCAGAGTTTTCCTTCTCCTAGACAGGTTGCCTTACTAAGGCGGGAGGGAATATATATATATATATTTTACCAACCCCTCCGCACGAGTAGGATGTGACACAAGGTCAATTTCTTAAGCGGAGTTTAACAGATTTGAATTCAGAGTTTTCATTCTCCTAGACTGGTTATCTAGCCATGGTTAAAGAGTCCAGTCTGCCCTACTATTTACCCATAGCTGGGGAGAGTATAGTTGGATTCATACCTTTCCCAAGGGTATTGGCGCGATGTGAAATGTAAAAAGTTTCGTCTAGGATTCGAACTCGGGTCGACGAGTCCATTTCCTATGACTCTAACCATTATGCCACGCGCCTCCTTTTATTAATATAAGAATAGTGGGTTATCTTCAAGATACGCACTCCCGAATTTTTCACTTTTTTTAAAAATGAATGCTTTCAGACTTTCCTCTTGCCTTCTGCTTTCAATCAACACACCTGTTAATGATAGAGATTTGGTCTCTATTTGTCTGTAATTGAAACTACGTCACAGCTTACGTCACATTACCCAAAATCGATGTAACATAGAATCAATACACTCAAAATTTAAGCATGCAACCTTAGACGGTCCTCATTGGTTTTTAAAACAAGTTTTAATAAATACATGCCCAGTATTATATATTTAGAGATAGTTTGTTTTATTTTAATATATATTTAAAGTTATCAGAACTAAGTTTCCATATCAAATTGTTTTATTTTTTTTACTCCTTTAATAAATTTGATTATTTTACTTGGGCTAGACGGGCTGGTCACGTCAAGCCCTAGCACCTATATGATTTTCCCAAACCTTTTGCCGTTATGGCAAGCCCCAACCCCTTTTTATCATATGGGTGCTAGAAGGCGGTGGCTGCGGGTCTACATGTCCTGGGAATGACGTTAAACTCTATCTGATGGTGAGGTTCCAGTTTTGGAGGTTTGGGGAATGTGGAGCACCCCTTCATCACCATTGCTCCCTGGTCCACTCTGACCCGGTGTGGTAGTACCTGTTAGGATCCCATCTATGGGTTAAATAGAAAAATGTATTTATAAAAAAATTGTATTATCCATTAAGAATTGATTTATTTCAAAACTTTATCGGCATTAAATGACCCACTGAGGTTGATATGCCGTAAAACAAACCAAACCAAACCAAACCAAACTAAGTTTCCATATCAAATTGTTTATTTTTTTACTCTTTTAATAAATTTGATGATTTTACTTTATTATGGTACAAACTCTCTGATATTGAATTTTTAACTCCCATCCCCTAAGGCAGTATCTTTCAAAAATTAATTTTTACACCACCCAGAGGGTGTTTTTGTTTTTCTAGTGGCTATAATTAAAAATGACAGTGACACTTGTACGTTTTATTATTTGAACTCGATCAGTAATCTTTCCTTTCTTTTTAACAAAAATGTCGTTTTTTTTAAAGATATGTATTAATTGGCTTTTAGTTGATAATAAAGAAATTAATGATAGCAATCATCACTTTGTTCTGTTAATGTAGAAGAAAGATTTAAAGATTTAGTTGTCATGTGCGGCTCGTATGACCAACATCGATGCCCGAGGGGGATACACGGTTTGACATTCCTATCTTAATCCATCAGAACACCTTTTAATAGCCCAATCGATTGCTCATATGACAAAGACGGACCAAAATGTCAACTGGCCTCACGCACCCATTCGCCAGGACGACACACGAGAGAAAAAAAAAGGTCAAAGGTCAAAGGTCATAAGAATGATTTTTACGATAAAGCAGAAACCGTTACGCGACTTTCAACAAAGTCGATTCTTAGCTGATTTAACCCCTCCCCCACGGTCCTGCCCTCAGGCAAGAGTCCAGTGGATTCGGTCCTGGACTGCAGAAGTTAACAACGTTAATACCCCCCCCCCCCCCGCCCAGGCAACACCTGCCCCTCGATTTAAAGGTACAGGGCTGGGTTTATTGCACGGTGCCCGAGGCGCCCCCTTGAGAAGTAATACCGAAGGGATCAACGTATTTTTGTGCATTCGCCTCCCATGAGCTTCGATTCGTGGGTGGTCCCACATTAATAGTGTCGTGTGTTTGGTTTGGTTTGTTTTTTTTACGGCATATCAACCTCAGTGGGTCATTTAATGCCGACAAAGTTGTGAAATAAATTCATTCTTAATGCATAATACAATTTTGTTTATCAACTCATGTTTTTCTATTTAACTCATAGATGGGACCCTAAAAAGGTACTACCACTCCGGGTCAGAGTGGACCAGGAAGCAATGGTGATGAAGGGGTGCTCCACATTTTCCAAACTTTCAAAACTGGAACCTCACCATCAGATAGAGTTTAACGTCATTCCCAGGACATGTAGACCCTCAGTCACCGCCTTCTAGCACCCATATGATAAAAAGGGGTTGGGGGTTACCATAAGGGCAATAGGGTTGGGAAAATCATATAGGTGCTAGGGCTTGACATGACCAGCCGATTGATCGGAAGGGGCCTCTCCGACCGCCCGTCTAGCCCAAGAACGGGCCAAAGTGGAGTATTGCAAGTCATGAACTACTCATCCACCTGGGTTCTATCCTTAAGCATCACGGGTTGCCACCCACGGCCAACAGGTGGCCTCATTGGGGGAAGTGCCGTGTGTCTGACCTGTATACGTGGGATACGTGGTAAATACAAATTTGACCCAGCGGTAGACAGTGACACATTATCCTTACGGCTAGGGATGTACAAGAAAAGGATGATTAAAAAAAAAAGTGTGCAACATCTTTAAAAAAAAAATATTTAAAAACATTAATAAAAAAAATGGAAAATTATCTTTTTACTATTTTCTTTTACGTTTGATATAAAGAACAATTCCAAGTTTATGTGTTAAGAAAAGAAAAAAAAAAAGAAAGAAAAACAGATTTCTGTTACACATTACGTACATATTTATTGTTTTAAATCATTTTTCGATGAATTTTTACTATTTTTCATATATTTCGGGCCAATATATAAAGTATGGTTATATTCTATGGTAGACCATAAGTGTAATTATTACTACACATCATCATCATCATCATCATCATCATCAGCAGCAGCAGCAGCAGCAGCAGTCGTCAACACTAGAGGACAGTTTCAGATACAAATGTGTAATGTAAAACGGCCCCGTAAAAAACGACAACCATTTTTGCTTCAAAAATTATTTTCAATATTTTTTCATAGAGACTATCTTATTGGAATATCATTATTCTTAGTTATATATTTTTGATATAATCTTTTCTGTAATCAAATAAACACGTCTCTGTCAGAAAGTGAATGGGAGCATTTATTTTATATTTATTAGTTTTAAAACGTATCTAAAAAAAATAAGATAAAATAAAAAAATGATAAATAAGTTCAACTTTTAATATCACATTCGTTAAAAAAAAGCTAACGATAAAAAACAAAAACAAAAAAGCATAAATATCTTTTTAGTTACGAGATTTAAGTATCAAAATGTAAGACGTCCTACTACTGACTTTATCAAAACATCGATTTTTTGTCTTTTACATACGTTCCATCATTGAATTCTCTTTCCAAAAATGTAAAATTCACTTTTAGAAACCAAAAGATTACGAAGAAACTTATTGTTCCCCCATCTGGTGTGTGTGTGTGTGTGTGGGTGTGTGTGGGGTCAATGCACGAAATAAAATACTAACAAAAAAAATGAATACTTAGCCTTTTTAATTCAGAGTAAACATTTATCTAAAATTATATAATTATACTAAAAATCTATCAAAATCGGATAGTTAGTTTATTTTTGTTAATTTTTTGAAGAATGTCCCGGGATTCCCCTTTAGGTGACAGGTGCGCGAATTTTTATATCCCTATATAAGTTTAACTGAAGCCTGGGGTTCCACTAAGAGCTGGGGCCCACCAAAATTGTACGAAAAGAGAGCGTGGAAGAGAGTGTTACTTAATGAAGAGTTTAGCCTATTCATTTTGCGATGAAAGAGAATTTAAAAATACCGATAGGCTACATCAAGGTCTAGACTACATTGTTAGAACTCATCAAGTTACATGATGGATTTAACCCTATCCATTGCGTAAGAAAATTTTAGAAATATTTGAATTCAAAAGTTAAAGAGAACAGGATTTGGTGGCTGAGCGGTCTGTTGTTACATAATGGATAGTAGCATATCTATTGTGTAAGGAAGTGTAGAAATATTTGAATTCAAAAGTTAAAGAGGACAGGATTGTGGTGGCTGAGCGGTCTGTTGTTACATAATAGATAGGTAGCCTATCCATTTTGTAAAAATGTAGAAATATTTGAATTTAAAAGTTAAAGAGGACAGGATTGTGGTGGATGAGCGGTCTGTTGTTACATAATAGATAGGTAGCCTATCCATTGTGTAAGGAAGTGTAGAAATATTTGAATTAAAAGTTAACTGATAATTCTTAGAAGAGTCATGGAAAATAACCAGTAGTTTGATTGACAGGCTTTAACCCCTTCATGACCTGGGCGTTATATTCTGATTCGTTTATGATATCAGGTGACTGAGACCGGCAGGAAAAGGCTTAGCTTTAGTCAGAGTGAAGTAAGCGATCGGGAAGAAAAGGAATAAAGTAAAACGAAGAAAGTAGGAAAAGAAAGAAAAAGAAAGAGAAAAAAGAAAAGAAATGAAGAAAAGAAAGAAATATGGAAATAAAGAAGAAAAGAAAAAAAACAAAGAAATAAAGAAAATAGAAGGGGAGAAAGAAATAAGCTAAATAAGAAAAACAGGGATAGAAAGAAAAAAGAAAGTAAAACGAAGAAAGAATAAAGAAAGAAAAGAAAGAAAAGAAAGGAAGAAAGAAGAAAGAAAAAAGAGAAAGAAGAGAAAGGAAGAATTAAAGAAAAGAAAAAGACGGAAAGAAAGAAGAAAAGAAAGAAACATAGAAGGAAAAAAAGAAATAAGATGAAAAAAAAGAAAGAAAAAAGAAAGAAAAGAAAGAAAGAAAGAAAGAAAAGAAAGAAGAAAAAGAAAGAAGAGAAAAGAAGAGAAAGGAGAATTAAAGAAAAGAAAGAAAGAGAAAGAAAGAAGAAAAGAAAGAAACATAGAAGGAAAGAAAGAAATAAGAAATAAGAAAACAGGAAAGAAAGAAAAAGAAAGAAAACGAAGAAAGAAATAAAGAAGAAAAGAAAGAAAAGAAAAGGAAAGAAAGAAAGAAAGAAAGAAAGAGAAGAAAAGAAAGAAGAGAAAGAAGAGAAAGAAGAGAAAGGAAGAATTTAAAAAAGAAAGAAAGAAGAAAAGAAAGAAACATAGAAGGAAAAAAGAAATAAGATGATAAAAAAGAAAGAAAGAAAGAAAGAAATAAAGAAAGAAAGAAAGAAGGAAGGAAAATGTATGAGAAATGTAACATGCAATGGCGTCTATCTCTAGAATTCCTCTCAGCGTGTTGGAAACAAGACATTGGAGAAAATAATCACGTTGGAATTTAATTATGTCTTTGAGTTCATTTCTAAGAACTAAAAGAGAATGGACGCGAAGATGTACAATCCCAGAAATACCAAGCCAACCCAAGTCAAACCAAAAAGAAGAAGAAGACCAAAGAAATCCTGCTAACTTAGAAGATAAGAAGATGAGTATAATCTATTGATAATGGAGATTCGGTCTCTATTTTCTTGTAACCGAAACTATGTCACTGCTTGTTAAGTTTTTATAAGCTTCTATTTCTATAGATATATTTGATGCAACACCAGCAGGAGCTCAGACTCCGCCCAAAAGGTTTGTTCCCGCGTTTTTAACCCTTGTAAGAAATTGAATCAGTTCGTAATAAATCCTTGTTGAATTCACCTCGTGGTGTTAACCGCTGCTGACTTATCTTTATTCTACCCTGTGTGACCAGCTCCTCACTTTATACTTTTACCTATTGTAAATTCTGTTATTATTTCACGCATTATTTTCACTATGCACTCCTCTGCTACTTACCAAACCTCAACACTGCTTACGTCACATTATCCGAAATCGTCAATACATAGAATAAAGAACAGCCTTGTGTTATATGCACTCGAAATTTGAGCATGTAACCTTGGACGGTCTTGATTGCTTTTTAAAAACAAGTTTTGATAAATACAAGCCCGGTATTATATAGTTACATATAGTTTGTTTTATTTCAATATATATTTAAAGTTATCAAAACTAAGTTTCCATTTCAAATTGTTTTATTTATTTATTTACTCCTTTAATAAATTTGATGATTTTACTTACTTTGGCATTGAATTTTTAACTCCCACCCTCAGGCAATTTCTTTCAAAAATTAATTTTTACACACCCGCAGGGTGTTTTATTTTATTTTATTTTATTTTTTTTAATAAGAAAAACTATGCAACAATTTTTATGTGCATGATAGATAAGTACTTTTTTTTGCAATCGCGAATGTTATATTAAAATTGTAAACAAGCGCTTAAAACCCTTGAAAAAGAGACAGAATGGCGGATCGCGTCGAAATTGACAAAAACATATCCCTTTAAATGTATAAAAAATAAACATCATATGTAATGATATTTTTTTTTTTTTTATGATGGTCATTATGTTACTACTTATCGATTTAGACAAAAGTTTGACCTTAATAATAGATTTAAATTATTTTTAATTCGCTTTTAAAACTCGTAGAAGCTGTTTTTTTGCCAATCCCTAAATATACTTACTTTGTCATTAATTATTTTATTTTCGTAGTTTCATTTTTATCCCTGGTCCTTTGTTTATCAAAACTGACTATAAAGAGAGTAAAGTCGTCGGGGTGGCCTGAAGTTTGCATCAACCAGACAGGGAAGGAGTCTATCCCCTTTCACTAGCGCTAGACCAAGAGGATTGTTTTGGACATCTGAAGTGGGAGATCTCCCCACTTATTTGCATAGATCTCCCCCATAGATCCCCACTTATTGCATAGATCTCCCACATAGATTCATAGATCTCCCACTTTATTACATAGATCTCCCCACTTTATTGCATAGATCTCCCCAATTATTTGCATAGATCTTCACTTTATTGCATAGATCCCCCACTTTATTACATAGATCTCCCCACTTTATTGCATAGATCTCCCCATTATTTGCATAGGCATAGATCTCCCCACTTATTTGCATAGATCTCCCCACTTATTTGCATAGATCTCCACTTTATTGCATAGATCTCCCCACTTATTTGCATAGATCTCCCCACTTTATTTTGCATAGATCTCCCACACCATAGATCCCCACTTTATTGCATAGATCTCCCACTTATTTGCATAGATCTCCCCACTTTATTTGCATAGATCTCCCCACACTTATTGCATAGATCTCCCCACTTATTTGCATTTGCATAGATCTCCCCACTTTATTGCATAGATTGCCATCTCCCGCTAATTCCCGTTTCATGGGACGCTCTACCAACTGAGCTATGGCCCGAAAAGGGTTGATATGATGTAAATCAAAACCAACCAACCTTCTGTACATTAAGCGACCATGAAATTAGAAATAAAAATTAAAAAAAAACACATTTTAGTAGGGATTAATAAAAATAAAATTAAACTAAACGAAAATTAAACAAATTTAAACTAAATATTAAAAAAATAAAAGACACACACAAAAAGTAACAATGACCCAGAAGGCTTCAGACCGGAAGAGCCCTCTGGGCATACGCAGGAAAATACATGGACAAAAATTCAAATTTCAACAATATTGTATTACATTTATACATAAAGAAAATACACTTGTAATATTTTTTGTTGCAAACAATTTTACTGTTTGCGGCTACATACATTTATATTAATAAAAACGAATATAAGTCCACTTAACTGAATCCTTGATAAATTTTCATGTCAAAGTTATCGTACTTACAAACGGTCCTTCTTTATTTCTGCTGAATTTGTGGGAGCAACAATTTTGACGTGCTTTGTTTTGGAGATACAGGCAAGAAAAGAGGAAGGTTCTTATCTTTGATTTCTGGTGCCGAAGATTACGGGCCTGAGATTAGTTGGTTTGAAAAGGGGGTATGTCGACCAAGGGAGATAACCCACCTATCTTAGATATATTTTATAAGGTATATAAGGCAAAATATTCTAGAGCAGCTAACAAAATGTTCAAATCATTGAAAAATATGTTAAAAAATCAACGAAACATGTCTATATAGAAAATCAATGGATCATGTAGATATCCTACTCATTTACTACGATACTGCAGTTCAGCACGTTTGGAACTAAGCCACGCCCCATTCCCGAGAGAGCTCTCTATTTTTTAAAAAACATGTTTTTAATATGTAAGTAAGTAAAGTCGTCGGGGCGGCCTAATGTCGGTGTGAACCATACAGCGAGAGAGTCTATCCCATTTTCACTAGTGCTAGACCAAGGAGATTATTTTAGCCTCTGAGGTGGAGTGCCAAACCTACCATCAGCTCTTCACTTTACCGCATATATTCCTGTGCTACTGATGGGTTAATGTTATATAACCTAAATATGAACATTAATGGTATGTCCCAGTCTTCATAATACAGGAGTATTATGCTGACTGAGTAGTCTTATACCACTAGCAGTGGTTTACCCTTCTTCACGCCGCTGGCAAGTATTGTATTTTTTTAATGTTATAAAGATTCCATTTCATTACCAACTTCCGTTTGGTTATTTATCATTTAGTAACCTTTGTTAGGTTACAACCGGTAAATAGTACCACTACTGTTCTTCTACAAGGACGGCTTTGACATTAAATAACCCACAAAGGTTGATATGTCATTATAAAACAAAGAAACTAAAACAAACCGTTACACCACGAGCGTTATTCATTTCCATTGGTAATAAGATATTAATTGAAAATAATTTGAAAATCATGTTTCTTGTAAATTTTACAAATCTTTTGAGAACTTTTTAATTTTTTACCAAATGTTTTATATATATATATATATATATATATATATATATATATATATATGAAGAAAGGAAATGAATCCGACGGTATGTAGTATATTAAGAAAAATGAAAAAACACAGGTTTAAATGGGTTAAGTGGTGAGTTTATTGGCCGACGCTCAAAAAATTTTTAAACAGATGAATAACAAGGACTACCACTCGCTTTTCTTGTTATTCTGTGATAACAAATTTCTTATCACCTTCCATATACCAACAAATGCCCTGAAGATGATCTAATTAATAGATCGAAACACTGCAGCATCGGCCAATAAACTCACCACTTAACTCATTTAAACCTGTGTTTTTTCATTTTTCTTAATATACTACATATATATATATATAGAAGGAGCCTACAAAAATGTACGTCAGACCCTGTGTATAAAAATGAGTAGTGAATTGGAAGTATAATTGTAAATCTAATATTGCATCACCAAAATTAATTCATTATTTAATTAATTTACATTAATGATGCAATTATAAAAAATAGCGGTGTATTAGTTCGAAGCTAACTCCCGCGTTCCTTATAATGCATTAGGTTATCGAAATGATAACATAACACTGAATATTTGTTAGGGAAAAGATAAAGCCAATATATAAAGGATAACAACATTTAATTACATTAATGCTGATTGTGGCCGTATGGGTAAGAGGTTTGGCGAGCGTAAGTGCGTTCGGATCTCGAACCCGGTCAGAGGTAGCTGCTAAAAATGGTATAACTGCACTGATGAGAGGTGATACCTCGAAACACGTGTCTGTAGTTTACTATATATATATATATATATATATATATATATGTACACACACACACACACACACACATATATATATATATATATATATATATATATATATATATATAAGTGTTGTTATGCGTTCAACGGGAGAAAATTAAATATTTTATAAAAAGAAGGTCCGTAAAATGGATTGTGTTTCAGATTTTATGATATCTTCTTCATGCGTTAATTAATGACATATGACTAGCCATTACACCACGTGAAGTGCTTATATATATATATATATATATATATATATATATATATATATATAGGCTGTGCGTGTTTCTGTAATTTTTCTTTTATGTTATATATATACATATATATGGAGATAGGATGGATGCAGTAGAATCCGACAGTATGAGGTAGGTAGAAGGATGGTGAACAAGAAATGAAAACTCAAAACAAATCAGAGAGTTGAAACGTTTCGTATATATATATATATATATATATATATATATATATATATATATATATATATAATTTATTTAATTATTTATTTGTTATAATTTACAATACATTTAAGGTGTCATTTTTACCATTGGTTTCCAGGCAGCATGTTAGCCACCCTTCTTCAAGATAACGTACCTGTTAAGAGATACAGTGAATGTTAATTCATTTATGTATAAATGAATTGACATTCATTGTGTTTCTTAACAGGTGCGTTGTCTTGAAGAAGGGTTGCTAACATGCTGCCTGGAAACTAATAGTAACAATAGCACCTTAAATGTATTGCAAACTATAACAAATAAATAAGTACAGCTCTTACACACGTAACCCAGCACTTTATTTTCAATTCTCCAATACTATTGGAAATTTTATCTTTTAAAATAAATAAAAAACATTTGTGGTATATTTCATGCCTCCCCCCCCCTGGTCTGTCTCTCAATGTCCCGTTTCGTGTTTTGCTGTGAAAACGAAGGAGGGGGGGGGGCTCCTGTGGCTGGCTAATTGCTGTTGCAACCCTACAGAATTCCTAGAAAGGCTGAGACGGTGGTTTCTTCATTTTCCTTTGGCGAAAAAGGTCGCGGTTCTTTTCTCTCACATTCTTCTCCCCACGGAAGAAACTTTGTAGGAGTGTCATCCCTTTGAGGAAAAACGGACAGCTACGCGTGAAAAAAGAAAGGTACTAGCGCAGAGGGGCCAGCCATAATCTACAGTCGGGAGCCTCAGTCCTTGGCGAAAAGGAACGAGAAATTTTAAGAGAACTGTAAGTTCTGTGGAACTGTTTTGTGTCTCCTGCACGAGAGAAACTCATTTTTAAAGGGTTTTTTATTGTTTAATACCCTTTCTGTTCCTGTAAGTGTAAACCATTTTTATACACATTTATCCTATTTTTTGTATTTTGCATTGTGTTACTCGACCCCTAAATCTTTGTAGTCGTGCATGGGAAATTTATGCAAATTTGATTTAATTTTAATTGTATTTCATTTTGCTTCCTTTAGTGGATAATTTGTAAAATAAAATTCTATTTCATTATCAAATAAGACCATTATTCTTTTCATTTTTCCCTACCCTTTTTTATTGATGACGTCATTTTGTTCAACGGTCGTTATTTTTCCGAAAAAGGAAAAAATCGCGACAATACTAACAAAGGATATATATATATATATATATATATATATATATAAAGTAAAGTCAACGGGGCGGCCTAAAGTCGGTAACAGCCAGTCAGCGAGGGAGTCTATCCCCTTTTCAATAGCGCTAGAGCAAGGAGATTGTCTTTATAGCATCTGAGGTGGAGCGCCACACCTACCATCAGCTCCTTACTTTACCGCACAGATCCCTGTGCTACTCATACGCTGAGTGGGCGAGGACCGGTATCGAACTAGGAACCTTGTGGTTTCTAGCCGAACGCTCTACCGACTGAGCTAACCCAAGTGTATTTTGGTAGCATTTTTTCTTTTATACAGGTTTTGTTGAATTGAACAGACAATTCCTGTCTGACAAGTCTTTCATTGATCCTTTCCAATCTTCGGGCCATCCATTATTCCCCTCCCCTTATCACAACCTGTGCCTAAAAAAAATCACCACCGCTTTGTTCAAACTACTACCATTCCAAAAACCTCCCACTACCAATTGATATTACCTCCCACTAATTCCTTGCTACTACTCGCTCTCGTTAAAAACGAGACATGAAAACTATTCCATCGTTTCCCACCTGAGGATGGCAATGTGTATTGCCGAAAGCGCTACTGTTGAAACCTTCGGTGGACTGTTATACCAGTTCCACCCTGACACCAGAAGGATGGCCCGAAGATTGGAAAGGATCAATGAAATACTTGTCAGACAGGAATTGTCTGTTCAATTCAACAAAACCTATATATATATATATATATATATTATATATATATATATATATGTGTGTGTTGTGTGTGTGTGTGTGTGTGTGTGTGAAAATAAAATGGAAATTAATCCGACAGTATGAATATGATAAAATGAAAAAAACAAAAGATGTTTACAAACTGAATGGGCTCATCAGGAGAGAGTGTGCAAACCGTTTCGGGGCCTTTCTCTCGACGGTTTATAAAAAGCAACACCGGTCCTTCCTCATTAATATATGAGGACCCTCGTAATATCATGCATCGACCGCACGTGGGTCGGTCATCAACAAAAAATAAGACGGGAAAAATGACCGTTTGCAAAAACAGAACGCTGCAAGTCAAACGTTGGAATTAATCAAAAAATGCGCTGTCTATACTAAAAATAAAATGAATTTTATTAAAAATAAAATGAATTTTATTTAAAAATAAAATGAACCTCATTTTTAATTTTAAAAATAATCAGAAGCATTATAGTTATAAAATAAGACTCAAAAAAAGTCTGGTGTAGAGTAATTTAAAAATGTAAATTTGTATAAAAAGTGTAAATAAAAAAAAAAAAATATATATATATATATAATAATATATATATATACATATATATATACAGTAAAAAAAAGTAAAATAAAAGTTAACCATAAACATAAACATAAACGCAATCTATCACCTTACTTTTCTGTCCTTTTCTCTGACTTCCGATAAAGAAGTTAAAATAAACAAATCCTTATCTCGTTTTCCTTGATATATGATTATTCTGGTGGCCTCTGGCGAACAACAGCACGACAGCTTTTGACGTTTGCTCATGCAGATGGCCTCAAATTAAGAAATAGACGAGCGGTCGAAGAGGCCCCCTCCGACTTATCGACTGGTCACATCAGGCCTTAGCACCTATATGATTGTTCCCAAATAATTTGTGGGAAGCGCGTGGTGTAATGGTTAAAGTCATGGGAAATGGACTCGTCGCCCCGAGTTCAAATCCTGGACGTGATAATTGCATTTCACTTAGCGATAATACCCTTGGGAAAGGTATGAATCCTACTCTCCCTCCAGCTATGGATAAATAGTAGGGCAGACTGAGCTCTTTAACCTTGGTTAGGCAACCGGTCTAGGAGAAGGAAATCTCTGAATTCAAACCTGTTGAACTCCGCTTAAGAAATTGACCTTGTGTCACATCCCGCTCGTGCGGAGGGGTTGGTAAATATATATATGATTGTCGCAACCATATTGTTCTTATGTCAACCCCCTACCCTTTTTGTCATATATGTGCTAGAAGGCAGTGACTGGGGTTCTTAATGTCCTGGGTATGACGTTAAACTATCTGATGGTAAAGTTCCAATCATGGAGCTTCTGGAGAATATGGGCTACCCCTTCATCAGGATTACTCCCAAATGCACCCCGACCCGTAGTGATAGGACCTGTTAGGTTTGTTACACAATCTATGCGGTTGCATAAGATTATTGTCAATCCCCTGTAATTCTGAGAGGATGACCCTTTTCATATCATGGCCGGGTCCTCCCATGGAAAATTACAGAAGCTCGCCAAATATGTGAAGTCACGTGGGACCTTTTTCAGAGTCCCCAGTTTGCAGTTGGACGTCAGGCAGAGCGGTCGGACATTTTATGCTCTGTCTAAACTGGAACTCACGCGCGCTATGTTAGTTAGAGGATTATGTATAGTTAAGGAAATAAAAGTTTGGATAATTAATATGTTCTTGTGGTTAATGAATGTCTTGGTAACAAGACTAAGAAATGACGACCAGCCAGCAAGAACATAGTAACAGAAAACCAGACCGAAATCCTCAAGTCAACTCCAGACGCTAGGCCTTAGAAGATATCCAAGATCTTAGAAGATGCCAGGCCAAGTCAAGGTGAAGAAATACCAAAGACGATCAGAATACTAAAGACGGCCAAGAAATAGAATTAAAGAAAGAGGTATATAACATTATAATTATTTAGTGCCAGTGAAGAAGGCACTATGCAACAGGTTCCCATCGATGGGTTGAATAGAAAAAAATGAGTTAAAAAAATGTTTAACAAATTAAGTTAAAAATAAAATCTTTCACTATTATTAATACATGTTGACCGGTTTGTCGTATCTTTCGCATGTGTTACCTGCGGGGATTAAAATAAAACTAAAATAAAAAAAATAAAAAACTCCCATGAGCCTTCACCCCCCCCCACCCCCCACCGAGCATGTGCAGAAATAGGACCTACTCCCGACCCCAAGATAATCTTTCGGCCATTCGAACTTAGGTCTTAACTGGGGGAGAGACACTACTACTGGCCAGGAAGGAATTTCCTAACCACGTGGTGGCAATGAGCTGATAATAAAGCCTAAACCCTAAAACTACCTTTTGTCTTTGGCTTTTCCTTTTCTTTCCTTGAATTCCTTTTCAGCGCCGCCACCAAATATGAAGGGGTTAAAAGCAAACCCTAAAATACGCACCAAGAATAACCAGCTATCTTTTAAACCTAAAACATTAATCCTCTTGTCACCCCACATACCTTATCTTTGTAGACTCCACGATCATCAAAAATAAGACACTAAAAGATAATATGATTGAGTCCTAATGCGTCACTGTTTAAAAGGCAGTATGTGGCCTTGAGATCACCGGTTGATTTATGGTCACGAAATTATTCATGTACTAGCAGGACCTGTGGATATACCACAGTATGATAATTTAATCATTACAACATTTGTTATGTTTACTTAAGAGCTACTGCTAAATAGTTCAGTATGTAAAAACTATAATAATCTTGATTTAATTCTTTCTCACTTTTTCCTTTATTTCCTTCTTTTCATCTTTTCATTATGTTCGATTGAAACAGAGTAGCATTATCGCTTCCGCGCGCGCCACATCTCTCTATCTATGCCCTACTTTCTTTCTTATTATATTTTTTCTGTGTAGCATGTTCTTTTTCTTCCCTTTTTTCTTCATAAGAAAAACAGAATGGTCCATTATTTAACTGAGATGACGATACTCATAAGAAATAAGAATTCGGATGATAAGTAATACCAGATAATCAGGATTTACATTTTTTTTCATTTCATCTTGGACGATTTGGAAGGTCTCATTTTTAACCAGAGGGAATTTCAAGATTGTAACAGTCGTACAATTAAGGGACACGAGTATTAATATATAGATTGAATTAAGTTTTGAAGTAAAGTCCTTAAATTTCAACCTTACAAAATTATCATGCCCGTAAATCAACGTCCTTTTTTGCCTAAGTATTATTTCTACAAAATTCGACCTGTACACGAATATAGACGGAATACAATTTTTCCATGAAGGGTCCTTTTTAAAAATTTTTATTCATTCAAAAACAGCATGCATTACGCCGACGATTCATTCATTCATTCATAAATAATTTCTGACGTCAATGTGACGTATTATCTAACAGCCAATCATATTCAGCTAGAGCCAAATACCAGGGGGAGGTAACTATAAGTGATACAATCAGTTGCTGTTGTGATTCGTTGCTTGCGCTTGTCGTGTGCAGTTCGCCGTTTTCTTGTCTCTTCAAAAATATCCATCCGTACATACATACGGCCATCGCCCAAGTGCTGTGTGTATAAACAAATAACCGGGACTTTGACTCGAGTCTCCCCCGATTCACTACAATGTTATTAATGTCCATGGCCAAGGTATCTACCTCGGGTAGATACCGCATGGCTGTGAAGTTGATGATGGTGATCGCAATGCTTCACCTATCTTCTCCTGTAAAAGCAGCTGTGTCAACTTCGTTTTCGTCCAATGCCGATTTTATTCATCACAATTATTCGGCTATGGTCGATTTGTTAAATGAAGTGCACAACAAATGTCCCAGAATCACTCAAGTGTATAATCCCCCGGGTCATTCGGTACAGAATAGGAATCTTACCGTAATAGAATTTAGTGATAATCCGGGACATCACACACCAGGTAAGTAACCCCCGAATTTTTTTAAATCGATTTATTAAAAATATCTAACATAAGTGCTTGATTTGATTTTTTTAAAAAAGAAAAAGGTTTAGCTTTAGAAAAATATTGTTACATATGTTCGATCTCTCGTTTATTTGTTGATTAAAAAAGTAACATAGCGTGGAATATTGGTAAAAATCACTGAACTGTAAAAATAAATAAATACTTTCGAACCAATATTTTTTTTTTAAATCTTCATCTTTGACAATAAGAAAAGATGTTACAAAAATAAATCTTTAAAAAAAAAAAACAACAACTAAAATTAATTTAATTCTAAAAACAAAACAAACGTTAAATACCATTTTTTTTTTTTTAGTTCTTCGTATTGTTTGTTTTTTTGTTTTTTTTCACAGACATTTTTTTTTGAACGTCGAATTCGTCGCAAACAATCGCTGCAAAAAAGCGAAAAATCCCAAAATCTAAAACTTGTCATTTTAATTTATTCATGAGATGTAAAATTTCTGATTATTATTCACCTATCGTTATCTATGATTCTACCTACACACATTTTTTTTTAAATTTGAGGCAGGTAAAAAAATATATACAACTACCTGCATGCAATTCTTTAATTTTTTATTACGTACATATGGTGGAAAATATGGAAACAAATTCTTAATTTCGGTTTAAATTGGTTGACTAAATCAATTAAGCCTGAAAAATATAACATTTTTATTCAATTATAAATTACTTAGAATTTTTGCTGACCGTTAAAGTATTTTTAGTTTTTCTTTAATGGAACAGGATATTTATTTACCCAACCGGACATTAAGTCTGTTAAGTGCTCGAAAAATGTGTAATGCATTGAAATGTGCCAATAATAAACACCATATGCTACTTGTTTGGTAATCGATTTCTAAATAAAGATTCTGATTTTATATTTTGATAACATTTGATAAATCATATCAATTTCTTTTTGATAATGAAAGAGAATAAAATAAAAACAAACCCGGAACCGCGCACTCCCATTGTTTTGTTAGTTGATTGTCATTGTGTTAGGGTTTGTTTTTGGTGGTGTTTTTGTTTTTGAGTTTCGTTTTTATTCTGTCTATTTTATTTTAATTAGTTTTAAAAAAAATGAACTAAGGTCTGAAACAAAGAGAAAGCTTATTTATTAAGAAAAAAAGAAAAGAAAGAAAGAAAGAAAGGTTCTTTTTAAATATCAACTATTGTTTGGCTAATTAACGGTCATTATTTTACGTTTTTTTTGTGGTATTTTTGTTTTGTTTTTTAGTTTCGTTTTTACACTATCACTGTTTTATTTTAATTAGTATTTAAAAAAAAACAACAAAAAAAAAAAACAAAAAAACAAAAACAAACTAAGGTATGAAAGAAAGAAAGAAAGGTTCTTTTAAAATATCAACCTGTTGTAAAAGATGAAGAAAAAAAAAGATTATCTTTGGTTCGTTGATGTCAGCATCAATCAATCCTTGTTGCCTACACACAACAGAATATTTCATCAATTATGTTAATATATATCCACATACAATCACATTGTTGGCCAGGTGGGAAAACAGCTGTCTTCTGAAAATAAATAAATATCATCTTTCAAGATCTTATTTTTATTTAGAGACCAAATCCGAGAGAGATTGAAGATTTACTCCAAAAATAATTTAAGAAAAAAAAAAAAAAAAAAAAAAAAAATCACCATCTTTTTTTCTTTCTTAAATCGATAAAACAGAAGAAGACATCATTTATCACTATGTTCAATTTTTACGTCTTAACAATCTTCGCAGTAATTTAACATTTCTTAAAGATCTTATTTTATTACTTTTTCTCAACTATAAAAATAAATTTATAGTTAAACTAACGTTAGAATTTGTGTTATTTGTTATTTTGCTTTTTTTTTTGAAAATATTTTTTTTTTTTACCTGTCGTTTTGATAATCAATAAATTTTGACTAACTATTTTAGTCTTTTTTTTTTTTTTTTTTTTTTAAATTCAGTACTAATAATTTTAGACATTAATTAAATGAAGTTTTTTTTTATTTATTTATTTTTTTTTAAAGTATATCTCTACTGTAATAAAAAAGAAAGAAAGGGGAATATTAAATTTTATTTCCACTGCAATAAGAATAAAAAAGAGGATATTCATTTTTTTTTAAATTTCACTTTTAAATTTATGGAAAAAAACATTTAACTTTTTTCCTATATTTTACAAGTGTTAAATGTTTTTTCATGAATAATGAATATATTAATAAATATAAAAATATGAATAATAAATCTGTTAAATATATAAATATATAAATTGAATCAATATATAGATAAATATATTAGAATATATAACTAATAGATATATTAAAACTGGTTAAATTGCATAAACTAATTTTTATTAACTTTTTTCTTGATTTTTATTATTCTCCTATTTAGTAATTAAAAAATGTTTTTTTTATAAATCATAATATTGAAAGAAATTAAATATCAGTTTATTTATATATTTATTTTTTGTTTTGTAATATATCAGTTTAGTTAGTTAAGTGAATATTTGTTTAACTCTAGTGGGATTCTATTTCTGTTTTTATTTCATTAACATATGGAACAATCTGTGTCTCTTTGAATTCTTCACCATTCAAGTCTGTTTTTTTTTTTTTTCTTTTTTTTTTTTTAAATCTGTCTAAACTTGGATAAAATGAATAGAAAATGCAAAAAGATTACAAAAGAAAGCAAAGAAAAAGAAAAAAAGGAAAAGAAAGAAAAAAAATTCACTTCTTTAAAAAAAAAAAAATCCTTGGAATTCTGTCAGAAGCCAGCTGTCTGAAAATACACATTCAATTGAAAACATTTCTATAAAGAATTTTAAATGTAGAAAAATGTTTTTGAACCAGTGACACAAGGTTCTTTATCTTAATATTTGATTTGGCAGCAACAATTTCTCCATATTGTGAACAATTAACTTTCTTTATTCTTTAACAAGATCTTATTAACAACACTTATTAACAAATTTAAAAAAAAAAAAAAAATACAGAAACCAGCTATTTGGAAATAACAATTTTAACTGAAAATTTTTTACTAAAATTCTTAATATAGACTTTTGAAAAGGACATAAAATTCTTTGTATAGATGTTTGATTTTGGGGCAAACATTTCTTTATATTGAGAACAAATGAAATTTTAAATTAGATATTTCTTAATTCTTAAAAATACAGATTTTTCATTAACAAATGAAAACAATTTAAAATACAGAGGCCAGCTATTTGGAAATAACAATTTTAACTGAAAAACCTTTCTCCATATTGAGAACAAATGAACTTTAAAATATTTCTTATTAACAAATAAAAAAAAAATGAAAAATACAGAAGCCAGTTTGGTTGTTTTGTTTTATGGCACATCAGGTTATTTAATGCAAAATCAAGTCATTTTCTTACAGTACCTGTAATTGCTTGAATGGTCACTCATCTAAGTATTGAACAGACTGATTGCTGCTTAACTTCAGTGATCTAGCAGGAACCAGTGCTTTAACATGACTTGACCGTAATCCTACAGAAGCCAGCTATTTGGAAATAATTTTAACTGAAAAAAATTCGGACCATATGACCTTTAGGCACCCCTTTTCAGATCTTGATTCATGAGGACATGTTTTTCATTTACATTGTCAAAATCTGGTTGTTTGTTGACAGACGATTTTAGAGTTTTTTTAAAATTATAAAACTAACCCCTAACCCGAACCCCTAATAAACAACCGGATTTTGACAGTGTAAATGAAAAACATGTCCTTATGAATTGAGATCTGAAAAGGGGTGCCTAAAGGTCATATGGTCCAAAAATTCTACTAAAATTCTTGATATAGACATCTGAAAAAGGACATAAATTTCTTTGTATAGATTTTTGATTTGGGGCAAATATTTCTTCATGTTAAGAACAAATGAAATTTAAAATAAGATATTTTTTTATTTTTAAAAATACATATTGTTTTTTATTACTTCTACTTTTAAAACTAGCTGTCCATCGTATCCAATGATAACACCATGCGAATCTGTTTTCTCCATTTGACTCGATGTCTGGTTGAGTTTTGCTAACTGCCTAAGGGAATGTTCAAGTCCTCCAGGTTTCTCTTGATGTTGTCTTTGTACTTGAGCTTTGGTCTACTGATTCCACATGATCCATCTCTCAGTTGAGAGTACAGAATCTGTTTTTATCAATCTGTTTTTCTCTATTTCTTCATAGAGGTATAAAAAATATTAAAGAATACAGAAACCAGCTATTTGGAAATAACAATTTTAACTGAAAAAAATTCTACTAAAATTCTTAATATAGACATTTAAAAAGGACATAAAATTCTTTGTATAGATGTTTGATTTTGGGGCAAACATTTCTTTGAGAACAAATGAAATTTAAAATGAGATATTTCTGTGACTGAGAACGAGAAAGGAAAAAGAGCAAGACATTGTCTTGCCTGCTGGGATCGAACTCGCGTCCCCCCTCAGCAGGAACTTCTTGATTCGAACATCTATTTCCCCCCATATATTTCCCCCCCCCCTTCTATTCTTAAAAATAATATACTGTTTGGAAATAAAAATTTTTAACTGAAACAAATTCCACTAAAATTTTTAATATAGATATCTGAACAAGTACATAAAATTCTTTGAATAGATATTTGATTTGTGGGCAAACCTTTCTCCACATTGAGAAAAAATGAACTTTAAAATGAGATATTCTTATTAACAAATAAAAAAAAAAAAATACCCAAACCAGGTTATTTTTTTTTACAGCATATCAACCCTTTTCAGGTCATTTAATGCTGAATCAAGTCATTTTGATATTCGGTTTCTTACAGTACCTGCTGTTGCTTAAATGGTCACTCATCTAAGTATTGAACAGGTTTGTTGCTGCTTAACTTTGGTGATGTAGTGGGAATCAGTGGTGACTGTTGGTTGCTTGTTTTACGGCATATCAACCCTTTTTGGGTTATTTAATGCCAAATCAAGTCATTTTGATATTCGGTTGCTTACAGTACCTGCTGTTGCTTAAATGGTTACTCATCTAAGTATTGAACAGATTCATTGCTGCTTAACTTCAGTGATCTAGCAGGAACCAGTGCTTTTAACATGAATTGACTGTAATCCTACAGAAACCAGCTATTTGGAAATTATTTTAACTGAAAAAAAAATCTGCTAAAATTCTTTATATGTACAGGATGTGACACAAGGTCAATTTCTTAAGTGGAATTTAACAGGTTTGAATTCAGTTTTCCTTCTCCTAGACTGGTTACCTGGCCAAGGTTAAAGAGCCCAGTCTGCCCTACTATTTACCCATGGCTGGAGGGAAAGTAGTTGTAGTAATTTTTCCAAGGGTATTAGTGCAATGCGTAATGCAAACAGCCATGTCCAGGATTTGAACCTGGGTTGCCAAGTTTATTTCCTACGACTCTAACCATTACATTCTTAACAAGGCATCTGAAGAAGCACATAAATTTCTTTGTATATATATTTACCAACCCCTCCACACGAGCAGGATGCGACACAAGGTCAATTTCTTAAGCGGAGTTTAACCGGTTTGAATTCAGAGTTTTCCTTCTCCTAGACCGGTTGCCTAACCAAGGTTAAAGAGCCCAGTCTGCCCTACTATTTACCCATAGCTGGAAGGAGAGTAGGATTCATACCTTTCCCAAGGGTATTAGCGCTAAGTGAAATGCAATTACCACGTCCAGGATTTGAACTCGGGGCGACGAGTCCATTTCCCATGACTTTAACCATTACACCACGCGCTTCCTAAATTTCTTTGTATAGACTAACAAAAAGAAAATACCCTCTGGGTGGTGTAAAAATTAATCTTTGAGAGATTTTGCCTGAGCAGGGTGAGAGTTAAAAATTCAATGTTAGCGGGTTTGTATCGTAAGTAATTAAAATCATCAAATATATTAGAGTAAAAAAAAAAAATAAAACAATTGGAAATGGAAACTTATTTCTGTCTCCCTCAAATAAAATGTTATGTGCATCTATTAATCATTAATTAAATAATGTCCTGGGAATGACGTTAAACTCTATCTGATGGTGAGGTTCCAGTTTTGGAGGTTTGGGGAATGTGGAGCACCCTTTCATCACCATTGCTCCCTGGTCCATTCTGACCCAGAGTGGTAGTAGTACCTGTTAGGGTCCCATCTATGGGTTAAATAGAAAAACATGAGTTGATAAACAAAATTATATTATTCATTAAGAATTGATTTATTTCAAAACTTTATCGGCATTAAATGACCCACTGAGGTTGATATGCTGTAAAACAAACCAAACCAAATGAAACCAAAATTAATTAAATAATTATTTTGAATATTTTACACATAAATTTTACACAAATTTGTAGGCATTTATTTATTTGTAAACTTTTTATTTAACCTCTTAATACTGAAAAAATGACTATTTCTTGTTTGTAAATAATTTTCTCGTAAAAGTCTTTACGCTAGATAACTTTAAATACATATTAAAATAAAACAAACTATATATAAATATATAATACCAGGCATGTATTTATTAAAACTTGTTTTAAAAAAACAATAACGGCCGTCTAAGTTTGCATACTCAAATTTTGAGTGAATATAATATAAGGTTGTTCTTTATTTTATGTATTGATGATTTTGGGTAATGTGATGTAAACAGTGACATAGTTTTGGTTACACACAAATTGAGACTGTATCTCCATTATTTATAGAGATGTTTGATTTGGGGGGCAAATGTTTCTTCATATTGCGGTGATGACACTCCTAAGAAATAAGAATTCAACGTATTAGCAGCACCAGATAATCAGGATTTACATTTTTGCATTTCATCTTGGATGATTTGGACGGTTTCATTTTTAACCAGAGGGTGTTGCAAGATGATAATGGTCAGAAGATTAAGGAACAAGCATATTAATATATAGGTTGGTTGGCGGTCTTTCGTCTACGAGAGACGATGGAGTAGTGTCAAAGTTTGTTTTTTGTTTTTTTTTTTAAATTTGAGCTACATAGCTTGGGTGGGTTCATATGGAGGATAAGATGTTGCCCATGCAGCAAATCCTCGATGGAGTAGTGTCAAATTTTTTTTTTTTTTTTTTTTTTTAATTTGAACTACATAGCCTGAGCGGGTTCTTATGGAGGATAAGCTGTTGCCATGCAGCAAATCGCCCCTCTCCACACTGCCGCTGAGATCCAAAGGAAAGGTAAGGTACCAATGCTGTTTAGTAATGGTAGTGTTGCAGGAGCTGATGGGTAATACTGGATTTCAGCATCACACCACCTTTAGGGACTCCGGCTCCTGATTTGTTTTCAGGGTTTACTCTTCTAGCCTTTCCTTGAAAGGCAGCAGAGGTTTTGTGTCGGACTTTTCCTTGACTTTCATGAGTTGCCGACCAAGGCTAAGGAGCCCCTTTTAATTCGTTTGGGGATTTATGTGAGTAGTAAGTACCACAAACTTACTACTATCGGTGTTCCTGAAATGAGATTAGGGAACGGCATATTTTGCGTTTGTGTGTCAGATAAGCAACAGTACCTTCAGATCATTTTTTGGGGTGTGGGGGGTAGGGGTAAGTCCACTAGGGCGTCAAGATGGTTTTAATGTTCACTGTGTTTATACATACATATGCGCATGTATACGTGAAGCATGCTCATTCATGTACATGTGTGGTTATACCAGCGTTGTTGAATTATCTAAGTTACGACTTAGTATAAGTCCACGTCCCATTTACTGCTATCAAAATCCTGTTTGTAGTGTCACATAGAAGTCCTCCGTGAAGTGGCTGAACCTAAAATCTTCTCTATTTATCTATTAGTTTGGACAAAGTTAACAGGGGGAGGGTAGAATGTTTAGCTAGCATGTGGTGGCATAAAGTGAATAAAATAAGGCAGAATTAGCTAAGGAAAAATAATTAATAAAATAAGTAGGAAAATTTAACACAATAAAATTAGAAAAAAAACCCAACATATTGTTGTATATTGTACAAACGAAAATAGGAATTTCTGGTTAAATTAAACAAAGAAGAGACGAAAAAAAAAGGACTTTTTTTCCCTGTAAAAGCGAAAAGTAGTTAAAAAAACGGAAGAGAGGGTTTCCGGTCAAGGAAGCAGGGAGAAGGTAAAGAAATATATAACAAATGTCCGTTATCAGATCAAAAGATAAAGATGCGTAGGCGTTTTGTCAATACAAAAGCCAGAGGGTCGAGTCGTCAGAGTCAGTCAGACGAACTGAATGACTGACACTCACGGTCCGTCGCGGCCATGGGTGGTGAGACACCACCAGCCCCCTTTACCTCACCATCCCAGCAGTGGTCGTAGTCATCGTCAACCCTTGGGCAGTTCCCATTGTCAACGCTCGCCACCCACTAACGTACAGCCGAGAAGAAGAAATAAAGTCAAAAAACTCCTACTATAACCATGTGTTGTAGATTTCATTAAGCGACCACTACATATATCGTCTAGGGTTAGTGACGATACCCGCTACGTATGCAGATACACGATTTAGCAGCGTGAGTTTGAAGAAGCTGCTATATAACTTATAGATATTTAGTGCCGGTAAAGAAGGCAGTATGCAACAATATTTTCTTAGCTGAAATGTGACAAGTTTTCGGGCTTGTCATCTTGGTTTCGTAGGAGTCCTCCGTGAAGTGACTGCACCTACAAACTTCCCATGTGAGAAGTGAGTGGCGACCCATGATGCTTAAGGATAGAACCCAGGTGGTTGAGCAGTCCATGACTTGCAATACTCCACTTTGGCCCTTTCTTGGGTTAGACGGGCGGTCGGAGAGGCCCCCCTCCGATCAATCGGCTGGCCATGTCAAGCCCTAGCACCTATATGATTGCCCCAACCCTATTGCCCTTATGGCAAGCCTCAACTCTTTTTATCATATGGGTGCTAGAAGGCGGTGACTGAGGGTTTACATGTCCTGGGAATGACGTTAAACTCTATCTGATGGTGAGGTTCAAGTGTTGGAGGTTTGGGGAATGTGGAGCACCCCTTCATCACCATTGCTTCCTGGTCCACTCTGACCTGGAGTGGTAGTACCTGTTAGGGTTCCATCTATGGGTTAAATAGAAAAATGTATTTATAAAAAAATTGTGTATCCATTAAGAATTGATTTATTTCAAAACTTTATCGGCATTAAATGACCCACTGAGGTGATATGCCGTAAAACAATTTGATTTAGTGCATCCTGGGACACACATATTTGCTTTGATGAGTCCCCAGAAAAATTTATGGGTCCCAACTAAAGCCGTTTAACTCCTACCTTGTAACCTATCTTGTGTAATTCATTTCTAAGAAACTATTGAAATGTATTTACAGTTAGCTCTAAATGATGAGGGAAGAAAAAAGAAAAACACTGGGATGCATGGCTACAATTTTACTGGCATCCTTTTAGAATTTTGTGCATCAGGGACGCAGGATGCGTATCTATCAGCATCTCTGTATATATATATAGTAAATGGTAGGATAGACTGCATTCTGTTAAGGTCCCATCTATGGATCAAATACATTTTTTTAATTATTAGGTATTAGATAGGAATACTTGAACGAGACCTACGTATATGATCTAGATGGTCTTGACTGAAGCCATATAAATGTGTGCAAAAAAAAAAATAAATAAATAAATGAAATAGTGTTGCAAGATGGGTTATATATCCTGACTTTTGTGAGCTAGGACTACTAATGGAAGGGGGAGGAAGAAATAAATAAATAAGAGATGATAAAGGTTTAAAAAAATAGTGATGAGCCAAACAGGATGAACGATGATTTGACCGTAGCGTGACTCCGAACTGAGAATTGAGTGGCAACCAGAAGTCGGGTGTTGACGGGAAGTCACGTGGTGATGTGGACAACGAAGAAATGTATCGGTCTCTTTTTGCCTTCGGCCGTCGTAGGGTACGGATGGGGCCTCTAGTGTCTAGTGTGGGGTCACGATAATCAAGTAGTGTTCTCTCTCTCTTTCTCTCTGCCTTTCCTCCTCTCTGGTACGAGCCCACTAGACGAGCACGAAATAAAGGAGCAGTTGTGACTACATATTTCTCGTGTTGTAATTTCTTATCAACACCATTTTAGCACTGTGAATTTGGAGGTACGTAGACGAGACCCGCAATATAATATATTACGCCGCCGCCACCTTACTGTTATCGTAGTAGCGCTCGAAAAAAAGGACAACGTTACTTATATCATTTTGGTACCGTGAAAATATACCACAACAGTACAATAGGAATGAACTTATTTATTGCGATACTGTAATATCTGATATCTATTGTGATTGTATAATGTTCGACTAACTATAGTAAAATCCTGCTATCTTAAGGGTGTACTTAATGATAATGTAATCTATATATTCCTCCTGTTGACTTTGTACAAACTAATAGATAAATAGAAGTTTGGTAGGTTTGGTTTTTGGTTTGTTTANTCTGTCTAGTAACTCTCTTTGTACTAGTTGCTGCATGCTTATATTATGATAACCATTTCATCTCTGTTTCCACACATTCTTGCACATGCTATCTGTGCATCTTTATTCTAATTTGCCTATATAGTTTGTTCTTATGGCATTGTCTTGTGCTGTGATTATTAAGCGATTCAGTTTCCTCTTGAGGTCCTTTCTTAACTATGTCAATTAGATATGTTCAAACCCTCATGTGATTTTCTAATACATGGTGAAAACATCAAGAAAATTTTAAAAAAGAGAATGTACAAACACTTGAAAATTCAATTTCGGATTGTAATTATATATATAATATATATATAAATATATTATATATAACTATATATGGTACATACGTATTTGGAGAAATGTAGACAAACATGGGATGTATAACTGGGTATCAAAGTTTATTTCTCATTTTCTCATGGCAGACTGTTTTGCATACGCACAACTAGGTGAGTACTCTTGGCGTTGAGCCACGACTCACAATCAGGAGGATGCTGCGAGTCAGCTCTGTAGTCACCTGCACACTCCCACTGATCTCCTATTTTCACGGCAGACTGTTCGTCTCATTTGAGCTCCAATAAGTGAATCTCTCCACTACAGTAATTACAACTCAAACTTATGCCCCCCCCCCTAGTGTGGACTAAGTTAATCTAATCAAATAACTATTATTCTGTATGAGGAAGTGTTGACTATACCGGTGAACATTTTCTTCATTTGCAACAGGTGTTGTCTATACATCAGAATAAAAAAATCAATGAAAACTGTTTGTGTAGAAGTGTTAATGCCCCTTATTGCTAGAGGACAGAAAGAATGAGGCGTTGGGTGTTATGGTTCATGGAGTCAGAAACAGACACATCAACCCGAGTTCAAATCCTAAACCGAGGCAGTTTGCGTTTCACATAGTGCAAATACTCTTGGGAAAGGTATGAATCCAACTATTATTAGAAAATAGTAGGGCAGGCTGGGCTCTTTAACTTGCTAGGTAACCAGTCAAGGGAAAGGAAAACTCTTGAATTCAAACCTGTTAAAATCCACTTAATAAATTGACCTTGTGTCACATCCTGTTGACTGAAGTATGGAGGGTGTGTGTAAATATATATATAATATATATATGGACATATACTGGATTAAAAAGTTTAAAATTTATTATTAATCAAAACAAATTGGTTAAAAATAATAGATTCCTATTGTTTTACATGGTTTTCTTCAAGTTTTTCCTAACCAATTTTTGGGATGTTATCTTTGAAAGGCATTAATCAGTTACCCAAAAGAGTAATTTATAGGTAAACCAAGTACTTTCTTGTTCTTTCTTAACCTTATTTATACTATATATATATATATATATATATATATATATTATAATTAAGGTGTGTCAAAAAGTATTAAGATTTTTTGTTAATTTGGACCATATTACCTTTAGGCACCCCTTTTGATCTCGATTAAGAAAGGACATGTTTTTCATTTTAAATTTATTGTTGCTGAAACAGTGTCATATATGAACAAATGGAGATTGCCAGAGTTTGAACCACCGATTCACCAAAAACGAAAATAGCAAACCCTCCAAATAGTATAAATAGAGGACCTTGCTGTTAGAGAGAGAAATTCTGTTTTTATTAAAAAGAAAGAATGAAAGAGAGTTTGAGAAAAGGCAAACATTATTACAAGTGAAGAGGAAGTGAAATCTGTAGTGAAGAATGGCTCAAAGAACAGTCAACAGAATTTTACAGGGCAGGGATTATATGCTCTCATTCGAAGTGGAACATTGCTATGAGAGGAACGGGACTTTATTATTGGCCGAAGTAGGGCTGTGATTCCACAGAGGACCAGCCTTCATTTGATGTATGATTACCATGTTCCCTGTGTGGTTAATTAACCTGTCCTAAACAAAATGGCATTATTTTTGACTCCTCTTGTACATCACTGCTTAATCACAATTACCCTCAAGAATTTGCTTACAATGAGCATTTTCATTTATAGCTGAAATCATTAATACATAGAATAAAAATCCGTTATTTATAATGATGTCTCTATGAAAATCTGACGTTAGATTTGCCTCACAAAAAGCCCATGTTATTAGTGGGTCTAAAATCCTGCAATGGTCTTATCATTCACTAAGAAATAAAGTTTAAATAATATATGGTGTGGTTAATTTGCCAATACTGGTTTAACAAACCGGGTTAATAAATAATATTTTGGCTTATTTGAATCTCTAATATTATGTTTTATTCTCCATCGTTTTAAAATCAATCCTATGAATAGTTTTATATACAAACCAATTACAATATAATTAAAATAAATTAATCTTTTTATACGTGTTTCTTATTTAACTTTGTAGTCTTTCTAATTTTCATTGCATAAAAACTTAAATACTTTACACCCAGAGGGTTGCATATGTCTTGCTAAGAAACAAGAATTAACAATAAAAAATTTCCTTTAGAATGAACAAGCTACTGGATGGTTTAAATAAAGGGTTTGCTTTGAAATCCAGATTACTGAAGAAGGCCAGGAAGGTTTAACAGGTGAAAACATGACAATAACAAAGCAAGTAAGAACACTCTTTGAATAAATCAGTGTTTTGGTTTGTTTTGTTTTACGGCAAATTTCAACCTCAAGTGGGTCATTTAATGCCGATAAAGTTTTTTGAAATAAACAATCTTAATGATAATACAATTTCTTTATTAAAATATAATTTTTCATTTAACCCATAGAGGACCCTAACAGTACTACCACTCAGGGTCAGAGTGGGACTAGGGGAGCAATGGTGATGAGGGGTGCTCCACTCCCCAAATCTCCAAAAAACTGAACCTCACCATCAGATAGGGTTTAATTTGTCATTCCCAGACATGTAGACCCGTAGCCACTCCTTCAGCACCCATATGATTAAAAAGGGTTGGGGCTTGCCATAAGGGCAATAGGGTTGGAATCAATATAGGTGCTACGGTTGACGTGACCAGCCAATTTGATCGCCTCTTAGCCCAAGATGGTAGGCCCAAAGTGAGTATTACATGCATGAATGCTCATCCACCTGGGTCTAGCCTTAAGCATCACAGGGCGCCACCAACAGCCAACAGGTGGCCCCATTGGTGGAGTTTACCCCTCTACAGAGGTACAGTCTGTGCATTTTTCTAACGCCCCAAGCCGACAGGCAGCTAAATCAGTGTAAGGATTAATTCACTGAGTTATCAGTCAAAACATAGAATATTATAAATGTTAAATGTTTGATGTTAGCATTTTAATCAATGTTGGCCCGAGTAAGTCATATTTAAAAAGTTTGGCCTATATGGATAGAATTCAATAATTCTTTTGGAGATTTTTTTTCAAAAAATAATGATTATATGAGGGTGAATCAAAGAGTAATGCCATTTTTGGTTTAGGACAGGTATAATTACCACACAGGAATAATGAGTATATTCCGTAATTAGGGGTAATTATGAGGAAGTGCATTCCCGGTCTCCTGCCTCAAAAACCGCTTACCCGGTGACTATCAAAATAACAAACCCCAGCTATCTAATATTTGTTATATTATCGCTAATTTGTTCGTTAATGCTTGTTTAGATATGAAGATGGATATATAGTTGGGAATAGACTGAGATAGACTAGAATAGGATAAACAAACAAAATAATATAGATAGATATGAACAAATGGAGATAGATATTTTAAAAGTAAATGTATTTGGGGGGGCACTTCTTTTTTTTTGTCGTATAATGGCTTGTTATTTTAAACTAAAAAACAAGACATTAAACAAACATGAATAAAAAAAAATTTAGTATTCTAAAGTAATATAGATAATATGAACAAATTGATATAGATAGATAGATTATAAAGATGGAAGTTTGAAAGGGACTGAGCTTGGTCGTATTTCAATAGTCACCGGGCAGCAACTTCTTGAGGCAGGAGACCAGGACGCATTCCTCATAAATTACCCATATTGTAATGAGATATATGTTATTCCTGTCTTGAATGAAAGAGATTAATGATAGAAAAGATTAGTCGTCTTTCTATCTCTACGACCACCCATACTGGAAATGTAAATGTAAATGTTTGATTTTTAGCATTTTAATCAATTTTTTGCCCGAGTAAGTTTCATATTAACTAGTAAGTCATATAACAGTGAATGACTACTAGTAATAAGGCTGTAACGATTGTCTGGCCCTGTTTGGATCAATGAGGGTCCAGAAGCGGTTATCTTCCCTTTGCTGTCGGTTTTACCAGTAGAAGGCTAGAGTATTTAAGTGGGAGCAGGGAAATTCTAACTCTCTTCCTCTGGGACAGGCAAACCACGTCACTTGGTTTAGGCTCTGTGTGCCTCTTACACTTAAGTGGGGGCTTTGCCCCCAAAAAAACCACCTCTCAGTAAATGGACATTCCTCAGGAAACTCTGTATCACTTCATTTAGGACTTTAGTCCTACTTCCTTTATAATTGTTTTATGTATCTGTCTCGTATATTCTTATCTTTACCTTGTGATGAGTATAGTATTCCTGTCTGAATAAAAGAGATTACATGATAGAAAAGATTAGTCAGTTTCTATCCTCTTACTGGACCACCCATGCTGGCATGTTAAAGGAATAAAACCTAATGTCTGAATGGAAAAATACTGAAGTGTTTATGTGTTTTTTTCTAACTTTTCAATGTCTATCTTCCGACTTATGCCTGAGTGACCATGCGGCATAACTTGGTCTTGGTAGTGGCTAACTACACACCCTATTAAAACCTTATGATGCGTTTTTTAAACAAAAAACAAAAAACACAATCATCAGACAAGAATTTTATTTTTGTTAGATGATATTGTTTATTACTTCATTACACTGTCTGCAGATTATGTACGAGAGTGAGTCAAAAAAGTAATACCATTTTGTTTAGGACAGGTATTAATTACCCAACACAGGAACATGTATATACCATCAAAATGAAGCCTGGTCCTCTGTGATCACATCCCTACTTCTTCCACATAGGTGAGTCAAAAAGTAATGCCATTTGTTTTAGGACAGGTATAATTACCAACACAGGACATGTATCATGCATCAAAATGAAGCTGGTCCTCTGTGGATCACATCCCTACTTCACCACATAGGCAGTCAAAAAAGTAATGCCATTTGTTAGGACAGGTATAATTACCAACACAGGAACATTTATCATACCTCAAAAATGGAGCTGGTCCTCTGTGGGATCCATCCTACTCCTCCACATAGTCACCATTTCTCTCAATAGCAATGTTCCACCTTCAAATGAGAGCATGTCTCCTTGCCCTGTAAAAATTCTGTTTGACTGTTCTTTGAGCCACTTCTTCATACAGGATTTCACTTCCTTTGTCACTGGAATAATGTTTGCCTCCCAATATCATCTCTTCGGCCCCATGAAAGAGGGTTTGAGAGGCAAACATCGATTGATCAGAGGGAGCCCTCTCCAACTGCCCGCTAAGCCAAAGTAGAGTGTTGAGTGTCATGGACTGCTCAGCCACCAAGATTCCATCCTTAAGCAATCACAAGGTCGTCAACAGGTGGCCCCCATTGTGGGGGGGTTTTACTCCTCTGTAGAGGTGCTATCAGGTGTTATTCTACATTGTCAAGCCGACAAGGCAGAGGTAAGGAAGAGTGGAGCTATAAGACTAAATTGATTGGCTGTTGCTCTGCTGTTCAGCTTGTGCAATATAAGTAGGGCATTGTCAAACGAGTTGATTAGCTCATTATTTATTTCTAGGCCGGGTTAATGTGTTACGTAGTGCCTTTTCTTTCTTCTTCTGTCTAGTCTTCTATCTTCTAAGGTCTGGTATATCTTCTACAGGTCTCGTCTGGTCTTCTTGTATGGGGATTCCGTGTCTGGTTCTGCTGGGGACCATTTCTTATCAGAAGCCTTGTGTCATTGGTTAGCTTTTAGTAATAACAACAGACTTCGATTTTACCTTTTTTTGATGTTATTTATTCTGGAACCCCGGACCAGACACTGCGCGCTGAGAGTCACATCTTGTAGCTTTCTAACTCTGCAACTGACTAACTGCAACTAACTACTGCAACTGACTTACTGAGTTGCCCACCTTAAACCGCGAAAAAGGCTTTCTATCGGGGTTCCGTTCTACGATTCTATCCCCAGAAAGCAAGGTGAGAGTGAGGTCAAGCATTGCACTCACTCTCAAGGCATCGCTGTACTGATTGCCATAAGGGATTCTATACTACCTTAAAAAGTATAGGGTTCCAATTAATATGTAACAATTGCTTAATGAGATATGATAATAGAAAAACAATACGAGAGAAAGACAAAAAATGAGCTAAAGCAAACTATAATAAAAAAGTATGAAAATATTTGTAGAATAAATAGAAGTAAAATCTGACATATTACTCTAGGCACCCCATTTTGATCTCGATTAAGAAAAGGACATGTTTTCATTTACATGTCAATATCTGGTTGTTAGTTAGGCTTAGGGTTAGGCGTTAGTTTTATAATTTTTTTTTTAAATAAAAAAAAAAGATAAATCCTTTCTACTTCCGTAATTTCCCAATACCAATACTTTTTCTAGGTTGGTCAATTGGCTTCTATGGAATTGAAGGAGGAGCAATAAAAAACGGTAAACTTATTCAGAACGTTTATTGCAACAAAGTTTGAGAAGGAATGACATTCTCTGACCAAAAAATAGTTTCCTTTCACCATGCTAATCTCTCTTCTTTCCGAGTCTTATATCACATTCGGGAACATTTTCTTTTTTGAGCATGCTCATATTGTTCTCTGTTCAAAGGCATTCGGAGTTTATTTATTTTATTTCCTATTTTTAGGATTTTATTTCATTATTTAGTTTGTTTTATTATTATCTCACTTTATTTATTTTTCAATCCCACTTTACAAGAAATTTTGATACTTTTATTTATTCTACAAATTCTATACATACAAGAAATTTGTGATTTTCAAACAGTATGTTATTCTAAGAATTCTATTATATGCAAGGAAATAATGATTTTTTTCTACAAATATCTATTACAGCAAGAATTAGTGATTTTATGGACATATGACCATTTAGGCACCCCTTTTTGATCTCGATTAAGAAAGGACATGTTTTTCCTTTACACCGTCAATATCTGGTTGTTTTAACAGACGAATTTTAGATTTTTTTTTTTTAATTATAAAACTAACCCCTAACCCTAAAACCCTAACCCACAACCAGATATTGACAGTGTAAATGAAAAAACATTTCCTTTCTTAATCGAGATCAAAAAAGAGGTGCCTTAAGGTCATATGGTCCGAACCAATTATAATTGTCACAGGCATTTTTTTTTGTTCATTTATTTTCTTTTTTTTTTTTATAACAAATTTGTGTTTTGAACCTGTTTTGTTTGCAAATGTCTACATATTGTTAATCCCATTTCTTTTATAGTTAAGTCTTTTGTTTCCTGTGATGTTTTTGTTGTGTTTGTTTCACTTTGCTGACCTGAACGTTTTCCACGTTTTAACATCACCAAAACAATTTTCTTTTTACACTCAGCTTTTTTCATTGGCAATTAAAATTGCTTATTTATGAGGATTTATTCTATACACATTCTATACATATAAGAAATTGTGATTTCATCTAGTAAACTATTTAAAGAATAGGATTAACAATATGTAACAGGTTATTTCCTATAACTCCAACATAAATAAAAGGGAACCACTCTTGACTGATAATTATTTATTTATTTATTGATCTACTAGGAAAAAAGAATTAGTATTATCTGTGTTATTCAGACTATTGTCCTTATCTTCATTGTTATCTGTACAACGTTTCGGCAAGAATTAGTATTATCTGCATTTTGAATACGTTCGCGAGCACATGAAAAAGAGAAATATAAGTATATTATATAAATTGCTAAACAAGCCACAGTAAAAAAAAATACTTTTAGCTGTATAACATTCCATCAAGTAAACACTGTTTTTTTTATCTTAAATCTTAACATTTTGACCATCTCCATCGATGATTGCAGTAAAGCATGAAGCTAAAAGTAAAACGAGATATGAAATCCTAATATCAATATTTATTATTATTATAATATATATATATATATATCCGACCTTCTTCAGGTATTTCTTGAGGAGGGCATATCGGCGAAACGTTGTACAGATAACAATGAAGATGAGGACAATAGTCCGAATTAACGCAGATAATACTAATCATCAAGCCTCATCTCAAACATTTCAGAGAAATAGGAAAAAAGAACGGGGTTAGGGTAGTTTTAAGTGGGAAAATAAATAAATAATTGTTATTTCAGTCAAGAGTGGTTCCCCTTTGTTTATGTTAGAGTTATAGGAATAACCATTGTAGACATTTGCAAACAAACAGGTTCAAAACTCAAATTTGTTTATAAAAATTATTTTTAAAAAACTGGTTCATCTCGTGTGGTATCATGGTTAGAAAGCTAGGCTGCCAGACCTTTGGTAGTGAATACGATTCCACTGAGTTCCCATAATTATTTATTTTTTGTGTAAGCTAATAAGTAAATAACAACATCATTAAGGTGGGGTTCGATTCTACAGCATGCAACCCTTGTTGGGGTTATTTCCTATAAATCTAACATAAACAAAGGGGAACCACTCTGACTGATAAATTATTTATTTATTGATCTGCGAGGAAAAAAGAAAGACGGGGTAGGGTTTAGGGTTAGGTATGAAAAAAAAAAAACAGAAAAATAATAAAAGAAAAAAAAAAAAAAATAAATTAAATAATTTATCAGTCCAAGAGTGGTTCCCCTTTGTTTATGTTAGACTTAATAGGAAATAACCATTTGTAGCATTTACAAACAACAGGTTCAAAACTCAAATTTGTTATGAAAATTTTATATTTTTTTTAAAAAAACAAAAAAATATTGTGACAATTATAATTGGTACAATTTAAAGAATCTCAAAAAAAGGGTAACCTTCTGATTCTAAACACAACTTACTTAACCTCTTACCTACCGATACCCAGGGATGCTGATAGGTACATGACCTGCATCACTGATGGATAAAAATCTAAAAGATGCAGTAAAATTCTATCCATGCAACCCAGTGTTTTTTTCTACCCACCATTTCGACAGCTAACTTCTAATACATTTAACAATATTTTCTGAAATGAATTAAGGCCTACGTGTACAAGGTACGTGTTAGATGGTTTAGTTGTTTCATAGATACACACAACTCTACAATTTATTAAGACAACTTTCGTTGGGACCCATAAAATTTCCTGAGACTCATTCAAATCAAATAACATGCATCCAGGATGCATAGATTAAAAAGCTATCAGTCAACTTGGTTTAAATATTTAACTTATATAAATAGCTAATATATTGCACCTCGGGTGCAAGTATTTTAAGTTTTAATGTAATAAAAATTTAATGATAAAATATTTGAACAGAGGAGGTATAATAAAAAAATAGAATAACTGAAACCTACTCTTCCATCGCTCCATCTTTCATTGCTAAATTTTCCTGATTTAACTATTTAGTTTAAAATAGGAAGTAAAAAGAATAAATTACAGTTATTTTCTGTTAATGGGATTCTTTTAATTTTTCCCTGAGATTTTAGATAATATTCATTAAGATAAAACCAAAACAATTAAAAATCGGTAAATAAGCACATATTTTATTAAAATCAGATTTTAATATCAATATGCAAATTAGCCTTCCCATTTCACACTGTTAGACTGTTGACCATATCTACATACTAATAACATGCAATTGTATTTATATATACAACAAATAACAGTTTTACAGTTGTGAATGGGAAGGCTAATTTGCATATTGATATTAAAAATCTGATTTTAATAAATATGTGCTTAGTATTACCGATTTTTAATTGTTTGGTTTTATCTTAATGAATATTATCTAAAATCTCAGGGATAAATCTTAAAAGAAATCCATTAACAAGAAAAAATAACTGTAATTTTATTCTTTACTTCCTATTTTAACTAAATAGTTAAATCAGGAAAATTTAGCAATGAAAGATGGGAGCGATGGAAGAGTAGGTTTCAGTTATTCTATTTTTTTTATTATACCCTCCTCTGTTTCAAATATTTTTATCATTAAATTTTATTACATTAAAACTTAAATACTTGCACCCGGAGGGTGCATATATTAGCTAGTTTATATAAGTTAAATATTTAACCAAGTTGACTGATAGCTTTTTAATCTATAGCATCCTGGGATGCATGTATTTGATTTGAATGAGTCCTCAGGAAATTTTATGGGTCCCAACGAAAGTTTCTTAATAAATTGTAGAGTTTTTATCTATGAACAACTAAAGCCATCTAACACCTACCTTGTACACCGTAGCCTGTAATTCATTTCCAAGAAAATATTGAAATGTATTAACAGTTAGCTCGAAATGGTGGGGGTAGAAAAAAAACACTGGGTTGCATGGATACAATTTTACTGCATCCTTTTAGATTTTTATCCATCAGTGATGCAGGTCATGTACCTATCAGCATCCCTGGGTATCGGTAGGTAAGAGGTTAAGTAAGTTGTGTTTAAGACTCAGAAGTTACCTTTTTAGATTCTTTAAATTGTACCAATTATAATTGTCACAATATTTTTTTGTTTTTTAAAAATAATTTTCATAACAAATTTGAGTTTTGAACCTGTTTGTTTGTAAATGTCTACAATGGTTATTTCCTATAAGTCTAACATAAACAAAGGGGAACCACTCTTGACTGATAAATTATTTATTTATTTTCCCATTACACTAACCCTAAACCCTAACCCCGTCTTCTTTTTTCCTCGCAGATCAATAAATAAATAATTATCAGTCAAGAGTGGTTCCCCTTTGTTTATGTTAGATTTATAGGAAATAACCCCAACAAGGGTTGACATGCTGTAGAATCGAACCCACCTTAATGATGTTGTTATTTACTTAGCTTAGCTTGACACAAAAAATAAATAATTATGGGACACTCAGTGAGAATCGTATTCACTACCAAAGGTCTGCTAGCCTAGCTTTCTAACCATGATACCACACGAGATGAACCAGTTTTTTAAAAATAATTTTTATAACAAATTTGAGTTTTGAACCTGTTTGTTTGCAAATGTCTACAATGGTTATTTCCTATAACTCTAACATAAACAAAGGGGAACCACTCTTGACTGATAAATTATTTATTTATTTTCCCATTAAACTAACCCTAACCCCGTCTTCTTTTTTCCTATTTCTCTGAATGTTTGAGATGAGGCTTGATGATTAGTATTATCTGCGTTATTCGGACTATTGTCCTCATCTTCATTGTTATCTGTACAACGTTTCGGCCGATATGCCCTCCTCAGAAATACCTGAAGAAGGTCGGATATATATATATATATATATATAATCAAATATTGATATTATGGATTTCATATCTCGTTACTTTTAGCTTCATGCTTACTGCAATCATCAGACGAGATGGTCAAAATGTTAAGATTTTAAGATAAAAAAACAGTGTTTACTTGATGGAATGTTATACAGCTAAAGTATTTTTTTTAACTGTGGCTTGTTTAGCATTTATATAATATACTTATATTTCTCTTTTTCATGTGCTCGCGAACGTATTCAAAATGCAGATAATACTAATTCTTGGCCGAAACGTTGTACAGATAACAATGAAGATAAGGACAATAGTCTGAATAACACAGATAATACTAATTCTTTTTTCCTAGTAGATCAATAAATAAATAAATAATTTATCAGTCAAGAGTGGTTCCCCTTTATTTATGTTGGAGTTATAGGAAATAACCTGTCTACATATTGTTAATCCTATTCTTTATAGTTTACTAGATGAAATCACAATTTCTTATATGTATAGAATGTGTATAGAATAAATCCTCATAAAATAAGCATTTTAATTGCCAATGAAAAAAGCTGAGTGTAAAAGAAAATTGTTTTGTGATGTTAAAACGTGGGAAACGTCTCAGGTCAGCAAAGTGAATCACACACAAAAACATCACAGGAAACAAAAGACTTAACTATAAAGAATGGGATTAACAATATGTAGACATTTGCAAACAAACAGGTTCAAAACACAAATTTGTTATAAAAAAAAAAAAAAGAAATAAAATGAAAAAAAAAAAAATGCCTGTGACAATTATAATTGGTTCGGACCATATGACCTTAAGGCACCTCTTTTTGATCTCGATTAAGAAAGGACATGTTTTTCATTTACACTGTCAATATCTGGTTGTGGGTTAGGGGTTAGGGTTAGGGGTTAGTTTTATAATTTAAAAAAAAAATCTAAAATTCGTCTGTTAAAACAACCAGATATTGACGGTGTAAAGGAAAAACATGTCCTTTCTTAATCGAGATCAAAAAGGGGTGCCTAATGGTCATATGGTCCATAAAATCACTAATTCTTGCATGTATAGATATTTGTAGAAAAAAATCATTATTTCTTGCATATATAGAATTCTTAGAATACATACTGTTGAAAATCACAATTTCTTGTATGTATAGAATTTGTAGAATAAATAAAAGTAAAATCAAAATTTCTTGTAAGTGGATTGAAAAATAAATAAAAGTGAAGATAATAATAAAACAAAATAAAATAATGAAATAAAATCCTAAAAATAGGAAATAAAATAAATAAACTCCCAGAATGCCTTTGACCAGAAGAACAATATGAGCATGCTCAAAAAAGAAAATGTTCCCGAATGTGATATAAGAACTCGGAAAGAAGAGAGATTAGCATGGTGAAAGGAACTATTTTTTGGTCAGAGAATGTCATTCTCTCTCAACACTTTGTTGCAATAAAGTCTGAATAAGTTTACCGTTTTTTATTGCTCCTTCCTTCATTCCATTAGAGCCAATATGACCAACCTAGAAAAATATTGGTATTGGGAATTACGGAAGTAGAAAGGATTTATTCTTTTTTTTTTATTTAAAAAAAAAATTATAAAACTAACGCCTAACCCTAACCCCTAACTAACAACCAGATATTGACAGTGTAAATGAAAAACATGTCCTTTCTTAATCGAGATCAAAATGGGGTGCCTAGAGGTAATATGGTCAGATTTTACTTCTATTTATTCTACAAATATTTTCATACTTTTTTTTATTAGTTTTGCTTTTAGCTCATTTTTTGGTCTTTCTCTCGTATTGTTTTTCTATTTATCATATCCTCATTAAGCAATTGTTACATATTAATTGGAACCCTATTACTTTTTAAGGTAGTATAGAAATCCTTATGGCAATCAGTACAGCTGATGGCCTTGAGAGTGAGTGACAATGCTTGACCTCACTCTCACCTTGCTTTCTGGGGATAGAATCGTGAGAACGGAACCCCGATAGAAAGCCCTTTTCCGGTTTAAGGTGGGCAACTCAGTAAGTCAGTTGCAGTAGTTAGTTGCAGTTAGTCAGTTGCAGAGTTAGAAGCTAGCAAGATGTGACTCTCAGCGCGCAGTTGTCTGGTCCTGGGGTTCCAGAATAAAATAACATCAAAGGTAAATCGAAGTCTTGTTGTTATTACTAAAAGCTAACAATGACACAAGGCTTCTGATAAGAAATGGTCCCCAGCAGAACCAGACACGGAATCCCCATACAAGAAGACCAGACGAGACCTGTAGAAGATATACCAGACCTTAGAAGATAGAAGACTAGACAGAGAAGAAAAGAAAAGGCACTACGTAACACAATTAACACGGCCTAGAAATAAATAATGAGCTAATCAACTCGTTTGACAATGCCCTACTTATTATGCAACAAAAGCTGAACAGCAACAGCAACAGCCAATCAATTTAGTCTTATAGCTCCACTCTTCCTTACCTCTGCCTTGTCGGCTTCGACTGTAGAATACACTGATAGCACCTCTACAGAGGAGTAAAATCCCCCCCCCACAATGGGGCCACCTGTTGACGACCTGTGATGCTTAAGGATGGAATCTTGGTGGCTGAGCAGTCCATGACACTCAACACTCTACTTTGGCTAGACGGGCAGTTGGAGAGGCTCCCTCTGATCAATCAATGTTTGCCTCTCAAACCCTCTTTCATGGGGCCGAAGAGATGATATTGGGAGGCAAACATTATTCCAGTGACAAGGAAGTGAAATCTGTAGTGAAGAAGTGGCTCAAAGAACAGTCAACAGAATTTTACAGGGCAAGGAGACATGCTCTCATTTGAAGGTGGAACATTGCTATTGAGAGAAATGGTGACTATGTGGAGGAGTAGGGATGTGATCCACAGAGGACCAGCTCCATTTTGAGGTATGATAAATGTTCCTGTGTTGGTAATTATACCTGTCCTAAACAAATGGCATTACTTTTTGACTTGCCTATGTGGTGAAGTAGGGATGTGATCCACAGAGGACCAGCTTCATTTTGATGCATGATACATGTTCCTGTGTTGGTAATTATACCTGTCCTAAACAAATGGCATTACTTTTTGACTCACCTATGTGGAGAAGTAGGGATGTGATTCACAGAGGACCAGCTTCATTTTGATGTATGATACATGTTCCTGTGTTGGTAATTATACCTGTCCTAAACAAAATGGCATTACTTTTTGACTCACCTATGTGGAGAAGTAGGGATGTGATCCACAGAGGACCAACTTCATTTTGATGCATGATACATGTTCCTGTGTTGGTAATTATACCTGTCCTAAACAAAATGGTATTACTTTTTGACTCACTCTCGTACATAATCTGCAGACAGTGTAATGAAGTAATAAACAATATCATCTAACAAAAATAAAATTCTGTCTGATGATTGTGTTTTTGTTTTTTGTTTAAAAAACGCATCATAAGGTTTAGATAGAGTGTGTAGTGTAGCCACTACCAAGACCAGTTATGCCGCATGGTCACTCAGGCATAAGTCGGAAGATAGACATTGAAAGTTGGAAAAACAACACATAAACACTTCAGTATTTTTTCAATTCAGACATTAGGTTTTATTCCTTTAACATGCCAGCATGGGTGGTCCAGTAAGAGATAGAAAGACTGACTAATCTTTTCTATCATTAATCTCTTTTATTCAAGACAGGAATACATATACTCATCACAAGGTACAAGATAGATATACTGAACAGATACATAAACACATTATAAAGGAAGTAGGACTAAGTCCTAATGAAGTGATACAGAGTTTCTGAAGGAATGTCATTTACTGAGAGGTGGTTGGGGGGCAAAGCCCCCACTTAAGTGTAAGAGGCACACAGAGCCTAAACCATGTGAAGTGGTTGCCTGTCCCAGAGGAAGAGAGTTAGAATTTCCCTGGCTCCCACTTAAATACTCTAGCCTTCTACTGGTAAAAACCTGACAGCAAGGGAAGATAACCCTTCTGGACCTCACATTGATCCAAACAGGGCCAGACAATCGTTACAGCCTTATTACTAGTAGTCATTCACTAGTTAATATGACTTACTAGTTAATATGACTTACTCGGGCCAAAAAATTGATTAAATGCTAAAAATCAACATTTACATTTACATATTCCAGTATGGGTGGTCCAGTAAGAGATAGAAAGACTGACTAATTTTCTATCATTAATCTCTTTCATTCAAGACAGGAATACATATACTCATTACAATACTGGGTAATTTATGAGGAAGTGCGTCCTGGTCTCCTGCCTCAAGAGTTGCTGCCCGGTGACTATTGAAATAACGACCAGCTCAGTCTATTCAAAACTATCCATCTTTATATCTATCTATCTATCTCAATTTGTTCATATCTATCTATATTACTTTAGATACTAAGATTTTTTTTTATTCATGTTTGTTTAATGTCTTGTTTTTAGTTTAAATAAACAAGAATTACGACAAAAAAAGAAGTGCCCCCCCCCCAAATACATTTACTTGTTGAAAATATCTATCTCCATTTGTTCATATCTATCTATATTATTTTGTTTGTTTATCTATCTATCTATCTCAGTCTATTCCAAACTATATATCCATCTTCATATCTAAACAAGCATTACGACAAATTACGATAAATAAACAAATATTACGATAAGCTGGGGTTGTTATTTTGATAGTCACCGGGTAGCGGTTTTTGAGGCAGGAGACCGGGATGCACTTCCTCATAAATTACCCAATACTGAATATACTCATTATTCCTGTGTTGGTAATTATACCTGTCCTAAACAAAATGGCATTACTCTTTGATTCACCCTCATATAATCATATTTTTTGAAAAAACTCAAAAGAAAATTATTGAATTCATATCCATATAGGCCAAACTTTTTAAATATGACTTACTCGGGCCAAAAAATTGATTAAATGCTAAAAATCAACATTTACATTTATATATTCTATGTTTTGACTGATAACTCAGTGATATTAATCTACACTGATTTACTGCCCTGTCGGCTGGGGCGTTAGAATGCACAGACTGTACCTCTGTAGAGGGGTAAAACTCCCCCAATGGGGCCACCTGTTGGCTGTGGGTGGCGACCTGTGATGCTTAAGGCTAGAGCCCAGGTGGATGAGCAGTTCATGACATGTAATACTCCACTTTGGCCCTATCTTGGGCTAGACGGGCGATCAATTGGCTGGTCACGTCAAGCCCTAGCACCTATATGATTTTCCCAACCCTATTGCCCTTATGGCAAGCCCCAACCCCTTTTCATCATATGGGTGCTAGAAGGCAGTGGCTACGGGTCTACATGTCCTGGGAATGACATTAAACCCTATCTGATGGTGAGGTTCCAGTTTTGGAGATTTGGGGAATGTGGAGCACCCCTTCATCACCATTGCTCCCTAGTCCACTCTGACCCTGAGTGGTAGTACCTGTTAGGGTCCCATCTATGGGTTAAATAGAAAAATATATTTATAAAGAAATTGTATTATACATTAAGAATTGATTTATTTCAAAACTTTATCGGCATTAAATGACCCACTGAGGTTGATATGCCGTAAAACAAAACAAACCAAACACTGATTTATTCAAGCAGGTGTTCTTACCTTGCTTGTTATTGTCATGTTTCACCTGTTATACCTTCTGGCCTTCTTCAGTAATCTGGGGATTTCAAAGCAAACCCTTTATTTAAACCATCCAAGTAGCTGTTCATTCTAAAGGAAATTTTTTATTAGTTAATTCTTGTTTCTAGCAAGAATATGCACCCTCTGGGTGTAAGTATTTAAGTATTTATGCAATGAAAATTAGAAAGACTAACAAAGTTAAATAGAAACACGTATAAAAAGATTAAATTTATTTTAATTATATTGTAATTGGTTTGTATATAAAACTATTCATAGGATTGATTTTAAAACGATGGAGAATAAAACAATAATATTAGAGATCAATAACGCCAAATAATTATTTATTAAACCCGGTTTTGTTAAAACCAGTATGCAAATTAACCACACCATATATTATTTAAACCTTTATTTCTTAGTGATATATAAGACACATTGCAGGATTTTAGACCCACTAATAACATGGGCTGTTGTGAGGCAAATCTAACTCAGATTTTCATAGAGACATCATTAATAAATAAGATTTATTCTATGTATTAATGATTTCAGCTATAAATGAAATGCTCATTGATAAACGCAATTCTTGAGGGTATTGTGATGTAAGCAGTGATGTACAAGAGGGAGTCAAAAAGTAATGCCATTTTGTTTAGGACAGGTATAATTACCAACACAGGAACATGTATCATACATCAAAATGAAGCTGGTCCTCTGTGGATCACAGCCCTACTTCGCCATATAGTCACCGTTTCTCTCAATAGCAATGTTCCACCTTCGAATGAGAGCATATTATCCCTGCCCTGTAAAATTCTGTTGACTGTTCTTTGAGCCACTTCTTCACTACAGATTTCACTTCCTCTTCACTGTAATAATGTTTGCCTCTCAAACTCTCTTTCATTCTTTCTTTTTAATAAAAACAGAATTCCTTCTCTCTAACAGCAAGGTACCTCTATTTATACTATTTGGAGGTTTGCTATTTTCGTTTTGGTGATCGGTGTTCAAACTCTGGCATCTCACTTTGTTCATATATGACACTGTTCAGCACCAATAATTTAAAATGAAAAACATGTCCTTTCTTAATCGAGATCAAAAAGGGGTGCCTAAAGGTAATATGGTCCAAAATTACAAAAAATCTTAATACTTTTTTGACACACCTTATATATATATATATATATATATATATATATATATATATAGCATTATAAATAATGGTTAAGAAAAGAACAGAAAGTACTTGGTTTACCTATAATTACTCTTTTGGGTAACTGATTAATGCCTTTCAAGATAACATCCCAAAATTGTTAGGAAACTTGAAAGAAAAAACATGTAAACAATAAGGAATCTATTATTTTTAACCAAATTTGTTTTGATAAATAAATAAATATTAAAACAAATTTGGTTAATGTATATATGTACATATATATATATATATATATATATATACACACCAACCCCTCCATATTAGTAGGATGTGACACAAGGTCAATTTATTAAGTGGATTTTAACAGGTTTGAATTCAGAGTTTTCCTTCTCCTTGACTGGTTACCTAGCTAAGGTTAAAGAGCCCAGCCTGCCCTACTATTTTCTAATAATAGTTGGATTCATACCTTTCCCAAGAGTATTTGCACTATGTGAAACGCAAACTGCCTCGTTTAGGATTTGAACTCGGGTTGATGTGTCTGTTTCTGACTACCATAACCATAACACCACCAACGCCTCGATTCTTTCTGTCCTCTAAGCAATAAAAGGGGCCATTAACTTCTACAACAAACAGTTTCATTGATTCTTTTATTTCTGATGTATAGACAACACCTGTTGCAAATGAAGAAAATGTTCACGGTAATTAGTCACACTTCCTACATACAAAGAATAAATAGTTATTTGATTAGATTAACTTAGTCGCACACTAGGGGGCGGGGGGGGGCATAAGTTTGAAGTATGTAATTACTGTAGTGAGAGAGATTACTTATGTGGGAGCTCAAAATGAGCACGAACATGTCTGCCGTGAGAAAATGAGGAGATCAGTGGGAAGTGTAGCAGGTGACTACAGAGACTGAACTCGCAACCTCCTGATTGTGAGTCGTGGCTCAACGTCAGAGTACTCACCCTAGTTGGTGCGTATGCAAAACATGTCTGCCATGAGAAAATGAGAAATAAACTTTGATCCAGTATAACATCCCATGTTTGTCTACATTTCTCCACATACGTATGTACACATATATATGTATATATATATATATATATATATATATATATATATATAATTACATCCGAAATTGAAATCTTTCAAGTGTTTGTACATTCTCTTTTTTAAATTTCTTGATGTTTCACCCATGTATAAGAAAAATCACATGAGGGTTTGAACATATCTAATTGACATAGTTAAGAAAAGGAAACCTCAAGAGAGAAACTGAATCGCTTATAATCACAGCACAAGACAATGCCATAAGAACAAACTATATAAAGGCAAAATTAGATAAGATGCAACAGAATAGCATGTGCAGAATGTGTGGAGACAGAGATGAAATGGTTTATCATATAATAAGCGAATGCAGCAAACTAGTACAAAGAGAGTACTAGACAAGGAACAACTGGGTGAGAAAGGCGATCCACTGGGAATTGTGCAAGAAATTCAAGTTTCACCATACAACTAAATGGTGTATGCACAAGCCTTGAACCTGTCCTGGAGAATGAGATGAAAGTTGAATTTCAAATCAAAACAGTTCCTGCTAATTTGAAATAACCTCTGATTAGATCTGCTCTCTGCGTGTGACTCTGAGTGTTGCATGGTCACGTAATTTAATTGAAAAAAGAAAAAAACAAAATGGCCGCAATTAAAATGAAAAGAAAAATACGAATTTCTTTTCATTTAAAAATTTCAAATAACTTTTTGAAAGTGAGATAAGATTTGTTTTAGACAATGAAAAATGATTTTTACCTTTTTAACTTTTTAGTGTTGTTTCTGAAAAAGAAAAAAAAACAAAAAAACAAAACCAATGTTAAGACAGAAAAAATAATAATTCAAAATTTTGTTCATTTTAAAATTCCAAATAGCTTTTTGAGATTGAAATAATGAAAGAATGATTTTTACCTTTTTAGTGTTTCTGAAAGAGAAAAAAAACAAAAGTCAATATTAAGACAAAGAAAAATACTAACTGAAAATACTAACTTCATTAAATTGGTGTCAAAATAAGTCAACTACGTTAAACTATTTTTGAAATGGTTCAACTGCATTAATATGGCTTCGAAATGGGCCAAGTACATAAAACTGGGTTCAAAATGGGTCAAGTACATAAAACTGGGTTCAAAATGGGTCAAGTACATAAAACTGGGTTCAAAATGGGTCAAGTACATAAAACTGGTTCAAAATGGTCAAGTACATAAAACTGGGTTCAAAATGGGTCAACTGGATTAATATGGCTTCGAAATGGGTTAACTACATTAAACTGGGTTCAAAATGGATCAAGTATATTAACTGGGTTCAAAATGGTCAAGTATATTAAACTGGGTTCAAAATGGGTCAAGTATATTAAACTGGGTTCAAAATGGGTCAAGTATATTAAACTGGGTTCAAAATGGGTCAACTACGTTAAACTGGGTTTAACTAGCTCAACTCTATTAAACTGGGTTCCTGTCTGCTGCTATGTTCTGTCAAACCGAGTGAAGGGGAGCCCCTCCACTCTGTCCATGTCAGAACCTCTACTGTTGTGATCTGTGGTCAACTGGTCTGCTGCTAAAAATCGATCTGTCTTCCTCGACTCCCAAGTTCTAAACTGACTTGGTCAAATCCTGAACTGTAACTGACTTGTTTTCAAAATTCTCACTGTCCCCTCCTACTTTTAAAATATCGTCCCAAGTCTCATTTATCCGAGATTTTGACATCAGCTGCGGGATTTGAATCGTAGGGGCTTTCACATTGATTCTCGTCTGATCATTTTCTTTCTTTTTTTTTCTTTTTCATTCCAGGTAAACCCGAATTTAAGTATGTAGCCAACATGCATGGGAATGAAGTCGTTGGTCGTGAATTATTACTTCACCTGGCTGTGTATTTATGTCAAGAATATCTTGCAAATAATCATGACATTCAATGGTTGATCAACAACACCCGAATCCATTTGATGCCCTCAATGAATCCAGATGGATGGGAAATGGCATACAAATATCCAAGGAAACCAGTAAGTCACTCAATCCTCATTTATCCAAAATACAAGTTATTTATACTATTGTAGGGGTTATTTTCCCATTTGCCTGAGGAGTTATATGCCCGCTGGTTGTCGTTTGTTCCCACTAGGGGACCTCTGGTATTTAAGCGGCTATTTCAAACTTCTCTTCCTCTTTTCTACCTCTTTCCTTGCTACGAGACCACATGGGTTAGACACGGTCTACCCCTTTCTTGGTGGGGCTCCAGCCCCCCTCCTTGTAAGTCATTTCTATCTATGGACGCTCCAGTCCTTTTATATATGTAGGTTTATCTACTCTTGTATTTGTATCTTATGTATCCATGTACTCTTCTATTATGTATCCTTTGTATTCATGTGCTGTTATCTATTAAATGTATTGTCCCTCAACCCTTGTCGGAGTTGTATGTTCTTCAAATATTCACTTTGAATCTTACACTAGCAAAAAAAAAAACGTCCTCCGGGTGGTGTAAAAATTAATTCTTGAAAGATGTTGCCTGAGGAAGGTGGAGAAAAAAATTAAATAAAGTAAAACATTTGATATTTGAAAAAAAATTAATTAATTAAAAACCATCATATTCTCTCCACTCTGCTGAGATATTTGTTTTGTTTTATGTTATACGACAATATTATATTTTTGTTTTTAGTATTATCTGCGTTATTCAGACTATTGTCCCCATCTTCATTGTTATTTGTACAATGTTTCGGCCGATATACCCTCCGGCCTTCTTCAGGTATTTCTTGTCGGACTCGGGAACCTTCTCGGACTCGGGAACTTTCTTGTCGTATTCAGGAGCCATCACGGAACTTTGAACCTAACCCTTTATTTATTCCACAGGGGTATCCTGTTCTCATTCCGCTAACCATAGCTGGGGTAGGAGCTGTGTTAATTAATTATTTTTCTAACTGCTTTCACTCAGGATTCCAGAGATAACTGTCACTTAGAACTGTCTTAACCTAACTGCCTTATCCACTCGGCCATGTGTCCAATTGGACAATTGAGTGTGAATTTTGGGAACTTATAAACCTAATGTCTTGATTTGGCTAGAATATCTACCTATTTTACTTATGTATGATTTTTTACCTAGACTCATATTGTTTTGTTTTTTTTAAATTTTTTTTATCGGCCGAAACGTTGTACAAATAACAATGAAGATGGGGACAATAGTCCGAATAACGCAGATAATACTAATCTTCAAGCCTCATCTCAAACATTCAGAGAAATTTTTGTTTTTATCTCGATTTTATCTATGTCCAAAATTACATAAGGGGAATTTTTTGCCATACTCTTTTGATATCTTCGAGATCTTATATCTTTTTAATAATAGACATATAAAAATAGTTTGCTGTCAAAATTCAAATATTTAAGGTTTTTCTTTTGGAGGGAATCAATTGGGAAAAAAAAGTTCTGTTTTGATTATCGTCTGTCATAAAACAAAATTTTGCGACAGATGATAATCAAAACATAATGTCTGTCTGTCTGTAACTGAAACTATGTCACTGCTTAGATCACAATACCCTCAGGAATTGTGTAAGTTTATCAATGAGTATTTAATTCAGTCAAAATCATTAATACATAGAATAAAGAACAACCTTGTATTATATATACTGAGAAATTAAGTTTGCAACACTAAACGGTCCACATTGTTAAAACAAGTTTTAATAAATACATGCCTGGTATTATTGATTTATATACATAATATCAGATATTCACCTCTGAAGATGAAGTTTCTACTTTGAAATCGATAAGACAAAAATAACATCTTTTTGTTTTTATTTTTCATACGCATTGTATTGGCCTTCAAATCATTAATATATTATAGTTTGTTTTATTTTAAAATATATATTTAAAGTTGTCTAATGTATAGAGTTTTATGAGAAAATTATTTACAAACAAGAAATTAATAAGATTATATTATAACCTTATTAATATTATTTAATAATTTATATTTCATTATAAGGTAAAAAAAAAGTTTTGTTTTTATTGTCTGTCGTAAAACAAAACAAACATTTTTTTTTCATTTGAGCCTTTAAAAAAAGCCTTAAATATTTGAATTAATTTGAATTTAACTATAAAAGATTTGTTTTTATTAGAAAACATTCATTAGAATTTTGACAGCAAAACTATTTTTTATGTCTAGTATTAAAAAAAAAGAAAAGATTTCAAAGATCTGTTTACATTTTTTTATGAAAGAGTGTGGCAAAACAATCCTTTTTGGACATTGATAAAATTGAGATAAATATTTTTTTTAAGTATATTATATATCTTCTTTTTTTTTTTTTTTTTTTTTTCCACTAAAATTTAAATATTCATTTAATTTTAATAAAAATGTGTAAAATATGTAAAAATGGGTGTATTTAAAAAACAAACATGTTTGTCTCTTGTAAAACAATCCCCTCCCTTATGCAATATCTTTAAAAAATTTTTTTTTACCCCCCCCCCCGAGGTTATTTTTACTAGTATATATATATATACATATATATATATATAATATATGCTCTCATAAATTTGGTATGATTTTCCCAACCCCATTGCCCTTATGGCAAGCCCCAACCCCTTTTTATCATATGGGTGCTAGAAGGCGATGGCTACGGTCTACATGTCCTGGGAATGACGTTAAACTCTATCTGATGGTGAGGTTCCAGTTTTGGAGGTTTGGGGAATGTGGAGCACCCCTTCGTCACCATTGCTCCCTGGTCCACTCTGACCCGGAGTGGTGGTACCTGTTAGGGTCCCATCTATGGGTTAAATAGAAAAATATATTTATAAAAAAATTATATTATCCATTAAGAATTGATTTATTTCAAAACTTTATCAGCATTAAATGACCCACTGAGGTTGATATGCTGTAAAACAAAACAAACCAAACCAAACCAATAAATTTGGTATGAGCTCTCTAATTGGTAATTTAAATTAACTCTATATTAAGCATATAAGCAATGATCGTTTCCCCGGAAATCCGATCTCTCTGTGACTGTAAAATACATAAACAAACCTATGTACTTAATGGTTTAAAAACACCAGTCTCGCTACAGCTGTCAGTGGACGAGGGGATAAGATATCAGGCTGCCAAACGGTCAGTCTGAGTTCAACCCTAGCCAAAGATAGTTGTGTCTAGCCACACTGAAGAGGCGTGAAACGCCGAAACACGTGTCTGTGGATGTCTTATATATATATATATATATATATATATATATATATATTTAATGTCTTCTCGGACATGAAAGGACCCATCACTATTGATTTCCTTGAAAAAAGTGCAACTGTAAACAGTGTTTCCTATTGCCAACTCCTTAGGCAAAATTCCCCTTATTCATTGAATGACCCTTGTCTTATATCCCATAATGATTGATACATTTAATTTATGAAATATCTTATTATAATGGAGATTGTGTGTTTTTCTGTCTGTAACCGAAACTATATTCCTACTCAAGTCACAATTCTCTTAGTTATTGACATCACATTCTCCATGATTTTATTTCTATCTAAACCTCAATTATTAATAAAATTGTCTTACATTATTAATACTGTTAACCATGTCTACATACTGACAACATGCAATTATATTTATATATACAACAAAACAGCGGTTTACAGTGTGAACGGGAAGGCTAATTTGCATATTAATATTAAAAATCGAATTTAATAAATATGTGCTTAGTATTATTGATTTCTAACTGTTTGGTTTTATTTTAATGAATATAAGCAAAAATCTCTTCAATGAATCTTAAATGAAATCCATTAACAAGATAAAATAACTGTCATTTTATTCTTTACTTCCTCTTATAACTAAATACTTAAATTAGAAAAAATAACAATGAAAGATGAGAGTGATGGAAGACTAAGTTTCAGTTGTTCCATTTGTTATTATATTCCCTCTGTTTCAAATCTTTTATTATACTCCCTCTGTTTCAAATCTTTTTATCTGTATTCTTATTTAGTTTCATTAGCCTTTCTAATTTAATACAATATTTTATTACATTAAAACTTAAATACTTGCACCCTGTTTCAAATCTTTTTATCTGTGTTCTTATTTAGTTTCATTAGCCTTTCTAATTTAATACAATATTTTATTACATTAAAACTTAAATACTTGCACTCTGTTTCAAATCTTTTTATCTGCATTCTTATTTAGTTTCATTAGCCTTTCTAATTTAATACAATATTTTATTACATTAAAACTTAAATACTTGCACTCTGTTTCAAATCTTTTTATCTGTGTTCTTATTTAGTTTCATTAGCCTTTCTAATTTAATACAATATTTTATTACATTAAAACTTAAATACTTGCACTCTGTTTCAAATCTTTTTATCTGTGTTCTTATTTAGTTTCATTAGCCTTTCTAATTTAATACAATATTTTATTACATTAAAACTTAAATACTTGCACCCGGAATTTGCTAGTATATACAATTGTAACAACTATTATGGGACAAAGTTTGCAGCATTTTCGAATATCATTTCTTTAACTGAAGTATTCCTCACATTATGCGAAATGGAAGGTAAGACAAGATTTTCAAAGTAAATACAACGAACCTCGGTTGACCTTTTTCTAAACTTTTGTCCTGATTTTTTTTTTCTTTTTTTTTTTTTTTGAGTCCAGGATATAAAATTATCTTTCTGCTTCCTGTGCAGATTTTCTTATCATAAAAAGTTGGTTTTGTTTTTTCTATTCTTTTCTCCTCCATTTTTGTTTCTCATTTTCATGTTTTGAACAATGGACGATGAAAGAATTTTTTCTTTCTTTCTTACTTTTTTCTCTTTCTTTAATCCTCTTTTTTTTTTAAAATCTTTTATTTTCTCTCCTTTTTCTTTCTTTTCACTTTCTCTCTCTCTCTCTCTCTCTCTCTCTCTCTCTCTTTTACTCTTTCATTTTCTCTCTCTCTTTTACTCTTTCATTTCTCTCTCTCTTTTACTCTTTCATTTTCTCTCTCTCTTTTACTTTTTCATTCTCTTTTTCTTTCTTTTCTTTTTTTCTCTCTTTTCTCTCTTTTCTCTTTTTTCCCTTTTTCTCTCTCTTTTTTTCTTTCTTTCTCTCTCTCTCTCTTATTCTTTTTTCTGTCTCTCTTCTACTTTCTTTTTTCTCTTTTTTTCTTTTCTCTCTCTTTTTTCTTTTTCTCTTTTTCTTTTTCTCTCACTTTTTCCTTTTTTTTATTTCTCTCTCTTTTTCTTTCTTTCTCGTTTCTTTTTATCTTTCTCCTTCTTTCCTCTCTCTCTTTCTCCTTCTTTCCTCTTCTCTTTCTCTCTTCTTTCCTCTCTCTCTCTCCTTCTTTCCTCTCTCTCTTTCTCCTTCTTTCCTCTCTTCTTTCTCCTTCTTTTCCTCTCTCTCTTTCTCTTTCTTTCCTCTCTCTCTTTCTCCTTCTTTCCTCTCTCTCTTTCTCCTTCTTTCCTCTCTCTCTTTCTCCTTCTTTTCTCTCTCTCTTTCTCCTTCTTTTCTCTCTCTCTTTCTCCTTCTTTTCTCTCTCTCTTTCTCCTTCTTTTCTCTCTCTCTTTCTCCTTCTTTTCTCTTTCTCCTTCCATTCTCTTTCTCTTTTTCTCTTTCTCTTTTTCTCTTTTCTCTCTCTCTTCTCCCTCCTTTCTCTCTCTCTCTCTTGCCAAATAAATAACTAAAAATAAATTTTAATCTGTTTATTCCAAAAGTTTGCACTTAGCAGAAAATAAAAATTGCTTTCTTAATTTGAAATCTGAATCCCCCCTAAAAAAAAAACAGTTTCATTTTTTAACAATACAAACCAAATTCTAAGATTCGTGTCCTTATTAGCAAAAAAAAAAAAAAGAAAAAAAAAGTACCCCCCCTCCCTGAGAATTTGTTTATATAAGCATCAATCCAACTTAGCAGAATCACAGAATATTTCTGCAGAGTGGAATACCATCTATGGAAGCAGCACTCATGGTGTAACCATTATTGTCATAGGAAATGGAAAGGATGAACCGAGTTCAAATCCTGGATAAGGCTGTTTGCATTTCACATAGTACTAATACCCTTTTTGTAATGAAGTATAGAATTTAAAAATAATGGTTAAATGTAAGATCTCATCAGAAGGTTTTTATTTTAGCAAAATACAATAAAGAAAGAAATATAAGAAAAAGAAAACTATCAAAGCAAGGAAGAATATTCTATTAATAATGGAGATTGTCTGTATTTCTGTCTGTAACAAAAACTATGTCATAGCTCTACGTCACAGCTTACGTCACAATATTCTTATGCTATATACACCCAAAATTTGAGTAAGCAATTTTAAAAATTGTTTTTTACTCTCGTCCTTTTCTTTTTCTTTTTTTACAGTAACAAGAAGTTAACTAAAAAGTTTACAAATAAATAAATACCTACGATTTTGTGTAAAATTGATGTGGAAAATATTCAAAATAATTGTTTGATTATTACATGCACACAACATTTTATTTGAGAGGGACGGGGCTCAGTTTTCATTTCAAATTTTTTTTTTTTTTTTTTACTCCTTTGATAAATATGAGGATTTGTCTTACTTATGATACAAACCCTCTGACATTGAATTCTTAACTTCTACCCTCTCAGGCAATGTCTTTCAAAAAATAATTTTTACGACACCTGGAGGGTGTTTTCTGTTGCTAATAATAATAATAATAATAATAAT
>CM042164.1:14207526-14235026 GCA_023376005.1 Doryteuthis pealeii | reverse complement strand
GTATACTGGTTTTAACAAAACTGGGTTTAATAAATAATTACTTGGTGTTATTGATCTTTAATATTAGTTTTATTTTCCATATTAAAATCAATCCTAAGAATGATTTTATATAGAAACCAATTAAAATATAATTAAAATAAATGTAATCTTTTTATATGTGTTTTATTTAATTTCATTAGTCTTTCTAATTTAATATATTTCATTACATTAAAACTTAAATACTTATGCCTGGAGGATGCATATTCTTGCTAGTGTATATCATCATCATCATCAAGTCATACCCTGTATTTTTCAGCTCGAGGTTGAAACCAAGACAGTAATGAAGTGGTTGAGTGCTTACCCGTTTGTCTTATCTGCAAATCTTCATGGGGGAGATCTCGTTGCCAACTACCCCTATGATCTGACTCGAAGTGGGAAACCAAAAGAATATAGCATCTCTCCTGATGATACTACTTTCAGGTGAGTGGGATTTCTTGGGGGATTTTTTGTATTGTTTTTTTTTTTTTTTTAGTTCTATACTTTTTCAAGTTCAATTTGGAACTAAACACATTCATTATGGAATAGAGGGGATCTATCATTGTGTGTTCATATCTATCTATCTATCTATCTATCTATCATTGTGTGTATCTATCTATCTATCTATCATTGTGTGTATCTATCTATCTATCTATCTATCATTGTCTGTTCATATCTATCTATCATCATATCTATCTATCTGTCATCATCATATCTATCTATCATTGTTTGTTCTATCTATCTATCTATCATTATTTGTTCATATCTATCTATCTATCTATCATTATTTGTTTATCTATCTATCTATCATCATTGTCTGTTCATATCTATCTATTGTTTGTCATATCTATCATTATTTGTTCATATCTATCTATCTATCATTTCTCTTTCATATCTATCTATCTATCTATCTATTATCTATCTATCTATCTATCTATCTCTTCATATCTATCTATCTATCTATCTATCTATCTATCTATCATTGTCTATCATCTATCTATCTATCTATCTATCTATCTATCTATCTATCTATCTCTATCTCTATCTATCTATCTATCATGTCTCTTCATATCTTCTATCTATCTATCTATCTATCATTGTCTTTCATATCTATCTATCTATCTATCATTGTCTCTTCATATCTATCTATCTATCTATCTATCTATATCTATCTATCTATCTATTCATTGTCTCTTCATATCTATCTATCTATCTATCATTGTCTCTTCATATCTATCTATCATTGTCTCTTCATATCTATCTATCATTTCTGTTCATATCTATCTATCTCTGTTCATATCTATCATTATTTGTTCATATCTATCTATCTATCTATCATTGTCTGTTCATATCTATCTATCATTGTTTGTTCATATCTATCTATCATTATTTTCATATCTATCTATCTTATCTATCATTGTCTTTTCATATCTATCTATCTATCTATCATTGTCTGTTCATATCTATCTATCATTGTCTGTTCATATCTATCTATCATTGTCTGTTCATATCTATCTATCTATCATTGTCTGTCTATCTATCATCTATCTATCATCATATTCTATCTATCTATCATTATCTGTTCATATCTATCTATCTATCTATCTACATTGTCTCTTCATATCTATCTATCTATCTATCTACCATTGTCTCTTCATATCTATCTATCTATCTATCTACCATTGTCTCTTCATATCTATCTATCTATCTATCTACCATTGTCTCTATCATATCTATCTATCTATCTATCTACCATTGTCTCTTCATATCAATCTATCTATCTATCTACCATTGTCTCTTCATATCATCTATCTATCATTGTCATATCTATCTATCTATCTATCTATCTATCTATCTATCTATCTATCTATCATTGTCTCTTCATATCTATCTATCTATCTATCTATCATTGTCTCTTCATATCTATCTATCTATCTATCTACCATTGTCTCTTCATATCTATTCTATCTATTTATCTATCTACCATTGTCTCTTCATATCTATCTATCTATCTATCTATCTCATCTATATCTATCTATCTATCTATGATTGTCTCTTCATATCTATCTATCTATCTATCTATCTACCATTGTCTCTTCATATCTATCTATCTATCTACCATTGTCTCTTCATCTATCTATCTATCTACCATTGTCTCTTCATATCTATCTATCTATCTATCATGTCTCTTCATATCTATCTATCTATCTATCTACCATTGTCTCTTCATATCTATCTATCTATCTAATCATTGTCTCTTCATATCTATCTATCTATCTACCATTGTCTCTCATATCTATCTATCTATCTATCATTGTCTCTTCATATCTAATCTATCTATCTACCATTGTCTCTTCATATCTATCTATCTATCTACCATTGTCTCTATCTATCTATCTATCTATCTATCTATCTATCTATCTATCTTATCTATCTATCTATCTACCATTGTCTCTTCATATCTATCTCTATCTATCTATCTATCTATCTACCATTGTCTTCTATATCTATCTATCTATCTATCTACCATTGTCTCTTCTATCTATCTATCTATCCATCTATCTATCTATCTATCATGTCTCTTCATATCTATCTATCTATCTATCTATCTATCTATCATTGTCTCTTCATATCTATCTATCTATCCATCTGTCTATCTATCTATCTATCTATAAACCTATATTTTCTAGTTATGATTTATTTTCCATTTGATTTTACTCCTCTCTATTAAAAACTGTCTATTAATTAAACATGATCAGATTTAACTTTTGTCATTTTCCCAGTGTAAAATTTACTTATTATTATATCTGTGTTTTATTTTCCTGCAGGTATCTTGCTGAAGTCTACTCCGAGAATCATCGCTATATGAGCAAGAACCACAACACCTGTGGAATGACCAATGACCAGAATTTTGGGAACCAAGATGGAATTACAAATGGAGGAGATTGGTATTCCGTCTCCAGAGGTAAGTTACTGTGGTATTGCGAGGTGGAAAAGATACACAGAATAATGGTGTGCTTAATACATTTATTAAGCACCAGCATCCGGTGCTAAATGGATACATACAAACACAGAACAAATAAGTACAAACAATTAAAAAGACAAAACTTATATCAAATAGAGGAGGGTCAGTTTGGTATAGTCAATGCAGCTGCATATAGTGCCAAACGGATACATGCAAACACAGAACAAATAAGTACAAAACAATTAAAAAGACAAAAACTTATATTCAGATAGAGGAGGGTCAGTTTGGTATAGTCAATGCAGCTGCATATAGTGCAAACGGATACATGCAAACACAGAACAAATAAGTACAAACAATTAAAAAGACAAAACTTACATTAGATAGAGGAGGGTCAGTTCAGTATAGCCAATGCACCAGCATCCGGTGCCAAACGGATACATACAAACACAGAACAAATAAGTACAAACTATTAAAAAGACAAAACTTACATCAAATAGAGGAGGGTCAGTTCAGTATAGCCAATGCAGCAAAGTAAGTGTGAATATTATTCAGCTTGTTAATCTACTTTAATCGTAGGCTATTTTATAGCTATGAGCCATTCCATTTGGTAGAGTGCTGAAGGGGTGCTAAGGCTATGAGCCAGTCCATCTGGTAAAGTGCGGAAGGGCTGCTAGCTATTCTACAACAGTTACCAAATCATATGACAGTGAATCAATAAGTCCATAGCCATGCATTGTTATTGTTGCATACCAAACTTTATATCTTCTGTTTCTGTTACGGCATGCACTCTGGGTTCGGTTGATCTGGCTCCAACCAACGAATTCACCTGTGGTGAATTCATGGAAGTAGTAAAAAAAAAAGAGTAGGAAATTTGGGGTTCAGGCTAGCAAAAAATATTTAATTAGAAAAATACGATAGGAATTTTAAACATTGAATGGCTATTTGGGGTCTACCAAAGTAAATTAGGTATCAAAGGGGAACACAGGTAAAAAAGAAGGTTGAAAACCGTTGGTTTAGGGGACTTTCCAAAAACAATGGCCGATAGGGATGGATGATGAGAGAGCCAAGCGAATCTGTGTTGTCAGCATGCCTTGATGATGATGATGATGTTGATGTTGATGATGATGCTGACTCTACACCGATTTCCATAAAATAATAATTAATTCAAAATTTGGACAAATTCCTGGAGTAGGGAAAGTTCTGGATGCAAAGCAAGCAAAATTATTTGCAGAAAATTTTTTATGGTAATTTATGAGGAAGTGCATACCGGTCTCTGCCTCAAAAATTGCTACCCGGTGACTATCAAAATAACAACCCCAGCTCGTCGTAATTCTTGTTTATTTATCGTAATTTGTCGTAATTCTTGTTTAGATATGAAGATGGATAAATAGTTTGGAATAGACTGAGATAGATAGATAGATAGATAAACAAACAAAATAATATAGATAGATATAAACAAATGGAGATAGATAGATAGATATTTTGACAAGTAAATGTATTTGGGGGGGTCGCATCTTTTTTTGTCATAATTCTTGTTTATTTAAACTAAAACAAGACATTAAACAAACACGAATAAAAAAAATCTTAGTATTTAAAGTAATATAGATAAATATGAACAAATTTAGATAGATAGATAGATATGAAGATGGATAGTTTTGAATAGACTGAGCTGGGTCGTTATTTTAATAGTCACCGGGTAGCAATTTTTGAGGCAGGAGACCGGGACGCACTTCCTCATAAATTACCATTTTTATTTTTGACTTTTTAATGAGCAGGCCAAGAATAGCTGATTTGTGCTAATAAAATTGAAATTGAAAAAAAAATATATTATATATATATATATATAATATATATATAATTGATATTTGATTACCCAGCAGGAAAATGTGGTTGATACATTTTAAGTGTTTATTTCCGAGCGAATTTTATGAGTCTCAAAGGCACGTTTTTCTTTTTAAATCAATTATTAGAATGAGAAAACGCACAAAGTAAGGAATGTTTTAAAGTCTCGTATCTCCGCCAATTCTTTAAATTCTCCGCTTTACGAACATTGTGATCTATGCCTTTGTTGGGTCAATAAAATGGTTATTCCTGTATATAGAGTGAATGAGGGAGAGGCTCTGTGATTGGATTTACCAATCACGTGATAGCCCAGATTTTTGGCGCAATATCCAAAAAGTAGTCAGACAGAATACACCCGCGGTGCCACGAGGCAACGAATTCAGGGGCTCCAGGAAACCACCCTAATAACTCTTCTCCAACACGCCGGTAAGTCCCTTAAACTCAACTTTATATACAGGAAGGACTTTATATTGTTGTTTGTGTTTTATGCCTAGCAAATAGATTGTTTGAATTAAAGGATATATTAATTCCTTTCTTGTTGTTGTTAGTCTTAGAATTGAATGTTATACTAACACAATACCTTGAACTCTACAAAAAACAACAATAAAATCAAGATCTGAATTTTTGTCAAAAGTACTTACTATGGAAAAGCACTAAGTCAGGGATGCATTTAAAATCTCATATCTCCGTCATCTAATGGTAAAGTTTCAATTCTGGAACTGTGGGGAGTTTGGAGTACCCCTTACGAACATTGTGATCTATGCCTTGAACTCTACAAAAAAACAACAATAAAATCAAGATCTGAATTTTTGTCAAAAGTACTTACTATGGAAAAGCACTAAGTCAGGGATGTATTTAAAATCTCATATCTCCGTCATCTAATGGTAAAGTTTCAATTCTGGAACTGTGGGGAGTTTGGAGTACCCCTTCATTGTCATTGCAATCTACTCTGACCCGGATGTTGCATAGCGGCATCATTACCGGCACTAAATCGTATATGTTATATACTGGCATCAAATTCTATATATGTTATATAGCGGCTTCTTCAAACTCATGCTGAATCGTATACGTTGTTGGTATACTGCGGGTATCTAACCCTTAGACGATATATGTAGTGGTCGCTTAATGAAATCACAAGGCATGCTGTATGTAGTAGGAGATTGACTTTTTATTTCTTCTCGGCTGCACGTGACAATGGGAATCTGCCCAAGGGTTGACAATGCGTTGGTGAGGTGGAGGAGGCTGGTGACGTCTCACCACCCTTGGTCGCGGCGGTGCGTGACCGCGGCGGTCACTCCGTTCTCTTTGCCGTACGCTGTCTCTCTGGGGTCTGTTCACTACTGACTGTTTTTTTATATATCTCAAACGCCTATGCGTTTTCTTTGTTTGCTCACACCAGGGAAAAGTCCTTTGTCACCTTTGTCGTGCCCCCTCTGTTTAATTCAACCAGAAATTCCTATTTCCATTTGTACAATATCCAACACCGGAGTGGTAGTACCTATTAGGGTACCACCTATGGATAAAAAAATGTGTTTAAAAAATGTATATACCCATCAAGAATGAATAAAACGTATTTGCATAAAATAACCCAAGGGTTAACATGCAGTAAAATCCAACCAACCGACCAGGCCACAGGTTGCTTACAGTACCTGCTGTTGCTGAAGTGGTCACTCATCTAAGTATTGCACAGACTCATCACTTCTTAACTTAGATGATTCAGCAGATTTACTATGAAAAAGTACTAAGTCAGGGATGTATTTAAAATCTCATATCTCTGTCAATTCTTTGAATTCATGGCAGAGATATGAGATTTTAAAAACACCCTTCTTCTTAATTTTTGCACAAAAAGCAAGCTCTGGTGATAGTGAATGTCTTATGAAAGAGTCCAAAAATTCAAGGTAATCTCAGTCCTTTGCAAGTCTCTCCCAGCGAACAAAATGCAATTCTTTTCCCAACCGAACACGCTACTCTCACTTCGAATAGCAGTCGTCAGATTTCACTTGCCGTCCAAACACTTTCTTCCTCACTCGCCCTGTCAGCGACAGTTCGTCTTTATTTCTGCTCGTTCGGCTGTGCTTATGCAAATTCGGATATACTTTATTTGGGTCTCTACTAACAACACCTCAGCTACGAGGAGGTAGCGAGTTTGAGTATCCGTAGCCGCTCGCCACACTCTTCCCCCTCGCACAGGCCAAACATATCCTGTGGGGGCTGGGAATCCGCTTGTTCATAGGGCTGCCTTTCAGTCTCGTCACAGAATGTGTATATATATATTTACTTTGTTATTAATTGTTTTATTTTCATAGTTTCGTCCAGACATACATACATGCACATCAACTGCCCTTATAATATGGGGAGGTGCCTGTTGTGTAATGGTTATTGTCATAGGAAATGCACTCAGCACCCCAAGTTCAAATCCTGGACAAGGGTGTTTGCATTTCACATGCTAATACCTTTGGGAAAGGTATGAATCTAACTTTTCTCCCACTAGCTATGGGTAAATAGTAGGGTAGTCTGGGCTTTTTAATTTTGGTATGGTAACCAGTCTAGGAGAAAGAAAACTCTGAATTTAAACCTGTTAAACTCTGCTAAAGAAATTGACTTTGTGTTGCACCCTGTTCAGAGACAGGGTTGGTAGATATATATTATACAGGGTGTTTCAGAAAAATTGATATCATTTTGTAATCAAATAACTTGACCAATTTTTGTTCAGATGATCTCAGATTTTAACAGAATCTGAAAAAGCAACTCAAAATTATATTTTTAATGTTTTTATGCTTTTTTTTTTTTATATGGAAATGCTATTCACTGGAAAAGAAATAGTATTTAAACATTAAACATAGAATTTTGAGTTGTTTCTACACATACTGTTAAAATTTGTGATAAATTCAATTAGCATTGGCCAAGTTATTAGATTACAAAATCATATAAATTTTTCTGAAAGACCCTGTGTAATGTATATTTTAAGTCGTTTTTACACATGCTGTTAAAATTTGAGATCATTTGAACTTGAATTGGTCAAGTTATTAAATTATGAAATGATATCAATTTTTCTGAAACACTCTGTATTATTCTAGTATGAAAAAGAAAAGAAAATAGAGTGGAAAAAAAACAAATTCAACTTGTTGAAGAGAGGGGGGGGTCAACAATGTCGTCGCCGTCACAAAATCCATAGCACAAAAATCCGTCGTTGTCGCAAAACCATCAACTCAAACATCTTCAGCAAGCAGCTGAAAAATCGCAAACTTGCTGCTGTCGTCACCCCACTTCTACTTATACAATTTTTTCTTTCAACATCCGGGTGTCTGCACCACACGCACGAGATTCTCGAGCCAAACCCGACCGCTGGAATCATCATAGCCATCATCCGGGCACCTGGCGCTTACATCCGGGACTGCAGCTTCTAGACTTCGGTGACAATGTTTGCATTCTGAAGGAAGCTGGTTCGATTCTACAGTCCGACATGTCAGGCAAAGCCTAGCCCGCTTCCTTCGAGAATACGGCAGGCCTTGACGTTCGCCACTCACCTCGTGTTCACTGTCACAATTATAAAATTGTATTTGTATAGATAATTATCGTACTAGAATCAGTTATCCAGCATTGCTTTGGTAGAGGGATATAATAAAAAGTTAGTCACGCAGATCCATTGATTGTTTTGGTCTTCCATAATTGATTTATGTTTTAATCACGAACGCCACTAATGACTTTCTCTTCTCTTACTATTCAAATCCTAATTTTTGAATATCTTCCCAGATATAAATAAAATCTTCATTATTTTTGCACAGAAAGCAAGCTCTGGTGATAGTGAATGTCTATATATATTTGCTTTTTCAATGCTATTTCTATGAATATTTTAATTTTTAAATATCTTGGAATATAAATCAGATCTTCATAATTTTTGCACAAAAAGTAGGAAACTGGTGAATATTTATATTCAATGTATATTTATATTTACTTTGCTGCCCTGGGAATGGATTCATTGAAACTCCGGCGTCTGGCAGCTGACCTGGTAAACGCTCATAAGGTCATTAATCATCTTAACAACAGCAACCTTTTTGATCTCCGTGTTTCTAACACACGTGGGCATGCCTACAAAGTCAGAAAACAGCATTGTTCACATGACTTTCAGAAACATTTTTCCACATTCAGAATTGCCGAGGCATGGAATAAGCTGCCTGCGTCCGTTGTGGGCTGCCGAAACACTGCATCTTTTAAAGCCTCCATGTTTCCTATAGTCCGCCAACACTATACCTGATACCCGTCTCCACACACATATGCACGTGCGTGAACAAGTGCATGTATATCATTACTGTAAACTGTTCATGATCCTGACACTAATACATTATTCTGTGTACTAGACATGAGACTTTGAGTTGTGGTGCACTTGAGCACTGTACACAATAAATTTCATTATTATTATTGTTTTATTTTTGTAGTTTCATCTGGACATACACACGTACATACATACATACACACCAACTACCCATTATATATTACTAGCAAAATAAAAAAAACGCCCTCCGGGCGATGTAAAAATGAATTTTTGAAAGATATTGCCTGAAGGTGTGGAATTTAAAAATTCAATGTCAAAGAGTTTGTACCCTAAGTAAGTAAAATCATCAAATTCATTAAAGGAGTAAAAAATAAAACAATTTGAAATGGAAACTTTGTTCTGATAACTTAAATATATATTAAAATAAAACAAACTAAATATAAATATATAATACCAGTCATGTATTTATTAAAACTTGTTTAAAAAAACAATGAGGACTGTCTAATGTTGCATGTTCAAATTTTGAGTGTATTTATTCTATGTTATGATGATTTTGGATCATGTGACGTAAGCGATGACGTAGTTTTTGTTACAGACAAATAAAGAGCAAATCTCCATTATTAATAGATATATGTATGGATAGATTAATCTATGTTTTTTCATTGGATTTAATCTAATGTCATAGTCATTATTCTCTCTCTCTCTCTCTTTTTTAAAGGAATGCAAGATTACAATTACCTTGAAACCAACTGCTTTGAAATTACTCTTGAGTTGGGCTGCAACAAATTTCCTGAAGCTTCGGAACTGCCCAAATATTGGAGGGATAACAAAGATGCCCTTATTGCTTACATGCATCAGGTAAAATTTTCAAAATTATTTTTGTTATATGTAGTATAAAGGTGTATATAGAAATAACCTACTCAAGTTTCACCAAAAAAGATCATCATGGTTAATTATAAGGAATCAATCAAGATATTGATTAATTACAGGCAATTGCAGAAGGAAATGATACAATTGTATCATTCCCTTCCACAATTGCCTACTTCATACTAAATCCGCTCTACTAACGTATTGAGCACTTTATATTCTTTATAACCCTGACTTATTCGGTTAATATTTGTATCGACCATTGATATTGCGATTAATTTGATATTCTATTCCCTGGTAAGTCATCTTTTTTATCATATATATATATATATATATATATATATATATAGTTGTATAAAAAAGTTTTTCTCTCTACATGGTTCGGTGTTCAAGGTACACCTTCAGGTTCTCCTGAGGAAGGTGTACCTTGAACACCAAAACCGTGCTTGAGGGAAAAACTTTTTTATACAACTATAAATGGTCTATTTTACGAATATATTGAGCCCTTTTGGATAAAGTTTCAATTTGGAACTGTGGAGAGTTTGGAGAAAATAGAACAACTGAATTTACTCCTCCATCACTCTCGTCTTCATTGTATTTTTTCTAATTTAAGTATTTAGTTAAAGAGGAAGTAAAGAATAAAATGACAGTTATTTTTTTGTTAATGGATTTCATTTAAGATTCATTGAAGAGATTTTTGCTTATATTCATTAAAATAAAACCAAACAGTTTAGAAACAATAATACTAAGCATATATTTATTAAAATTACATTTTTTAATATCAACATGCCAAATTAGCCTTCCCGTTCACACTGTAAACCGCTATTTTTTGTATATATAAATACAATTACATGTTATTATTATGTAGATATGGTTAACAATATAAATAATGTAAAACAATTTTATTAATAATTGAGGTTAAAATAAGGATAAATTCATTGTGAATGTGGCGTCTATTACTAAGGGAATTGTGACTTGAGTAGTGAGTTAGTTTCGGTTACAGACAGAAAAACACACAATCTCCATTATAATAATTCAATCAACAAATCTATATTTTCGGTTATGGGGATCATTATTGGGTTAATATTATAACTAATATTCATGTTATTGAATATTGGGTGAAACATATTTCTTAATAAAATTGATCGTGTATTTTATTTTATTTAGATAGAAGTCAAAATACAAATCAATTGCTTTCAAAGAAATCTTTATGGAATAAGAAATAAATATTCAGTTAACCTTCTCCAACTGAAATGTCAACTAATTATATTTCACCCCCAGAAACCAACTTGGGGGCTGAGGGATATCTTGCCTTGTGCCATTTAGAGATTTTAGTAATAGCACAAGGCTATTTCCTTTTCTGATGAGATATTTATTTCCCCAAGTCACACCAGTCGAGAACACGTCTTGCCCTCTCAACGCATAATTCCAAACTCAATTCAAAATTCTAACCTCCCACTCCTCCACTCTCCCACTTAGCCACGTCTTATCGCTCGTCCAATAGGAACATGCTATGTGGCATTGATGATTCATCATAAAACTGATATTGTCACTTCCACAAAATTAAGCTAAAAATATTACTGGTACTTTTTATTGTTTCCTTGCCGGTTACAATTGAAAATAAATTTGTTTATACTGTGATATCACCAGTAAATCTGTCCTAAGATCCTAAGAAGAATTAACATTTGAGTCTAAGAATATACACATTATATGATATATACACAATATATTTGAGTCTAAGAAGAATTAACAGAGTCTAAGAATATACACATTATATGATATATTACACATTATATGAGTCTAAGAAGAAATTAACATTTGAGTCTAAGAATATACACATTATATGATATATACACATTATATTTGAGTCTAAGAAGAAATTAACATTTGAGTCTAAGAATATACACATTATATGATATATACACATTATATTTGAGTCTAAGAAGAAATTGGTTGGATTTTATAATACTGGTTGGATTTTATTGCATGTCAATCCTTATTAGGTTATTTCATGCTGAAGACATTTTGTTTTATTCATTCTTGATAGGTATATGTTGGTTGGTTGGCTGGTTGGTATATGTTGGCTATATGGTTGGTTGATTGGATTTAAGGCATGTCAACTCTTGTTGGGTATTTCATGCTGAAGACATTTTGTTTTATTCATTCTTGATAGGTATATGTTGGTTGGTTGGCTGGTTGGTATATGTTGGCTATATCGTTGGTTGATTGGGAATTTCATGGCATGTCAACCCTTGGGTTATTTCATGCTGAAGATATTTTGATTTATTCATTCTTGTTAGCTATTCATTTTATTTTCAAACTCAATTATTTTTTCTACCTGAGATATTACAGCTTTATTTTTATTAAAAAAAAATGACTTTAAAAGAAGGATGCAAATTGTACACTTCTAAAATCTGCACATGATATTAGCAAAGCCATGTAAATTTTAAATATGGCCACCTTGAGCTCACTTTAACTAAAAAGATGTCAGAAGTATTGGCCGTTAAAAAATACAAAAGCCTAATCTTTAAAACTTCTATTTCTTGATTTAATTTCAGACTCATCTTGGCGTGAAGGGTTTTGTGAAATCTTGGCTTCAGTTACCCATCGAAGGAGCCGTTATTCAGATTATAAATATGACCAACAACAAATATATCAGTCATGACATTACAACCGGTTAGTAAATATCAGTTCTTTAGTATGCATTATTTAAACAGTTTTTGTAGGTACATCCTTAACAAGGCTTCTTTATTTTCACATGAGTCTCATCAGAGGATTACCACAGGAAGAAGAACTTTATTCTGCATTATTTAAACAGTTTTTTGTGGTTTCTTTGAATTTTTGCGATGAGGTTTCATAATTTGTATTATTTGGATTATTCAGACTAATGTCCTCATCTTTATTGTTATCTACACAATGTTTGAAATGTTTACTTAAGAGTTATTGCTAAATAGTTCAATATGTAAATAAACAGTATTATAACTCTCTCTCTCTCTCTCTCTCTCTCTCTCTCTCTCTCTCTCTCTCTCTCTCTCTCTCTCTCACCCTTTTTTTCTTTCCTTCATTTTATCCTGTAATTGAAACAGATTAGTGTTATCGCTCCTCTACCCCCCTCTTTCTCTATCTTCCGCTACTCTCTTTCTTTCTTTTTCTTCCTATTATTTCTTTGTAATAAAAACAAGATAATCCTTTATTTAGCTGAGTTTCAGGTGTTTCTTTTTTGCCTCCGGAACTTTCTCTTGGAACTCAGGAACCTACTTGTTAAACTCTGGAGCCTTCATGTCGTAAACAGGAGACTTCCCAAAACTTTGAACCGTGAAAGTGGATTTAATAAAGGGTTTGGTTTGAGGTCCTGCGAAGGCTCCTGAGTTCGAAGAGAAAGTTCCCGAGTCCAACAAGAAACACCTGAAGAAGGCTGAAGGACACATTGGCCAAAACATTGTGTAGATAACAATAAAGATGAGGACAATAGTCTGAATAATCCAAATAATACAAGTTTTTTATGGGTACAAAATTTGAGAATTGTAATCGTAAGTGGATTCATCCTTAACAAGAATTCTTTGTTTTTACCTGAGTCTCATCAGAGGATTACCACTGGAAGAAGAACTACTATAGAAAATGCAAGAAAGTCATAATGAAGGGGGGGGGAATAAATAATGGACCATTCCGTTTTTTATTATAAAGAAAGGAAGGACAAGCTACATAGAAACAATATGGGTAATTCATGTCAAATCATCAGGGCCATGTCACCCACCCCCTTCCAATTTTTCTGAAATTTTGTACAGGTGTAGACTAGGTTAAAGTTTAGACAATCCCCCAAATGAGCTTCCAATTCGAAATATTCACTGGGTTATGTGATTTTAAACTCGAAAAATTTGAGGGGGTACGAGAAAAATGGGACATTTGTAATCTATTTTTGTCTATTAAATGTGTTCTAGAGCTCCCCTAACTCCTAAAAATTGTTTATAGAAGTTTTTAGCATGAGGAATCTTTATCAAATAGGCATAAAGTTAACCCCTTTTCACATTATAATGATTTCTGATTTCTTCAATGCAAGATCAGTAAGTTCATAACAAAGTTACAACATCAGTTAAGATTTGGCACTTTTACGTACAGCCATTCAATAAGCACCATATGGAGCAAAATAACTGTCAGAGTTCGATGGAAATTATCAGGAATGTTGGATATATTTAAAATAATATACAAACAATATATTTCCCATGTATTAATCATATTGCCTGCAAAATTCTGACGTTATACAAACGTCAATATCAGCACCATATTTCATTTTAGAATTGAAAATTGGAAGGTAACAAAAATGATAACAATATCCTTGGTACCACCAATTTTCCCTGTGAAATTTACCCCCCTATATTTAACACAATGAAACTTGCAAAAGAATTAATACTATCTTGAAAAAATTTTCTTCCATTCGAAAGAAGAAACCTGAAACAAACTGCTGATGATTTTAGAAAGTTTTTTCAGCTTAAGAAAATAATGGAAATTATGATTGAAAAACAATGTTTTCATTTTTGCACCATTAAATCAACTGAAAAACTTCTATAAACCAATTTTTAGGAGTAGCGGAGCTATAGAACACATTTTATAGACAAAAATAGATTACAAAATGTCGCCATTTTTCTCGCACCCCCCTCAAAATTTTTCGAGTTTAAAATCGACATAACCCGGCGAATTTTCGAAATTGGAAGCTCAAATTTGGGGGATTGTCTAACTTTACCTAGTCTACACCTGTACAAAATTTTCAGAAAAATTGAAGGGGTGTGGGTTGACAATTTCATTTTTTTTCTGGATGATTTTCACATGGAATTGCCCCATATAGTAAAAGAAAGAAAGAAAGAAAGTAGAGGAAAGATAGAGAAGGGGTGAGAACATGAAAACAATAACGCTAATCTGTTTCAGTTGAAGATAATGAAGAAAAGAAAGGAAAAAAGAAAAGTGAGAGTTAAATCAAGATTATTAAAATTTTTACATATTGAAGTATTTGCAATAGCTCTTAAGTAACCTTTGTAATAATAAAATTATCATATTATGGTATATCCACAGGTCCTGCTAGTATAAGTAACTTTTCAAAAACAAACAAACTGTTGGATTTTGTGTAAAGTATTCAACTCTGTTACAAGATGAATGCAAGACTAAAACTAGAGTTTGGTAGGTGGCTTATATGGAGCTTTGGATTGTTCCATTATTAACTTAGGCAAGTTCATTTCCTGAGTTCTGATTGGCTGTTGGATTTCAGGGTGAGTAAGAACATGGATAAGTACCCACTCTTCAGGCCATCACTTTGCATTATGCCAGCCAGCATGCAAGACTGTATTTAAGTTACAGCTGCCTGTTGTTCTTGTCTGCTAACTCGACGGTAGTAGAACCCCACTGCAACGGTGAGTACATATTGTTTCTATATCTGGAGATAACTTCTACAACAAACCAACTCTACACATTCCCAATGTTTTAAATTTTCAAATGCCTGATCTATCTCTCTTTTCTTTTTTACTTTTTCCCGCTAATTCTTTAGGTCGTCATGGCGACTATTATCGGCTTTGGTTGATGGTACTATCAGATCCGGGTGCATTGCCAGTGGCTTCAGTCTCAAGTTCGTTGTCACAAGGTTCACAATAAGATGTTCCATGAGGCAGACAGACTTGACTTTGTTGATGACTCTCAGAACCAACAGGAATAAACGTGATGTCAAGGAGAGGCTCTTACTGCAAATGTACAGGCGGGCGGAACAACCAAGGACAAAAGTAAATACAACCATTCACTGTTAACGTATTATAGTGGGAGAGTAATTTAAATTGAATAAAAAAAAAAAATGGGAACCTAATTCTGGAGAAAGAGAAGGTTTGTTTGACACTGAATTCCATTTATAATTAAATGGGAACTGTTTTGAGGCAAATCTAATTCAAATTCCATAGAGACATCATTAAAAATAAGATTATTTGAGTATTAATGATTTTTGACGATGAACTTATGCGATTCCTGAGGGTATTGTTGATGTAAGCAGTGTTATAGTTTCAGTTACAAACAAACGGCACACGAATCTTCATTATCTATACATATATAAAGGGCAGTTGTGTGTATGTATGTGTGTCCGAAGAAATTATGAAAATAAAACAGTTTAAATTGGTTTTGGTTTGCTGTTAGTTTTGTTTTACGGCATATCAACCTCGGTGGGTCATTTAATGCCGACAAAGTTCTGAAATAAATTAATTTCTTAATGGATAATACAAATTTTGTTTATCAACTCATGTTTTTCTATAACCCATAGATGGGACCCTAAACAGGTACTACCACTCCGGGTTCAGAGTGGACCAGGGGAGCAATGGTGATGAAGGGTGTCCACATTCCCCAAACCTCCAAAACTGGAACCTCACCATCAGATAGGTTTAACGTCATTCCCAGGACATGTAGACCCGCAGTCACTGCTTCTAGCACCCATATGAAAAAAATGGGTGGGCCTTGCCATACGGCAATAGGGTTGGGAAAATCATATAGGTGCTGGGCTTGACGTGACCAGCTGAAGAGAAAGAGAAAGAATGTTTTTAGAAGACAGAGAGTCACAAATCGACCTTTTGAAAATTGACCCTGTGTAACGTAATTATGGCTGTAGAGTGAATTTAGATTGAATTTAAAAAAATGGGAGAGGCCTAATTTCTGGGGAAGAAAAATGAAAGAGAAAAAAATAATGTTTTAGTGGTAATAACCCCTTATATATGGGTGTATTATGGCGAGAGTGAGACAGAGTATGAGAGATAAGATGAGGGGGTCTTACTTGTTAACTCAGCCGCCATATTCTTCAGGGCTGACTTCTCGGGGTGATCCAGTGGGTTGCTTTCTTGGTGTTGATTCTTCTCTTCTTGTTGTGGGCTGGTCATCTCTGTTTTAATAACTTAACAAGACTTTGTTGTTTTTCTTTAAGTCTTTATTAAACAACCCAGCCCACCAAAACTGCAGTGGCTGAGATGTGACATCTCAAGAGACATCCTCTCTTGTGAATATTCTAAAAGTCATCGTTGGGGTGGCCTAAAGTCCGGTATCAGCCAATCAGCGAGGGAGTCTATCCCCTTTTCACTAGTACTAGACCAAGGAGATTGTTTTTTCAGCGTTTGAGGCGGAGCGTCACACCTACCATCAGCTTCCTTACTTTACCGCACAGGTCCCTTTGCTACTCATACGCTTGAGTTGGCGAGGGCCGTATCGAACCGGTCAGAGCACATGCTTTCAGGTTAGCTAGTCACAGTGAAAAGGCTGTAACGATTGTCTGCCCCTTTTTGGATCATGTCGGGTACAGATTACCCATACAGGGAAACATGTATTCATATATTCAAAATGAAGCTGGTCATCTGTTATCTCTCTCTTGTGTGACAATATTGATTGCAAGTCACGCCCTACAGTTCTGGTGTAATTTGAATAGACCAGAGCATGCTAGGTAAAAAATTGAAAAAAGTGACGGTTAGACCGAGAGGTTCAGCATTTGAGATTTGTAGCCACCAAGTTCAGTCGCTCCCGTCGACTCTCCGAAGAAGAGACTTGTTATAAACTACGGTTCATTTCACCACTCATTCAAGCAGCGCTATCACAACTCGCACCTCCTTTTCATCCACTCCAAACCGAGGAAGAAAAATAAAAGTCCAGCTTCTTTTGTACAACCTGTGTTGGTTTTTAATCCAGTGTACTACACACCAGCGCTGTCAATTGATACAGTATATAACATCAGGAACCTACTTGTTAAACTCTGGAGCTTCATGTAGAACAGGAGACTTCCAGAACTTTGAACCGTGAAAGTGGATTTAATAGGGTTTGTTTGAGTTTGCGAAGGCTCCTCATTATGACATGAGGCTCCTCAGTTCGAAGAGGAGTTTCCCGAGCTCAAGAAGGTTCCCGAGTCCAACAAGAAACACTGAAGATGGCTGAAGGACACATTGGCCAAAACATTGTGTAGAATAACAATAAAGATGAGACAATAGTCCAAATAATACAAGTTTTTATGGGTACAAAATTTGAGAATTGCAATCGTAAGTGGATTCATCCTTAACAAGAATCTTTGTTTTTAACCTGAGTCTCATCAGAGGATTCCACTGGAAGAAGAACTACTATAGAAAATGCAAGAAAGTCATAATGAAGGGGGATAAATAAATAATGACCATTCCGTTTTTTATTATAGAAAGGAAGGACAAGCGTACATAGAAACAATATGGGTAATTACATGTCAAATCATCAGGGCATGTCACCCCCCTTCAATTTTTCTTAAATTTTGTACAGGTGTAAGAGTAGGTTAAAGTTAGACAATCCACAAATTTGAGCTTCCAATTCGAAATATTCGTTGGGTTATGTCGATTTTAAACTCGAAAAATTTGAGGGGGTACAAGAAAAATGGCGACATTTTGTAATGCTATTTTTGTCTATAAAATGTTTCTATAAGCTCCCCTACTCCTAAAAATTGGTTTATAGAAGTTTTTAGGCATGAGGACTTTCAAAATAGGCATAAAGTTAACCCTTTTCACATTATTAATGATTTCTTTCTGATTTTTCAATGCAAGATCAGTAAGTTCATAATTGAAGTTACAACATCAGTTAAGATTTGGCACTTTTACATACAGCCATTCAATAAGCACCATATGGAGGCAAATAAACTGTCAGAGTTTGATGGAAATTATCAGGAATGTTGGATATATTTAAATAATAACCAAACAATATATTCCTATGTATTAATCGTATTGCCTGCAAATTCTGACAATATACAAACATCAATATCAGCACACACTTTCATTTTAGAATTGAAAATGGAAGGTAACAAAAATGATAACACTATCATTGGTACCACCATTTTCCCTGTGAAATTACCCCCTAATTTACACCAATGAAACTTGCAAAGAATTATACTATCTTGAAAAAATTTTCCTTCCATTCGAAAGAAGAACCTAAAAAAAACTGCTGATGATTTTAGAAAGTTTTTCAGCTTATAAAATAATGGAAATTACGATTGAAAAACAATGTTTCATTTTTGCACCATTAAATCAACTTAAAAACTTCTATAAACCAATTTTTAAGGAGTAGGAAGCTCTAGAAACACATTTTATAGACAAAAATAGATTACAAAATGTCGACATTTTTCTCACCCCTCCTCTCAAATTTTCAAGTTTAAAATCGACATAACCCGGCGAATATTTCAAATTGGAAGCTCAGATTTGGGGATTGTCTAACTTAACCTAGTCTTTCCCTGTACAAAATTTCAGAAAAATGAAGGGGGTGGGTGACAATTTCATTTTTTTTTCTGGATGATTTCACATGAATTGCCCATATAGTAAAGAAAGAAAGAAAGAGAGTAGAGAAAAGATAGAGCATATATATTAAAAAATTACTATTAATATCAATATGCATTAGCCTTCCCGTTCACACTGTAACCGCTATTTTGTTGTATATATAAATACAATTGCATGTTATTATTATGTAGATATGGTAACAGTATAAATAATGTAAAACAATTTTATTAATAATTGAGGTTAAAATAAGGATAAATTCATTGTGAATGTGCGTCTATTACTAAGGGAATTGTGACTTGAGTAGTGAGTTAGTTTCGGTTACAGACAGAAAACACACAATCTCCATTATAATAATTCAATCAACAAATCTATATTTTCGGTTATGGGGATCATTATTGGGTTAATATACTAATATTCATGTTATTGAATATTGGGTGAAACATATTTCTTAATAAAATTGATCGTGTATTTTATTTTATTTAGATAGAAGTCAAAATACAAATCAATTGCTTTCAAAGAAATCTTTGGAATAAGAAATAAATATTCAGTTAACCTTCTCCAACTGAAATGTCAACTAATTATATTTTCACCCAGAAACAACTTGGGGGCTGAGGGATATCTTGCCTTGTGCCATTTAGAGATTTTAGTAGCACAAGGCTATTTCCTTTTCTGATGAGATATTTATTTCCCCCAAGTCACACCAGTCGAGAACACGTCTTGCCCTCTCAACGCATAATTCCAAACTCAATTCAAAATTCTAACCTCCCACTCCTCCACTCTCCCACTTAGCCACGTCTTATCGCTCGTCCAATAGGAACATGCTATGTGGCATTGATGATTCATCATAAAACTGATATTGTCACTTCCACAAAATTAAGCTAAAAATATTACTGGTACTTTTATTGTTTCCTTGCCGGTTACAATTGAAAAATAAATTTGTTTATACTGTGAATATCACCCAGTAAATCTGTCCTAAGATCCTAAGACTTCTATTACTTAATACTCTTAATACTCTTAATACTCTTGTTCCTTAATCTTCCGACTGTTATCACCTTGTAACACCTTCTGGTTAAATATGAGACCGTCCAAATCGTCCAAGATGAAATTTTAAAAATGTAAATCCTGATTACCTGGTGTCGATTATCTACCGATTTCTTACTTCTTATGAGTGTTGTAATTTCAGCTATATAATGGACTATACCATTGCTATTATAAAGAAAAGAGAAGAAAGGGAATAAAAAGGACATGCTAGAAAGAAAACTATAATCAGAAAGAAAGAAAGAAAGAAAGAAAGAAGGGAGAGAGAGAGAGGAAGAGAGAGAGAAAAGTGGTTTCAATCGAACATAATGAAAAGATAAAAAGAAGGATAGAAAGAAAAGAAGTATGTGTGTGGGGGCGAGTGTGTGTGCGTGCGTGTGTGGGGGGTGAGTGAGAGAGAGGGAGTGGAGGGAGAGAAAGAGAAGAGAGAGAGAGAGAGAGGAGAGAGAAGGGGTGGGGAGAGAAAGAGAGAGAAAGAGAGAGAGAGAGAGAGTTAAATAAAGATTATTATACTTTTTACTTCTATTGAACTATTTCGCAATAGTTCTTAAGTAACCATATCAAACGTTGTAGTGATTAAATTATCATTACTACTATTTAATTAGTATTGAATGTTGACTTCTATTTCTTGATTTAATTTCAGACTCATCTTGGCGTGAAGGGTTTTGTGAAATCTTGGCTTCAGTTACCCATCGAAGGAGCCGTTATTCAGATTATAAATATGACCAACAACAAATATATCAGTCATGACATTACAACCGGTTAGTAAATATCAGTTCTTTAGTATGTATTATTTAAACAGTTTTTGTAGGTACATACATAACAAGGCTTCTTTATTTTCACCTGAGTCTCATCAGAGGATTACCACAGGAAGAAGAACTTTATTCTGCATTATTTAAACAGTTTTTTGTGGTTTCTTTGAATTTTTTGCGATGAGGCTTGATAATTTGGATTATTTGGATTATTCAGACTAATGTCCTCATCTTTATTGTTATCTACACAATGTTTCGGACAATGTGCCCTTTGACCTTCTTCAGGTGTTTGTTATTTGACTCAGGAACCTTCTCTTTGAACTCAGTTTTGCAGATTAACTATTGCTTCATTTCTTTTGGCACGAAAAAAATTCAAAAAGACAAAAGGAATTGAGAAACAAATGATGTTCCAGACAGAAGTCTGGATAGAAGAAAGAAGAAAAGTGATAAACATCTAAGGCTTGCTGCTTGACTGGGTCAAACAAACTTTCCGGAAAAATAACAAAAGAAGGATAACAAAAGACTTCCTATTGACTGTGTGACAAATCTAGGATTGCAAGTCACGCCCTACAGTTCTGGTGTAATTTGAATAGACCAGAGCATGCTAGGTAAAAAATTGAAAAAGTGACGGTTAGACCGAGAGTTCAGCAGTTGAGATTTGTTAGCCACCAAGTTCAGTCGCTCCCGTCGACTCTCCGAAGAAGAGACTTGTTATAACTACGGTTCATTTCACCACTCATTCAAGCAGGCGCTATCACCACTCGCACCTCCTTTTCATCCACTCCAACCGAGGAAAGAAAATAAAAGTCCAGCTTTCTTTTGTACAACCTGTGTTGGTTTTTAATCCAGTGTACTACACACCAGCGCTGTCAATTGATACAGTATATAACATCAGGAACCTACTTGTTAAACTCTGGAGCCTTCATGTCGTAAACAGGAGACTTCCCAGAACTTTGAACCGTGAAAGTGGATTTAATAAAGGGTTTAGTTTGAAGTTCTGCGAAGGCTCCTCATTATGACATGAAGGCTCCTCAGTTCGAAGAGGAAGTTCCCGAGCTCAAGAAGGTTCCCGAGTCCAACAAGAAACACCTGAAGATGGCTGAAGGACACATTGGCCAAAACATTGTGTAGATAACAATAAAGATGAGGACAATAGTCCAAATAATACAAGTTTTTTATGGGTACAAAATTTGAGAATTGCAATCGTAAGTGGATTCATCCTTAACAAGAATTCTTTGTTTTTACCTGAGTCTCATCAGAGGATTACCACTGGAAGAAGAACTACTATAGAAAATGCAAGAAAGTCATAATGAAGGGGGGAAATAAATAATGGACCATTCCGTTTTTTATTATAAAGAAAGGAAGGACAAGCTACATAGAAACAATATGGGTAATTCCATGTCAAATCATCAGGGCCATGTCACCCACCCCCTTCAATTTTTCTTAAATTTTGTACAGGTGTAGAGTAGGTTAAAGTTAGACAATCCCACAAATTTGAGCTTCCAATTCGAAATATTCGTTGGGTTATGTCGATTTTAAACTCGAAAAATTTGAGGGGGGTACAAGAAAAATGGCGACATTTTGTAATCTATTTTTGTCTATAAAATGTGTTCTATAGCTCCCCTACTCCTAAAAATTGGTTTATAGAAGTTTTTAGGCATGAGGAATCTTATCAAAATAGGCATAAAGTTAACCCTTTTCACATTATTAATGATTTCTGATTTTTTCAATGCAAGATCAGTAAGTTCATAATGAAGTTACAACATCAGTTAAGATTTGGCACTTTTACATACAGCCATTCAATAAGCACCATATGGAGCAAAATAACTGTCAGAGTTTGATGGAAATTATCAGGAATGTTGGATATATTTAAAATAATAACCAAACAATATATTCCCTATGTATTAATCGTATTGCCTGCAAAATTCTGACAATATACAAACATCAATATCAGCACCACATTTCATTTTAGAATTGAAAATTGGAAGGTAACAAAAATGATAACACTATCATTGGTACCACCAATTTTCCCTGTGAAATTTACCCCCCTATATTTAACACAATGAAACTTGCAAAAGAATTAATACTATCTTGAAAAAATTTTCTTCCATTCGAAAGAAGAAACCTAAAACAAACTGCTGATGATTTTAGAAAGTTTTTTCAGCTTATAAAATAATGGAAATTACGATTGAAAAACAATGTTTTCATTTTTGCACCATTAAATCAACTTAAAAACTTCTATAAACCAATTTTTAGGAGTAGGGAAGCTCTAGAACACATTTTATAGACAAAAATAGATTACAAAATGTCGACATTTTTCTCACCCCCTCCTCCTCAAATTTTTCAAGTTTAAAATCGACATAACCCGGCGAATATTTCAAATTGGAAGCTCAGATTTGGGGGATTGTCTAACTTTAACCTAGTCTTTCCCTGTACAAAATTTCAGAAAAATTGAAGGGGGTGGGTGACAATTTCATTTTTTTTTCTGGATGATTTCACATGGAATTGCCCATATAGTAAAAGAAAGAAAGAAAGAGAGTAGAGGAAAGATAGAGAAGGGGTGAGAACACGAAAACAATAACGCTAATCTGTTTCAGTTGAAGATAATGAAGAAAGAAAGGAAAAAAGAAAAGTGAGAGTTAAATCAAGATTATTAAAATTTTTACATATTGAAGTATTGCAATAGCTCTTAAGTAACCTTTGTAATAATAAAATTATCATATTATGGTATATGCACAGGTCCTGCTAGTATAACTTTTCAAAACAAACTGTTGGATTTTATGTAAAGTATTCAACTCTGTTACAAGATGAATGCCAAACTAAAACTAGAGTTTGGTAGGTGGCTTATATGGAGCTTTGGATTGTTCCATTATGAACTCAGGCAAGTTTACTTCCTGAGTTCTGATTGGCTGTTGGATTTCAGGGTGAGTAAGAACATGGATAAGTACCCACTCTTCAGCCATCACTTTGCATTATGCCAGCAGCATGCAAGGACTGTATTTAAGTTACAGCTTGCCTGTTGTTCTCGTCTGCTAACTCGACGGTAGTTAGAACCCCACTGCGATGGTGAGTATCATATTGTTTTTATATCTGGAGGATAACTTCTACACAAACAACTCTACACATTCCCAATGTTTAAATTTTCAAATGCCTGATCTATCTCTTTTCTTTTTTTTTTTTTCCCGCTAATTCTTTTAGGTCGTCATGGCGACTATTATCGGCTTTTGGTTGATGGTTACTATCAGATCCGGGTGATTGCCAGTGGCTTCCAGTCTCAAGTTCGTTGTCACAAGGTTCACAATAAGATGTTCCATGAGGCAGACAGACTTGACTTTGTGATGATCTCTCAGAACCACAGGAATAAACGTGATGTCAAGGAGAGGCTCTACTGCAAAATGTTACAGGCGGTTGCGGACAACCAAGGACAAAAGGTAAATACAACCATTCACCATGTAACGTTATTATAGTGGGAGAGTAAATTTAAATTGAATAAAAAAAAAAAAATGGGAACCTAATTTCTGGGAAAGAGAATGGTTTGGTTTGACACCGAATTTCCATTATAATAATATGGACTGTTTTGAGGCAAATCTAATTCAAATTTCCATAGAGACATCATTAATAAATAAGATTTATTTGATGTATTAATGATTTTGACGATTGATAACTTATGCGATTCCTGAGGGTATTGTGATGTAAGCAGTGTTATAGTTTCAGTTACAAACAAACAGGCACCGAATCTTCATTATCTATACATATATAAAGGGCAGTTGTGTGTATGTATGTGTGTCCGGAAGAAATTATGAAAATAAAACAGTTAAATTGGTTTGGTTTGGTTAGTTTTGTTTTACGGCATATCAACCTCGGTGGGTCATTTAATGCCGACAAAGTTTTGAAATAAATTAATTCTTAATGGATAATACAATTTTGTTTATCAACTCCTGTTTTTCTACATAACCCATAGATGGGACCCTAACAGGTACTACCGCTCCGGGTCAGAGTGGACCAGGGAGCAATGGTAATGAAGGGGTGCTCCACATTCCTCCAAAACTGGAACCTCACCATTAGATAGAGTTTAATGTCATTCCCAGGACATGTAGACCCTCATTCACCACCTTCTAGCACCCATATGATAAAAATGGGTTGGGGCTTGCCATATGGGCAATAGGGTTGGGAAAATCATATAGGTGCTAGGGCTTGATGTGACTAGCCGAGGGAAAGAGAAAGAATGTTTTTAGGAGACAGTCACAAAGCGACCTTTTGAAAATTGACCCCTGTATAATGTAATTATTGTTGTAGAGTAAATTTAGATTGAATAAATAAATAAAAAAATGGGAACCTAATTTCTGGGGAAGGAAAAATGAAAGAGAAAAAAATAATGTTTTTAGTGTTATATACCCCTTAATTTGGGTGTATATATGGCGAGAGTGAGACAGAGTATGAGAGATAAGATGAGGGATCTTACTTGTTAACTCAGCCGCCATATTCTTCAGGGCTGACTTCTCGGGGTGATCCAGTGGGTTGCTTTCTTGGTGTTGATTCTTCTTCTTCTTGTTGGGCTGGTCATCTCTTGTTTTAATAACTTAACAAGACTTTGTTGTTTTTCTTAAGTCTTTATTAAACAACCCAGCCCACAAAACTGCAGTGGTGAGATGTGACATCTCAAGAGACATCCTCTCTTGTTGAATGTCTAAAAGTCATCGTTGGGGTGGCCTAAAGTCGGTATCAGCCAATCAGCGAGGGAGTCTATCCCCTTTTCACTAGTGCTAGACCAAGGAGATTGTTTTTTCAGCGCTTACTTTACCGCACAGATCCCTTTGCTACTCATACGCTGAGTTGGCGAGGGCCGGTATCGAACCGGTCAGAGCACAGGCTTTCAGGTTAGCTAGTCACAGTGAATGACTACTAGTAATAAGGCTGTAACGATTGTCTGCCCCTGTTTGGATCAATGTCGGGTACAGATTACCCATACAGGAACATGTATCATATATCAAAATGAAGCTGGTCATCTGTGGATCACATCCCTACTTCTCCACAGTCACCGTTTCTCTCAATAGCAATGTTCCATCTTTGAATGAGAGCATGTATCCCTGTCCCGTAAAATTCTGTTGACTGTTCTTTGAGCCACTTCTTCACTACAGATTTCACTTCCTCGTCACTAGTTTGCCTCTCAAACCCTCTTTCATGGAGCCGAAGATATGATAGTCTGAAGCCACTAAATCTGGTGAGTATGGAGGATGCGGTCCACCTGAATGAGGCGATTTTCTCCCTTGTCCTGATGCTTGTGTGTGGTCGAGCATTGTCATGCAGAAGGAGGACATTGTTGATTGGCAAGTTGGGTCTTACTCGTTGGATTCTTTCTCTGAGCCTCGTTAGGGTCTCAATTTAGGCCTTAGTTTTATAAAAAAAAATTAACATAAAATAAAGAAAATGGGGTTATTTCCTATAAGTCTAACATGATCAAAGGGGAACAACTCTTGTCTGATAGATTATTTATTTATTTTCCCATTAAACTAACTCTAAACCCTAACCCTAACCCCGTCTTCTTTTTTCCTAGTAGATCAATAAATAAATAAATAATTTATCAGTCAAGAGTGGTACCCCTTTGATAATGTTAGACTTATAGGAAATAACCGTATTTTCTATGATTGAATTGACCTATTTTTATTCATATAAAAATGTCATAGAGATTTTAAATGTCTGGAACGTCCTATGTTGAAGTCAATATTTTAATCAGAGATCAAACTTTATTTAATATATCTAAATATCTAAGTTAAAAATTGTGCAATTTTGTACAACACATTTTATATTTGCACAAGATTTTTTATATATTTAAAAAAATATTACTGACAGGAGTGGTTCCCCTTTGATCATGTTAGATTTATAGGAATTAACCTAAAATGGTATTACTTTTTGACTCACCCTCGTGTATATGTATATATATATATATGTGTGTGTGTGTGTGTGTGTGTAAAATTTGATAAATAATTATTAAAAAAAAAAAATTCAAATTGAATATTTTGTGGTGATTTATCTCCGGCGAAGTGCACCTGTTTGGCTTGTCAGACTTTCGCTTAATGCAGACAAAAGAAAACATAGCAGCCGTGCAGTCTCCTTCTGTCACATTGAACCTGGAAACTTACTTTAGTTCCTTTTACAAAATATTGTCATATTGTTGTATACTCTCTTTCTTTACTTACTTCTATTCTTCTTTTAGCATCTCTTCTAGCGTCTGGACTTTGTCTTGGGGACTTCGTGTCTGGTCTTCCATTGAGGATTTCTCTTTATCAGAAGCCCTATGTCATTGGTAGTTTTTAGATAATAACACAAGACGTTGATTTAACTTAGATCATATTTTATTCTGAAATCCCCACCAGACTACCTGCGCAGATTGAGTCGGCACCGTGCTTAACACGACTTACCACCGTTGTGGCTTTGGCTGATCTGACCAAAATCTCTTTCTAATCTAA
>CM042164.1:14190026-14205026 GCA_023376005.1 Doryteuthis pealeii | reverse complement strand
TCAAGTTGTTTTATCTGTGCACTTGTCTAGAATCAGAGTAGAGTATCTGCACCTAAAGGTCACACTTTATCATCTAGAGAGATTCTTATCTTTTTTTAACATTATGAAATAAACATATATATATATATATAATGAAAGAGATTGGCAGTTAGTCATATCAGAAATGTATTTTCAGATTCATCTTGGATGGAACAGTTTTTGTTTTTCTATGTGTGTGTGTGTGTGTGTGTGTGTGTTTGTATGTTTCTCTTTCTATATGTTTGTGTGTGTGTATATGATGAAATTGTATGTGTATTTGTGTATATCTCTGCTTGTGTATGTACAGTATCCCCCTTAAATAAGTATACCCACTACCAATTAATTATGCAATCAAAACGGATATGATTAGGTGTCATTATTACCAAACTCTGCAGCATTGAAATTTTTTTAACCAAAAATGAAAACGCATAACTATATATGAGGGGTGTACTTATTTTTGAACTTTATATTTTTTCAATCTCAAAAAGTTTCAATGCAATAAAGTTTGGTAATAAATAATACCTAATAACATCCATTTTGATTGTGTAATGCTCCATTATATATATATATATATATATATATATATATATATATATATATATATATTAGGTAGTGAAGACATAAGGTCAGTAGTCTACACTTTTTACAAACTTGGTTTGAAAATCACATAGGCAAAAAACTGACAGTTATCAGGTCCTGTTGAGCTTCTGTCTTTGATACCCTCATTTAGATATAAATGCTCTGACAATGATATTGAGCACTCTTTACTTATAAATATAACAAAATATATTGTCAGTATTTATATATATATATATAAAGAAGTCACGTCTGTTTTGGTATGTACATGTCAACACAGAGAAGAGATGTCATTGAGCATTAAAACTAACCATACACTTTAATATGTTTATAGTAAGGAAAATATAGTATTTGATTTTTACTGATTAAATGATATAATTCAATAATTAAAAATCAATGAATTTGTGGAACTCTTCAAAGGTGTTCCTAGTAAATAAAGAAATAAACTATTCATAAAATAAATGAATAATTCTCATTAGAATTAATACATGAAATTTTCCACCTACAAATAAGGACACATTTAATTTTTAGCTCCTCTTTATTGTTACATTTTGGGAGCAAAAAAAGAAAATAAATCAAACAAATAAATTGTTTTTCATTTTAGCACAACAAGCAAACAAGTAAGATTTGAATTTTTGTTATATGTACAAGAAAATAGTTTTTAGAAAAATAAAGTTATGTTTCAAAACACTCATGAGTTCAGGGTTACTTTTTTTTTTCAAATGATTTTTTAGATACAAAAAAAAAAAAAATGTAAAATAAACAAACATTATAATATGTGAATTCTTATCAAATATTTAGAAATTTGATATGGAGTTTTCTAAATTATTTTCTTTTTACCCCCTCTCTTACTCCTCACTTCCCCACTTTCTCTCTGACTCTTCAGTGTTCCTAAAATACTTTTACTCCTGTCATGGACTTCTGCTGACTTAGACTCTCCAGTGTTCCTAAATACTTTTACTTACTTCTGCTGAGAAATAATGAAATCCACATTATAAGATGTGAATTCTTATCAAATATTTAAAAATTTGGATTTTCTGCTGAGAAATAATGAAATCCACATTATAAGATGTGAATTCTTATCAAATATTTAGAAATTTGATATGGAATTTGCTAAATTAATTTCTTTTTACCCCCTCTCTTACTCCTCACTTCCCCACTTTCTCTCTGACTCTTCAGTGTTCCTAAAATACTTTTACTCCTGTCATGGACCAGGTACTTCTGCTGAGAAATAATGAAATCCTGGTATCTTTGATTTCGAAGAAAATTAAACTTTAAAAAAAAAAAAAATGTTAGTGGTGTACTTATTTGTAGATGATACTGAATGCATGTGTTTGTATATATTTCTGCTGATATATGTAAGTGTGTATATATATATATATATATATATATATATATATATATAGCCTGGGATAGTCACTGCTTCAGCTTTCACTGGAACGGTGTGCCAAATTGCAGTAGTATTAGGAGAGTGCTCGATATAAAGAATAGAGCTATTATGTATTCGGATCAACGTCACCTGATGAATGCATGCAATTTTGCATGTATGAAACCTAAGGTTGTGACTGTTCTATAGCCATCAAATAAATACATATGTAATACCTTTATATATTTATTTTATTATATGTTCTATTTACATATGTAATACCCATATATATATATATATATATATATAGAGAGAGAGAGAGAGTATAGATAAAAGATGAAAACAACAAAATATTCTGTTTTTTTTTTTCAAAAACTGTTACAATAAGAGATACATAAATTGTAGCTGACCGAGAAAAGCGTTGGCGGATGTGCTTATATTTGAAACTTCCACATAACTTTTTTGCAACACTAATGTTTTCGTTTCAAATTCATATTATTTTTATCTCCGCTATTGATAAGTCCGGAGTATCAACAAGCTCTGAAGATGATTTTTATAAATCGAAATATTGTTCAATATTAGCTATGATATGATATAAAATATTTTCACTTTAACAGCATATTGTGTTGTTTTCATATCCTTTTATCTATACTCATACCATCGGATTCATTTCCTTTCTCTTAACTTATATATATATATATATATATATATATATATATAAGTTAAAGAAAGGAAATGAATCCGACAATATGAGTAAGACTCACACAATGCTGTAAAGAAGAAAACCATAGCTGATACTGATCAATATTTCGATTTACAAAAATCATCATCAGAGCTCATTCACTCCCGAAATACCCACGTTGGTGAATATTGTAACGTCTTTCGTTTTTTGCAGTATTAAGGTTTTTTTTTTTTTTTTTTTTTTTTTTGTAACTCATTTTGACTTTCCTCTCCGACCCAATCAACTATGAATGAGCTCTGATGATGATTTGTAAATCGAAATATTGATCAGTATCAGCTATGATTATATTATAAATTGTTTCTAACAGCATTGTGTGATGTTTTCATTCCACCTTAAATATATATATAATATATATATATGTATATATATGGGCATTACTTCTAGGACCTGTTGAACTCAAAAACTTATTTGTAAAATCTGTTGTTTATGATTTGAAACAAAAAATATTAAATAAAGTTTTAGGCACTTAAACTTATATTTAACAAAAAAAAAAAATTATTTAACTTGCTGTATTTAATTCTGCTAGCAGGACTTGTGGATATATCACAGTATGATAATTTAATTATTACAATGTTTGCTTAAAAGCTATTGCCAAATAGCTCAATATGTAAAAAGTATAATAATCTTGATTTAACTCTTTCACAATCTTTTTTTTCTTTCTTTTTCATCATGTTCAATTGAAAAAGATTAGCATTATCGCTTCCATGCACTCACCCCTCTCTATCTTTCTCCTACTTCTTTCTTTCTTACTCTCTATATTTCTTTCTTTCTTCTTTCTTATTATAATGTCCTTTTTTTTTCTTTCTTTCTAATAAAACGGAATCGTCCATTATTTAGCCGAGGTGACGACACTCATAAGGAATAAGAATTCTGCAGATAAGCAACACCAGATAATCAGGATTTACATTTTTGCATTACATCTTGGATGATTTGGATGGTCTCATTTTTAACCAGAGGGTGTTGCAAGATGATAATGGTTGTACTTTTAAGGAACACGAGTATTAATATATAGATTTTGTTATTTAGATTTTGTAAAAAAAACAAGTTATTTATTAACTGCTCCTAATGAAATACTGTTACCTACAATAGGCTACTTTGCCAACTTTACCCTTTTTTTTAGTGTTACTAATTACGGTTAAGGAGAAATCTATTAGGTAATTGATATAATGAATATGTAAATACCTTGGTACCCCCTTACTATAATCTGATTGGACAGTGTCATGTATAAATAGTCGACACTGTGTTGGTACAGGCACCTTATGCCTTACAAGCTAACTTACTCGCTAGACGACACCACGACACCTCAGAGATGGATTACTAACTGATGTACCAATTACTACTGCGATAATATACCAAATACGAACTTCAGAATATATCCCTTAACCAGGAGATATAAGTTATATTAACATAACAGTTGGAATTCAGTCTATAAATATTTTAGTATTATCTGCGTTATTCGGACTATTGTCCCCATCTTAATTATTTGTACAACGTTTCGGACGATATGCCCTCCGGCCTTCTTCAGGTATTTCTTGTCGGACTCGGGAACCTTCTTTCTCGAACTCGGGAACTTTCTTGTCGTAATCGGGAGTCATCACAGAACTTTGAACCTAACCCTTTATTTAGTCCGAGAAGGTTCCTGAGTCCGACAAGAAATACCTGAAGACATACTCTTTTATATATATATATATATATATATATATATATACACACATACTGAAGAATTGTTACCTCACATTCCTTTCGTTTTTTGTGACTGGTAGTTTGATGTGTTTAAAAAAAATCAATCATCAGACAAGAGGCTATCTGAGGAAAAAAAATAGTTTGTATACACACAAACAATTTATACACTATATATTTATCTAAGAAATTGTACATCCTGATGTACAGTTTAAACACTCTATAGTAATTAATTTAGAAAATCTAATACATGCTTATTACCTGAAGAAGGCCGGAGGGCATATCGGCCGAAACGTTGTACAAATAACAATGAAGATGGAGACAATAGTCCGAATAATGCAGATAATACTAATAATCAAGCCTCATCTCAAACATTCAGAGAAATAGTATAAATATTTTATCTATAATAGAAAGTTTTGAGAAAAATTGATATAATTTTGTACTCTAATAACTTGACCAAATCTCGTTCAAATGATCTCAAATTTGAACATATTGAAACAATTCAAAATTCAATGTTTAATGTTTAAATGTCTTTTATTTTCCAGTGAATGGCATTTCTATGTCTGAAAAAAAAAATCATTAAACACAAATTTTTGAGTTGTTTTTACAAATGCTGTTAAAATTTGAGATCATTTGAATGAGAATTGGTCAAATTAATAGATTGTCTCAAAAAAATAGAGAGATTCAGTGGGATATTTATTTCTAACCACTAGGTACAGATAAAGACAAATCTATCAGGTTATATTAACAAGAATTTCAGTTTATGAATATTTTATCTATAATGCAGGGTGTTTGAAAAAAAAATTGATATCATTTTGTAATCTAATATTGTTTTTTTTTTTTTTTTTTTTAAATATGCTACATTAATTATTTTTTGAGTTTTAAGAAAATAACTTTTAAATTTTCAAATAACTTTTTCTGGTATTGAATTTATTTTTTAAATTTTTTTATATGTTCTTCAGGATTTGATTTTTCTAGAAATGTAAAAATTAGGGACTGGAAATTTTTTTCCTTCAAATGACCAAAGATCAAAATACCCCTACAATCTTAATTGATTAAAAAACTTTTTTTCAAGTTTTCTTTTTAATAAAATAAGCTATTCATTATAAAATTAAGTCATTAAAGAATAATTTGGTGAAAATCTCATCAAAATTGGACAATTCCCTGATTTCTGGTAATAGTTTGAAAATTAAAAAAAACTTTTTATTACATCCCTTTGAGATCTCTGCGCATACCTACTTTTGAATGAAAGAAATTTTGAATTTCCTGGAAGATTGTAAAAGACATGAGTTAAAACAAACAAAAAAAATTGAGGTTCTACACATGCTGTTAAAATTTGAGAACATTTAAAATGATCCACTGTGGTCCTATCTTGGGCTAGACGGGCAGTCGGAGAGGCCCACTCCGATCAATTGGCTGGTCACGTCAAGCCCTAGCACCTATATTATTTTCCAACCCTATTGCCCTTATGGCAAGCCCCAACCCCTTTTTATCATATGGGTGCTAGAAGGCGGTAGCTGCGGGTCTACATGTCCTGGGAATGACGTTAAACTCTATCTGATGGTGAGGTTCCAGTTTTGGAGGTTTGGGGAATGTGGAGCACCCCTTCATCACCATTGCTCCCTGGTCCACTCTGACCCGGAGTGGTAGTACCTGTTAGGGTCCCATCTATGGGTTAAATAGAAAAATGTATTTATAAAAAAAATTGTATTATCCATTAAGAATTGATTTATTTCAAAACTTTATCGGCATTAAATGACCCACTGAGGTTGATATGCCGTAAAATAAAACAAAACAAACAAAGCAAAACAAACAAAACAAACATTTAAAATGAGAATTGGTCAAGTTATTAAATTACAAAATGATATCAATTTTTCTGAAATGGCTCATTCCACTTCCGGTTTGGTTTTTATTGAATTCTTTTAAATGAAAGAAATTTTTGAATTCCCTGGAAGACTGTTAAATGCACCAACTTTGTTGAGTGAATTGAAAAGTTCTATAAAAATATGAAATTGTCTAACACAAGGCAGAATATAATGGAGCAAAAATAGTAAATATCTTGTTCAATAAAGTTAATATTAAAAAAAAAAAAATTATTTTTTCCTTAATAAACTAAACAAAGTTTTTGGCCAACACAATAAAATTGTTTTGAATTGAAGCCCTGACTTTTTAATTTGAATTGACTCGGGACAAATTGAATTTATTACCATTATAAGAATTAAAGAGGTGTTAACATAGTAGCTAACACCACTTTCTTATAATGTGCTAGGTTATACCAGAAGGTCATCTAATGCAGGACATATATGTCTTTGTATAGAACAAATACCAACAAACGGTTATAACAAACAGACTTTATTATCTGAGCAAAGTCCAACATAGACAATACAAAACAGGATAGATGACAGTCCAAAATGAAAAGAGTCCTTGCATATAGTTGAGTTATGGGTAATTCCATGTCAGATCATCCAGAAAAACGTAAAATTGTCACCCACCCACTTCAATTTTTCTGAAATTTTGTACAGGTGTGGACTATGTTAAATTTAGACACTGGAGGATTTGACATGGAATTACCCTTATATTGATAAAAAAAAAGATTGTCACTTATGGCTCACTCCATGTATCGTGCCTTCTACTTCACGGTTAATATCCTATCCAAGGTGCATTACACTGCTTTTCGTTACACATAGTTAAACTCCTTCAAGCAAAGAATAACAAACACCGTAGGTAGGGTAATTTCGTTTATTCCGTCCACAAGAAAGGGGTAAGAAACTGAAAAGTGAAGAAACAAATTTACAGTAACAATGCGACAAATACAGAGGTTACAACAGGTAATAATAAGATGGAAGACATGCGCGGAAAATGCAAACAAGGTAAAACAGTGGACAGGGAGTTTAGTAGTAAACTTATAGCTAAAGGGGGTACATGGAAGCCGGGGTTAAGAAAGCTAGAGTTCTGTAAATACGGGGCAGTAAGAAATGACCAAATGAAGGCAGTAAAAAGTGTAACAAGCACATATGACTATATTATCGAACAAGGGTAAAGAGTTAAGAAAAGTACAAACAGGTTAGGGCAGTGTCCTTATGGGAAGTGTCAATGAAACAGGAACACGGTATCACCAGTTAGATAATGTACACAAGTCATTAAGTGAGAAAACATGAATAAGGGGTGATAAAACAGGTAAAGGTCTAATAAATCATGAAAGGAGGAAGGTTTGACTAATAGAGGCAAGTGTCATACCTGTTCACTGAGAGACGAACACGAAGAGGAAGGCTGAAACATGTCCGTTTGATAGGCAAGCTAATGTGGAAAAGAATTAAAGGGCCCGCGCGCTCGTGGAGGATTCTGGATAACCCAAGAAGCCCTTCCGGTATCAAAGTAGTCGCAGATGTAAACAAAGGAATAAAATGGTCTAAGGAGCGCAACTCCTACGGGAATTCTAATCTGGGCGAGCCATGACACCATGATGGATCCACGTGTGTGGCTACATCTCTTATAAAGACAGTATAACAGGCTGGTGTACTTATGCTGGTGTGCCAGGGTTGGTGAGCCCAAACATCTAGTGTTACATAATTATTGGATCCCTAATACATTTTTAAGGTAGTGTAGAAATCATTATGGCGATCAGTACAGCTGATGGCCTTGAGAGTGAGTGACAGCGTTTGACCTCACTCTGACCTTGCTTTCTGGGGATAGACCGTGAGAAACGGAACCCCGATAGAAAGCCCCCTTCCGGTTTAAGGATACTAAGTAAGCAACTCAGTCAGTTAGAAGTTAGAAGCCGAGCTAGCAAGATGTAAGAATCCGCGCGCATTGTCTGGTCTGGGGATTTATGAATAAAGTAACATCAACATAAATCGAAGTCTTGTGTTTATTACTAAAAACTAACAATGACACAAGGCTTCTGATAAGGAATGATCCCCAACGGAAACCAGACCCGGAATCCTCAATAGAAGACCAGACGAGACCTGTAGAAGATATACCAGACCAAGATAGATGATAGACGATCAGAACTAAAGCCGGTCGGAAGAATAGACGACAGAGTAAGAAGTAAGAGAAGTATATAACATATACCTATTTAGTGCCGGTAAAGAAGGCGCTATGCAACACTAGGAAGATAGAGTATATACAGGGGGGGGGCATGTAAAGACACACATATAAGCCTGTAGCTGGGGGGCAAGCCACCCCCCGCCCCCAAGTTCAAATGGATGGAGACATAAAAAAATTAACAACAGCAACATTGAGCACCTTTTTGATCTCCATCTTTCCAACACACATAGGCATGCCTACAAAGTCAGAAAACAGCACTGCTCACATGACTTTCGGAAACATTTTTTCACGCTCAGAGTTGCAGAGACATGGAATAAACTGCCTGCGTCTGTTGTAGGCTGACGAAACACTGAATCTTTCAAAGCCTCCATGCTTCCTGTAGTCCACGACACTATACCTGATGCCACTCTCCACATACATATGCACACACGCGCACACATACATACATATTACTACTGTAAACTATTCATGTTCCTGACACTAATACATTATTCTGTGTAATAGACATGAGACTTTGATGAGTTGTGGTGCACCTGAGCACTGTACACAATAAATTTCATTATTATTATATGGAAAATGTTTTCGTTAACAAAGGTCTAGTACATATCTGGAGATCCCAGATCAAAGAAAGGGCCGCCTTTAAATAGATTGCAACACCCCTAGTGGCAAACCCTCACTGCAAGGAAAGATAATCCCTTACCAATGTCAGCCACAACGAAACAACGTAAGATAAATGCTGCACTATTAATATCATCAGTATTTATTAAAACTAGCAAATATATGCACCGTTTGGGTGCAAGTATTTAAATTTTAATGTAACAAAATTATATTAAATTAGAAAGGCTAATAAAACTAAATAAGAATGCAGATAAAAAGATTTGAAACAGGGAAGTATAGTCGAAAAAAATAAAACAACTGGAACTTACTCTTCCATCACTCCAATCTTTCATTGCTAAATTAACTATTTAGTTAGAATAGGAAGTAAAGAAAAAAAAATTACAGTTATTTCTTTGTGTTAAAGAAATCTGTTAATTAAATCTGTTTCATGAAAAATATAATGGAAAATATGATATATCATCTAACAAAAAACAAGTACATTATATAATCACAAAGAATTTATATAATACTGTCAAATAGTGTATATTATATAATGCTTAATTATATAATTTTGAAAATAGGTAATGCTCTGATTTTTTAAAATCAGGCTTGATAATTTGTATCATCTGGATTATTTAGGCTATTGTAGTTGTTGGAATATTTGGATATATAAGGTGTGCTACAATTCACCACCTAAATTTATAGACTGGGCAAGGTCATGTGGTCTATTCCTCTGCCAGTCAATAGCCATAATGCATGGATAGTTGACTACTTAATGACTGATACTGAATAGACGTTCATTTGTAATCATTGACAAAGGAACTTGCAATACTGAGGAGCACCAAGGAACAACCAAAGGATTCTTTACCAAGGATTTCCACTGGACAAGTGCTCTTGCTTGATGCCTAAAGGATGGCCCATAAAATCGTAACAGTAGTGGATATAGCCGTTGAATTAAGACAGTTCTAAGTGACAGTTATCTCTGGGCTGCAGGTTCAATCCTAGTCAAGGGTGACAGTAACATAGAATAATGATTAACACAGCTTAACACTTATACCCAGCTATGGTTTTTGGAATGAGAATAAATAATCCCCGTGGATTGAATAAAGGGTTGGGTTCAAAGTTCCATGATGGCTCCAGATTACGACAAGAAGTTTCCCAAGTTCGAAAAGAAGGTTCCTGAGTTTAAGAAGGTTCCCGAGTCCAACAAGAACTACCTGAAGAAGGCTGGAGGGCACATCGACCGAAACATTGTACAGATAACAATAAAGATGAGGACAATAGTATGAATAATCCAGATGAAAATAAACCTTTCTGAAAATAAACATTTTGAGGAAGAAGTAGTCACCTCGAAATATTAGAAAATAAAAATGAATAAAAAAAGATTAAGAATAAAATTATTTTGATTCTGATCTTTACTTTTTTTTTCCAAACACACACACACACACACACACACACACAGAGACACACACGATAATCTAATTGATGATGATTCTATTTGGGATCATCAAAATCTCACTGTACATACATATTGTATGCTCAAGTAGGTGCAAACTTATAGATTCATACAAGGATTTTTATAAATCCCTAAGAGAGCTCAATGTATAATAACTAATGAATGATAAATAATAGATTATATACAGAACAATATTTAACTTTCAAAGAAAGAAAAACTTAACACATACACACACACACACACACACACACACACACACACATATATATATATATATATATATATATACATACATAGATAGATAGATAGATAGATAAAAGGATATGAAAACACCACAAAATGCTGTTAAAGTGAAAACATTTTATAACATATTTTCACTTTAACAACATATTGTGTTGTTTTCATATCCTTTTATCTATACTCATACCGTCGGATCCATTTCCTTTCTTTTACTTATATATATATATATATGAAATAAAATGGAACTTAATCCGACAGTGTGAATTTGATATATTGAAAAAACAAAAGATGTTTACAAATGCATGGGATCATCAGGAGAGAATGTGCAACCGTTTCAGGGCCTTCGTCTCTACAGTTTTAAAAAGCAACATCGGCCCTCCTCACTGATGTGAGGTCCCTCGGAATATCAGTATCGACCGCATGTGGATCACATTCTCTCCTAATGATCCCATGCATTTGTAAACATCTTTTGTTTTTTCAATATATCAAATTCACACACACACACACACACACACATATATATATATATATATATATTATATATATATATATATAACATTCACGTCAGTAAGACATTAATTTCAAATGGTATTTGACTTGTATTATTTATTTCCACAACAAAACCTTCATGGAACAATTTAATTTATATAAAAGGTGGTTGTCTTCGATTTAAGGTAAATTCTATTGACATACAACAACTGTTCCCGTGGTCGTGTAATGGTTAGCATAGTGTCGCACATCCATTTCTACTGAATAGCGCGTTCGATCCATCCTGGATGCATTATACTTGCCACCCTGTGTCGCATCCTATTCGTGGCGAGCGGCAACACCTAGCTATAAATTGCGACACTTAAAATAGTCCATCAAAAGTGCTCTCCCCTTGTTAATAATTTTTAGCTTGTCGATTTTTTTTTTTGCCATTTGGTTTGGTTTGTTTAGCGTAGTTACTGCCAAAGATGATGTAAAATCCGTATTTTACAAAATAAATTTAACCACCTGATACATATGAAATTCATTCATTGATAAATCAACTCTGAAAATTTCATTAAAATCGGATAATTCCCTGATTTTTGGTAATTTTTTTACTATCGGGGGAGGGGTGTTAAATTTATTTTGTAAAATACGGATTTTACGTCATCTTTGGCCGTGTTTACGATATACAGGGTGACGCCAAAATCAGACTTTTTAAAAAAAGTCAGGCCTGTTTTTTGGCGGGTCACCATATATATATATATATATATATATATATATATATATTAAAAAGTCTGTTTTTTGGGTCACCCTATATTTGAGCAAAATAGACCGAAAAAATAGTTTAAAATGTATTAAAGATAAATTACATGTGTAATATTAATTTGCTTTGTTTACTGATGCTCATTATGTTACTACTTTTTGACTTTTAACGACATATTTTTTTTTTTTTTGGTATATATGATTTGTAAGAGAATAAATTGTAGATAAATATTTTATTCTAACCAAATTATTAGAGTGTGAGATAAAGTTGTTAATCAATTCTGCTTGGTAATCTGAACATTAGCTACATAAATGAGAGTAATCTCCCTTGTTTGTTTCCCTTTGAGGAAGCCTTATGTTTTGGTCGGCCATTTTCATTTCACTATAAATCTACACTGATAACAATTAAGTTCATTTCAAATTAGGCGCAATTACAATTAAGAACACAAAGGGAGGTTACTCTCATTTATGTAGCTAATGTTCAGGTTACCTTCTGCTTTACGGGTAATTTTTGGGTAATTCTTAACTTGTTCCGCGTAAATTCCTACTATAAAATAAACTGAACCCTCATTTTATGTCCGTGTTTTTGTAATAAATGTTTTAAATATGTTTGCAATACATGTTTTTAAACAAAGAAAATATCTATATTTGCAATAAATATTTGTAAATAAAAAAATATATTTAGTATTGTAAAATAACGGGTGCAAGAAAAATAAAACATTTATTGCAAAAACACGGACATAAAATGAGGGTTCAGTTTATCTTATAGTAGGAATTTACGAGGAAAAAGTTAAGGATTACCAATTTTTGTAGATAATCTAGAGGACATGATGTTTTGTTTCATTAATTCTTGTTGTTTTTTTTTCTTTTTTAAACTAATTTTTTTAAAACACATTTAAAAAAACTTATTTTTTTATGTATTTAACCCATAGATTGGACCCCAACAGGTACTACCACTCCAGGCCAGGGTGGGCCTGAGAGTAATGGTGATGAGGGGGTACTCCACAAATAAAAAAATGAAAAAAAAAATTCATGATAAAAATAAACTGATTATTAGTATGGACCGCCCCCCCCCCAGATATAAGATATGCAAGAAGTCACCACTTTTATTTATAGACTTTCCCGAAATCAGTATGCATCTAAGGTCATTGCTGGCTGGACTTAATGCCAGAAGGACGGCAACTGGATTCTCTGCTAAGAGTATACTCCTGTTCTATGTAGGATTTCAAGGACTACAACCGGATTCTCTACGACAGAGTACACTCTTGTTCTACCTTGGATTTCACAGAATATGATATATCCGGGTTTAGGGATATATTATGAAGTTGGTATTTGGTATATTATCGCAGTAGTAGCTGGTGCGTCGAATAGCAGTACCTCTTACGAGCAGTCGTGGTGGTAGTCTGGCAAGTAAACTTAGGCTGGTAGGATTAGGCGCTTGTACCATCATAGTGTCGAATATTCATAGTTGACACTGTCCAATCAGATTATAGTGAGGGGGTACCAAGGTATTTACATATTCATTACATCAGAATACAACAGACTTTCTACTACTGAGACTACGGCTTTTTCTACTATTGTATTCACCAATATGAGAACTAGATGCTTAAAATGGTGACCAGAATTGTAACAAAACTATTTTGATTTGATTTTACAAGAATAAAACTGTTTCCATGTACAAAGAAATCTTGGCAGTTTTGATCTTTTATCATCCTGGCCTCCTGACATAATTTCACACTATGTTTTATCATATTGTAGGTGAATTTCGGCCCCCAACTTATAATCTTCATACAATGACTGCTATTTACACAGTAGCATTGCAACAAAGCCTTCATCAGATGATGACTCTGGGTTCAGGCAGGGTTTCAGGGCCGAAGTATCATTACCACTAACCCAGAGTGCCCCAGCAGTATCTCACGATACCACCAGACTTTGTCGGTTTGATGTCACAATATAGGACTGCCATATCCATGCTGATGCGGTCAGAGCCTTAAGGCATCCCATTTTAGTGCGATGGATTCGCATTCCCTTGGTGCTTGCACAACTTGCGTCCGCAACAGCATTGTATGTCCGTAGACAGTCCATGTTCGTTACTGGAATTAGTCTGGTTGATGATCTCATTCTCCCCCCCTTTCGGGTCATCATGGGGGCATATTTCCTTTGTTTGTGACGTGGTGATCAATAGTGGAGTAGCAGAACAAGCAGTTTGTATCATATCACAATCCTATCTGATCTACACAATGTGACTTTGGGCTACCGACCCTAATCACTCCACGCGGTGGTCTTTCCCTACGGTCACTAGTCTTTCCTAGTGTCATCCGATCTTTCTCGAAGGTCTTTCTCAATAATCTTTATTCAATGACTGCTATTTACACAGTAGCATTACAACCAACAAAGCCTTCATCACACTTATATATATTTCCGAGTCTTGTTTTTGTCACTTTTTGTCTGCAAATTAATGTAGATATTTTACCCTCCACACACATACAGATTTTTATTGACAAAAAAATGTAGAAATTTCCCAACCTCCCGCTTTAAAAAAAATTTTTTTCAATTGAATTTTTACAAAACTCAAACTCAAATTTTAAAACAATTTTCATAATGTATTATTTTTATCAAAAAAAGAAAATGTCACCAATTTTTAAAACTTATTAATTATCTATTGTTCTAATTTTCGAAACTGAAATGAGTTTTGAAAATCAGAACAATAAATACGTTAAACAAGAAACAAAATCTTTACAAAAAATAAGTATTCTACATTAATTTGCCTAAAAAAAGTGACAAAAACACGACTCAGAAAACATCCAAGTTGGGCCAGAAATTTGACTGAAACCAGCATGCTAAAACATAGCGTAAATTAGGGCAGGAGGCCGGTGAGACAAAAGATCAAAAACACGACTCAGAAAACATCCAAGTTGGGCCAGAAATTTGCCTGACACAAGCATGCTAAAACATAGCGTAAATTAGGGCAGGAGGCCGGTGAGACAAAAGATAAAAAACACGACTCAGAAAACATCCAAGTTGGGCCAGAAATTTGACTGAAAC
>CM042164.1:14180026-14185026 GCA_023376005.1 Doryteuthis pealeii | reverse complement strand
ACATGATGGACGTCATGGAAACATTTCCTACATTTAAGTCTGAACTGTGTGGCAGGGCCTGTCTGTCGAGGGCTTCATATGTGTGACAGGGTACATAAAAACAAGTTGGATCCATGGGCCATCTGCGTGCTCACAACTGAACGACTTGTAGAAATGGCCTTATTCTGTGAAGAAGTGGCAATCACCATATATATATATATATATATATATATATATATATAATCCAAAAGTCCAGAGAAGAAATCTTCCTTACGACACAAGAGTTTTATTTAAAAAACCTGTTGCAGTTTGAGAGCTCAATGTGCACTCTTAATGTTAGAGTCACAGAGCAAATATATAAGTAAAGAAATAACAAAAGACTTAGAGATTTAGCTTTATAGTCTATTTCAGGGAGCTTAGACAAAGTGTCTAAATCTCCCAACTCATCAAGCTCCCTGAAATAGACTATAATGCTAAATCTCTAAGTCTTTTGTTATTTCTTTATATATATATATATTTAGGCAGCAGATATTCTTGTAGTTATTTATGATGATAGACATGTCATACCCACATCCTCACCAACGTGGATTACCCTTCTGCTAGGGATACAGTCAGCGTATTCTAAGCCCTGCCCTCAAAGTGGATGACCTAAGGGGGTTGTGATAAAAGCCAATAGAATTGATAAAATGAAGGATAATCCTAGTTAAAAAGATTATTAATAATAAACAATGAAGATGTTTTGTTTTAAAAAAAACAGAAAGAAAATTTGAATGTTTCAAAATTTTATTGTACAAAAGCATTGAAAAGCATTGCAAATGATTTTATCATAGAAAAACATTGTAAATGATTTTATTATAGAAAAACATTGTAAATTATTCTATTATAGAAAGGCATTGCAAAGATTTTATTATAGAAAAACATTGTAAATGATTTTATTATAGAAAAGCATTGCAAATGATTTTACTATAGAAAACATTGTAAATGATTTTACTATAGAAAAACATTGTAAATGATTTTACTATAGAAAAGCATTGCAAATGATTTTACAATAGAAAAGCATTGCAAATAATTTTAGTATAGAAAAGGATTGCAATTGATTTTACTGTAAAAAAGTATTTTATGATAGATAAGTATTGTAAATGATTTTAGTATAGAAAACATTGTAAAAAAAGCTTTTACTATAGAAAAGCATTGCAAATGATTTTACTTAGAAAAGCATTGCAAATGATTTTATTATAGAAAAGCATTGCAAATGATTTTACTATAGAAAAACATTGCAAATGATTTTACTATAGAATATTCGATTTGCTTCAATTTCAGTTTATTTTTTCTTTGTTCTTTTTCTTGCAAATAAACTGCAGACATTTTCTAAGCAACAAAATAAACAATGAGGACAACAGTCACAACAGAAAATATAAACAACCAAATATCGCCATTTAAAAGTTGAAAGGGAGATAACTTGTTCTGATTTGAACGAAGATGTTTGCTTCCATATTTTAAAACATATTCCACTGAAGAAGCAGCACGTTCAGCAGGTTTTTCAGGACGTGAGTGGAAGATACTTGATAAGTGTTTGATATTTTCTGTATACGTTGGATCACTGAGGATTTCCTCAATATTTTTCAAGATAATTTCTTCAGTCAAAGAGGCAATTTCCAGAGAACGACCAATATTAAAATGAGCGAGTTTCTTAGAATTGCTTAATTGATCTGCTGCGTGTGGAAGACATAGTAAAGGAACGGCATTGTATAAACTTTCAAACATGCCATTATTTCCGCAGTGATAGATGACCAGTTTGGTATTAGGGTGTGCCAGAGCATCATTCTGGGGTAGCCATGAATGCATCCAGATATTATCAATCTGTTTTTCATCATCGTTCTTCCAATAGACCCTTTGTTTGAGTTTTGAGAATACAGATAAAAATAATTTTTTTATATGTGCATTAGGCTTAAAAATTGATCCAAAAGACATTACTATTACTCCGTGGGGAGCTTCGTCAAAGAATTTCTTGATTTCTGTTGGCAACGGCAACGGGGCTTTGGTTGTGAGACCCCCAACTTGAACATAATTTGGCATGTAGGTTTAGGAAAGTTAAGGATATAGTCAGAATTTTCCAAAAAGATTTCAGATTTTTTCGGTAGGTCTTCAGCCTCGGCATAAGAAAGCTTTGGCTCTGTGCTAGAAAGATCGTAAGAGGGAAGAACGTGACGCACAAAACCGTTGTGCCGAAATGGGTGAGAAGATTCAAAACACGCTCAGGGAATGACATTTCAGTTCCATAATTTGTTAAAACAAACGGAGTAAAACTAGGTGCGACTGGATGTCCAATCTCAAGTTCAATAACTATAGTGCTGACAGTTGCATATGGAATCTTCAGATTGTATGGCACTAAATAAACGCATTTCATAAAGAATAAAAGTGTCACATTGCAAAATCAAATTTTTCTTTTGTAACTTTTTTAATGCTTCTGGATCAACAATTTGGGCACATACTGATGTTCTAAATTGCGTCATTTTAGCGTAGAGGTTAGCTTTATTTTTATAAACCTCATCATTAAGATTTTTGACAAGCGATAATATTGTTGTTGTTACATTATTTCCGTATCTGATAATTGGTAAGCTGGGTACACTTTTTCTGCTGTCAAAGTCACTTGGTAGGTAGAATTTCAAACTGTGACCTCTTTTGGTAAGTTCCTGGGCAATAGCATTGGATTCTGCAACCACGCTGTGATGAGGTATAGGAATTACCAAAATTTTGGCACTCTTCACTTGAGGAATCCAGCAACTGAACAAGAACCCAGTGATTATTATCCAACGCCAATGTGAAGACATTATGGCAATATTTGATCTGAAAAAAAATTATAAAGTCATTTAAATAAATTTAAATTTAATAACCTCGAAATTACCAAGTAGTAAAATAAAAAAGAATAAAAAATTTTGTAAAAGTTAATTTAAAAAATGTCAAACTCAAAACTCTAGGGGAGGTTTTTTTTTATTTAATTCTTTTTTTAAAAAAAGTATTTTTAAATTATTTTATTAAAAAATATATTAAAAATATTTAATTAAAAAAATGTCACCATGGAAACTCATCTTTCTTGGGGTAATTTATTTTTTATTTTTTGTTTTACATTCTTTTTTTAAATTTGCAAAATACATCATTTCCATGAAAAGCAGGAGTCGTCAGCGATGTCATATTCCTGGAATCATTGAAGATTTCGGGTCTTTCAGCATCTTATTTTCTCCCCCAGGCAACCCAATCGGTAATTTATGAGGAAGTGTGTCCCGGTCTCCTGCCTCAGAAATTGCTACCTGGTGACTATTAAAATAACATCCCCAGCTATGTCGTCTCGGTGGTGTTACTTGAAAGAAAACAACCAACTTAGGGCGTTAAATGTATTTTTTGTCGTAATTCTTATTTATTTATCGTAATTTGTTTAGAAATTTATTTATAGAAATTTGTCGTAATTCTTGTTTATTTATAGAAATTTGTCGTAATTCTTGTTTAGATATGAAGATGGATATCTATCTATCTACCTCAATTTGTTCATTTTTTACTTTGTTTATATATATCTATCCACCCATCTCCATTTGTTCATAAAGAGAAGCCCCCCCTCTAAAATACATTTAACGCCCTAAGCTGATTGTTTTCTTTCAAGTATCTGCCGAGACGACATAGCTGGGGACGTTATTTTGATAGTCACCAGGTAGCAATTTCTGAGGCAGGAGACCAGGACGCACTTCCTCATAAATTACCACCCAGTCAGAACTGATCAGACCCAGATTCTCCCCTCAGTAACAGGCTTTCACTAAATTTGCCTCCATTTTGAAAATCAGAAACGTTTTTAGGAAGCTTTATAGTCTCGGTCATGTGAGTCCCACCAACTTTATATGAGTCTTTGAATATTCAGAGTTTGGTGCCAATCTCATTACCAAAAAAATAATCGCTGTGGTTTTGGTTTTTGGTTTTTTTCCCCTTCCAGTTCAAGAATGGATTTTTCACAATTGTTTCATAAACCTTGTCTGCATTTAACTCGCACACATGCACAAAGGAAATATCATTTATTACTTAAATAAAAGGTATGAGTTACATTTTTATGATTAAAAAAAAGAAAACTAATTAAATGAATAAAATTGAATGGCTTGCGCAGATGAAACGATTATTCATAATCTAATTTGATGAAACTTAATTTTATCGGCTACTTAAATGAAGCATATATTGGTATGCTTATAATTTCTGGAAAGGTAAATAGTACCTATTAAAACACACACACACACACACACACACACACACACACGCACAAAAAAAAGGGAAAGTTATTTTTTAAAGAAATATAATTTATTAAAAAAAAACTCATCTTTCTTTCCGTGAATTTTCTTTTTAGATACTTTTTATAAATAACCATACTTTCTTTATTAAAAAATATTGTAAAATTTTATATAAACATTGACAAAAAATGAATCAAATAAAATTAGAAACTGTTTTAAATTATAATAAATATTATTGATTTTATACTCATTTCAAAATAAAAGATTTGAACATTACTGGTGTTAATTTGTTATAATTCATAGACAATATATATTGATTTTCAAACAGTTGAATGATCGGAGATAAAATCAATAATATTATTATAATTTAAAACAGTTTCTAATTGTTATTGATTCATTTTTGTCAATGTTTATATAAAATTTTACAATATTTTTTAAATAAGAAAGTATGGTATTTATAAAAAGTATAATAAAAAGATAAATTCACGAAAAGAAGATGAGTTTTTTTTTAATAAATTTATATTTCTTTAAAAAATAACTTTCCTTTTTTTTGTGCGTGTGTGTGTGTGTGTGGTGTGTGTGTGTGTGTGTTTAATAGGTACTGATTTCCTTTCGCAGAAATTATAAGGCATCCCAATATATGCTCATTTAAGTAGCCGATAACATTAAGTTTCATCAAATTAATTCTGAATAATCGTTTCATCTGCGCAAGCCAATTCAATTTTATTCATTTAATTAGTTTTCTTTTTTTTATTA
>CM042164.1:14164187-14179926 GCA_023376005.1 Doryteuthis pealeii | reverse complement strand
GTCGTCATTACTAAATGTCATTGGGTTCGGCACAGCTGGTTTCTGTCCAAACTTAGATCGTCCATCAGATGAATAAATATCCCCTTCATCGGAAAGAGGTCGCCTGGTCATCATCACTGCCCTTAGTAGACCCGTCTTCCTTTCTTCCTTGCGCCCTCTCGACCGTCACGTCTTCGTCGTCTCTGATAATTTTCCGGACATGATTTTAAATTAGAGTCAAGTATTCATCTTTCGTACATCTTGGCAGCCGGTAGTGTCATTACTTTCGGATTTCAGCATTATTGCAGGGGTTACCTAAATACGTTTCATCGTTGCAGTTACGACAGATTCCTAGAAGATTAAAGGAAGATAGATGGGATGTACAATGATGATGATCGGCTTAATTCAAACCATCACAGAAAAAACGATTAGAAGAATACATTCAGGAAAAATTGGGGGGTGGATTATTTAAAAAAATCCGTTCAAAAAATATTCACATTTTTTTTTGAGGGAGGGAGGAATACTGTAGAAAAGATAGCTTCTGTTATTTTTTATTATTATATTTAAATTTTTTTTCTATTTGTGACATATTCTTCCTTTTGCTTTTGGAGATATTTTTAATAAGACTCATATTTAAAGCTACTTTTTTCCTTATATATTTCCTTTACCATTCCTTCTTTATAATTATTTCTTACTCCAAAAGAAACGTAACAAGTAGAGTTGATAAGCAGTAGTTGGTAAAAAGAAAATAAATACAAGCCGTAATATCGAATTAAGTAGGGTTCCAACCAACCACGTTAGTATTTTTTTAAATACCCCAAAACAAGCGATTACGGGCAAAAACAAAACTCCAAATTGAACAAAAAAAAAAAACAACAAACCAAACAAATTAAGATAATCTGGTTTTGCACGGAGGGTTTTTAAAAAAACGGTTGTCCATCGCAAATTTTTTTTTTCTCTCTTTTTTTGTTTGCTGTTTTTTCTTTTTTTTACACACAATTAGCAGCCAAAGAAGTTATAATCATTTACCCGCTGTAGATCTATTGAATTATCTATTTATATTATAAGAAGCGAAGTCCGTGCACGTTACGGCCGGTCATGTGGAGGGCGCTGCTAATTGAAGATTATGTCCTTTACCTTGCAGAGTTCAAGGTCGTTCTGGCCAATATCCACATTAACCTGCAGAGGTCAAATGCTGCTGTTCAATTCCAAAAACCGCGTCTGATATTTGGGTCTAAAAGCACCTTACGGCGGCTACCAAACAACAGAAAAAAAACAAAACTTGAACGTTTCGAATTTTTATCGATTTTGCGTGACAATCTTTTTGTTAAAACCAAGAGTAACAAACAAAACAGCAGCCATTTTTTGTCGCCCACGAAACGAACCGCGAAGTCGCAACAGAATTTATTAAAACTATTTTTCTCTGGCGCAAGAATAACAAGAAAAAGAAGCTTGAGTTGCAAAGGATTGGATATTACTCCTTACTGCATTTTCTATAGTTTATTATTAGCCTAAAAGAAAAAAAAATGTGTTAGGTTACCAGCAAATGACTTTTACCTAAGCTGTTATCCGGTCTTGTATATCGAATTTCTTAAGGGATTTGATTAGTTGTCTATTAAATTCTTTTCGTTTTAGATTAAAAAGAAAGAAAGGCCGAGAAGACTGCTAAGTTGAGCCGACCAATGTTCACCCCCAGTTTTTAAAACTCCCACAGGACAATGATTTAGTTTGTTTTATGGTTTCAAGAAAAACTAACTACCAACCAAACAATGATAAATAAATCAACACGGCTCATTTTGTTGAAAGAAATTAGCGAAATTTGATTTTTTAAATCGTTTAGAATTTATAAAAATAGAAATAAAAAACTGAAAGAAGAAAAGAGTTAATGTTAAGTATGGAATGAAAATAATTTTACAAATATAAAATGTACAGTGACGTAATATATTTTTTGTATACACAATTGGAATTAAATTGATATTTAAATCGTGGAAAAAAAAGGAAGACTTTTTAGTTCTTTACGTTTACACATCACCTCTTTTATTTTTTTTTAAAAATATTATTTTACTATTCTTTCTTTTTAGCAAATTATTTAAAATTGTATTTAAGATAGAATGAAATAATGCAATTTAACCCTCTGTGGTTCTAACACATGAGGACAATCACGTAGGACCTGATGTGTAAGACCAAAGTTGTAAATGCAGTTTCATCACTCATTTCGAATCAGTATTTATAGCATAAGACATAATAGGAGAATTATTTTAAACGCTTACACCACATAATAGGGTTAAAAAAAGGCATTGAGGGAAATACTAATGTAATAATTATGATTATTATTAATTATTATTTTAATTTGGGTTAATTTTATATCATCATCATTATTATTTCATTATTTTATTTATTTTATTTGAAACTAGGAAAATATTTAATAATATCCTAATTTCAAATTTGACGCTTATTTTAAGATAGATCTCTTTTTTTTTCTTTTTTTTTTTAACATTTTATTTTCCGATTTTCGGTACTTATTTACTACCAGAAATAGCTCCCTTAAATGTTTCTCTTCTACTTTCGACACCTTCGGTCTTTTTAGTCTTTTTATTTATACTGTAATTAGTTTCAACTTTATATAACCCAGCCGATATTTTGCGCCCCACAAAATAAGGGGGGGGGGTCAAGTTTTAAAGGACCTGAAAAAAAAAAAATCAGTAAGTTTTGAACATAAAATTAACTATGCATTATAAAAATCCATTGCATTGATAAAATCAACACTGAAAAATTCTTTAAAATCGGATAATTCCTGTTTTTTGTTTTTTTGTTTTTTCAAAATCTCAGGGGTAAATTTATTTTGTGAACAACGGATTTTTACGTCATCTTTTCGGCCCTTCCTAAGATAATTTAAAAAATTAGTGTTGTTTTTTTTTGAGGGGGGGGGGGGTGAGAAAATATGAAATTATATTTTTTGTTTTCACATGAAAGGTGACAATTTTTTATCAAGTTTAGGAATATTGAAATAGTTTTTTTAATAATTATTTCTTTACATTTTATGCTGAATTATATATAAATATATATATATAAATTATATTATATATAATATGTGGATGTTGTGTGTGTTTTTATATGTGATAAAGAGTATAGTAGAATAAAGAATAAAAAAAAAAATAATAAATATAATAGATGATAGAATATAAGAGATAGATATAAATAATATAAATATAAGAAATAAGAAAGTAAAGATAGAAATAGAATAGATAAATAAAATATATATGAATGTGATGTAAATATATATGTGTGTCGATACTGTGTGTGTGTGTGGTGGTATATATATGTGGTGTGTTGTGTGTGTTAATATATATATGTGTGTTGTTGGTAATAATGTGTGTGGTGTGTGTGTTAATTATATATGTTGTGTGTATATATTATGTTGATATGTTGTGTGTGTGTTACTATATATGTGTGTAGTGTCGTGTGTATATATATGTGTGTGTGTGTTATATATGTGTGTTGATATATATATGTGTGTGTTGTGCTGTTATATATGTGTGTGTGTGTTGTTGTATGTATATATGAATATGAAGAAATGTAGTCCAACACTGGATGGAGTTTATATTAGTCATAATTGGACGTCAAACGCTTCGGTTTATTATAGAAATCTTCTAGGAATAATATGAAACAGATAAAGGAAACAAGATTTTTGTTGTTAAAAAAGAAAGAAAAACTCAAACAAACTGTATTTGGCTATTATAAATTCTATTTCAACCAAAAACTCAATAATTCTTGCAAAATGAATTTAATGATAGCAAATGACAATTTGTTAAGTTTTTCTTTTCTTATTGAAGTGTAAATATTGCTAGTGTATATTTATTGATCTTCCATAATTTGAGCTCTCTAGGGAATTTGTAAACAATCCTTGATAAATCTATAAGTGAGCATTCAATAATGAGCATGCAATGTGGATTTTACAGGAGATCTTGGGATCCCAACATACCAGTTCAATATGGATACTTTACCTTTATTTTATATATATATATATATAATGCTTAAGTCATACCTTAATTTGTTAATTACATTATAATTAAATGAATTAGGCGTGCATATCTGTATTAACTGTAAAGCGTAAGCAACTCGAGAAAAGTTCAAATCTCTTATGACATTCAGCCCATTTGCTCATTCAGCAGAGCTATGGACAGGGCAGTGCTTTGATGGGCGATTCGAACCCTACCGTCAGGCTGACAGCAGACATTCTAACCACTACCACTAGCTGGCTTTCCCGGAATCTTCTCGTTATTTTAAACCTATATGTATATCGCACTTTTTGGTGACTTATGGCACGACCAGTATGAAGGTGATTCAAACGATTTGTGTTTGAAATGGGCGAATTAGGTATGACTTTAAGCATATTATATATATGTATATATAGATAGATAGATAAAAATATCAAATAGACAGTAAGTTTGGATCATCATATCCTCTATATATCCTCCAATGCATGAATGTGCCTGGATGCCCACACCTCTGGGTTATTTATACAAGAATTCGTTATAAGTCCCTAAGAGAGCTACAATGTATATTAATTAATTATATTACAGAAGCAAATATTTTACACTTCTACATAATACGAGAAAAACTCAACACTGTTATTTGGCTATTATTAAATTTATTTCCAGCGGTAATTCCATAAAAGAGGCTGCAGTTCTTGTCAGATGGCCATTCATTTTACGAATGATTATGATTGTATGATGGCTATCTATAGAGCATGGTGTATTGTCTTGATGATAAGTAGCTAACATTATGCTTCAAAACCAATGGTAACATGAGCATGCAATGTGGATGTACAAGAATTTACGACAAATTCTACAATAAAAAACAAAAATTTAACCACCGTAGCTGGGGTCGCTTATTTTTAAATAGTCCACCGCACAGTCAATTTTCTGGGGCAGGAGACCGGGACGCTACTTCCTCATAAATTACCAATTCTGACAACTTTTAGTTCAGTTGGTGGTTTGAATTTTTGTTTAGCGATGTCTGTCCCTGCTGAAGATGGAACTTGTGTCAAGAAGGTTATCTTCCTCTTACGCTGGGGTTTCGCCACTAGTGACAATTCACTAGCTGGGTATTTAAACAGAGGCCCAGAAGATTTCTCTCTCTCCTTTTCTCTTTGGCTCTAGCAATCCCACAAGAAAAATGGACTAGACACGTAGTGTCTCGTCCATTAAGTAGTGGGAGCCCAACTATCAGTAAAATTGACTCTCACTATTCTTCATCTGAACTCGCAGTGGGTGGCGGACCCATGAATGCTTAAGGATGGAGTCTTGTGGAATTGAGCAGTCCATTGGACCTGCTAATACTCTACTTAGACCTACTTGGCTGACAGCGGTCGGAGAGGCCCCCTCTTGATCAATCAGGCTGATCATATCAAGCCTAGCACCTATAATTGGACTTGCCCCAACCCTATTTCCCTTTGGCAAGTCCCAACCTTTTTTATCATATGGGTGCTAGAAGGCAGATGACTGGGGTCTACATGTCTTGGGAATGACCGTTAAACTCTATCTGATTGGGTGAATGTTTTGAGTTTCTGGAGGTTTGGGAATTGTGGAGCACCCCTTATCACCATTGTTCATGGTCCCACATTGACCGGTAGTACCTAGTTAGGTCCATCTATGGGTTAATAGAAAAATGTTTTATACAAAAAAATTGCAGTATCCATAAGAATTAATTACATTTTTAAAACATTTATCTTTATCTATTTAAACAAAGAATGGGATTCCTAACAGGTACTTACCTCTCCATTGTCAGAGTGGGACCCTGGGAAGGTAATTGCAATGAAGGGTTACTCCACAACTTCCCAGAGCTCCAGAATCTTGAAACTTCACTACTAGATTGCAGTTTTTTAAGTCTACCCAGGCACTAAAGAACCCTTCAAACCACTGCCTTCTAGGCTCGTAATATATATTAGGGTTGGAATTAGCATGGCAGTTAGTTTAGAACATGGCTAGGGCTTGCGTAACCAGTTAGAGACAGGGCCTCTACATAACTCGGCCATTAGCCTAAGTAAGGTCTAAGTTTAGAGTATTGCAGGTCATGGACTGCTCATTCCACCAAGACGATCCATCATTAAGCATCATGGGTCGCCACCCTACGGCGAGTTCTCATGAGAATATGAGAGTCATTTACTGATAGTTGGGCTCCACAACTTAATGCTAGACCAAGAGAAAAGAGAGAGAGAGATTCCATCCTTGGGAAAGATTATGGGTTACACCTATGGCCAATAGCAAAACGTATCTTTTTTTTTTTTTTTATGAACTCATATGCACCCTGAGTTTCTGGTTAATGCTGGGGTCCAGCAAGCTTCGGCCGCTGGACCTTGTCGAGAGTCAAATAATAGCGTCGATCCCAGGGGGCTATCCCCCCAGGCAATACCTGCCCCTTGACGTTAAAGGGGCAGGCTGGGTTTATTGCCCAGTGCCCGAGGCGCCCCTCTATTGTGGGGAATGCCAAAGGGATCAACGCAATTTTTGTTCTTTCCTTCTTAGGTGGAGGTTCTTACCCCTCTGCAGAGGTGCAGTAGGTGTATTCTACAGCCCCGCCAGTAGGGGGCACTTTGTAGTATGATATTGTTAGCACCACTAGCGAGAATATGCGCCCTCCGAGTGTAAGTAAAACTTTAATGTAATGATATATTGTAACGTAGCAGCGTCGTCACAGTACCAAATAGATATATGTTGCATGGTGCCTTTTCTTTGACGGCACCAATATCTATATGTTATATAATTTCTTACGTCTTCTCTGTCGTCTAGTTTTCTGGCGCTTTGCTTCTTCTATTCTCTATCTTGGTCTGGTATATCTTCTATGGTCTCGTCTGGTCTTCTATTGAGGATTCCGGGTCTGGTCTCTGTGGGGATCACTTGTTATCAGAAGCCTTGTGTCATTGTTAGCTTTTAGTAATAACAACAAGACTTCGATTTACGATGATGTTACTTTATTCCATAAACCCCCAGACCAGACAATGCGCGCGGAGCCTTACATCTTGCTAGCTTCGCTTCTAACTCCTAACTCTAACTGCCCGAGTTGCTTACACCTTAAACCGGAAGGGGGCTTTCTATTGCCTTCCGATTCTCACAGTCCATTCCCGCAAGGCAAGTCAGAGTGAGGTCAAGCATTGTCACTCACTCTCAAGGCCATCAGCTATACTGATCGCCTAATGATTTCTACACTATTGTCATAATCATTAGGTATCTAATGATTATGTAACAATATATTAAATTAGAAAAAATAACAAATAAATAAGAAGGCATATAAAAAGATTATTGCTTATTCTAATTATATTTTTAATTGGTTTCTATATAAAATCATTCATAGAATTGATTTTAATACGTTGGAGAATAAAATAATATTAGAGATCAATAACACCAAGTAATTATTTATTAAACCCGTTTTTGTTAAAACCAGTATGCAAATTAACCACACCATATATTATGTAAACCTTCATTTCTTAGTGATATATAATACACATTGCAGGATTTTAAATGTACTAATAACATGGGCCCTTCTGTGTGTCTGGTGGCTTCGGCCACCGGATCAGTGTTAAATTAACAGCGTGACCCCAGGGGGCCATCCCTGAGGCAACACCTGCCCGCTTGATTTAAAGGGACAGGGCTGGGTTTATAGCCCAGTGCCTAAGGCGCCCTCCTGAGGGGAATGCCGACGGAATCCGCATTTTTTGCACCCACTATTCCATGAGCTTTGGTTCATTCCCACATTAATAGGGCCTTGTGCCTGACGTGCATACGTGGGATGCAAGGTAAATACCACTAATAACATGGGCTGTTTTGAGGCAAATCTAATTCAAATTTTTCATAGGGACATCATTAATAAATTAGATTTATTCTATGTATTATATAATTTTGACTATATATTAAATACTCATTGATAAACTATGCTGTTGCTGTGGGTATTTGACATAAGCAGTGACATAGTTTCAGTTACAGACACCGAATCTCCATTGTAATAAGATATAATTTGATTATTTCTCTGAATGTTTGAGATGAGGCTTGAAGATTAGTATTATTAGTGTTATTCGGACTATTGTCCCCATCTTCATTGTTATTTGTACAACGTTTCGGGCCGATATACCAATTGGTCCAATGTGTCAACTGGACACATGGCCGAGTGGATTAGGCAGTTGGGTTAAAAGACAGTTCTAAGTGACAGTTATCTCTGGTTCCCGAGTTCAATCCTGAGTGAAAGCAGTTAGAAAAATAATTAATAGCACAACTCCTACCCCAGCTATGGTTAGCGGAATGAGAACAGGATACCCCCGTGGAATAAAATAAAGGGTTAGGTTCAAAGTTCCGTGATGGCTCCCGAATACGACAAGAAAGTTCCCGATTTCGAAAAGAAGGTTCCCGAGTCCGAGAAGTTTCCCGAGTATGACAAGGAATACCTGAAGAAGGCCGGAGGGCATATCGGCCGAAACGTTGTACAAATAACAATGAAGAGGGACAATAGTCCGAATAACACTAATAATAATAATTTGATTATAGTTAATTTTCAGGAATACATTGATTGATTCTCCAAATCTCTGGCGGCTTTCGGCTGCAGAATAAATCATGTCCAAATGTTGTATGATTTTCCTCTTAAATTTAGGATTAATTATCTGCCCTTGGCACCAGGAGCCGAAATCACCAATATACGATATTGGTGCTTAAATTGAATTCCATGACTAAGTCACTATATAGTGTTGAGCAGATATCTGCAAAGTGTCAAATCCAGTTGCTCCTAAAACCCTCAAAAGAAATTGCAGATAAAGCTGGTTGAAAATGCCATTAAGTTTGCAATTTGTACCTTTCTGAATATATGTTTTTTATCTTCAATTGTTATTGTCTTCTTCATCCAAATTTAATTGCCTACCTTTTAACCTGGGAAATTATATGAAGCCCAGCAAAAAACATCATAACACATGGAACATCTGAGGAAGGTCAGTGGATACAGCAGCTAAAATGTTGTGTTTATACATACCACGATAAAGATGAGGACATCAATCCAAAATATCAACATTATTCATATCAAGCCTGTTCTAAAATATTCAACTTATATTATACACTACCAAATTATCAGCTACGTATCAAACTTTCCTTGCAAAATGATTGTCAAATTATTAATCTTATTATAATGGAGATTGTGGGTTTGTCTGTCTGTAACCGAAACTATATTACTATACAAGTCACAATTCCCTTTGTTATTTACGTCACATTCTCCATGGTTTTATTTTTATTTAAACCTCAATTATTAGTAAAATTGTTTTACATCATTAAGACTGTTAACAATATCTACGTACTAATAACATGCAATTATATTTATATATTCAACGAAAATAGCGGTTTACAGTGTGAATGGGAAGGCTAATTTGCATATTGATCTTAAAAATTTGATTTTAATAAATATATGCTTAGTATTATTGATTTCTAATTGTTTGGCTTTATCTTAATAAATATGAGCAAAAATATCGGGGATAAATCTTAACAGAAATCTATTAACATAAAGAAATAACTGTAATTTATTCTTTTCTTCCTATTTTAACTAAATAGTTAAATTAGGGAAATTTACCACTGAAAGACGGGAGTAAGGGAAAATGGTGGAACAGTTAGTTTCAAAGTTGTTCTATTTTCCGATTATACCCCCTGTGTTCCAAATATTTTTATCTGAATTCTTATTCAGTTTCATTAGCCTTTCTAATTTAACATGATATTTTATTATATTAAAACTTAAATACTTGCACCCAGAGGGTGCATATATTTGCTAGTCTAAACAATGATAGTAGAGATTGCTCACTTTAATTATAATCAGTTTTCCACTTTTATCAAAAATTAAATATTGATATTCTCATTGTTGGAAAACTAGGTTGAACAGAAATATAATGTCTAATCTATATATTAATACTCATGATATCGGGTGTTACATGATTGATGGACGCACCATCAATTTTGAACAGTTAGAGTAGAAATAGTAATTGAATTCAAATTAGACCGGTTGGAGATTTGACTGACAAGTCATAACCTTAATTCTGACCCTCGCTGCTGTTTGCAATTGCAAGCATGAGATAATTTTCAGATAATTTTTAAATCTAATTTAATAATTTTCAGTCTGAGGCGAGCCGCTGCGACAGAAAGACATAATGACAGGTAGCTGGCTGGACTCGCACACGCATGGTTTATGGATTCAATCTTAAGAAATAAATAAAATCTGGAGGATTATCTCATGCTTGCAATTGCAAACAGCAGCGGAGGGTCAGAATTAAGGTTATGACTTGTCAGTCAAATCTCCAACCGGTCTAATTTGAATTCAATTACTATTTTCTACTCTAACTGTTCAAAATTGATGGTGCGTCCATCAATCATGTAACACCCGATATCATGAGTATTAATATATAGATTAGACATTATATTTCTGTTCAACCTAGTTTTCCAACAATGAGAATATCAATATTTAATTTTGATAAAAGTGGAAAACTGATTATAATTAAAGTGAGCAATCTCTACTATCATTGTTAGACTAGCAAATATATGCACCCTCTGGGTGCAAGTATTTAAGTTTTAATATAAATAAAATATCATGTTAAATTAGAAAGGCTAATGAAACTGAATAAGAATTCAGATAAAAATATTTGGAACACAGGGGTATAATCGGAAAATAGAACAACTTTGAAACTAACTGTTCCACCATTTTCCCTTACTCCCGTCTTTCAGTGGTAAATTTCCCTAATTTAACTATTTAGTTAAAATAGGAAGAAAAGAATAAATTACAGTTATTTCTTTATGTTAATAGATTTCTGTTAAGATTTATCCCCGATATTTTTGCTCATATTTATTAAGATAAAGCCAAACAATTAGAAATCAATAATACTAAGCATATATTTATTAAAATCAAATTTTTAAGATCAATATGCAAATTAGCCTTCCCATTCACACTGTAAACCGCTATTTCGTTGAATATATAAATATAATTGCATGTTATTAGTACGTAGATATTGTTAACAGTCTTAATGATGTAAAACAATTTTACTAATAATTGAGGTTTAAATAAAAAATAAAACCATGGAGAATGTGACGTAAATAACAAAGGGAATTGTGACTTGTATAGTAATATAGTTTCGGTTACAGACAGACAAACCCACAATCTCCATTATAATAAGATTAGATAATTTGACAATCATTTTGCAAGGAAAGTTGTGATACGTAGCTGATAATTTGGTAGTGTATAAATATAAGTTGAATATTTTAGAACAGGCTTGATATGAATAATGTTGATATTTTGGATTGATGTCCTCATCTTTATCGTGGTATGTATAAACACAACATTTTAGCTGCTGTATCCACTGACCTTCCTCAGATGTTCCATGTGTTATGATGTTTTTTGCTGGGCTTCATATAATTTCCCAGGTTAAAAGGTAGGCAATTAAATTTGGATGAAGAAGACAATAACAATTGAAGATAAAAAACATATATTCAGAAAGGTACAAATTGCAAACTTAATGGCATTTTCAACCAGACTTATCTGCTAATTTCTTTTGAGGGTTTTAGGAGCAACTGGATTTGACACTTTGCAGATATCTGCTCAACACTATAAGTGACTTAGTCATGGAATTCAATTTAAGCACCAATATCGTATATTGGTGATTTCGGCTCCTGGTGCCAAGGGCAGATAATTAATCCTAAATTTAAGAGGAAAATCATACAACATTTGGACATGATTTATTCTGCAGCCGAAGCCGCCAGAGATTTGGAGAATCAATCAATGTATTCCTGAAAATTAACTATAATCAAATTATTATTATTAGTGTTATTCGGACTATTGTCCCCATCTTCATTGTTATTTGTACAACGTTTCGGCCGATATGCCCTCCGGCCTTCTTCAGGTATTTCTTGTCATACTCGGGAAACTTCTCGGACTCGGGAACCTTCTTTTCGAAATCGGGAACTTTCTTGTCGTATTCGGGAGCCATCACGGAACTTTGAACCTAACCCTTTATTTATTCCACGGGGGTATCCTGTTCTCATTCCGCTAACCATAGCTGGGGTAGGAGTTGTGCTAATTAATTATTTTTCTAACTGCTTTCACTCAGGATTGAACTCGGGAACCAGAGATAACTGTCACTTAGAACTGTCTTTTAACCCAACTGCCTAATCCACTCGGCCATGTGTCCAGTTGGACACATTGGACCAATTGGTATATCGGCCGAAACGTTGTACAAATAACAATGAAGATGGGGACAATAGTCCGAATAACACTAATAATACTAATCTTCAAGCCTCATCTCAAACATTCAGAGAAATAATCAAATTATATCTTATTACAATGGAGATTCGGTGTCTGTAACTGAAACTATGTCACTGCTTATGTCAAAATACCCACAGCAACAGCATAAGTTTATCAATGAGTATTTAATATATAGTCAAAATTATTAATACATAGAATAAATCTAATTTATTAATGATGTCCCTATGAAAATTTGAATTAGATTTGCCTCAAAACAGCCCATGTTATTAGTGGTATTTACCTTGCATCCCACGTATGCACGTCAGGCACAAGGCCCTATTAATGTGGGAATGAACCAAAGCTCATGGAATAGTGGGTGCAAAAAATGCGGATTCCGTCGGCATTCCCCCTCAGGAGGGCGCCTTAGGCACTGGGCTATAAACCCAGCCCTGTCCCTTTAAATCAAGCGGGCAGGTGTTGCCTCAGGGATGGCCCCCCCTGGGGTCACGCTGTTAATTTAACACTGATCCGGTGGCCGAAGCCACCAGACACACAGAAGGGCCCATGTTATTAGTACATTTAAAATCCTGCAATGTGTATTATATATCACTAAGAAATGAAGGTTTACATAATATATGGTGTGGTTAATTTGCATACTGGTTTTAACAAAAACGGGTTTAATAAATAATTACTTGGTGTTATTGATCTCTAATATTATTTTATTCTCCAACGTATTAAAATCAATTCTATGAATGATTTTATATAGAAACCAATTAAAATATAATTAGAATAAGCATAATCTTTTTATATGCCTTCTTATTTAATTTTGTTATTTTTTCTAATTTAATATATTGTTACATAATCATTAGATACCTAATGATTATGACAATAGTGTAGAAATCATTATGGCGATCAGTATAGCTGATGGCCTTGAGAGTGAGTGACAATGCTTGACCTCACTCTGACCTTGCCTTGCGGGAATGGACTGTGAGAATCGGAAGGCAATAGAAAGCCCCCTTCCGGTTTAAGGTGTAAGCAACTCGGGCAGTTAGAGTTAGGAGTTAGAAGCGAAGCTAGCAAGATGTAAGGCTCCGCGCGCATTGTCTGGTCTGGGGGTTTATGGAATAAAGTAACATCATCGTAAATCGAAGTCTTGTTGTTATTACTAAAAGCTAACAATGACACAAGGCTTCTGATAACAAGTGATCCCCACAGAGACCAGACCCGGAATCCTCAATAGAAGACCAGACGAGACCATAGAAGATATACCAGACCAAGATAGAAGATAGAAGAAGCAAAGCCGGCCAGAAAACTAGACGACAGAGAAGACGTAAGAAAGTATATAACATATAGATATTTGGTGCCGTCAAAGAAAAGGCACCATGCAACATATATCTATTTGGTACTGTGACGACGCTGCTACGTTACAATATATCATTACATTAAAAGTTTTACTTACACTCGGAGGGCGCATATTCTCGCTAGTGGTGCTAACAAATATCATACTACAAAGTGCCCACCCTACTGGCTGGGGCTGTAGAATACACCTACTGCACCTCTGCAGAGGGGTAAGACTCCACCTAAGAAGGAAAGAACAAAAATTGCGTTGATCCCTTTGGCATTCCCCCACAAGAGGGGCGCCTCGGGCACTGGGCAATAAACCCAGCCCTGCCCCTTTAAGTCAAGGGGGCAGGTATTGCCTGGGGGGGATAGCCCCCTGGGATCGACGCTATTATTTGACTCTCGACAAGTCCAGCGGCCGAAGCTTGCTGGACCCCCAGCATTAACCAGAAACTCGAGGGTGCAATGAGTTCATAAAAAAAAAAAAGATACGTTTTTGCTATTGGCCATAGGTGGTAACCCATAATCTTTCCCAAGGATGGAATCTCTCTCTCTCTTTTCTCTTGGTCTAGCATTAAGTGTGGAGCCCAACTATCAGTAAATGACTCTCATATTCTTCATGAACTCGCCGTGGGTGGCGACCCATGATGCTTAATGATGGAGTCTTGGTGGATGAGCAGTCCATGACCTGCAATACTCTACTTAGACCCTTACTTAGGCTAGATGGCCAGTTAGAGAGGCCCTCTCTCTACTGGTTACGTCAAGCCCTAGCATGTTCTAACTATACTGCTCATGGCAAATTCCCAACCCTAATATTATATACGAGCTAGAAGGCAGTGGTTGAGGGTCTTAGTGTCCTGGGTATGACTTTAAACTGCATCTAGTAGTGAAGTTTCAATTCTGGAGCTCTGGGAAGTGTGGAGTACCCCTTCATTGCAATTACTCCCAGGTCCACTCTGACATGGAGAGGTAGTACCTGTTAGGATCCCATCTATGGGTTAAATAGATCAAAGAATGTTTTTAAAAATGTAATTAATTCTTAATGGATACTCAATTTTTTTGTATAAATACATTTTTCTATTTAACCCATAGATGGGACCCTAACAGGTACTACCGGGTCAGTGTGGACCAGGAAGCAATGGTGATGAAGGGGTGCTCCACATTCCGCAAACCTCCAAAACTCAAACATCACCATCAGATAGAGTTTAACGTCATTCCCAGGACATGTAGACCCTCAGCAACTGCCTTCTAGCACCCATATGATAAAAAGGGTTGGGACTTGCCATAAGGGAAATAGGGTTGGGGCAATCATATAGGTGCTAGGGCTTGATATGATCAGCTGATTGATCAGAGGGGGCCTCTCCGACCGCCTGTCTAGCCCAAGTAAAGGTCTAAGTAGAGTATTGCAGGTCATGGACTGCTCATCCACCAAGACTCCATCCTTAAGCATCATGGGTCGCCACCCACTGCGAGTTCATGAAGAATATGAGAGTCATTTACTGATAGTTGGGCTCCACACTTAATGGACAGAGACACTACGTGTCTAGTCCATTTTTTGTGGATGCTAGACCAAGAGAAAAGAGAGAGAGAAATTTCTGGGCCTCTGTTTAAATACCCAGCTAGTAGTGTCACCTAGTGGCGAAACCCCAGCGGTAAGAGAAGATAACCCTTCTTGACACAAGTCCATCTCAGCAGGGACAGACAATCGCTACAAATCAAACCCACCAACTGACTAAAAGTTGTCAATTTGGTAATTTATGAGGAAGTGCGTCCCGGTCTCCTGCCCCAAAAATTGCTGTGCGGTGACTATTAAAATAACGACCCCAGCTACGGTGTTAAATTTTTGTTTATTTATTGTAATTTGTCGTAATTCTTGTACATCCACATTGCATGCTCATGTTACCATTGGTTTTGAAGCATAATGTTAGCTACTTATCATCAAGACAATACATCCATCTCATCAGATAGCCATCATACAATCATAATCATTGTATGATGGCCATCTGACAAGACTGAGCTCTTTTATGGAATTACCGGCTGAAATAAATTTATAATAGCCAAATAACAGTGTTGAGTTTTTCTCTATTATTAGAAGTGTAAATATTGCTCTGTATATAATTAATAATCATACATTGAGCTCTCTTAGGGACTTGAAACAATTCTTGTATAA
>CM042164.1:14136687-14161687 GCA_023376005.1 Doryteuthis pealeii | reverse complement strand
AAACGATTTAAAAATCAAAATTTTCGCTAATTCTTTCAACAAAATGAGCCGTGTTTATTATTTATTCATTGTCTCTGGTTTGGTAGTTAGTTTTTCTTTAAACATAAACAAACTAAACATTGTCTGTGGGAGTTTTAAAAACTGGGGGTGAAAATTGGTCGGCTCAACTTAGCAGTCTTCTCGCCTTTCTTTCTTTTTAATCTTAACGAAAAAGAATTTAATAGACAACTAAATCAATCCCTTAGAATTCGATATAAAAGACCGAAACACTTAGGTAAAAGTATTTGCTGGTAACCTAACACATTTTTTTTTCTTTTAGGCTAATAATAAACTAAGAAATGCAGTAGGAAAGTAATATCCAATCCTTGCAACTCAGCTTCTTTTCTTGTTATTCTTGCGCCAGAGAAAAATAGTTTTAATAATTCTGTGCGACTCGCGGTTCGTTTCGATGGGCGACAAAAAAATGCTGCTGTTTTGTTTGTTTACTCTTGGTTTTTAACAAAAAGATTTGTCAACGCAAAATCGATAAAAATATCGAAACGTCAATTTTGTTTTTTTTCTGTTGTTGGTAGCCGCCGTAGTGCTTTACCCAAATATCAAGGCGCGGTTTTTGGAATGAACAGCAGCATTGACCTCTGCAGGTTAATGTGATATTGCCAGAAACGACCTTGAACTCTGCAAGGTAAAGGACATAATCTTCAATTAGCAGCAGCCCTCAACATGACCGGCCGTAACTGCACGGACTTCGCTTCTTATAATAATAATAATAATATCAATAGATCTACACGGGTAATGATTTATAACTTCTTTGGCTGCTAATTGTGTGTAAAAAAAAAAAAAAAACAGCAACAAAAAAGAGAGAAAAAAAAAAATTGCGATGGACAACCGTTTTTAAAACCCCTCCGTGCAAAACCAGGATTATCTATTGTTTGGTTTGTTGTTTTTTTTTTTGTCAATTTGGAGTTGTTTTTGGCCCTAATCGCTTGTTTTGGGGTATTTAAAAAAAATAACTAACGTGGTTGTTGGAAACCTACTTAAGTCGATATTTACAGGCTTGTATTATTTTCTTTTACCAACTACTGCTTATCAACTCCTACTTGTTACGTTTCTTTTAGGAGTAAGAATATAAAAAAGAAGGAATGTAAAGGAAATATATAAGGAAAAAAAAGTAGCTTTAAATATGAGTCTATTAAAAAATATCTCCAAAAGCAAAAGGAAGAATATTGTCACAAAATAGAAAAAAAAAATTTTAAATAAATAAATAAAAAAATAAACAAAGCTACTTTTCTACAGAAATCCTCCCTCCCCTCAAAAAAAAATGTTGAATATTTTTTGACGGATATTTTATCCCACCCCCCAATTTTTCCTGAATGTATTCTTCTAATCTTTCTGTGATGGTTGAATTAAGCCATCATCATCATGTGTACATCCCCATCATCTTCCCTTTATCTTCCTAGGAATCTGTCGTACTGCAACGATGAAACGTATTTAGGTAACCCCTGCAATAATTCTGAATCCAAAGTAGACACTACCGCTGCCAAATTACGAAAGAGAATACTTGACTCTCAATTTAAAAAAATCATGTCCGAAATTATCAGAGACGACGAAGACGTGACGGTCGAGGAGGGCGACAAGGAAGAAGAGGAAGACGGGTCTACTAAGGGCAGTGATGATGACCAGGCGACCTCTTTCGATGAAGGGATATTTATCAATCTGATGGACGATCTAAGTTTGGAGACAGAACCAGCTGTGCCGAACCCAATGACAATTAGTAATGACGACAAAGACAGTGCAGCTAATAGCAGTAGTAGTACAGAAACAAGTGAGTTACAATCACCACTACCTGGAATTATCATCGGCGGGTCGTCACCGACAATAAATGACACTTGTGACACCCGGGCGACCCACTCATCATCATCATCATCGTCGCTGCCCGGTGGACATAGTCTCGACGAGATTGTATGCGGGGAAACCCCCATGGCAGGGATTTGTGCAGGGTCTCTATGCCTTGATAGCCAAAGTAGCTCTCCAGGGCGAAATATAGTTAGCAGTGTCCAGAACTACTTTTCAGCAAGTCCGAAAAATGAAACCAAACTTCTCGATTTACTTTCTCCGGCCAGTCCGATCTACGATGACGATGAATTTAACTTCCCCAGGAGTGAACTTCGAAAATCGACCTCCCTGAAAAGCAACAAAACCCCACCGGGCACGCCCCGTCGCAAAAAAGTGGTGCGGTTTGCCGACGTGATGGGTTTGGATTTAGAATCTGTAATCCATGTCTTAAACATGGACTCACCCCCGAAAATTCCGGCTTCGGCCCTAGCGGATTTACAGTCGGGGATCGAGGACGATCGCAAATCTGTGGGGACACGCTTACTAACCGCTTGCTTCAGTCAACCCTCGGCAAGCGAGGGCTTCATGGCCAGAGTCTGTGCGGAAAAAGTATGTTTAGAAAACGCCGTCATCTCCGACTTGACCATTACGGGTATAATCCGGGTGGCCAACATTGGTTTCCATAAAGCGGCACAGGTACGATACACGACAAACAGCTGGTTGACACACCACGACGTTGCTGCATCTTATGTGCACAGCTCGTGTGACGGACCTACGGACAGATTTTCCTTCAGTATCGTGGCCCCGCCGGATTTTTCTGTGGGGTCACGCCTGGAATTTGCCATCGCCTTCACGTGTGGTGAAGTTGTCTATTGGGACAACAACCATGACATCAATTACTTGTTTGAATGTTACGCCAAGACTGGACTTACTGAAGCCGAAGATGCTTGGATGCACTTTCTTTGAGGAGGGAAATTAAAAAAAAATATTTTTAAAAAAGAAAATAAAGAAGAAAAAAAAAAGGGTACACAAAAAAAACAACAACAACATTGAATAATAATGAAAAGAGCGGGGGTACAGGAATATGAGTGTGAAGAAAAAAATGAAAAGAAAAGAAATGAATACCCTCTTCATTTTGGAGTAATTTTCTATGTAAATGAAAAAAAAGAAAACCTGGAAATTTTTTTAATTTAATTTTTACCTTTATTTTTTTCTTTTAATTTAAAAAAAAATGATTTTCTGTTTAAAATAGATCCTTTTAGCTTGTATTATTTTCCCCTAATGTGTAATTGTATTTATATTTTTTCCAAAATGCAATTCTTACTTTTATTATTATTATTTATTACTTAAATATATACTTACTACCTCTGTCCCACAATGGTTGCTACACCAGTGTATGAAATTTATACACAAATGTAACACTCATTATGGAACAGTGTTAGTATTTATAATTTAGAGGTTTTGATAATAACTTTGCGACTATGTCTGCTGTTTTCCTCCTAGTTAAACAAAAAAGAAAAAAAAATTACAAATTCAGCTCCTTTTAGTTTTATTTCCTCTTATTTGACAGTGATGATCAAAAATTAAATTCATTATTGGCAAATAATGTTTATTTTTTTAAATTCAAAGATTAGCTATAAAATTTCAAATAATTCAATCAAATATGATTTTTTGATTAATTAAGTAATCGATAATTGATTACAAAAAAGAAATATTTTATTCGTATATATCTCTTTTTTGGATCAAATATATTAAGGCCTATTTGCCTGAACTAAAAGCAAGACTATATAAATGTCCCTGGGAAAAATAAGAAATCTTTGTATTCAAGGCATAAAATTGTCTGAATATATCTTTCGTTCTCTGATTTTTCCATATATATATATAAAAGAAGTGTTTTATAATAAATGATAATTCTTACTTATTTTTATTAATATATAAGCCTGATTTTAAAGAACGGACATTTAATTTCTCGTGTTCTCTGATTTGGGCCAGGAGCTGATTTTTCTAATTTTTAAATTAATAATAATAAAAACAGATTGCGTATGAATTTTAAAACAAAAATTATTATCCAATTTTAAAAAGAAATTTTTTTAGGTAAATCTCCCATAAAAGTACTGGAATGTTATTGTTTAGTTGTGTAATATCTGCAGTTTTTTTTTGTGTTTATTTCTCTCTTTGTCTTGAGAGGTTCTTGTGATACCAGCTGCTGCCATAATCGACTATTCTATGATATTTTGGTCTTTTTTTTTTTTAATACTTTTTACATCTTGCAAATATATAAACAGATCCCAAAAATTGCGTCAAGAACAGCACTTAAAAAGAAAAAAAATTGTAAATAGAGACACTCTAAATTCATTGCCTTACTTCTAAAGTTCATTTTTGGGTGTAAAATGGGAGTGAAAAAAAAATAATGGAATGGTAAAGTTGTAACTCTAAAACCTACAATTTGTTTTAAAAATTGAGGATAAACCTTTTTCTTTCTTTTTTTTTTTTTTGTTTTAAATTTTCCCTTTGCTCTTTTTTCTTTCCTTTTTTTTTCTGTATTAATTCCGAAACCTTACATTTATTCTTATTTTAAAAATCTTTTTTTTTTTTTTTTATATATAATTATTTTTTAACAATTTTAAATGCATGCCATTTCCAATTTTTAATAGAATTTAAAAGTAAAAAAAAAAAAAAATTCCTCTCTTCGCTCTTTTTATCTTAAGAATCGGAAAATGCAACACGATACAAAAAGAATTAAAAAATTTCGTAATTTCGATTTTTTGGATCATTATTTGTTGTGTTTTTCTGCCTTGATTCTTGTTTAATGTACTTTTCTTGTTTTTAAAGGTTTTAGCTATTAAAAACAAAATTATTAGACTAAAACAAGACACTAACACCTTTTAGCCATAAGGATTCCATTTTTTTTCCTTTTTTTTTTTGCATACGATTTAATTTGAATAGAATTCCAGTCAAATTACATTAGTTTTCATTTTAATTTACTTTAAAAATTTTAACACATTTCAATGCATTTTATTTTTCAAACATCACGATTGTTTTAAAACTTCCTAACAACCTTGTTAAGACTTGTTGCTTAATCAGGGTGCACTAAGCACAGCACCAAGGTGTTTTTTTTTAAATCCTAGAATATAAATATATATAACATTTTGAAATTTAGGGAATAATTAACATAAACAAAATCAAGTAGATTATTTATGCTAATTAAGAGAGAGGAGATAAAAAAAAAATATTAAAAAATCACACAAACACCTGTACGCACACTTAAAACTTTCGAACTTGATCTGACACAAAAATTTGAGAGAGGGAACTTTTCTTTTTTCTTTTTTTCTTTAAACAAATACCTAAAAATGTATTAGTTTTGAACTCAGAGTAAAAATTAAATTACTTAAAAGACGATACCATTTAACCGCTGCCACAAAGTTCTCTAAAAATATTTTTAAATCCATGTTCTTAACTGATTTTTAAAATTATTTTTATCTAATTTTCTTTTATTTTCAAATTTTTTTTTTTATAATAAAAAAAAAAAAAAGCTGATAAAATTTTTTCTTATCAACATTACCTTCAAGGCCACATATACACCTATCTATTGTAAGTAGTACATTATTGCTAATAATAGTTGCTAGATTTACATGAATGTGTACGACCCCCCCCCCCACGTATAGAGACCCCCCCCCCCGTGAAAAAAAAATCAAAACATTTATACTACAAAATTACCTCAGGAAAAATAATATACAGAATCCCCCAAAAAACAAGATTTTATTTTTTTTACTATTTTTAGTTTTTAGTAAAACATTTTGTGTTTGATTAAGATAGCAATAAGAAATTAATTAATTATAAAAATTTTATGTCTTGTCTTGTGTTTATTCTCATTATTCCAGCCCCCCCCGCCCACTCCCGACAGTCCGTTGTATTACGATTATGGTCGTAGGAAATGGACACGACAACTCTAGTTCAAATTCTGGACGAGGCAGTTTGTATTTCCCATCGCGCTAAATACCCCTGGGAAAGGTATGCATCCAAGTATTCTCCCTCCAGCTCAATAGTAGGGGCAGACTAGGTTATTTAACCTTGGTATGACAACCTGTCTAGGAGAAGGAAAACTCTGAACTCAAACCAAAGGAACTCTCTTCTCGTTAGTCAAAAGAACTCCTCCTCTACTCCTAGCACCTGCTTCCTCAAGGTCTGGGTTTATTGCCCGGTGCCTGAGGGGCCACAGAAGGAGAATGCCGACGGAATCTTAGCAATTTATAAAAACCGCCGCACGGGAGGCTTGCTTCCTGCGTGGCACCTCACATAAAAAACGACCTTGTGTCTATTTTAAGCTTAATGAGAAATTTTAAAAGTTATAAAATCAAGCACAAATTTATTTTCATTAGATTGCCTTAAAAAAAAGAAGAATTGACTATTATTTTTTAAAAGGAGTTGAAATGTAAACATTTCTTTTCTAACTCTTACTTTCTCTTCACAACTAACGGCATGAAATCTTTCCCTGCCTATTTTAACAAAATTAATCAAATACGAAGTTTATTTTATCCTGTTAAAAAAAAAAGAGAAGATATAATATGAGACCAGTTAAATAATTTTAAGTCAGAATAAGATTATAAAAATAAATAATTACTAAGCCTAACTTTTTTCAGAAGTAATAATAACATTTTTCACAGCTACATGTTTTTTTACTCTCAAACATTTAATTTAATTCTCTTCGTGTTTCTAGCAACTCTTTCACACCAAACTTTTAAAATTATCATGAATTTTATATTATAACATGAAGCGAAGTTAATAATACCTCCTCTAATAAGTCTTAAAAAGCTAGGCAAGTCTTATTTAGTTGTAAGAAATGTGGGAGATCGTTTGAACGAACACGATCAGCATTTGTAAACCTAAAAACAGTTAAACTTTTAATATGTTAGCTGATATAACATGAATCCATGTTAACAATTTTTCATTAAGAATGGGAGGGGGCACAATCATTGTCACCACTTTTTAGATTTTTTGGGGGGTGCGGTCGTACTTCACTTCAAAGAGGAGATTTTTCACGCTATTTTTTGTTTTATGAAGACCCGAAATAGATATAATACAGGGCCCCTTTAGCCGGGTGGGAGGCTGACCCCACAATTTTTACCACTTGTAATAATATCTTTACAGGGTTCTATTTTAACAAAATACAATTAAAAAAAAAAATTAAAAAAAGATAAACTGACCCCACCCCCTTCAATAAAAACATTTATCTCTGCTCCGGCCCTGAATACAATAAATAATTTATCAACTATGGGACAAGGGTAATATTTTCTCAATTGGATAGACTGAATTCAGGGGCGTAATTTGTTACTATAGTCTACCGGACAGATGTTATTGGAATATGAAATGAAGTCCAATGTAATTTCTCTACTGGTATTAAATCCTTTTAATAAAAATGAAACTCAAAGGAAAACACAACTTAATACGATACATTAATTCATTCTTAAGTTTAAAAAAAAATTAAACGACAGCATTGATTGATGATGTATGGATTTGAAGTTGTTGCGTAGTGATTCAGTTATACACTTTTTTGATCCCAAAACTACAAAAGTGGACTATTTTAAGTTTTTTTTATCGTTAAATACCCGGTAAAATTACGAGTGAATAGTAACTTTCTCCACTAAAATCTGTCCGGTAGACTATGGTAAAAAATTACGACCGTAAATTGATTTAACCATAGATAATAAAATTGATTGTAAAATATTATTTTACTGCTTGTTTTATTTTTTATGGGGGGGGGGGTATCAGCGGGTGGTAGTATTTTAAATTCTTTTTTTATCTTTTGTGGTCATTTACTTTTTTGTTTAAATCTGTAAGAGACACGATTTAATTTCGAAAAAAAGAAAGAAAAGAACTTTAGTGGCAACAGCGGTTGTGACTTAGTGGAAATGGAGTTTACGATTATTTCCACATTTGGAACGGACGAAAATGAAGAAATTGCATTTAATAGTTACTAATTAAACAACAGGTACTCGGTACACTTCGTCTTGTCTTGCAAAAAAAATAAAAACAAACAACAAACAAACAAACAAAAAAACTAGTGACAAATCTTTTAATTTTCGGGTTAGTTTCACAAGTCAACGGGCATTCTTTCTTGTTGAGTTTTCTGACCTGCCGATTTGAACCAACAAAAAAGTCAATTTTTTTTTTTTTTTTTTTTTTTGTAGCCAGATTGTTTAAGAATGCTTACAAAAAAGGCATTATCCATTTTTACTTTATGTTTTTCTCTCTCTCTCACTCACTCACACCGCATTAAGCACACACGTATAGTCAGTAATATTTTTTAAATAATTATTATTTTAGTATATTAGAAAGAAAGAAAGAAAGAAAAAAGAGCAAAACTTTACCTTTTGGATTAAGACAAACTTGCAGAGTTATCTGCCCTATCTCTACAATAGGCGAATTTTTCTATGGTCCATTGATTCTGTTATTTATTTAAAAAAAAGAAAAAAAAGAAAACTAGCACACTTCCCGTAAAACAAATGACAGGCTAGTTTATACATGAATCAGTCCTATATAAGATCAGAGTGTAGTATCTGTGCGCTCCGTGGCTGTTATTAAAGTCACAATGAAAGAAAAGAAAAAAAGTCAATTAATTTATGGTGGTCGGTAGGGTTAAGTTTTGTAGAAAAATGTTTTTAATTCGTGTGAAATCTAAAAGCCTTCTGGCTTCCAGTTTAGAGGGCTCAGTCTTTAGACATCTAAAGTAGAGTTAAATTACCCCAATGTTCCCAGGAGGGCATCTCCCCAGGCAGCGGTGTGGGGGGGGGGGTCCAGTGAGCTTCGGCCAGTGGATCGGTGAAGTAATATAGGGCCTTGTGCCTAACCCATACACGTGGGGTACGTGGTAAATAGTCATCTCCCCAGGCAGCTCTTGCTCTCTCGTCTAAAAGGGGTAGGGCTAGTGTTTTATTGCCTGGTGCCTGAGGCGCCCCTAAAGGGGAATGTCAACAGGAAGTACACAGTTTTTGCATTAGGCATCGCATGAGCTTCGGTTTGTGCATAGCTTCCAACATTAAAAAGATCTTGTGTCGCATCCAAGCCTGTTGGGAGATGAGGTACTTTTTGTTTTTTGTAAGAGACTTCATTTGGTTTAAGTTTTTTTTTTTTGGGGGGGGGCTGTGACTTTTTTTACTTGGATACATGTGTCTTGTCTAGGATCAAAATAGGTGTTTATCCTGACTCTCCCCTCATGCAGGTAGATTGTGACTCAAGCTGCAAGGGGCCTACCCCTCACCTAAAAGGATTAAGGGATGGATACATGTCCTGTCTAGGATCAAAATAGGTGTTTATCCTGACTCTCCCCCTCATGCAGGTAGATTGTGACTCAAGCTGCAAGGGGCCTACCCACTCACCTAAAAGGATTAAGGGATGGGGTTTATTGCCCAGTGCCTGTTAAAAAGGGAATAGACTTCCTCACTGTCTGGCTGATACTTACAATCGGCCACTCTACTGACTTTATTTATTTTTTTTTTTTTTCAAATTGAAAAATAAATGGTCACATATACAGGTCATGGAACGATGCTTGGTTGAATATCATTTCCTCGTACAGAATAAATGTGAAAACAATTCACAATGAAGTAATAACAAGAATATTTTATTTCCTGAGCAAACTTAACAGAATAGAAATACAACTTAAGAATGAGTGATAAGAATCTATATACATAAAAGAATGTCGTGGTATGTGCATGTTGTCTTATAACTCAGAAAAGAGATGTAATTCAGCATTGAAATCTCGCATACACCTTAATATGTTTATAATGAAGAAAAGGACAAAATTTATTTTTTTATTTTTAAATACTAATTAAACTAATTAAGAATTCATATAAAAGGATTACACTTTTTAAGATTCTGCATTCTAGGCAGATGTTTTGGTTACAGACAGACAGGCTGACAAACAGACACATAATCTCCATTATAATAAGATTTTTAAACAAATACCAGATTTTGATCCTAGGCAGAACTCACAGATACTACACTCTTATCCTAACAGGAGTTAGACAAAGAAAGAAAGAAGCAGAAAAAAAAAAAGTCAGACTGTTTCTTTGAACAGATAGATCTCAAAGCAGCACAAGTAAATAAGAATGCCCTGTTTAGTTCCACTTTATTAATAGTCTGTTCTCTTCAGGTTCTGCGACACATGAGTATTAGGTTGTTTGAAAAAAAAAAAAACGGCCAATTTTTGCATTTAAACGTTTAATAAAATCGGCCATTAATTTTTTGGTATCCTCTGCTTGAAAGTGGATTTTATGTATCTGTCCATAAAGAGGCTAACATTTTTACATATTAAAATGTTGTCATAGCAACAGACTGGTAGAAATATATATATATATATTTTAGTACTGATTCTAATTCTTTCTTACCAAAATTCAAGAGTTCCGCTTTTTATGTTTTATATTGTATTTTTGTAAATTGAAAATTAAGTCATACTGGACACTACCTAGAAGTTCATCGAGCTTCACTATTATATATACTGCTGCTTTGGAATATATCATTAATAAACTTATAAGTGTATGTATATATATATATATATATATATGAGAAGTAAATAAACAAACGATGTGTTTTGATATGGCTTTTTTAGCCGACAATATTTGGGAGAATATGTGCTCAATTGAAGTCGTACCTAATTTTGAAAGTTAATTAATTAATAATTAATTAATTAGGCGGGCATACCTAATCAAATGTAAGGCTAAACAAATCGAGAAAAATCAATCTCTGTATGTACATTTCGGCCTATTAGGCGGTCTTCCTATCTATAGTTCTGCTGATGAGGCCTAATAGTAATGAAGACCGATCTATTACATACGGTCGATACAGATATTCCTAGGGACCTCACATCAGTGAGGGGGGGTGGGCCGATGTGCTTTTTTAAAACCGTTGAGAGGAAGGCCCCGAAACAGTGCACATTCTCTCCTGATGATCCCAAGCATTTGTAAACATCATTTGTTTTTTCAATATATCAAATTCACACTGTCTGATTAATTTCCTTTTATTTCATATATATATGTATGTATATATATATATATATAATATATATATACATTTGATAAGTTGTGCACCAAAACGTTGTGAGTTTAATTACAACCCTGTTTTAATTCCAAAAGAAAATAGTTTCTTGTTTGTTATTTAAAAGAATTCTTCAGATACTTAAGTCCCTCCTTATTTTTGTTATTTCAAAGACATTTCGGACAATACATAAGCCAACCTTCTTCAGGTATAATATTCAACTATCTCCAAGGAAGAAGATTCTTGCCGTAGTTTTTTTTTCCTTGAAAAAAAAAAAAAATTAATTAATGGTACCAAAAAGATTAAAAAAATTTTTTTCTATTTTAAGATGGGGTTGTTCTGAAATATGTTTCATTAGAAACCATTTTGTTTTATTTCTTTCTATTAAATATTCAAAGCCATATCATGTTGAATTCCGTGCTGGCCTGGCTTTTAAAATTCTGTATATTTCTTAAAAAGGTAGTGTGTAGACTTTGATCTAGTGCGAACAAAATACTACCAAGCAAGTAATTTGAAAAAAACTTTTCATGAAAATAAGACCATCCAGGATTTTACATTTCCTAAAAGAAGTGGGATTGTTCTAAAAAATAGGAGTAATTGAATAATAATTTGAATATATATATATATATATATATATATATATATACATATATACATTTGTTTTTTACCAAACTCGCTACAAATCCCAAACTTAGTTAGCATTAAATGACCCACTGAGGTTGATATGTCGTAAGAGAAACCAAACCAAACCAAGATATTTGAAAATAAAAATAAAAATAAATTCTGACTAATATCACTTTATTTAATATATTTATTTTATGTCAACCTCGGTAGGTCATTTAATGCCACAAAAAAAAAACAAACCAAACCAAAATGTTTGGGGGGAAAAAAAAAAAAAAAAAAAAAGAAAGAAAAATAAATATAATTCTGTTTGATGTAATTTTTTTGTTCGATGCGCTGATGAAAGATACCTGAACAAGAGTTCTATTTCATTCTTATGATAATGCATTTTACACCTGAAGAAGGCCAGAGAATATACCGGCCGAAATGTCTAGAATAACAAAAGTACAGAATTTAATTATCTAAAAGAATCTTTTGAATGTAAATGGCCCTTGTGAAAACTATCAGCAAACAGAATAATTGGTCCGAATTTCCGACATGAGCAATTGTCAATAATTTTGATTTTTTGGACTATTGTCCTCATCTTTATTAAACACAACGTTCAGATCACTGTATCCTCGGGCCTTCAGACTAAGGTCAACAGGGAACACCTGAACAAGGCCCCAGGATATAGTATCCACGGACCTTGTTTAGGTGCTTCCTGTTTTCCTGAACAAAGCCTGAGGTTACAGCGGCCAGAACGTTGTGTTTATACATGCCACAATAAAGATGAGGACAACAGTCCGAAACATCAAAAATACAAACAAATGATGAGCAATTTTCATTACCATCTACAAATTTAGTTGGACTATTTTCCTTATCTTAGTGATTATCATATTCACAATGTTTCAGTCATAGGCTCCAGACTTCTTCAGGAATTTGTAACAATACTGGAGTGTACAATGACTGAAATGTTGTAACTATAATAACAACAACCAAGATGGGGATACTTGTCAGACTACATACGTTTATAATAAGAATAGTACTCTGTATTTTAGTTCAGTCTCTATAGCAGGTGTCCCTAATGCAAGAGGGTCTTTATGTTTTGAGGAAGAGGCACAATGGGGCAAAAATAGGTGTATGGGGAGCGGGGGGGGGGTCTGCAATTTCTGCCAGTTGTAATGCTAAGCTTTTATACAGCTAATAGGCTGTTAGTGGGGAGACCCTTTATTTATCAAAATGAATGTGTACGTTACATTAAATCTCTGGGAGTATTTGAAGGAGTACAAAGTCTGATTTAAATTAAAGTCATGCGATAAAAAAATTAAAAAAAAAATTATATGTGCAAGTTTTAGTAAAATATTGGTTAGGAAATTAGTTCCGATGCAGATGGTATGTTTTAGAAGCTTCCTCAAGTTTGTTTGCCTAAATTAAGATATTTAGTATCTGTCCCATAATAATTGTTACATTTAGTGTATGAATCTTATATACAATTGTAACAACTTTTATGGCTAGTTGGAATTACCAAGATTTTGTAATTAAAAAAAAAAAAAAATCAAATTGATATACAGTATTGGACAAAACTAAAAAAAAACTGAACCATTTTTTTTATTGTCACAGATTTTAATGAAGCTTCAATGGCTTAGACACACATAGGGAATGATTATTTTCCTTGATATTTGTTGTCAAAGACCCCTTAGTTGTAGCAAAAAGTCATTAACTCCAAATTAGGATATCAGGAAAATTCTAGGAAATTTCCTATCTTTTGTTATTTCTGAAAATTTCCTTTTTTAGGAAATTATGACTCTTCACCACAACTAAGGGAACTTTGACAAAAATAATAAAGGAAAATAATCACTTCCTATGTGTGTATAAACCATTGAAGTTTCATTGAAATTTGTGGCAATAATAAAAAAGGGTTAAGTCTTTTCACTGGTCCCCCTTTTTTTTTTTTTTCTTTCCTAAAAAAATGTTTTATTGAATACTGTAAATTCAAATCTTTAATTTGAACTTAGTGAAAAGAAATTAGATAAAAAAGATTTTTTTTTTTCTAAGTACAGAAATTTGAAACTGCTGATATCTTGATATTAAAAAGCTGTTAGAATTGGTAAGATAAGACTTTAAAAATTCAGAATAACAGAATTAAAAAAAACAAACATTTAGAATTGCTTTTAAGTACAAGGGTGAGAAATGGAGAGGATGAAGAGAGTTTTCTTAAATAATATCTATAAAAAAAAAAAAAAATTGCATAAACCATAAAGCATTAAAATTAATGTCTGGAGGAACTCTTCTTTGATTGAAAACAAAAAAAGCAAAAACACAAAAACTGATCATTTTCTTCTCTGGATTATTATCTATTGGATCAATAATGTACTGGTCAACTGCACTTTCAACACTTCAAAGACTTTTCTCCCTACCATCATTGGAAAATTTTATGAATGGACTATTAACAACTGCCTGAAATTCCTCACCATCTTTTAAACTTCTGTTGTAAGTTATTTAATTATTTATTTATTTTTTAAAAAATTTAATTCTTACCATAATTTTAATTTTAATTTTTCTTGTTTCGTTGAACCATTTTTGTTATGCTTTGGTTTGTGTTTGAACTCTTTGAATCTATAGCCCCTTGGCTTTCAGATACCTCGTACCTGAGCTCGCAAAAACCACAGAAACATCCAGTACAAAATATAATCAAATGGCAGAGCAGGGAACAGACATCTTTTTTATTTTATTTTAAGTTATCTTGTAAAGGGTTGTCATATTAACAACCCCCTCAATTTTTTTTTTTTTTATTAAACCCCTCCCCAATATTTTTTTTTGTACATTGTAAAAAACGTTGCTATATTAAACCAAAAACAAAAAAAAGATTTTTATTCTTTTTTTTTTTTTTTTTGTTAAATTACTTTTTTTTATGCTTTTGTTTCAATGTTTGATATATTGAACTCTTTGAACCTATAGATACCTTGAACCTTTCAGATACCTTGTAACCGAGCTCAAAAAAAGCTTTAAAAAAATCACAGAAAAATCTCATACTAATTATCAAATAGCACTGAATGGAACAGATGTCTTTTTATATTAAGCTATTATTATTACCCCCCACCCCAATTTTTTTGTAATTATCTTGTAAAAGATCTTTTTTATTATCCCGCCCCCTCCCCAATTTTTTTTGTATTTGAATTTATTCTTTTTTGATGAGTATTCAAAATTTTTTATTTAAACACAATTTTTTAATATTCATATTTTCATTTATTTGACCCTAACAGGGTACTATCATTCTGGATCAGAGTGGACCTGGGATGATGAAGGGTTACTCCACAGCCTAAAATATTGGGCTTATGGTGTCTAGTAAAATATCAGGGTTTGAAGGGTTGATCTATTTATAGAGTTTGGTAAAATGATCTTCTGGATTTAAAATTTCTTGATAATATACTTGCCTCACAATAAAACATTTTTCAAACCTATCTATCGCTTAATGGTTTTATTTATTAAGCAGCCCCCCACCCACCCACTGGTATAGCTCAATTGGTAGAGCGTCCGACTAGGAACCACAAGGTTTCTGGTTCGATACCAGCCCTCGCCAACTCTGTGTATGAGTAGCACAGGGATCTGTGCAGTAAAGTGAGGACCTGATGGTAGGTGTGACGCTCTGTCTCAGATGCCAAAACAATCTCCTCAGTCTAGCACTAGTGAAAAGGGGATAGACTCCCTCGTTTTCTGGCTGATACCAATTTTAGGCCACCCTGATGACTATTAAGTGATAGGTGGGTTTGAAAAATGCTTCATTGTGAGTCAACTATATCATTAGGCATTTGATTGAAAGTGTTTCTTACTTTGTTGTTGTCTCACCGCAAAAATTCACAAAGATATGAATCTAGTATATCTACTTGAATGCCATATTGCCTTGTTATTTAGTAGTATATCCCTATATATTGTAGTGGTGTTCAGTAAATTGTTATACCTTGTAAAATAAGACTATTAAGCGATAGATGGTTTGAAAAATGCTTTATTATGAGTCAACTATATCATTAAGGATTTGATTGAAAGTCTTACTTTCTTTGTTGTTGTCTCACCGCAAAAATTCACAAAGATATTAATCTAGTATATTTGCTTGAATGCCATACCGCTCTTTATTTTGTCTTCAGTTGGCAAAATAAATAAAAAATTCTTAATGATATACTTGATTTACTATAAATCATTTTTCAAACCTATCTATTGCTTAGTGGTCTTATTTTTTTAAAGTGTAACAATTTACTGAATATTGCTCCAACAAAACGATGAAGAAAGTTTAAGAGTGGCTTCAGTAACTAGTGTTAGGGGTTACAGTGATGCTGATTGCTTTTTTATTTAGTGCATCTTGGGACACATGTATTTGCTTTGGATGAGTCCCTGGAAAAATTTATGGGTCCTAACTAAAGCTTCTTGATAAATTGTAGGGTTTTTATTTATGATCTGGGGAAACAGCTAAAGTTGTCTAACTCCTACAGGGTGGCAAGTGGTTTGGTGTTTTAGGTTTAAAAGGTGACTGTGGTTATTCCTGGTGCGTGTTCCCTGGGTTTGCTTTTAACCCCATCTTATTTAGTGATTGGGCTGAAAAAGAATTCAAATAAAGAAGGAAGATACCAAGACAAAAGGTGGTTTTATGATTTAGGCTTTATTCACAGAAGAATAATTAAAGTTCCGATTACCGTCGAACTGGGAAGACAAGTCAACAAACGGTTGTAACTTAAATACAAACCCGAATAGTCACAAAGTCTACTGCAGAATGACAGGATATATATAAGACTCCACAATGTCATTCAAATCAAGCAGTCAATCAGAACTCAAGGAATGGAATGACCCAAATCACCCAAATTCATGAATGGGTCATTCTTGATTTCTATATATACTAACTGTCTTGGACACTGCTTAAGTTGTACTTAGCTGCTGTTATTCAAACTAACAGTAGACTTACTGACTTCAATAATAGCCACCATGTGGCAAGGAAATATCTCCCTAGCCAGTAGTAGTATCTAATCAGAGTTAAGGCCTATAGAAGGGGGAAAATATATGGGGCAAAATAGACCTTTGAATCAACAAGCTCCCGCCGAGGGGGAACCAAAAACAAGCGAGTTCTCCGTCTTCTCACAAGCCTGTTAGTCAACACATTCTTCGTCTAGCAGCTGGAAAATCCGTCGTCGTAGTCGAAATAATCTTTAGTAGTTCAAAATCACATTTCCTATTTAGTTTTGTTTCTATTCGACTAAAATCCATTTCTTTACTGAAAAGCGCTTCGTCGTCAACTGCTGCTGCTACAGCTGACTGCTGACTGCCCAGCGCTCGACTCACTTGTTATTTTATGGGCATATTAGCCAAACATCCGGGCACATCAGTCGAACCTCGCGTCCGTCCAGTGCCCAAAACGCATTTGGGAGGATGTGATGTCTTGCTCTTTTTCCTTTCTCGTTCTCCGTCACAAAGCCTTAGTCAGAATGGCCGAGGGATTCTCTTGGGGATTGGAAGTGGGTCCTTTTTCCCACACATGCTTGGAGGGTTCTTCCAGTGAAAGCTCATGAGAGTTTATTTTTTTATTTGAATTTTATTTTAATCCCCACCCTCCTACCTTGTAACCTATCCTGTGTAATTCATTTCTAAGAAACTATTGAAATGGTAAGGGAAGAAAAAAGAAAAACATTGTGATGCATGGATACGTCCTTTTAGATTTTTGTGCATCAGGGATGTGGGACACGTACCTATCAGCATCTGTGGGGTTATTATGTTTTTCTAGGCATCCATAGTTGTTTTTTTTGGTGATAGTTTCCCCCCAAATAATCTGCCATTTCTGCTGAGGTAAAACAAAAGATCACCAACAATACAAAGAATGAGTTTTATGGCGGCAAATAATTCTTGGAATGATATTTAAAGTATCTTTGTCTTTTACTGAGGGGCACCGCTTAACCGAGTTGAATCTAGAATTTCTATTTCGGTGTGTACCCAAGTCAGTCTATTTCGAAAAGACTGGCAAATTGTTACATAAAACACAATTCCATTCAGAGCTCTCAGCATGACTATCAACATCAGGGCTGTACTTACATGAAATACTTCCTATAAGAAACATTCTGATCTGTTAGTAAAATATGTAGTTGTTAGTATCTGCATATTAAAACAATTATAACTATCTAACTACTTATATCCTTGATATTTGGTAGGTGTCATACCCGGGCAGGAGGGAAGGGTAGGAGACTAAGCCAAGTGAAACCTTGCCTTCCCACCCACTTCACCTTTACACATGATCTTACTACACCAGTCAGCAGGTGAACTAGGTTATGAAATGTGATTCCTAGCACACCAGCTCTCCCTATTAATGTTACATTATGTGTTGCATAGCTTTCTATACTTCTCTTATTCTTTTAGTTATCTCCTCTGCCCTGTCGGCTGGGGCAGTAGAATACACCGACTGCACCTCTGCATATCGGTAAAATCCCCCCAATGGGGCCACTTGTTGGCTGCGGGTGGCGACCTGTGATGCTTAAGGACGGAATCCTAGTAGCTGAGCAGTTCCTGATATGCAACACTCGCTTTGGCCCTTGATTGGAGATTGGGTGGTTGGAGAGGCTCCTTCCAATAATTTGGCTGGTCACCTCCCAACCCTATTGCCGTTATGGCAAACCCCCCAACCCTTTTTATCATATGTGTATGTATATATATATATATACATGGAGTCGCATGGGCTAGTGGTTAGAGTCGTGGAAAATGGACTCGTCGATTCGAGTTCAATTCCTAGATGAAGCTGTTGGCATTTCACATAGCGCTAATACACTTGGGAAAGGTATGAATCCATATATTCTCCCTCCAGCTGTGGGTCAAATAGTAGGGCAGACTGGGCCCTTCAGCCTTGGGTAGGTAACCAGTCTAGGAGAGGGATAACTCTGAATTCAAAATTCCTGAGGTCGGTTGTTGATTGGGTTTGTGGCAACCCTTGATGCACCAATTCTTTCCTATCGACTGTGCCAAAAAGTGTGGAATGGTCCAACACAAGCCTTCACCACTATAAACAAATCACTATGTGGTGTTCATTGTGTGTATGAACCCTCATACGTCGAAAATCGACGGGAGAGTCCATTATATATACTAGAAAATATATGCACCCTCCGGGTGCAAGTATTTAAGTTTTAATGTAATAAAATATTGTATTAAATTAGAAAGGCTAATGAAACTAAATAAGAATACAGATAAAAAGATTTGAGACAGAGGGGGGTATAATAAAAGATTTGAAACAGAGGGAGTATAATAAAAAAATAGAACAACTGAAACTTACTCTTCCATCACTCTCGTCTTTCATTGTTATTTTTTTCTAATTTAAGTTTTTAGTTATAAGAGGAAGTAAAGAATAAAATGACAGTTATTTTATCTTGTTAATGGATTTCATTTAAGATTTATTGAAGAGACTTTTTCTTATATTCATTAAAATAAAACCAAACAGTTAGAAATCAATAATACTAAGCACATATTTATTAAATTCGATTTTTTAATATTAATATGCAAATTAGCCTTCCCGTTCACACTGTAAACCGCTATTTTGTTGTATATATAAGTATTATTGATTAGAAAAATCGAATTTAATAATAATGTGCTGTAGGTGAGTTAGTTGATTTGCTACTGTTTGGTTTTATTTAATGAATATTAAGAAAAAGTCTCTTCAATAAATCTTAAATGAATTCCATACTAACAAGTAAAGATAACTGTCGATTTTATTTCTTTACTTCCTCTTATAACTAAAAACTTAAATGAGATAAAAAATAACAATGAAAGACGAGAGTGATGGAAGAAGTAAGTTTCAGTTGTTCTAATTTTTTTATTATACTCGGCCTCTGTTCAAATCTTTTATTATACCCCTCTGGTCTCAAGATCTTTTTATTGTATTCTTAATTTAGTTTTCAATTAAGCCTTTCTATTTAATACAATATTGTTATTAACAATTAAAAGCTTAAATACGTGACACCGCGGAGGGTGCATATAATTTTCTAGTATAATATATAATGGGACTCTCCGCGTCGATTTCGACGTATGAGGGTTCATAGCCACAATGAACCACAGCATAGTGATTTGTTTATAGTGGTTGAACGCTTGTGTGACGTCAATTCCACACTTTTTGGCAGCAGTCGATAGGAAAGGGAATTGGTGGCATCAAGGGTTGCCTACAAACCCAATCAACAACCGACGCTCAGGAAATTTTGAATTCGAGTTATCCTCGTCCTAGACTGGGTTCATGCTACCCAAAGGCTGAAGGGCGCAGTCCTGCCCTACCTATTTGACCCCACAGCTGGAGGGAGAATATATGGATTCATACGCTATATTTCCCAAGTGTTAGTAGCGGCTATGCTGAGAATGCCACAGCTTCACTAGAATTGAACTCAGAATTCGACGAGTCCACCTTTTCCACGGACTCTAACCACTAAGCCCATGCGACTTCCAGTATATATATATATATAACATGACACATATGAATAAAAGGGTTGGGGGGTTTGCCATAACGGCAATAGGGTTGGGAGGTGACCAGCCAAATTATTGAAGGAGCCTCTCCAACCACCCAGATCTCAATCAAGGCCAAAGCGAGTGTTGGATATCGGAACTGCTCAGCTAGCTAGGATATCTGTCCTTAAGCATCACAGGTCGCGCCAAGCCCGCAGCCAACAAGTGGCCCCATTGGGGGGATTTTACCGATATGCAGAGGTGGCAGTCGGTGTATTCTACTGGCCCAGCCCACAGGGGCAGAGGAGATAACTAAAAGAATAAGAGAAGTATAGAAAGCTATGGCAAGCACATAATGTAACATTATAGGGAGAGCTGGTGTGCTAGGATCACATTTCATAACCTAAGTCAGCCTGCTGACTGGTGTAAGTAAGATCATGTGGTAAAGGTGAAGTGGGTGGGAAGGCAAGTTTCACGTTGGCTTAGTCTCCTACCCCTTCCCTCCTGCCCGGGGTATGAACACCTACCAAAATATCAAGGATAATAGAGTGTTAGATAGTTTATAAATTGTTTTTTGCAGATACAACAACTAACTATTTTACGTAACAGAAATCAGAAATGTTTTCTTATAGGAAGTATTTCATGTAAGTAGGGCAGCCTATGTTGTAGTGCATGCTGAGAGCTCTGATGGATTGTTGTTTTATGTAACAAATTTGCGCTAGTTCTTTTCGAAAATAGACTGATTGGGTAGCACACCGAAATAGAAATTCTAGATTCATCGGTTAAGCGGTGCCCCCTCAGTAAAAGATCAAAGATACTTTAAATATCATTCAAGAATTATTTGCCGCCATAAAACTCATTCTTTGTTATTGTTGGGGTGATCTTTTGTTTATCAGCAGGAATGGCAGATTATTTGGGGGGAAACGTATCACCAAAAAAAATCAACTATGGATGCCTAGAAAAACATAATAACCCCAACAAGATGGCTGATAGGTAGCGTGGTCCCACATCCCTGATGCACAAAAAGTGCTAAAAAAGGACGGGTATCCATGCATACATGTTTTTCTTTTTTCTTCCTTACCATTTCAATAGTTTCTTAAAAATGGAATTACACAGGATAGTTAGCAAGGTAGGAGGGTGGGGATTAAAAATAAAATTCAAAATAAAAAAATAAACTCATCATGAGGCTTTTCACCGGAAGAACCCTCCAAGCATGTGGGGAAAAAGGACCGCACTTCAATCCCCAAGAGAATCCCTCCGGCCATTCTGACTAAGGCTTTGTGACGGAGAACGAGAAAGGAAAAAGAGCAAGACATCACATCCTCCCAAATGCGTTTGGGCACTGGACGGACGCGAGGTTCGACTTGATGTGCCCGATGTTTTGGCTAATATGCCATAAAATAACAAAGTGAGTCGAGCGCTGGCAGTCAGCAGTCAGCTGTAAGCAGCAGCAGTTGACGACGAAGGCGCTTTTCAGTAAAGAAATATTTTAGTCGAATAGACAACAACTAAATAGGAAATGTGATTTTGAACTACTAAAGATTATTTCGACTACGACGACGGATTTTCCAGCTGCTAGACGAAGAATGTGTTGACTAACATGGGCTTGTGAGAAGACGGAGAACTCGCTTGTTTTTGGTTCCCCCTCGGCGGGAGCTTGTTGATTCAAAGGTCTATTTTGCCCATATATTTTCCCCCTTCTATAGGGCCTTAACTCTGATTAGATACTACTACTGGCTAGGGAGATATTTCCTTGCCACATGGTGGCTATTATTGAAGTCAGTAAAGTCTACTGTTAGTTTGAATAACAGCAGCTAAGTACAACTTAAGCAGTGTCCAAAGACAGTTGTATATATAGAATCAAGAATGACCCATTCATGAATTTGGGTGATTTGGGTCATTCCATTCCTTGAGTTTCTGATTACTGCTTGATTTGAATGACATTGTGAGTCTTATATATATCCTGTTCAGGCAGTAGACTTTGTGACTATTCGGGTTTGTATTTAAGTAGCAACCGTTTGTTGGCTTGTCTTCCCAGTTCGACGGTAATCGGAACTTTAATTATTCTTCTGTGATATAAAGCCTAAATCATAAACCACCTTTTTCTTGGTATCTTCTTCTTTATTTGAATTCTTTTTCAGGCCATCACTAAATAAGATGGGGTTAAAAGCAAAACCCAGGGAACACGCACCAGGAATACCACAGTCACCTTTTAAACCTAAAACACCAACCACTTGCCACCCTGTAGGAGTTAGACAAACTTTAGCTGTTTCCCAGATCATAAATAAAAACCCTACAATTTATCAAGAAGCTTTAAGTTAGGACCCATAAATTTTCCAGGGACTCATCCAAAGCAAATACATGTGTCCCAGAAGATGCACTAAATAAAAAAGCAATCAGCATCACTGTAAACCCCTAACACTAGTTACTGAAGCCACTCTTAAACTTTCTTCATGCGTTTGTTGAGCAATATTCAAGTAAAATTGTTAGCACTTTAAAAAAAAAAGACCACTAAGCAATAGATAGGTTTGAAAATGATTATAAGTAAATCAAGTATATCATTAAGAATTTTTTATTTATTTTGCCAACTGAAGACAAAATAAAAAGAGCGGTATGGCATTCAAGCAAATATACCTAGTTAATATCTTTGTGAATTTTTGCGGTGAGACAACAACAAAGAAATAAAGACTTTCAATCAAATCTTAATGATATAGTTGACTCATAATAAAGCATTTTTCAAACCATCTATCGCTTATAGTTCTTATTTACAAAGGTATAACAATTTACTGAACAACCACTACAATATATAGGGATATACTACTAAATAACAAGGCAATATGGCATCAAGTAGAATATACTAGATTCATATCTTTGTGATTTTTGCGGTGAGAACAACAAAGTAAGAAAACACTTTCAATCAAATGCCTAATGATATAGTTGACTCACAATGAAGCATTTTTCAAACCCACCTATCACTTAATAGTCATCAGGGTGGCCTAAAATTGTATACAGCCAGAAAACGAGGAGTCTATCCCCTTTTCACTAGTGCCTAGACTGAGGAGATTGTTTTGGGCATCTGAGACAGAGCGTCACACCTACCATCAGGTCCTCACTTACTGCACAGATCCCTGTGCTACTCATACACAGAGTTGGCGAGGGCTGGTATCGAAACCAAACCTTGTGGTTCCTAGTCGGACGCTCTACCAATTGAGCTATACCAGTGGGTGGGTGGGGGGCTGGCTTAGATAAATAAAACCATTAAGCGATAGATAGGTTTTTGAAAAATGTTTTATTGTGAGGCAAGTATATTAATCAAGAAATTTAAATCAGAAGATCATTTTTACAAACTCTATAAATAGATTCAACGCCTTCAAAACCCTGATATTTTACTAAGCACATAAGCAATATTTTAGGCTGTTGGAGTAACCCTTCATCATCCCAGGTCGCACTCTGATCCAGAATGATAGTACCCTGTTAGGGTCAAATAAATGAAATATGAATATTAAAAATTGGTGTTAATAAAAAATTTTGAATACTCATCAAAAAAGAATAAATTCAAATACAAAAAAATTGGGGGAGGGGGCGGGATAATAAAAAAGATCTTTTACAAGATAATTACAAAAAAATTGGGGTGGGGGGTAATAATAATAAGCTTAATAATAAAAAAGACATCTTGTTCCATTCAGTGCTATTTGATAATTAGTATGAGATTTTTCTGTGATTTTTATAAAGCTTTTTTGAGGCTCGTTACAAGGTATCTGAAAGGTTCAAGTATCTATAGGTTCAAGAGTTCAATATATCAAACATTGAAAACAAAAGCATAAAAAAAAGTAATTTATACAAAAAAAAAAAAAAAAAAAAGAATAAAAAATCTTTTGTTTTGGTTTAAAATAGCAACGTTTTTACAATGTAACAAAAAAAATATTGGGGAGCGGGTTTAAAATAAAAAAAAAAAAATTGAGGGGTTGTTAATATGACAACCCTTTACAAGATATATTAAATAAAAATAAAAAAGATGTCTGTTCCCTGCTCTGCCATTTATTATCATTTTGTACTGGATGTTTCTGTGGTTTTGCGAGCTAGGTACGAGGTATCTGAAAGCCAAGGGCTATAGATTCAAAAGAGTTCAAACACAAACCAAAGCATAAGCAAAATGGTTCAACGAAACAAGAAAATTAAAAATTAAAATTATGGTAAGAATTAATTTTTTTAAAATAAATAAATTTAAATAACTTACAACAGAAGTTTAAAAGATGGTGAGGAATTTCAGGCAGTTGTTAATAGTCCATTCATAAAATTTTCCAAAATGATGGTTAGGGAAGAAAAGTCTTTGAAGTGTTGAAAGTGGCAGTTGACCAGTACATTATTGATCCAATAGATAATAATCCAGAGAAGAATATGATCTAGTTTTTGTGTTTTGCTTTTTTTGTTTTCAATCAAAGAAGAGTTCCTCAGACATTAATTTTAATGCTTTATGGTTTATGCAATTTTTTTTTTTTTATAGATATTATTTAAGAATCTCTTCATCCTCTCCATTTCTCCCCTTGTAACTTAAGCAATTCTAAATGTTGTTTTTTTTAATTCTGTTATTCTGAATTTTTAAAGTCTTATCTTTCCAATTCTAAAGCAGCTTTTTAATATCAAGATATCAGGCAGTTTCAAATTTCTGTCTTAGAAAAAAAAAATCTTTTTTATCTAATTTTTTTCAACTAAGTTCAAAATTAAAGATTTGAAATTTACAGTATTCATAACATTTTTTAGAAAGAAAAAAAAAAAAGGGGGGGGGGAGACTGAACCATTTTTTTTTATTATTGCCAAACAAATTTCAATGAAACTTCAATGGTTTATACACACATAGGATGAATTATTTTCCTTATTATTTTTGTCAAAGTTTTCCCTTAGTTTGGTGAAGAAGTTCATAATTTCCTAAAAAGGAAATTTTCAAAGAAATAAACAAAAGATAGGAAATTTCCTAGAATTTCCTGATATCCTATTTGAGTTAATGACTTTTTGCTACAAACTAAGGGGTCTTTGACAACAATATCAGGAAATAATCATTCCCTATGTGTGTCTAAGCCATTGAAGCTTC
>CM042164.1:14114059-14136587 GCA_023376005.1 Doryteuthis pealeii | reverse complement strand
GATTACAGGGGGAGTAATTATGAATAATCACGGGGGTAATTTTTGATGGCTATGTTTAGGGGTTGGAGTGACACTGGGTGATGTTTGGTCCCCTAGTTGCTGCCTTGTCTTCCCAGTTCGAGGGTAATTGGACTTTAATTATTCTTCAACGCTAATACAAACAATTCAGGAGCCGGAGTCCCTAAGGTGGTGTGATGCTGAAATCCAGTATTACCCATCAACTCCTGCAACACTGCCGTTGCCAAACCGCATTGGTATCTTACCTTTCCTTTGGACCACAGCGGCAGTGTGGAGAGGGGGGATTTGCTGCATGGGCAACAGGTTATCATCCATATGAACCCGCCCAGGCTATGTAGTTTGAAAACAAAAAAAAAAAAGAAAATGAAAAAAAAGTAAACAAATGAACGAAAAAACAGAAAACAAAAAAGAGAAAAAAAAACTTTGACAGTACTCCATCGTCTCCCGTAGACGGAAGGCTGCTAACAAATTAATGCTATGTGGAATGCAAACAACCTTGTCTGTAGAATAATCATACTATTTTCAATTACCGTCGAATTGGTAAGACAAGGCAGCGAGCAGTGGTAACCCAATACGAATCTGTTTTGCTGCAAACACTACTGCAAAATACCAGGTTATTTATGAGGCTTCCTAACATCATAGAAACCTACCTACAATAAGCAAAGTTTGAATGGATATTTCATATTTACATAAACTAGCACAAACATGCTCCCTCCAAGAACAAGTATTTAAGTTTTAATATAATTAGATATTATTGAGAATTCTGAGGTATGGGGGTTATCGTCCTTGTCTACGAGCCTCTGTTTCAAAACAACCAATCACAGGCTAGAATACTTTGGTGGCAAACCCAAAGTGTGAAACTCTTCCTTTTTCTGCTCGACCAGCATCGAAGACGGACCACAACTTGAATGTCTCTCATATCCAGCATTACGACAGATAAGCCGTAGCAGGGGATCCAATAATTCACCCTACCTCAGGATTTAGCTAAGTTTTTTTACAAATTACATACATTTGTGCAGACGCACTAAAAGTTTGCAACCTTATAGTTATATATATATATATTCTGTAATACACGTATTTATTCCTATTTCAAGTTGTTCGTTTTATTCTTAACTCCTGACCTGTCTGTCACCATTCGTGGTTAAAACTTTATACTTTTCAAACTTTTAATCCGTCTGCACAAAAACTAATGAAATACATTTAATTAGCAAGAATATGTGCGTAAGTATTTAAGTTTTAATGTTATGAAATATATTCAATTAGAAAGAATAACAAAATTAAATAAGAACACATATAAAAAGGTTACACTTATTTCAATTATATTTTAATTAGTTTCTAAATAAAAATCATTCATAGGATTGATTTTAATAAATTGGAGAATAAAACAATAATATTACAGATCAATAGCTCCAAGTAATTATTTATTAAACCTGCAGTATTCAGATGATACAGCTTTTGTCAGCTCTTCACCAGATGGACTACAGCGCATCATCAATGCTGTAGTTGAAGCCTACACTCGATCAGGGTTTGCCATCAATGTTCAGAAAACAGAAGTTCTCAACATGTGTCAACCTCCGATTCTTAAACTCCTCATTAACCACCAGCCACTGAAAAATGTAGAGGAATTCACTTACCTGGAATCTATATTAAACAACACAAATGATCTCACAAATGAAGTGCAAATATTTTCTTAAATAAGAACACATATATAAAGATTACAATTATTTTAATTATATTTTAATTGGTTTCTATATAAAATCATTCATAGGATTAATTTTAATAAGTTGGAGAATAAAACAATAATATTAGAGATCAATAGCTCCAGGTAATTATTTATTAAACCCACTTTTGTTAAAATCTGTATGCAAATTAACCTCACCAATATTATGTAAACCTTTATTTGTTACTGATATATAAAACACATTAATAACATGGGCTGTAAATCAGATTTTAATCGAGACATTGTTAATAAATAAGATTTATTCTATGTATCAATTAAGGATTTTGACATAAATCAAGTCCTCATTGATAAACTTATGCAATTCCTGAGGGTATTGTGGTGTAAGCAGTGACATAGTTTCGGTTACAAACAAACAGACACCAAATCTACATTATAATACTATTGAAGTAAGTCAGTCAGTCAGTCTACTATTGGTTTGAACAATGTGACTGGCCAAGCACAACTGAACCAGTGTCAAGACAACTGGTACTTATGGGAATTCAGAACAGTCCACTCAAGCATTTGGGTGATTCCATTCCCTGAGTCCTGATTGGCTGCTTAGTTTGTATGATCCTCTGAGGCTCCATAAATCCTGCCATTTTGCAGTAGTGTTTGCAGCAAACCAGAATCGTATTTCAGTTATGACTGCTTGCTGTCTTGTCTTGCCAATTCAACGGTAATTGGACTTAGTATTATTCTATAAATACTAAATTTCATCAAGGTGATGCTATTGTATACCTACTTCTGCAAACCCCTGTATATTTTCTTTAAATTTTTTACATACCTGGGTTTAATTAAATTTGTTTCTATACAAAAAGATTCTATAGAACACATTAGAAGCTAAAAATGTCGGTTCGTTCAGATCCACTTTATTGCTTTTTACTAAGATATTGCAAATATGTAAATACAAGTAATGCCATTTTGTTTAGGACAGGTATAATTACCAACACAGGAACATTTATCATACATCAAAATGAAGCTGGTCCTCTGTGGATCACATCCCTACTTCTCCACATAGTCACCGTATCTCTCAATAACAATGTTCCTCTTATGAATGAGAACATGTATCCCTGCCCAGTAAAATTCTGTTGATTGTTCTTTGAGCCACTTCTTCACTACAGATTTCACTTCCTCATCACTGGAATAATGTTTGCCTCTCAAACTTTCTTTCATGGCGCCGAAGAGATGATAGTCTGATGGTACTAAATATGGTGAGTAAGGATGCTGCGGTAAAGTTGTCCACCCAAATGAGGCGATTTTCTCCTTTGTCCTGATGCCTGTGTGTGGTCAAGCATTGTCATGCAGAAGGAGGTTATTGTCGATTGGCAAGTTGGGTCTTACTCATCGGATTCTTGCTCTGAGCCTCATTAGGGTCTCAATGAAGGCCTTAGTTTTATAAAAAGAACTTCACATGAAATATTTTAAAAAATAGCATTACTTTTTGACTCACCCTCGGAATTAATTCTATAAATTTCATTAATACAAATTTTTATCTCTTTTCTTATATATATATATATATATATATATATCAAACCCTCCGCACGTGCAGGATGTGACACAAGGTCAATTTCTTAAGCGGTGTTCAGCAGATTTGAATTCAGAGTTTTCCTTCTCCTAGACTGGTTGCCTAACCAAGGTTAAAGAGCCCAGTCTGCCCTACTATTTACCCATAGCTGGAGGGAGAGTAGGATTCATACCTTTCCGATGGGTATTAGCGCTAAGTGAAATGCAATTACCACGTCCAGGATTTGAACTCAGGGCGACGAGTCCATTTCCCATGACTTTAACCATTACACCACGTACTTCTCTTTTCTTATAGTTGGTTACTTGGATTTTATGGCATGTCAACCAGCCCTGTCGGTGGGGCTTTAGAATACACCAACTGCACCTCTGCAGAGGGGTAAGACCCCTCCCCATGGGGTCACCTGTTATCTGTGAGTGGCGACTTGTAATGCTTAAGGATGGAATTATTGTGGCTGAGCAGTCCATGACATGTAACACTAAACTTTGACCCTTACTTAGGCTTGATGGCTGGTTAAAGAGGCCCCCTCTAATCAATCAGCATGTATCCCTGCCCCATAAACTTCTACTGACTGTTCTTTGAGCCACTGATAGGGCCCCATCATAGTTTTAATAGATCAAACAAAAGTATTAAAAGATGTTTTTAAAAAAAATACTCAACAAGTATGAGTAAAACAAAATGTCTTTGGCATAAAATAACCCAACAAGGGTTGACATGCCGTAAAATCCAACCAATCAACCAATCTTAAAATAAAATAAGTATTAGCAAAGCATGGTCGGCCACAAATAGATTATCAGTCATATGGAGGTCCAATCTACCTGACAAGCTAAAGTGACAGTTCTTCCAGGCTGTGGTTGTGTCGGTGCTGCGATATGATTGCACCATGTGGACCCTAACAAAGCGCCTTGAGAATAAGATAGATGGGAGCTGCGCAAGAATGCTGCGCGCAGTCTTGAACAAGTCATGGAAGCAGCACCCCACAAAGAAACAGCTGTATGGTCATCTGCCCCCCCTCTCACAAACTATCCGAGTGAGACGGACAAGACATGCAGGACACTGCTGGAGAAGCAAGGATGAACTCATGAGTGACGTTCTCCTGTGAAAGCCAACACATGGACATACAAGAGTGGGGCGCCCAGCAAGTACGTACATTGACCAGCTATGTGAGGATGCTGGCTGCTACGCAGAGGAGCTCCCAGGTGCAATGAATGATAGGGAAGGTTGGTGAAGGATTGTCATGGATACCCGTGCTGTATACACGACATGATGATGATGATGATGTCTTCAGCATTAAATAACCCAACAAGGGTTAACATGCCGTAAAATCCAACCAATCGTAAAGTAAAATAAGTATTTATGTCTTCAGCATAAAATAACCCAACAAGGGTTGACATGCCGTAAAATCCAACCAACCATCATAAGAATCTCGGCTTTCTGATATTTTATAGCTTGATCTACTTCTTTTTAAAAAAGTACTCGTTGCTCTCTGGTAGGCGGGAATGAATGTTCCTGGCACTGAGAGCAAGCTGAACTTCCATGTTAAGTATTAAGGAAGGCAAGAATGTCACAGAAATTCTTTTGTAGCCTTGCCTTACCCCACTTAACTTCCATCCCAAATATTCGCACCACTTTGGGTTTAATTAATTTTAACATTTTTCTATTTATTTTTCAAAAGGCCTATTGTCTCAAATTCCCCGGTGAACTCAGTGTGAAATATTGGGCTTATAGTGTATAGTAAAATAGGACATGTAAATCTGATAATTTTATCAGATTTATAGAGTAAAGATGGCGGAGTGGCCTATTGTCTGTATCAGCCGGACACTGAGGGAGTCTGTCCCCTTTTTACTTGTGCTAGACCAGGGAGATCGATTTTGCATCTGAGGTGGAGCACAACACCTACCATCAGCTCCACACTTTACCATAGATTCAATCTGTGCCAGTCATATGCTGAGTTGGCGAGGGCTGGTATCGGACTAGGAATCTTATGTGGATGCCCTACCGACTCAGCCTTAAATATTGGGCTAATGGGTTTGAATGACTAACAGAATACTAACCAAATAAGTACCTTGGACAAGCTCTGGTTAATATAGGGGCATATCTTTCAGTTGTAAGAATTTATTTGCTAATACTTGATATTTAAGAAGATTTACCAGTATGCATTTACCCAACCCCTCCATATGAGCAGGATGTGACACAAGATCTATTTTTTCGTATATATATATATATATATATATGGGAGAAATATGAGGAGGTTAATCTGACAATATCTTCAGGACACAAATATAGTTCTTGCTTCAATGAAGGGCATTTTCAAAATGGTGAAAACAGTAGGTTGTCAGTAGGGGGAGGGGTGGTTGGGGGGTGGGTAGTGGATTTTCTTCTCTCTAGATGGGGAGTGTTTATATGGTGAGGCAGGTGTTGGTCTTTTGAAAGAGAGATATCTCGAAAATTCAAGAATTAAATACAGGTTAACACACAACATCATTGTTACCGTATTATTATTTTTTCTTTACACCTGCATTGTGATAGCCTTCTAAATCAACCTCCTAACCAATATATATATATATATATATGTGCGTGTGTGTGTGTACATATTATAAATATTAATTACAAATGAAATACTCTGACAAATAAATCAAATCTTCTTTCCAGTCAAGAGAAGTGGATAAACATTTTGTCTTATAATCTAACAAAAAATGAATAAATAAAAACCTGATATTTAAACTTTTTTTCTTTCTTTTCAACAGTAGTTTCATAACATCTTAGGTCACTGCACCTTTTTCTAGTAAAAAAGAACCCACCATGGTTGACTGATTTTAAATCACAAGTAGTTTTTTTTTAGTTGCATTAAGTCAAACTGTTCTACATTGTCAAATTGTTAAAACTAGTAATAAAATAAATGACTTTTAAAGAATGATGATGAGAATAAAACATTTTAATAGAGTTGATAAAAGTCAAATTTAATTTATACAGAGTGCGGCAGAAATACCTCCCATAATTTAATCTATCACCTGCGTGGTGCAAGTGAACTTAGGCAAATGGTAAAGGTAGCTCCATCTAGATGATGTTTTACCATTTTTTAATTTTTTGCTAGATACAATTAAAAATTTTTTTTTTTTTTGTAAATTGAAATAGATCACTAAGTAGGCCTGAGCCTATTCTAGTAGTGACCAGGTTTAAATTCAGAGTTTTTCTTCTCCTAGACTGGTTGCCTAACCAAGGTTAAAGAGCCCAGTGAAATAGATCACTAAGTAGGCCTGAGCCTATTCTAGTAGTGACCAGGTTTGAATTCAGAGTTTTTCTTCTCATGGACTGTTTGCCTAACCAAGGTTAACCGTGCAGCGGCAGCTTGCAGTCTTCCGGTTAACGCTGGAGAGTTTAATAATAGCGTCGATCCCAGAGGCTGGGTTTATTGCCCAGCGCCTGAGGCACCCCCTTGAGGGGAATGCTGAAGGGGATTGACGCAATTTTTGTTTTTTCCCACCCATGAGCTTTGGCTTGTGGGTGGGCCCACATTAAAACGAGGCCTTGTGCCCAACCCATACAAGTGGGGCATTAGGCAAATACCCCCCTCTAACCAAGGTTAAAGAGTCCAGTCTGCCCTACTATTTACCCATAGCTGGAAGGAGAATAGTTGGATTCATACCATTCCCAAGGGTATCAGCGCTATGTGAACCGTGGCTTCATCCAGGAATTGAACTTGGGTCGCCGAGTCCAATTCCTGGACAAAGCCACAGTTCACAATTTGATCAGTTATGATTATGGCTTGGACCGGTGCACATTGTGCGTTTGCTGTTGAATTTTTTTTTGTTTGCTGGTGAATCTGTAATTACAACCAGGGTTGATTAGTTGAATTTAACGGCATGTCAATCCTTGTTGGGTTATTTCATGTCAAAGACATTTTGTTTTATTCATTCTTGTTGGGTTTTCAAACTCAATTCTTTTTTTAAAAACACATTTTTTAATACTCCTTTTTTTATCTATTTAACCCATAGATGGGACCCTAACAGGTACTACCACTCTGGATCAGGGTGGTCCTGGGAGTAATGGCAATAAAGGGATACTCCACATTCCTCACAGTTCCAGAATTAGATCTTCACCATTGGATGCAGTTTAATGTCATACCCAGGACACTAAGGCCCTCAGCCACCACCTTCTAGGACATATATAATAAAAAGGGTCGGGTAGATGCCATAAGGGCAATAGGGTTGGGACAATCATATAGGAGCTAGGGCTTGAGGGGGCACCTCTGATTGCCCATTTAGCCTAAGTAAGGGCCAAAGCAGAATGTTGCATGTCTTGAACTGCTCAGCATATATATATATATATATATATATATATATATATATATTATATATATGTGGAGAAAAGTAGACAAACACGGGATGTTATGGAAACTGGATGTCTATTGTCGACGATGCAACATTTTGGTCATTTAGACCTTCTTCAGGACGAATATAATTCTTGCTTCAATGAAGGACATTTTCAAAATGGTGAGAACAGTAGGTTGTCAGTAGGGGCAAAAAAACTCACACATATACAACTAATGACAAATCCAGTTTCCAAACACACATATATATAAAAGACAATTAAAACAGACATACACACATACACATACTCATTCATCTTGACCCACCCACATCATCAAACATTCTTGACCCACACCTGCATCAGCATATAAACACTCCCCATCTAGAGAGAAGAAAATCCACTACCCACCCCTGCCCCTACTGGCAACCTACTGTTCTCACCATTTTGAAAATGTCCTTCATTGAAGCAAGAATTATATTCGTCCTGAAGAAGGTCTAAATGACCGAAACGTTGCATCGTCGACAATAAACATCCAGTTTCCATAACATCCCGTGTTTGTCTACTTTTCTCCACACACATATATATATATATAACAAATAAAATACCCTGACAAATAAATCAACTTTGGTTTCTAGTAAGAGATAGTTTTTATATATATATAATATATATATATATCATCATGATGCCGCACTGTTAGCACGGATATCCATGACAATCTCTCTCCATCCGTCCCTATCACTCATCATTTTCATTATATATATATATATATATATATATATATATATAACTATCCCTTACTAGAAACCAGAGTTGATTTATTTGTCATTTTTATTTGTATTAATATATATATATATGCTTAATTGAAGTTGTACCTAATTTTGAAAGTTAATTAATAATGAATTAATTAGGCGGGCATACCTATTCAAATGTAAGGCATGTAGGTATGCCCGCCTAATTCATTAATTATTAATTAATTAACTTTCAAAATTAGGTACGACTTCAATTAAGCACATATTCTCCCAAAAATTGTCATCTAAAAAAGCCATATCAAAACACATCGCTTGTGTATTTACTTCTCATATATATATGTATATATATATATATATATTTTTTTTTTTTTCCAGGCAAAAGTTTGTGTTGTGTAATTACAAACTATAAAGCTGGGAGTTTTTTTTATACTGTCAGAGTTTAGAAATAAAAATAGGATAGCTCTAGGTAATACTATTGAGCAGTTTAAAGTTACATATATTATAAAGAATCAGAATTATCCTGATGATCCATTAGGAAAAACCTAAGTAGATATTCTCTGACTCACTAGGCTTACTTATATATATATATATATGAAGTTAAGTAAACAAACAGATGTGTTTATTTTTTATATGGCTTTAAGCCGACAATTTTTGGAGGATATGTGCTTAATTGAAGTCATACCTAATTTTGAAAATTAATTAGTTAATAATTAATGAATTTAGGCAGGCATATATGTTCAAATGTAAGGCTAAACGAATTGACATTTTCTCGATTTGTTTAGCCTTACATTTGAACATATATGCCCGCCTAAATTCATTAATTATTAACTAATTAATTTTCAAAAATTAGGTATGACTTCAATTAAGCGCATATCCTCCAAATATATATATATATATATATATATATATATATATATATATGGTGATTGCCACTTCTTCAGTTTGATAGGTGACCATTTAAGCAATAAAAAGTACTGTAAGCAACCTAATTTCATAATGACTTGATTCGATGTTAAATGACCCAAAAAGTGTTGATATGCCATAAAACAAAACAACCAGCCATTTCTCCAGAGATCTGTTCAGTCACTCGTGACCTCACTGAACTGTGTTGCTGTTTGATCAACAATGCAGTGACGTTAGACGGGCCATGGGCCATGACACATATACAGAAGAAGTTTACAGTGCTCGATTGTGAACTTGTAAATGACTCCGATTCATACGGCTGTGTGCTTCCAGCATGTCAAGTCTGCACATGTCATCATTCCTCTATTGCCATGAGACTTGTAGAAATATCTATACATTTTAATGGCCATATAATTAAATTATAAGCAAAAAAATAGTACCGCCCTGTCAGTTCATGACTTGCAATGCTCCACTTTGGCCCTATCTTGGGCTAGACAGGCAATCGGAGAGGCCCCCTCCGATCAATCGGCTGGTCACGTAAAGCCCTAGCACCTATATGATTTTCCCAACCCTATTGCCCTTATGGCAAGCCCCAACCCCTTTTTATCATATGGGTGCTAGAAGGCGGTGACTGCGGGTCTACATGTCCTGGGGATGACGTTAAACTCTATCTGATGGTGAGGTTCCACTTTTGGAGGTTTGGGGAATGTGGAGCACCCCTTCATCACCATTGCTCCCTGGTCCACTCTGACCCGGAGTCGTAGTACCTGTTAGGGTCCCATCTATGGGTTAAATAGAAAAACATGAGTTTATAAACAAAATTGTATTATCCATTAAAAATGAATTTATTTCATAACTTTGTCGGCATTAAATAACCCACTGAGGTTGAAAAGCCGTAAAACAAACCAAACCAAACCAATAGTATTTGACTGAATTTTTAGGATGAGGATTGATAATTTGTATTGTATATATAACTGGGTGCAAAAAACCCTTCAACCTCCAGATGATTACAACTGTATTAACTCAACCATATAATGTCTGTTGCACCAAGTGTGTCCAACTAGTGTTTAGCAAGTTACTTAATCTTAAAGACACACAAATACACAAAGTGCATGGTGTAATTGTGAGAGTCATAGGAATTGGACACATCAACCCAAAGTCAAATATCTGGACAAGGCTGTTTAGCGCTAATACCCTTGGGAAAGGTATGCATCCAACTACTCTCCCTTCAGCTATAAAGGTAATAGTAGGGCAGACTAGGCTCTTCAACCTTGTTTAAGTAACCAGTCTAGAAAAATGAAAACTCTGAATTCAAACCTGTTAAACTCCGCTTAAGAAATTGACTGTGTCGCACTTGCTTGTGCGGAAGGGTTGGTAAATATATATACCATTTCAAATAAGTGAAAATATTTCCCTCCAGCTACGAATAAATAGTAAGACCGTCTAGGTTTTTTAGGTTGATTTGGCTCCATCCAACCAATTAACCCAATGTGAACAGGTGAAAATCCTCTTTGCAGCGCCATGTAGAGATTCGTGGAGTGATCAGTATCCAGCTGTGTTGCAGGCTGAATCTTGAAGAATAATTAAAGTTCCAATTACCGTCGAACTGGGAAGACAAGGCAACAAACGATTGTAACTTAAATACAAACCCGAATGTCACAAAGTCTACTGCAGAATGACAGGATATTTATAAGACTCCACAATGTCATTCAAATCAAGCAGCCAATCAGAACTCAAGGAATGGATTGACCCAAATCACCCAAATTCATGAATGGGTCATTCTTGATTTCTATATATACCAACTGTCTTGGACACTGCTTAAGTTGTACTTACAGACTTTTTGCTTTCGAACCTTGAAAAGACTGAAAGACAGTCGGCGGTCCTATACAATAGTAGAGGGAAAGGGGGTAACCAAAATGGCCCACAATTTTGTTTTGTTACACCTTTCAGTTTCTTGGGAATCTTTAGTTTTTTGTTACCCCAACCCCTCCATCTCCCTTAAATCATACGAAGCGAACATACGCTTAAAATCCTAAATCATTTGAAAGGAAAATTTTAAGTAGGATAAAGCCATAGAGCGAAAGTGGTATTTTGGTGCAAGTAGGCTGTGCAAGGAGAGAATGCCAGGTTTATTTTTGAATGGATCGGTCGGTGAATGAACCTAGCTAAATAGATCCATGTAGTGGTATGACCAGCTTTGTTACCCTCCCCCCAAACTAAACCTTCCGGCTATATGCCGAGTCGTGATGTCACACTCATGTATTCACTTCTTATTTTTTGAATAAAGAATTTGGAGTGAGTACATGAGTACAGACTTACTGACTTCAATAAATCAGTTCTCAGAATTCGGACTTAGTAGGTTGGGCTGTAGTAGGAGTGACAGTGACTTACTAGTAGCCAAACATATTCACTGCCTTGCGTGTCGATCTACTTTCTGAAAGCCGTTCACAAAACTGCCATTTTTTTATGCTACAGACTTATTTACATAAGATAGCAGCGAGTCATTTTAAAAACAGGTGAGTGACGTGGGGTGGCAGTTTGCTCACAGGAATTGAATACACACACGTCAAAGGACTTGAAACACGATTGCAGTCGTTATTTCGTGTTTTGTGTGGTGGAGTGGATTTACAAGAGTATCGTAGCAGCTTACATAATTTTGTTTTTGTAAACCAGACAGACATGTTGTTACTGTTACTGTTACAACCTGGATCGCTTGATCTTGCTCTATCCAACCAATTAACCTATTCTAACTAACAGGTTCGAATCCTGTTTGCAGCGCCATGTAGAGATTCGTGGAGCGGATCAGAATCCAGCTGTGTTGCAAGCTGAATCTGTTCTCAGAATCCAGACTTAGTTGGTTGGGCTATTCAACTTGTGTATTTAGGCAAGTTCACTTCCTGCATTCTCATTGGCTACTAGTTTCAAGGTGGACACTTTCATCCATATATGCTTAACACTTGACTGTGTTCTGGCAGTTTGTACAGTGTATTCGGTTACATTGTCTCTTTTTTTTGTCTGGTGACTGGACGCTAGTCACAGCCTTCCTGTGAAGGTGAGTATGATGTTGATCCTACAGACACATCAAAATTTTCCTACGTTATCTGGACTATTGTCCCCATCTTCATTGTTATTTATACAACGTTTCGGCCGATATGCCCTCCGGCCTTCTTCAGGTATTTCTTGTCGGACTTGGGAACCTTCTTTTCGAACTCGGGAACTTTCTTGTCGTAATCGGGAGTCATCACGGAACTTTGAACCTAACCCTTTATTTATTCCACGGGGGTATCCTGTTCTAATTCCGCTAACCATAGCTGGGGTAGGAGTTGTGTTCGAAGAATAATTAAAGTTCCAATTACTGTCAAACTGGGAAGACAAGGCAACAAATGGTTGTAACTTAAATACAAACCCGAATGTCACAAAGTCTACTGCAGAATGAGTATTTAAAGTGAGCACACTCGTGCACTCACTCCAAATAAACTTTTTATTTATTTAGAAGTGAGATACAACGAGTGTGAACACGACTCGGCATATAGCCGGAAGTTTGGTTTTTGGGGGTGGGTTATAAAACTGGTCATACAACTACACTGATCTTCTATACCCAAAACATTCTTATATTAAAAATCGAATTATACTTTATTTTGTGATTTTTTTGAAAGACCCCCCTCATAGCAGCTAGCGTTGAATTTGTACATCTCTACATTGTAAAATTATTATTACCAAAGATATATAAGAAGTAAAGTCGTGGGCGGCCTAATGTCGATATCTAGCCAACACGAGTCTATCATCCTGTCACTTAAGCTGCGTAGACCAAGGATATTTGACGTCACACGTACCGCACAAATCCCGTTGCACTCATGCGCTGGAGTGGCGAGGCCGGTATCGAACCAAGAACCTTGGGTATTCTAGCTGAACCGCTCTTACCGACTGAGCTAAACCGGCCCCTAGAATGTGCTGATCAACACAACCTCCTGTTTATGTTTTCTGTTTGCAACTTTATTCATAATTCTATTCAGGATTAACTTTTATCACACGGTAAGTTGCCGCCATTTCGCGCACATAAACACTTAAAAAAAAACGAATTAAAAGACCTAATCGATTATTTAAGGTTAAATTTAAATTTCAGACGAAAAATAGATACATAATCAGCATCAGTAAAAAAAAAAAAAAAAAAAAAAAACAAAAAAAAAAAAGAATAACTATATACAAAAAATTACTCATGTGATATTTTATTCAAAGGGGTAACATCCATTTTTTTGTTCCCAACCGAAAAAAAACAAAAAAAAAAAAAACAAACAATTAATAAGACTGCTTGTTGTTTTTTTTGTTTAGTTTTTTACTTAACAATAAAATCTGCGCGCGTAAATTCGTGAATATATGATAGCCACGACGTAACAATTCACTAACACCCTTGATTGATAAACAAAAAGTTACCCAAAAATCAAGGAGTTATCAGTTTTTAATGAAATGTTAAGTGTGATGAATTTTATAATGCAATCGTTACTTTATTACAAAACATGCAGATTTCTTGCGCCCCCACCTTTGGAGGATTAAAACACTCAGAATTTGGCTATGTCTTTATTTACTAAAATTAATATAACCGATATTAGAATTAATTTATTTTGAATTACAATGAATGTATTAAATTAAAGATAGTTATAAACTATAAATAGTTAACATATCTTTCTTTTAATTCTGATCGTTTTTCAAACTGATTATTATACGCGTCAAGGAAACAAATCGAAATTCTTTAAAATAAATATTGCTGTTAGCTCCATCCATATGAGCCTTAAAGCAACCAATGTTTATACCCTAATTATAGATAAAAATTATTTAAATATAATGCGTATAAATTTAAGTTTAAAATTTTCATATTTTAGATTCTAAAAAATAAATATTCATTTAATAACAAGTATTTAGTAGGCTGATGTATATATTATAGAGAAATCTTAGTTTAAAAACTTTTTAGACAGAACAAAATATTGATGTATAATTTTTTCACAGATAATCTAAAATCATTTATATTTAGCTATGCTCGTTTTTCGCTCACCCTGCTAATAAGAGTAAATCATAGGAAATTCTTCCAACAAAATAAACTAATAATCTGATTTTAATAAAAACTTTTGGTATATAAAATTAAAACAGTTTTTGTTTCGCGCATTGACCCCTTGTAATTTTTTGTTTTTTTGTTTTGTTTGCAAGAATTAATTTTACATTTTTGGAAAATTAATCAAATGACGGAAACATATGTATAATAAAAAAATTTTAAAAAATTAAAAAAGTCGATACTCTAATTTTTTCCGGTAGATTTCTTTACATTTTGGAAATTTAAAGTCTCGGATAAGAAAAAATTATCCATTTTCGTTTTGGTTTTGTTTTTTGTTTTGTTTGCCTTTTAAGCCTTAGCTTATTTTCGAAGGAATTTTAGGACCATATACCTTTTAGCACCCCTTTTTGATCTCGATCAGAAGGACACGTTTTTCATTACATCGTCATATCGGTGGGTTAACAGACGATTTTAGAAGGAGTGTTTTTAATGGTAAAACTAACCCAAACCCTAATCCCTAACCCCTAACAAACAACTGGATATTGACGGTTGTAAATGAAAAACACGTCATTCTGAATCGAGATCAAAAAAGGGTGCCTAATGGTCATATGGTCCGAATTTTATATTAAAAGTCCCAGCTGTCAACTATGTTTATTATTTTTTAGGGATTTTTAAAAATTTATAAAATATAAAATAAATACTCCCATTCATTGGAAGGCAAAGGCGTATTTTTTATTAAAGAAAATATGTATTTAAAATATGTAGCAAAAATAATGAAATTCCATTTCATAGATATTGTAATTATGGACAGATAGGTATATCTCGTCATGATGTAATGGTTAACTGACCTTCTTGTTATTGAGTAATTAGTTTAAATTCTCACTGGTCATCCCATTCTTGTGGCCTTAAACTAATCAACGATAATTACTATGAGACATGTTAGGGATGATAACGCTAACATTCAAGATGAACAAAAACTAAAAACAATAGAAGGAATGAACTGAACAAAAAACTAAGGTTAAATTTTGGTTGTCACGTACGAAATTATGTCTCGAGATATTTGTTCCGCTTTACAAGAATCCAAATTTTTATTCCATATCAAATGAACAACAAACATTGAATTATCTCTTTGCACATGTTTGATACAGAGATTTTTTTAACCGTAAGAAGAGAAATTTATCTACTTTTATGTTGCAATTTAAGGAGTAAATTTTGGATTAGTCGAAGAAAGATTACTTAGTTTGTTTTCCGATTACTTGAGTATGAGATTTTTAAAAAAAAGTCAAACTCTCAGACAAAAAAAGATTATAAGAAAAATTAAGATTTTCGAATAGCACCTCCTTTTAATGCTTCTTTATTTATTTTTATTTATTTAATCAGCAAATTTATTGTTTTGTACCACAACAAGTAGTAATGATTAGATATTTCAAAATAGAATCGTTTCCTGTGTCTTTACAACTTACATTATTTTTTTTGTATATTTTTCATATAAATTTATTATTTAAGATAAGTCTATAATTTTCACACTTGTCATAAATTTGCTTTATCTCCATTTTTCTTATTAGAAAACTAGACATTTCTTACATCTTTCTTTAAGAGAGTTACATGTAATATCAGTAAAGTAAGCATTCGTTTATGTTTATTAAATAAATCTTTTTTTCTTTTTCTTTTTTTTTTTTAAATTCAATATCTCACTACCCGGTGATGATGTAACTTCTATTTTTCTTCACGATAAAATTATTTGATTTTTTGATAAAGGCATCTAATTGATTGATTTTAAAAAAAAATATTATCTGTAAAAATAGAAGAGTGAAATTATCCCAATTGGTGAATTAGATTACAGAACTGTGCAAAAGTTCCCGGCGCACTTTATGAAAAACTAGACGGCTTTATTGTTCAACTTTTTGAGTCTGTACACCTAATTTTTAAATTTTCATTTTCGTTGGAGACTTTGTACAGTTATATGACACTTAAAAAAATAAAAACAGTTCTCTTTTTTTTGGGAGGGGGGTAGATATTATTCGCTGTGTAAACAATAAGGGCAGTTTACACGATTTTGTAAATAGATAACCAATCATCATACGCGTACCACATGGAGGTAGTAGAGTATGCTCTCTTCTTTACCGTCATATTACGAAAAAATCGCATATTTCACTAATCATTTAGTCGGGAAAATAAGGAAGTTGTTTTATCTTCGGTGGATTTTATTAATTTCTAACTAAACGTCCCGTGACCTCCACGTGTTCCTGTTGTAGAACAGTCCATATTGATATGCTTAGTTTTTAAGGAGTTAAGGATTCTCTAGTATTTCATTCTCATAATTTCTGTTATACGAGAATTTTGATGATTTGATACGTTCAGTACAAACACTGACCCCCACAGATTGAAATTGGATTGGAAACTGACTTAATTTAAGTCGGTATTTTATCTTAATTTTATCTTAAAAAAAATTTGATGTGCTGTTTTTACTACGGGTTATTTACAATAATGAGAATTTAGTCGAGAGAAAAGACAGATGATTATTACTATCATTAAAGTCAACTTAATTTCATCATTCTCGTGGCGTAATGGTTAGCAAGCTTGTGGCAGATTCATTACGACTTATAATAGCGAGTTCGATCTTCGCTGAATCCTCCATAAAAAATCCTCACTTAAAAAAAATGGTTGTGTTAATTCAGTCTGTTCAAGAAACATGTTTCATTACTCTTGCTTTTCTGGTTATTAAATATTACCTATAATTCTATTTTAGTTCGGCTTATGTAATAAAACCAAATAGACTTAAATAGACAATAGAATATTTATTTTTAATCCACCATTTTGTGAATGATTCTTTTTCAGACGTAACATCCCCATTTTGTGTATTTATTTATCACATCTTTCACACGAAATGAAATATTAAAAATTCAATGTGTATTATTTGCAAACCCATATTTAGACTATTATGATTAAAGCAAATCCAGTTTTATGGTCTCGTTTGAAATGTAACTTCTGCTTTAAAATTTAAGTACGGCGGTTTGACTGACTTAAATTATTTACTTACACAAACTTTTCTTACCAAAATACCCTGGAATTCCCAAATGAATTCATTAAAAATGAATAAGTAGGTACCGAAAGTTTATTAAATTAGGATCTGTTAATTGGACTTCATAGATGTATTTACATAATTTTAAATTAATCATTAAAATCAAATAGCAGATTTTAGTGTAAATTTTTTAATAAAAAATCAAAAAATCTGTGGTTTTTAACTTAAAATTTACATAAACAACTTTTCAAACACAAATATCTCTGGTTCTATTAAAGTTTGTGGATATAAGAATTTTTCTCCAAACTTTTTATTCTTTTCTTACTAAAAAGCACAAACATTAACTTTTACAAATTTTAGTTGATTTTTCCATCACAAATACGTGGAGACACCTAGAATTTTAGAATTATTTTCGTGGTCCAACATCAAAATTCAACATGTGGCTGAATCGTGGTCGGTAATGAAGTCACGGAGGGAAAAATGTCATCCGTTCTGTAAAACATTTTGTCGTCCCGGATTCCTACCCTTATTTACGCTATGTTTTTCTTTGAGGACAACAGGCGTAAATAAGCCCAGCTGATGTGCCCTTGTTGAACTCGGGAGCCTTAATAAAGAGTTTGGTTCTCATTCCATGGAGGTTCCGATTACGACAAGAAACACCTAAAGAAGGCCACAGCGTTATATCGGCTGAAACGTTGTGTAAATAACATAAAGATGAGGACTATTAGTTCGATAATCAAAATAATACAAAAAAAAGTTTTTAAACCCCCCCACCCCCAAAAAAAAGAACTGAATACCCAACAAGAATGAATAAAACAAAAATCTTTAGTATAAAATAGCCCATGATATGTTGACATTTCCATAAAAACCAACCAACCATCAACCTGGATTCAACTGAATATTAGATTATAACAGGGGTCACCAAACTACAGCCTACGGCTGGATCAGCCCAACTTGGGCATTTTATCAGGCCCGCGACAGTTTTGTTAAAACGTACAGAATGCGAGTCGTTCTGATACCATTTAAATATCATGTTATGCTTACTAAATCTTTCATGGACTTAACTATGGAATCAACCCATCAAACGAAATTGACTGATAAACATTTGAAAGCAATTCTCTTGATTGGATGTAGTAATTCCAAACCCAAACATTGACGATATCTTGAAAGGCAAACTTCAGTTTCACAAATCTCACTAATCCTTTCTGCTAATGTTGCATTCTTTGATAATGTTTTGAAAATAAATATGTTGGTTGAATTTGTTGTGCATCTTATGCCACTCCACCATGAATATAGCATGGAAAGAAATTTATGTTTTACATCTTTTTCTCAGAGCTTCCGTTTTGGATAGCAAGTATTGAACACAATAATGATGTGGCCTGCTCTCGTTATTTTTTCAATTATTTGGCCCACTGTGAAAAAAGTTTTGTGATCCCTATTATAACACCTTTCAGTGCCCAGATGTCGGAATTTATCATTTTTGGTGCATAAGAATGCTATGTGCGATCCTAAACAAAATGTGGAACAACACCCACGAGAAAAACAGCTGTTGGCCCTGCCCTATAATCACTCAAACCATCTGAGTAAGATGGACAGGACACTGCTGGAGAAGCAAGGACGAACCCATAAGTGATGTCCTCCTGTGGAGCCAGCACATGGCCGGCCAGCAAAGATGTATATTGATCAGCTCTGTGCCGATACTGGATGCTGTGCAGAGGACCTCCTGAGAACAACGGAGTGATAGGGATGGCTGGAGAGAGGATTGTCATGGATATCCGTGCTAATAGCGTGACATGATGATGATGATGAATGCTCAGACAGGCTTTGTACTAACAGATATTAAAAGAAAAAAAAAGAAATTTTTTTAAATTAAAAATTATTTACCAAACTTGTTTACTGTGGTAGGATTTGTCAAATGTATGGGACATCTTGCGAAGATCGAACTTGCTATTCAGTTAAAATGGATCTGTGAGGGACTATCTTCTGCTAACAGATATCAATAAATGATAATTATCTATTTGCCATAATAGTTGTTATATTTATCTATAAATTTTATACATTTAATAGTGATGCTGATAGCTTTTTAATCTAGTGCATCTAGGACACATGTATTTGATTTGAATGTGTCCCCAGGAAATTTGATGGGTCCCAACTAAAGTTTCTTATAAATTGTAGAGATTTTATTTATGAACAACTGAAGCTGTCTAACCCCTATCTTGTACCCCATACAGTGTAATTCATTTCCAAGAAAATATTGAAATGTATTTATTGTTAGCTGGAAATGTGCAAGAAGGGAAAAAACAAAAACACTGGGACACATAGATTACAATTTTCTGGTCAGTGACGGACGCATAACCTATCAGCATCTCTTTGTTTAATCTAACAATTGTTATAAGACAGAATTATCAGTTCATTCCTCATCATGTTGTGCAACGCATGGATATCCATGACAATCTTTCACCAACCATCCTCATCGGCCATTGCCCAGGCAGGTCCTCCACACAGCATCCAGAATCTGCACAGATTTGATTGATGTGGGTCCTTGCTGGATGTCCTACAACTGGCATGCCCCATGTGCAAGTCTCCACGGAACGTCATATAAGTTCCTCTTTGCTTTTCAGCAGTGTCCAGCCATGTCTTGTTTGTCTTACTTGTGGATGGTCCTCCACACAGCATCCAGAATCTGCACAGATTGATTGATGTAGGTCCTTGCTGGATGTCCCACACTGGCATGCCCATGTGCAAGTCTCCACAGAGGAACGTTCATAAAGTTCACTTTGCTTTTCCAGCAGTAATCCAGCATGTCTTGTTTGTCTTACTTGTGGATGTTTGTGTGATAAGCAGCAGGTGGCCATTACAGCTGCTTTCTTGTGGGGTGTTTGTTTCCATGATTTTTCAAGGACCGCGTGCAGCATTCTTGTGCAGCTCCTATTTAGTTATTTTCTAGGGATTCGTTAGGGTCCAAAGAGTCAGTAAAAGTAAAGTCGTCGGGGTGGCCTAATGTCGGTATCAGCCAGACAGTGAGGGAGTCTATCCCCTTTTCACTAGTGCTAACCAAGGAGATTATTTTGCATCTGAGGTGGAGCGCCACACCTACCCATCAGCTCCTCACTACCATCAGCTCCTCACTTTACCGCACAGATCCCTGTGCTACTCATACGCGGGTTGGCGGGGGCCAATATCGAACTAGGAACCTTGTGGTTTTAGCTGAACACTCTACCAACTGAGCTAGTAGGATAATATTGTCTTTTAAACTTTAAAAAAAAATGTTTTGTTTTTTGTATTCAATTATCAATTTCAATGAGCCATTTTCTCTCTGTAGATATTTTCTATTGATTTTGGCCTCTTGACATTTGAAGCCATGTCTACACTTCCAAATCTGCTGACCTCCCACGAGGCTTGATGACCGAGACACCTGCTGGCCGAAGTACAAGGTAGGTCATTCTTCAGAGAGTCTTGTGTTCATCATAAATTTTGTGACCTGAATTTTCAAAACAACATTGAAATCGGAAAAGGTTAACAAATAGGTTTATCATAGTAAAATATAAACCATGATTTTATAATCTATTTATAAGGAATGTGCATCTGTATAACTTTACGATTAAACTAGGGCCATATGAGGTGTAAATTCGACTGAATTCATCTATTATAGGAAGGGGCCGGTTAGCTCAGTCGGGTAGAGCTTTCGGCTAGAAACCACAAGGTTCCTAGTTCGATACGGTCCCCGCCAACTCGCGTATGAGTAGCACAGGATCTGTGCGGTAAAGTAGGAGCTGATGGTAGGTGTGCGTGCTCCACTTCAGATGCAAAAACAATCCCTTGGTCTAGCGCTATTAAAAGGGATAGACTCCCTCGCTGACTGGCTTGATACCGACTTTAGGCCGCCCCGTCGACTTTACTTTACTTTTTATAGGACAAAGTGAGCTGTGGGAGTTCGAAGCAATTAAAGGTCACTGGAGTCGGTTTATATAGTTGGTAAAACTATATAAACTTCGACTCCAGTGACCCTTTAATTGCCTCGAACTCCACAGCTCTACTTTGTCCTATAATATGATTGATTGATTTTAAAAGCATGTCAGCCCGAGCGGAATTATCTCCATAGAACCACTACCTTAAAGTCTGAAATCCAAAAAACCTTTTGGATTAAATGACCCCCTCAGAGGTTGATATGCCGTTTTAACGAAACCAAACTCAACTCAGCCGAGCATGATTATTTTGTGTGCAAGAGGTGAACATGTAAATTAATATTTACATTTTTGTGTAGGTGCTTAAGGGTTAACTTATTTTTTATATTTCATTTTAACGATATGTCAAAAGTTTTTTAATAATTACTTTCGATGGTACTGATCATTTTTGTATAATTAATTTCTCTCACGAAGACAAAATGTCATCCATGTCAACATTTTCAATAGGTCCTTCATATTATTTATAAAATGTCTAAAAAAATAATAAGTAAAGTTGGCGGGATGGCCTATTGTCAGATACAGCCAGGACAGCGGGGGGTGTTCCCCTTTTCACTTAGTGCTAGACCAGGGAGATTGTTTTTTTTTTCTTTTATCTTTTTTTTCGAAGGTGGAGCGCCACACCTGCTGTCAGCTCTCCACTTTACCACACAGATCAGAGACCCAATCTGTGCACTCATGTGCTGAGGGCGGGGGTTCAGTTATGAAACGAATTACCTGCATTCTCAGAAGGTGTGTGTCAACCGACAGCTAAACAGCCATAAGGGATAAATCTCACACTTCTATGAGAAAGCGTTTCTGACAGACAGGGTTTTTTCCTAAATTTGTCTTATACTTATTCTATAAAAGTTATGCATGTATGTACCAACTATTATGGGACAGATAGTATGTTTTTTGGTCAGTTGTTTTGCAAAATACACTTTCTGATGAACAAGGTGAGAAATCCGTCAGATGGATGTCCATTTTCGTGGTCATTGAACAATTCTAGATTCTTTCAACATTAGTTTTCTCTCCCAGCAACCCAACAGGGCGGTGATCAGACCCTATACCCCTCCAGCACGGCTTTCCAAATCCCGGTTCCATTTTTGAAATTGGTACCTATTGACCGTTTGGGGGCTCTGGTAGAATTAACATTTGTCATCTTGCATCTTTACAAAAGATTTTGTGTAGTTTCAATGTTTTAAAATTTCCTTTTTTTCTTTTCTTTAACAGGCGCTGTCCATCGGGACCCCGTGATCTGACTCTTGAGGTATTCCCAAAGTTATCTCTCCTCTATT
>CM042164.1:14084813-14113959 GCA_023376005.1 Doryteuthis pealeii | reverse complement strand
TTCTCGGCTGACCATTCAAGCATAAATTGTATTAGAGTAGAAGAACATTTTTTTTTAGAAATGTTACTCATAATTAGAAGAATTGATTCTCTTAGTTATTTGGACCATATGACCTTTAGGCACTTTTGCGATTTCGATTCGTGGGGGACACTTTTCTCATAGAATAATCATTCTAGTTCCAATTGCCGTCGAATTGGTAAGACAAGGCAGCAAGCAGTTGTAACTCAATACGAACCTGGTTTGCTGCAAAGACTACTGCAAAATGGCAGGTTATTTATGAAGCCTCAGAACATCATACAAACCAAGCAGCCAATCAGGACTCAAGGAATGGAATCACCCAAATGCATGAGTGGACTATTCTGAATTCCCATAAGTACAAGTTGTCCTTGGCTAGTTGCTGTTGTTCAAACCAATAGTAGACTGACTTCAATAACCACCATTTTTTTTTCTCTTCCCTCAAACTTATAGAAACATAAATTTGATACAATTGATAGAAATTTGCTTTTACGCATAATATATCAGCTAAGTTGGAGGTGTGGAGTGTACTGGTTAGAGTCATAGGAAATGAACTCGTCGACCTGAGTTCAAATCCTGGATGAAGCTACAGTTCAAGTAGCGCTAATACCCTTGGAAAAGGTATGAATCCAACTATTCTCCCTCCAGCTATGGGTAAATAGTAGGGCAGACTGGGCTTTTTAACCTTGGTTAGGTAACTAGTCTAGTAGAAAGAAAACTCTGAATCCAAACCTTTTAAACTCCACTTGGGGTGATCACTACTAGAATAGGCTCAATCCTAATTAGTGATCTATTTCACTAAATATCTAATTTAAATCTAAGTAACTCTGCTCTACAAATGTATTGAGCACTCTTATATTCTTTATAACCTTGACTAAGTTGATTGATTATTTTATTGACGGTCAAAGTTGCGACTAACAATATTTTATATTCTCCGTTAAGTCATCCACTTTTTATAAATATATATATATATATGTATATGTGCATACATGTGTGTGTGTATATATTATATATGTGTGTGTGTGTGTGTGTGTGTGTGTGTGTGTGTGTGTGTGCATATATTTATGTGTATGAGTGTATGTATATATATGTATATATGTGTGTGTATCATATATATATGTATATATATGTATTAAATTTTCTATTTAACGTATAGATGGGACCCTAACAGGTACTACCACTCCAGGTCAGAGTGAACTTGGGCACAATGGTGATGAAGGGGTACTCCACATTCCCCAGACCTCCAGAACTGGAACCTTGCCATCAGATAGTTTAACCTCATACCCAGGACCCTCAGCCATCACCTTCTAGCACCCATATGATAAAAACGGTTGGGGCTTGCCATAAGGGCAATAGGGTTGGAACAATCATATAGGTGCTAGGGATTGATGTGACCAGCCGATTGATTGGAGGGGGCCTATCCGATCACCTGTCTATCTTGCTAGGTGTCTTATATATCACTAAGAAATAAAGGTTTACATAATATTATGGTTAATTTGCATACTGGTTTTAACAAATAATTACTTGGTGTTATTGATCTCTAATATTATTCTCCAGTGTATTAAAATTAATTGTATGAATGATTTTATATAGCAACCAATTAAAATATAATTAGGCTACACTTATTTTAATTATATGCATTCTTAATTTTGTTAGTCTTTCTAATTCAATTTATTTGATTACATTAAAACTTAAATACTTACACCTGGAGGCTGTATATTCTTGCTAGTGTATCTCAATAGATGAAATGTGCACATATTCATCTATAAACAAGTAGTATGTGAAAAATGGGATATAAAAGTGGTAAACAGTCTTACTTGTCTTCTTTGGTGAGCAAAGCCTTTGTGGGTCTAATGTTTCAGTGCCGAGGTAAGACAAATTCTGTTCCATGAAAAGAGAAAAGAACATGGATGAGAAAAAAACACGTCTTTATCATTCGAAAATAAAAGTGTCCAATGTTTATTATGCAATTGTCACATGTCCAATCGACACACCTACCAAATCCATACAAATCCAACAATCATCTGTTGTCCCCCCCCCAAACCCCAATCAATATCTCTCGTCTGTTAAACTATGGTATGACTACTTAAATGAGCTTACACTAAATCTACCATAGTTGTGTGATCAAAACGGCATATATATATATATATATATATATATATATATATATGAGGGTAAGTAAACAAACAAATGTGTTTATTCTATATGGCTTTTAGCCAACAATTTTCGGAGGATATGTGCTTAATTGAAGTCATAATGTTGAAAATTAATTAGTTAATAATTAATGAGTTTAGGTGGGCATATATGTTCAAATGATTTGTTTAGCCTTACATTTGAACATATATGCCTGCCTAAATTCATTAATTATTAACTCATTAATTTTCAAAATTAGGTATGTCTTCAATTAAGCCATATCCTCCAAATATATATATATATATATATATATATATATATATATATATATAATAAAGATGTTAAGATTTTTAATTTGAATCAAGGAAATTGTACTCAGGATATGCAAACTGTGTATATATATATATATATATATATATATATATATAGATAGATAGATAGATAGAACAGATGAGTTGGGAATTTCTTTATCCTCCATACATCCAAAATGTATACCCATATACACACATAAATATATGTACATACTTATACTCATACATATATATATACTAGACAAAACGTGATGCGTTGAGTCACCCATTGAGCTTTGGTTTGATAATTGAGATTAGGGGAAAGTGAGTTTGCAAAGCGAATTAAATTTTTTTAAAAATAAACACAGCCGGACAAAATATTAAAACCCTTTTTTAAAATTTCTAAAAAAGGGAAGTTTGACCTGATTTAGCTACAGGTTGTAGCTTATGAAATTTAACATGCAAATACATTTCAAATTCTCCCCCCCCTCTCTCTCTCTCTCCCAGAGAAACTAACATATATAACAAGGAGGTAATCAAGAGATCATATTGAGGGAGAAAGTGATAGGCAGAATGTAAAGTAAGAGACAGGTCAGTTTTTGACTTAATTGCAAATTATGACTAATTAGAACTAATTAAAATGGAATTTTTTTCAAACATAACTCAATCCTAAAAGTAAGGAATAATTTAGTATAACTTTCATGTCATTAAACTAAACAGTAAAAAACCTTTAGAGACAAACATTGATTCATTCAGCTTTAGTATAATATATATATATATATATATATATATATATGGTGATTGCCGCTTCTTCACAGAATAAGCCATTTCTACAAGTAGTTCAGTTGTGAGCAGTGTGAGCACGCAGATGGCCCATGGATCCAGCTTGTTTTTATATACCCTGTCACACATAAGAAACCCTCGACATACAGGCCCTGCCACACAGGTCAGACTTCAATGTAGGAAATGTTTCCATAGCGTCTGTCATGAGTCACCTTTCTTCAAACTTCTTACAGCTACCATCGGCCTGTCTTTCCATGGGGATGTGTATCCAGCCCACCCCTTTCTGTCAATTGGTCCTCATCGCTGAAACTGATTTCCACAAGGGCATCGATATATATACATACACATATAGATGCACATCCATAGATACATTTGAAGATTCTTTCAAGTCCTCAGGAGAGCTCAATGTAAGACAATTATATCATTTAATAAAGAGCAATATTTACAATTCCAAATGAGTGAAAAATTCAACAACCAGTCATTTGGTTATTATAAATTAATTCATTTCAACCAGTCTCTTTAAAAAAGAGATCAGTATCTTCAGATAGCCATGCACATAATGGAGAGAAACAAACTTTTCATTAGCAGTGGAATCTTCCTCATTTAACAACAAAAGAATAAAAATAAATAAAACAAAATAAAATAAAATGATTTATACAAATAGAATAATAATAATAATAATAATAATAATAATTTGAAAAAAAAGAAAAAAAGAAAATGATGGACAAATACCTGGACCTTGCCAGAGAATTGTAAAAGCTGTGGAATATAAGAGTGAAAGTGATACCAATTGTAGATGGTGCTCTTGGAATGGTTCCTGAGTTCGAAAAGAAGGTTCCCGAGTTCGAGAAGGTTTCCGAGTCCGACAAGAAACACCTGAAGAAGGCCGGAGGGCATATCGGCCGAGACGTTGTACAAATAACAATGAAGATGGGGACAATAGTTTGAATAACGCAGATAATACTCAAATTAATTATCCCCAAAATATTCTTATATCTGAATAGCGTACTAACAAGCATGTTTTATTCTTTCTTTTTATCTTTCTTTCTTTCTTTCCTTATTTCTTCCATTGTTTTTTCTTTCATAACGTTCGTTTATTTATTTCTAGTACATATTTTTCCTTCCTGACATTTCATTCTTTCTATCCTGCTTTATTTAAAAAGTTCTTTTTTTTTCATTCTAAAAAATTATTTCTTTCTTTTCTTTCTTTTCTTTTTCTTTCGTTCATAACTTTCTTTTTTCAATAATTATTTCTTTCTTTCTCTTTCTTTCTTTCTTTCTTAACATCTTTCTTTTCTTTCTTTCTTCCATTATTTCTTTCTTTCTTTCTCTTTCTTCCTTTCTTTCTTTCTTCCATTACGTTTCTTTCTTTCTTTCTTCGTTTCTTTCTTTCTCTTCTTTCTTTCTTTCTTAACGTCTCTTTCTTTCTTCTTTCATAATGTCTCTTTCTTTTCTTAATGTGTCTTCACATGACGAGGTTAATGTTAAAATCAATCAATCAATCAACCATAGGAAGTATCTATAGGAGATAGAGCACTCAAAGCTTCAACTATACAACTAAGAAACTCACATATTCAAATTAATTATCCTCAAAACATTCTGACACAAGAATGTATTTTACAAACATAGTACTTTTTTCACATGACTAGCTGAATGTTAAAATCAATCGTTCAATTCAACATCAGGAATTATGTATAGGAGATAGAGCACTGTAGGCTTCAACTATACAGCTAAGGAACTCACATTTTCAAATTAATTATCCCAAAAACATTCTTACAGAAGTGTGTATTTTCAACTTGACTAACAAATATAGTAATTTCTTTTTTCTTTTCTTTTCTTTTCTTCCATGTGACTCGCTGAGATTATGTCAATGTATAGATCTGCAATGTTGGCATTTTGAAAATATTTTGACCTGTTTTCACTTGAAATTGTTCATGTCTGCTCAAATAAATGCTGTACTCTGTGACTCCCTGACCTCTGCATAGCGTAATTATTAATATTAGTTGGCGGTTGATTTAATATTTAATTACATAATTCATGCTGATTGAGCAAAAACAAGAATCCGAGTTAAATAGCTACCGTGCTTTCCAACCCAAGATATACCCCTTTCTTTCTTTTTTTCTTTTTTTAAATTTTTTTCTTTTTTAATTTTTTTTTTTTTTTTTTTTTTTAAATTTTTAAAAAATATTAGCCACTCGAGATGCTAGGCATTGCAAACTGGCCAAATATATGTGTTTCTGTCAGGCATGTTCATTGTGGCACTGATGTGATACAATGGTTAAGTGAAAATATGGTCAGAGAAAAGAAGAAAAATTGAATGTATTAGGTCCATGCATGTATATATATATATATATATATATATATGTGTGTGTGTGTGTGTCTGTAAGGGTTCAAAGGACCAGTCAGAGATGTCTCGAGAAAGCCATAAAAAATGTACAACCACTTCAATTCAAGGTGGTCACTTAAAGATAATATCTTTGGGTGGTTAGTTTTAAGAGAAAATAGGTCTTGAAAAAGTTAATGGTCTAAAAATTGGGGACACTGGATTTTTACTGTTAAAAAACGCCTTGCAGAGGGCTAACACTCATCCCCCAATGTGGACCACCTGTTGGCTGTGGGTAATGATCTGTGATGCTTAAGACGGAATCTAGGCCTCTGAGTAGTCCATGACCTGCAACACACCACTTTGACCCTTACTTGGGCTAGATGGATGGATGGATGGTTGGAGAGGCACCTCTGATCAATCGGCTGGTAATGTCAAGCCCTAGCTGCTATATTATTATCCTGAACCTATTTGCCCTTAATGCAATCCCTCAACCATTATTGTAGGATGTGCCTGTAGTGTAATGGTTATCATCCTACGAGTCATTTAATGCCAAATTAAGTCATTTTTGATAAAGAATTCACTCGGGTTGCTTACAGCTATTTCTTATGTGGTCACCCAATTAAGTATTGAACAGTCTCATCACTTCTCAACTTTGTTGATCTAGAAGGAACCAGTGCTTACAGTTTGACTTGACTCTAATTTTAGTATATTGGTTAATATGAGGTAGGTAAAAGGATAGTGAACAAGAAATGATAACTCAAAACAAATCTAAGAGTTGAAACGTTTCGTCCGATTTATACGGACATCCTCAGTCAAAGATTTTTATTGAAAAGCTTTCAATAAAAATCTTCATATCATTTCTTGTTCACTATCCTTTTACCTACCTCATACTGTCGGATTCTACTACATCCATCCTATCTTCATTGGTTAATATCTACTGTGTTTAACTTATTTAGTACGAGGGTGAGCCAAAAATTAATGCCATATTCCTTATTTCATGTGAATTTTTTTTTCTAAAACTAAGGCCTGTTGAGGTCAGTCAGTCAGTATACTAAGCACAACTGAACTAGTGCCCAAAACAGTGGGTACTTATGGAACTCAAGAATAGACCATTCATGTATTTGGGTGATTCCATTCTTTGAGTCCTGATTGGCTGCTTTGTTTCTATGATGTTATGGGGCTTCATAAATACTCTGGCATTCTGCAGTAGGATTGCAACAAGGTTAGATCTGTTAGTTACGGCTCCTTATTGCCTTGTCTTGCCAATTCGATGGTAATTGGAACTTAGTATGATTATTCTACAAGGCCTACATTGAAACCTAATGAGGCTCAGAGCAAGAATCAGACCAGTAAGACACAACTTGCCAATCGACAATGTCCTCCTTCTGCATGACAATGCTGGACCACACACAAGCATCAGGACAAGGGAGAAAATCGCCTGTTTCGGGTGGACAACTTTACCGCATCCTCAATACTCACCATATTTAGCGCCTTCAGACTATCATCTCTTTGGCCCTATGAAAGAGGGTTTGAGAGGCAAATCTTATTCCAGTGATGAGGAAGTGAAATCTGTAGTGAAGGAGTGGCTCAAAGAACAGTCAACAGAATTTTACAGGGCACAGATAGATGCTCTCATTCGAAGGTGGAACATTGCTATTTAGAGAAACGGTGACTATATGGAGAAGTAGGGATGTGATCCATAGAGGACCAGCTTCATTTTGATATATAATACATGTTCTTGTGTTGGTAATTATACCTGCCCTAAACAAAATGGCATTACTTTTTTAATCACTCTTATATATTTACTAAGGTGGAACATTGCTATTGAGAGAAACGGTGACTGTGGAGAAGTAGGGATGTGTTCCACAGAGGACCTGCTTCATTTTGATGTATGATACATGTTCCTGTGTTGATAATTATACCTGTCCTAAACAAAATGGCATTACTTTTTGAATCACCCTCGTATATATATTTACTAAGGTGGAATATTGCTATTGAAGGAAACGGTGACTGTGGAGAAGTAGTGATGTGATCCACAGAGGACCAGCTTCATTTTGATGTATATGTTCCTGTGTTGGTAATTATACCTGTCCTAAACAAAATGGCATTACTCTTTCCACTCACCCTCTTAGTATATTGGTTGATATTCCAGTGCTTGGTATCGTCCCTATTTTCTGTAGACAAACCACTGCATTTGTCAGAAGTACTTTGGTGACCAAGTGTTAAATGCTGGTAGTTTTGGTGATTTGGTTTCTTTTGGGCACTTGCCTGATTAACCTACTATTCGATATTTGCTTCTCCCGCTGACTATTTAGAATTTGTACTTTCATTCATTACTTGACACTAATAATCCTGTTAGTCCACTATTAGTCTTAATTCTTGTTTCATTATCAATGATTTTCCTTCTCACTAATTGGATTGTTAGTTCTACCAAGACTTTTAAGCTCGGTATTTTCTCGTTCATTCTTGTTGACATACTTATTGCTTCCTCTTAGTTGAAAGTGAAAGGCAATGTTGTCAATGGTTATCAACACGGAAAATTAAATTTGGATTTGATTTCTTTGTTTAATGACATATCAACCTTTGTGGGTTATTTAATGGTTTTGTTTCGTTTTTTAATGGCATATCAACTGTTGTGGGTTATTTAATGGTTTTGTTTCGTTTTTTAATGGCATATCAACCGTTGTGGGTTATCTAATGGTTTGGTTTTGTTTTTTAATGGTATATCAACTTTGTGGTTATTTAATGGTTTCGTTTTGTTTTTTAATGGCATATCAAACTTTGTGGATTATTTAATGGTTTGGTTTCGTTTTTTAATTGCATATCAATCTTTGTGGGTTATTTAATGGTTTCGTTTTGTTTTTTTAATGGCATATCAAACTTTGTGGATTATTTAATGGTTTTGTTTCGTTTTTTAATGGCATATCAACTGTTGTGGGTTATTTAATGGTTTGGTTTCGTTTTTTAATGGCATATCAACCATTAAGGGTTTGGTTTCGTTTTTAATGGCATATTAACCGTTGTTTATTTAATGGTTTTGTTTCGTTTTTTAATGGCATATCAACCTTTGTGGGTTATTTAATGGTTTGGTTTCTTTGTTTAATGGTATATCAGCCTTCAAGTATTATTTAATGCTAAAGCTCTCCTTGAAGAACAGTAGTAAGTAAGTAAATCGTCGGGATGGCCTAAAGTTGGTATCAGCCAGATGGCGAGGGAGTCTATCCCCTTTTCCCTAGTGCTAGACCAAGGAGATTGTTTTCGCATCTGAGGTGGAGCGCCACACCTACCGTCAGCTCCTTACTTTTGAAGTAACTTTCTCCTACAATGTTACAGTCCAACATGTTTGCCCTTTATTGTTATTAATGGTTTGGTTTTTATTTATTGTTATTTAATGGTTTGGTTTCGTTGTTTAATGGCATATCAATCTTCATGGGCTATTTAATGGTTTGGTTTCGTTTTTGTGTTTTTTTTGTTTATCAACCTATGTGGGTTATTTAATAGTTTTGTAAGGGTCAAGGTTATAATTGAACATACAACTCCGACACGGGTTGAGAGACAAAACATTTTATATAATACAGCACATGAATAAACAAGATACATAAACAATAGAAGATAGAATAGGATAGTGTACATAAACATACATACATAAAAGGACTAGAGCGTCCGTACATAGAAATCACTTACTAGGAGGGGGGGGGCCGAGCCCCACCGAGAAAGGGGTAGACAGTAGTCTAACCCATGTGCTCGTACCGGAGATTTAGCTAAAAGATAAGAGAAGTTCAAATAAGGCGCTTAAATACCCGAAGGTCCCCTAGTGGGAACAAACGGCAACACCGCGGGAAGATAACTCTTCCTGGCAAAGGGAAGATAATCCCCACAGTTTGATCTGGTTTCATTTTGTATTATTTGGATTTTTCAGACTGTTGTTCTCATCTTTATTGTTATATACACAAGATTTTGGTCAATGTGTCAATCGGTCTTCTTCAGGTGTTTCTTGTCAAACTGAAGAGCCTTCATGGATCTTCAAATTGAACCCTTTATTTGTGAGATTGATCTCATTCCATTAACCATGACCAAGTACAAATGTTAATCTATGTTATTTTTGGCTGTAGTCAGTATTGAACCTGCAACCTCCAGATGATTGTCTTTTAGAACTGTATTAACCCAAGTCTTGTATCCTCCATTGTACCTGATCATGGTTAACAGAACGAGAATAGTAAAAAGTAAGTAAAGTCAACGGGGCGGCCTAAAGTCGGTATCAGCCAGTCAGCGAGGGAGTCTATCCCCTTTTCAATAACGCTAGACCAAGGAGATTATTTTAGCATCTGAGGTGGAGCGCCACACCTACCATCAGCCCCTTACTTTACCGCACAGATCCCTGTGCTACTCATAATGCTGAGTTGGCGAGGACCGGTATCGAACTAGGAACTTTGTGGTTTCTAGCCGAACGCTCTACCGACTGAGAGGGTTCGCTATGAAAGTAAAAACTTTCAAGAAACAAAATCTATAAAAAAAAAAAATTTCCCAAAAAACTAAAAATATTACTTTTTTTTTTTTTTTTTTTTTAGTTTTTAAAAGAAAATCAGAAAAAAATAGATAAAAAAAAAAATCGACCAAAATCAAAAATCTCTGAAAAAGTGAAAAAAATTTCCAAAAAGCCAAATATCTCGGAAAACCAAAAAAAAAAAAAAAAAAAAAAATTCCATGTGCACCAGTATATCATGTTTTGCACCAAAACATGACCTATTGCCGACATTCAACCCTTAGAACATTGAACTCTCCCCCACCTAGCTGTACTCTAAGCCTGGACTTTGGATTTGAAAAATAGCTGAAAATGTAGAATGCTGTAATATGTTATTCAATGACATCTAATGTAAAAGCAATGTAAAAAAAGAAAACCAGAAATTCCAGGTCGGCTGGGTAAATGTACTTTTAGGTAACAGCCCAAATATCAGTCAAATACATGAGGCCATAGCTCAGATATAAGGGCACATTTGATTGGTTGTAATGTTGTTAGACAATAGTGATGTAGAAATGGGTATTTTGCTGCCTATAATCAAGCTTAGCTTAGATGCAGCACAAGGCTAGAATATTTTCTGCCTAGAATCAAGCTGTATGGGTATAGTTATTTACTAAGTGTTGTAGAGTAACTAACACCCCTACCAGATGGACTGGCTCATAGCCATAAAATAGCCTACGATTAAACAGGGTTAACTTGCTGAATAATATTCAGACTGACTTTGCTGCATTGGCTAATGGAGATTTTCTGCTTAAAATTGGGCTGTATGAGTATATGTACTTTTAGGTTATGAAGAGTAATTAAAGTTCCAATTACCGTCGAACTGGGAAGACAAGGCAACAAACGATTGTAACTGAAATACAAACCCGAATGCTACAAGGTCCACTGCAAAATGACAAAGTATATATAAGACTCCACAATGTCATTCAAATCAAGCAGCCAAGCAGAACTCAAGGAATGGAATCACCCAAGTCACCCAGATTCATGGATGGATCATTCTTGAGTCCTATTTATACCAACTGTCTTGGACACTGCTTGAGTTGTACTTAGTTAGCTGCTGTTATTAAAACCAACAGTAGACTGACTTCAATAGGTTACATCACAAATAATAACCAAATACTCTGGGTCATAGCTCAAAGATAAGAACACATTTGATTGGCTGTATTGGTGTTAACCAATAGTGAAATGGGTATTTTGCTGCCTAGAATCAAGCTGTATTGGGTATATATATTTACCAACCCCTCTGCACGAGCAAGATTTGATACATGGTCAATTTCTTAACCGGAGTTTAATAAACCCAGCCCTGACCCTTTTAGATGAGGAGGCAGTTGCTGCCTGGGGCTGGGAATGGGATCACAAGATTAATTTTACCATTACTTTTCAATTCAGAGGTCGAAGCCCCTGAATTAGGTAAGTAATTATTATAAGTAACATTCAGCTAGAATTTTGGTTTCTGGTTCTGTCTGTGGAATCGGTTGAAAGTGATCTATGTTCTGGAATGTCTCCAAAAGAACCAAACACCCGAAAATGCAGTGAAAGGAAATCTGCAATTGACAGTGTCAGAATTAGTCAAGAGTCTGGGGATTCCACAGATTGTCTGGAAAGTATCCAGCTATTTTTAACATTCCCCACTGCGGCCTTTGTTTTTGGCAAAAACATCATGTCATTTGGCTTCCACCGTTTGTCTCTTCCTATGACATCTGACCTTCCCTTAAAGCTAATATTGTTCTTAAAAAGTGAAGAGATTCTTAAAACATGAATGAGATTAGGGAGAACATAAGGAGACAGCTGATGTGAATCCCTAAAAAGGAATTAGTTGCCTGTTTAGAAAATTGGTTGGGACATTCAGGTAAATGTGTGAAGTCTAAAGGGAAATTCTTTGAAATACTAAGGTGCTATTGCTCTAGTCATATATATATATATATATATATATATATACATGTAGAATTAAACAAAAGACACATCTCCTGTTTAACAATTTTTTTTATCTTTTCGAGTTTTCTGGCCAACTTTTTAATGTTTGGGTGGAATTCGTGGATAAGTCCACCAAAGTTAAAGTCCTGAGTACTTTCCAATGCAGTACACAATGAAATTAATTTCCAATGCAGTACACACATTTTAAAATGCCTATAACACCTTTCTCACCAATTCTTCTCCTTCCAGCCTCTACCTTAATATAATTTTAAAAAAACTTGAACACATCACCCCTGATGATGGCACTTCGAAGTACCGAAAGTACTCGGGACATGGACTTTGGTGGACTAATCCACGAATTCCACCCAAACATTAAAAAGTTGGCCAGAAAACTCGAAAAGATCAAAAATAAAATTGTTAAACAGGAGATGTGTCTTTTGTTTAATTCTACATGTATAAATGAAAAAATGCTGCCCAAATACACACACACACATATATATATATATATTTATTTACTAAGCTTAGCTTAGATGTGGCACAAAATCTTTTTCATAGATGTAGTTCTATATTGATATTGCTATGAAAAAATCAGAAATTATCAACTTAAAATTCTTGGAATTGGTAGCTCAAATTTTGGGGGTTGTCTAACACTGACAATTTAACTTTTTTCTGGATGATTTGACATGGAATTGCCCATATGGTCTCTATTCTTTTTTAATGTCTGATTCTATTGGGTTTCTATTTCTCCATCTTCCATCAGGTGTCAGGTTGGGTATCTGCTTTTTTGCTGGCAAGGGTTTCTCTCTCTCTCTCTCTCTCTCTCTCTCTCTGCGTTCCATCTTTATGTTCTTTAACACTCTGACTTGGAGTGATCATACCTGATAGCATCCTATCTATGGGTTAAATAGAAAAAGTGAGTTTTAAAAAAATGAATGAAACAAAATGTCCTCAACATAAAATAACCCAACAAGGGTTGATATGCCATAAAATCCAACCAAACAACCAATCAACAGATACCCACGAAAAATAATTAAACAAAATGTCCTTGGCATAAAATAACCCAACAAGGGTTGATATGCCGTAAAATCCAACCGATACCTATCAAGAATGAATGAAACAAAATGTCCTCAACATAAAATAACCCGACAAGGGTTGATATGCCATAAAATCCAACCACCCACCCAACCAACCAACCAATTCACTGTTCATTTTGATTGCAGCACATGGCATACTAGATTGTACTAAAAAAGTGCAGCAATGTTAACATGACCCACAAGCATTTGGGTTGCTAGGTGGTCCGTCCCCACCCCTCCTCAAAATGAACAGTTTAAGCTAATCAATTTATCTGATTTTATATACATTTTCTTTAACCCATGATTAATAATTGTGTTTGCAGCTTCATATTTAAGCATGAGTGATGCCATGTGTTACCATAGCAACAGAACTTCTTATTACACAGTAGTTGTAGGACTAATCTTATTATAATGGAGCTTCAGCGTCTATCTGTAATTATTGTAAAGAGCGTTTGGCTAGAAACCACAAGGTTCCTAGTTCGATACCGGCCCTCGCCAACTCAGCGTATGAGTAGCACAGGGAATTTGTGCTGTAAAGTAAGGAGCTGATGGTAGGTGTGGCGCTCCACCTCAGACGCAAAAACAATCTCCTTCGTCTAGCGCTAGCAAAAAGGGGATAGACTCCCTCACCGATTGGCTGATACCGACTTTAGGCCACCCCGACGACTTATTGAATATATCTATTAGAGCATTAGATTTGTGCAAAATTTCCAGCAAAAAACTCGTTTTCAGTTCCGCCCTGTCGGCTGGGGCGTTAGAATGCACCGACTGCACCTCTGCAGAGGGGTAAGACTCCCCCAATGGGGCCACCTGTTGGCCGTGGGTGGCGACCCATGATGCTTAAGGATAGAACCCAAGTGGATGAGCAGTTCATGACATGCAATACTCCACTTTGGCCCTATCTTGGGCTAGACGGGTGGTCGGAGAGGCCCCCTCCGATCAATCGGCTGATCACGTCAAGCCCTAGCATCTATATGATTTTCCCAACCCTATTGCCTTTATGGCGAGCCCCGACCCCTTTTTATCATATGGGTGCTAGAAGGCGGTGGCTGCGGGTCTACATGTCCTGGGAATGACGTTAAACTCAATCTGATGGTGAGGTTCCAGTTTTGGAGGTTTGGGGAATGTGGAGCACCCCTTCATCATCATTGCTCCCTGGTCCACTCTGACCCGGAGTGGTAGTACCTGTTAGGGTTCCATCTATGGGTTAAATAGAAAAATGTATTTATAAAAAAATTGTATTATCCATTAAGAATTGATTTATTTCAAAACTTTATGGGCATTAAATGACCCACTGAGGTTGATATGCCGTAAAACAAAACAAACCAAACCAAATCGTTTTCAGTTATCTCTAGTTTTCAAAACAATAACACCGGGAAGTTTTGCACACACCCAATATATAATTATAATGCTGGATATACAGTAAAACACTTAATCTTTTTTGGTACTCCAGGTTAGTGGAATTGATATATCAAATCTCCAACTCAGATTCCTGTTTTTCCACTCGGCAAATGTATTTTTATGAGTAAAAACATCTGGATTTTGTGTATATAGTGTAGACTGACATACAAAATCGTTACTAATTTGAGTTGTGAGGCAAATGTTAAAAGTATGGCTGGCTTTATGTTAAGCCTCAACAGAGAAAATTTATAGTCTAAAAAAATGTTGGTAATTTATGAGGAAGTGCGTCCCGGTCTCCTGCCTCAGAAATTGCTACCCGGTGACTATCAAAATAACGTCCCCAGCTATGTCGGTGTTACTTAAAAGAAAACAACCAACTTAGGGCGTTAAATGTATTTTAGAGCGGGGGGGGGGCTTCTCTTTTTTGGCGTAATTCTTATTTATTTATCGTAATTTATCGTAATTCTTGTTCATTTATAGAAATTTGTCCTAATTCTTGTTCATTTCTAGAAATTTGTCGTAATTCTTGTTTATTTATCATAATTTGTCATAATTCTTGTTTAGATATGAAGATGGATATATAGTTTGGAATAGACTGAGATAGATAGATAGATAGATAAACAAACAAAATAATATAGATAGATATGAACAAATGGAGATAGATAGATATTTTCGACAAGTAAATGTATTTGTGGGGTGTCGCTTCTTTTTTGTCGTAATTCTTGTTTATTTAAACTAAAAACAAGACATTAAACAAACATGAATAAAAGAAAATCTGAGATGACATAGCTGGGGATGTTATTTTAATAGTCACCGGGTAGCAATTTCTGAGGCAGGAGACCGGGACGCACTTCCTCATAAATTACCAAAATGACCAGCCAAAATTGAAAGTGTAAGAAATAAGTACATCCAAAGTTGGTTGTTTTGTTTAATGGCATATCAAACCTTTTCAGGTTATTTAATGCCGAATTAAGTCATTTTGATATAAGATTGCTTACAGTATCTACTGTTGCTTAAGTGGTCACCCATCTAAGTATTGAGCAGGCTCATTGTTGCTTAACTTCGATGGTCTAGCAGGAACTGGTGCTTTAAATCCAATCAAAATTTAAAGTCTAAAAAAGAAGTTCAGCCAAAGGTTATAGTGTAAAAGAATAAGTCTAGTCAAAATTTATAGCCTAGTATATAAAATAAGTCCAACCAAAATTTATATTCTACCCTAAAAAATACGTACAGCCTAAAGTTATTGTCTAGTCTAAAGAAATATGTCCAATTTAAAATGTGTAGTCCAGTCTAAAAAAATAACTCCAGCCAAAATCTATAGTCTAAAAATAAGTCCAGCCAAAATTTATATGTCTAGTCTAAAAAATAAGTCCAGCCAAAATTTATTGTCTAGTCTAAAAAATAAGTCCAGCCAAAATTTATTGTCTAGTCTAAAAAATAAGTCCAGCCAAAAGTCTAGTCTAAAAAAAAGTCCAGCTTTATTGTCTAGTCTAAAAAAAATAGTCCAGCAAAATTTATTTGTCTAGTCTAAAAAAATAAGTCCAGCTAAAATTTATAGTCTAGTCTAAAAAATAAGTCCAGCTAAAATTTATAGTCTAGTCTAGTCTAAAAATAAGTCCAGCTAAAATTTATAGTCTAGTCTAGTCTAAAAAAATAAGTCCAGCTAAATTTATAGTCTAGTCTAGTCTAAAAAAATAGTCCAGCTAAAATTTATAGTCTAGTCTAGTCTAAAAAATAAGTCCAGCTAAAATTTATAGTCTAGTCTAGTCTAAAAATAAGTCCAGCTAAAAAAGTCTAGTCTAGTCTAAAAAATACGTCCAGCTAAAATTATAGTCTAGTCTAGTCTAAAAAATACGTCCAGCTAAAATTATAGTCTAGTCTAGTCTAAAAAATACGTCTAAAATTATAGTCTAGTCTAGTCTAAAAATAAGTCCAGCTAAATTATAGTCTAGTCTAGTCTAAAAAAAAGTCCAGCTAAAATTTATAGTCTAGTCTAGTCTAGTCTAAAAAAATACGTCCAGCTAAAATTTATAGTCTAGTCTAGTCTAAAAATAAAAATAGTCCAGCTAAAATTTATAGTCTAGTCTAGTCTAAAAAATAAGTCCAGCTAAAATTTATAGTCTAGTCTAGTCTAAAAAAATAAGTCCAGCTAAAATTTATAGTCTAGTCTAGTCTAAAAAATAGTCCAGCTAAAATTTATAGTCTAGTCTAGTCTAAAAAATAGTCCAGCTAAAATTTATAGTCTAGTCTAGTCTAAAAATAGTCAGCTAAAATTTATAGTCTAGTCTAGTCTAAAAAAAAAGTCCAGCTAAAATTTATAGTCTAGTCTAGTCTAAAAAATAAGTCCAGCTAAAATTTATAGTCTAGTCTAGTCTATAGTCCAGCTAAAAATTTATAGTCTAGTCTAGTCTAAAAAATAGCGTCCTAGTCTAAAAAATAAGTCCAGCTATAGTCTAGTCTAGTCTAAAAAAAATAAGTCCAGCTAAAATATAGTCTAGTCTAGTCTAAAAAATAAGTCCAGCTAAAATTTATAGTCTAGTCTAGTCTAAAAAATAAGTCCAGCTAAAATTTATAGTCTAGTCTAGTCTAAAAAAATACGTCCAGCTAAAATTTATAGTCTAGTCTAGTCTAAAAAATAGTCCAGCTAAAATTTATAGTCTAGTCTAGTCTAAAAAAATAAGTCCAGCTAAAATTTATAGTCTAGTCTAGTCTAAAAAATAAGTCCAGCTAAAATTTATAGTCTAGTCTAGTCTAAAAAATAGTCCAGCTAAAATTTATAGTCTAGTCTAGTCTAAAAAAATAAGTCCAGCTAAATTTATAGTCTAGTCTAGTCTAAAAAATAAGTCCAGCTAAAATTTATAGTCTAGTCTAGTCTAAAAAAAATAAGTCCAGCTAAAATTTATAGTCTAGTCTAGTCTAAAAAAATAAGTCAGCTAAAATTTATAGTCTAGTCTAGTCTAAAAAATACGTCCAGCTAAAAATTTATAGTCTAGTCTAGTCTAAAAAAATAAGTCCAGCTAAAAATAGTCTAGTCTAGTCCAGCTAAAAATTATAGTCTAGTCTAGTCTAAAAAATAAGTCCAGCTAAAATTTATAGTCTAGTCTAGTCTAAAAAAATAGTCCAGCTAAAATTTATAGTCTAGTCTAGTCTAAAAAAATAAGTCCAGCTAAAATTTATAGTCTAGTCTAGTCTAAAAAATAAGTCCAGCTAAAATTTATAGTCTAGTCTAGTCTAAAAAATAAGTCCAGCTAAAATTTATAGTCTAGTCTAGTCTAAAAAATTCCAGCTAAAATTTATAGTCTAGTCTAGTCTAAAAAAATAAGTCCAGCTAAAAATTTATAGTCTAGTCTAGTCTAAAAAATAAGTCCAGCTAAAATTTATAGTCTAGTCTAGTCTAAAAAATAAGTCCAGCTAAAATTTATAGTCTAGTCTAGTCTAAAAAAATACGTCCAGCTAAAATTTATAGTCTAGTCTAGTCTAAAAAATAAGTCCAGCTAAAATTTATAGTCTAGTCTAGTCTAAAAAATAAGTCCAGCTAAATTTATAGTCTAGTCTAGTCTAAAAATAAGTCCAGCTAAAATTTATAGTCTAGTCTAGTCTAAAAATAAGTCCAGCTAAAATTTATAGTCTAGTCTAGTCTAAAAAATACGTCCAGCTTTATAGTCTAGTCTAGTCTAAAAAATAAGTCCAGCTTATAGTCTAGTCTAGTCTAAAAAATAACGTCCAGCTAAAATTTATAGTCTAGTCTAGTCTAAAAAATACGTCCAGCTAAAATTATAGTCTAGTCTAGTCTAAAAAATAGTCCAGCTAAAATTTATAGTCTAGTCTAGTCTAAAAAATAAGTCCAGCTAAAATTTATAGTCTAGTCTAGTCTAAAAAATACGTCCAGCTAAAATTTATAGTCTAGTCTAAAAAATAAGTACAACCCCCCCCAAAAAAAATATTTACTGCAGGCAAAAATATATTTAAAAAAAAAACAAAAACTCCTGTGTATGTCCCATTTTTCTCCTTCATCAAATCAGTTGGAGAGCTGAATGTTCTGTGTATTTACTTTATTCAAATTTACTCCATATTTTGTATTTATTACAATACAGATAAATTTGTGTAGCAAGAAAAATGACTTACATGGGAACTCAAAGTGGGCACAAACATGTCTGGCATGCAAAATGAGGAGCTCAGGAGGGGGGGTGTAGTGGTTGACTACAGAGACTGAACTCGTAACCGATCAGGAGTCGTGGCTGGAAGTCAGACTACTCACCCATGTTGACACGTATGCAAATTTCTACATTGCGATCAACAGCACTGGGCGTGATTGACCCAGATGTGGGATCTTGGTCAGGGCAGTTAATTATTATTTAAGGCCTGCCTTCCCACACCGAGGGGCAGTTGGGTTTGATCTTACTAACGAGAACACAAATGTGCATTGGACAAGAAACAAGTAAACTTTGGTGGATTGATCAAAGACTGTTGTAATATTGTTGCAGGCGGAAAGACTTTCTCAGTGGACTTTTACTGTTGGGAAAGTGATTGCTGTGGTTAAGTTCAAATAATCCCTTACAAGACGATTTTCAATTTCTCCCTAACGGTTTGTCTGATCAAATTGAAATGAATGTTAAACTTGCACAAACATGTCTAGCATCATATATACTAGTACAAAATAAAAAAACACCCTCCGGCGATGTAAAAATAGATTTTTGAAACATATTGCCTGAGGGGTGGGAGTAAAAAATTCAATATCAGCGAGTTTGTACCCTAAGTAAGTAAAATCATCAAATTCATTAAAGGATTAAAAAATAAAACAATTTGAAATGTAAACTTTAAATATGTATTAAAATAAAAACAAATTATATATAGATATATAATACCAGTCATGTATTTATTAAAACTTGTTTTAAAAACAATGAGGACTGTCTAATGTTGCATGTTCAAATTTTGAGTGTATTTATTCTATGTTATGACGATTTGGGGTAATGTGACATAAGCAGTGACGTAATTTTTATTACAGACAAAAACCAGAAGCGAACCTCCATTTTATATATATATATATATATATATAAAGATTTTTTTTGTTTTGTTTGTTTTTATAGTGTGATAGAAGCATTATTTATAAATGTAATACGATATATTTTTTTTTTCTTCTTTTTTGAAGGCAAAATAATCATGTTGAAAAACATATTTATTCTTGTGCTCTTAATTTTCGGATTAAAATCCATCTTCAGAGAGTTCATTATAGAGTTGAAAATATTCCATCTGTGTTTTTTAAAGTCAACTTGGTTCTAATTACATTGAGCTTGATGGAGATTTGAAATTTGGAAGAGATTGTAAGCTTCCGTTAAGATTTCAAATTCGGTAGAGATCGTGCAGTTCCGTTAAAACCGACATGAATCTGCATTATTTTGCCTTCAAAAAAAGAAGAAAAAAAATATATCGTATATATATATATATATATATATATATATATCCAAATTCTATAGAGCTTGGCAATAAATTAATATTTAATAACATCCATTTTGATTATACAGTGTTTCAGAAAAAATCTTATTATAATGGAGATTTGGTGTCTGTCTGTAACCGAAACTATGTCACTGCTTACATCATTATGTAAGTTTATCAGTGAGTATTTAATCTATAGTTAAAATCATTATTACATAGAATAAATAAAATAGCCCAAGAATGGGTTGACATGTCAGTTATGCATTTTTCCTTGCTTCTCCAGCATGTCCTGTTCATCTTACTCGGATGGTTTGTGTGATAGGAGCAAGTGGCCACCCAGCTGCTTTCTCGCTACTTCTAAAATGTCTTTGTTAATAAATAATGTATGATTTATGTGACTCAGAATGAATAGACGTGCGATTAAATGGGGTTTAGTAACAATAGATATAAAAGAGACAATAATTATTAGTTCCATTATTAACAGAAGGTTCTTTTATATTCTCGGTTCATTTTATGAATTGTCTTTTCTAACAAAAGGTTAAACGTGTCTTTATAATGACCAGCATTAATAGTACTATTCACCTTTTTATGAATGAAATATTAATATTAGCGTCAGAACAAAGACAAGTATAGAATTTTGGTTTCTGCATAAATGGATTGCTTGGCACTGTGTTATATAATGCTGGTCTGTTGCATTTATCAATAATTGCAGGCTTGTGCAATAAAAGTAGCAAATATATATATATATATATATATAATGATAAAAATCAGCTCTATCTGGAGAACACACACAAATAAACAAACTACTAAGGCCTGTCTAATATATATATATATATATATATATATATATATATATATATATAAAAGGAAGTTTGGTATGTACGTGTCGACGTATAACTCCAAAACGGGAGGTCACTCAGATTCAAAATCTTGCATACGCATTAATATCCTTCTTACTAAGAAATACGCCAAATTTGGTTATTGATTTTTACTGTTTATCTTTCGCTCTCCTTATTCCCACCTTCTCTTTCCCTATCCTTACTCTTAGGATAGGTATAATTATCAACACAGGAACATGTATCATATATCAAAATGAAGCTGGTCCTCTGTGTCAGTCTTTGTATTTCATAAACAAATGCTGTTACATCCCGACTTCTCCACATAGTCACCATTTCTCTCAATAGCAATGTTTCACCTTCAAATGAGAGCATGTATCCCTGCCCTGTAATATTTTGTTGACTGTTCTTTTTAGCCACTTTTTCACTACAGATTTCATTTCCTCGTCACTGTAATAATGTTTGCTTCAGACTGTCATCTCTTTGGACCCATGAAAGAGAGTTTGAGACATTTTCATCCCCAGCTAATCTGGTGTCACATCCCAAACCCTATTGCCCTTATAGCAACTCCCAACCCTTTTTATTATATATGTGCTTGAAGGCATTGGCTGAGGGTCTTAGTGTCCTGGGTATGAAATTAAACTGCATTTAATGCTGAAGTTCCAAGTTTGGAACTATGGGGAGTGTGGAGTACCTCATCATTGCCATTACTCCCAGATCCACTCTGACCTGAAATGGAAGTACTGTTGTATACTCTCTTTCCTTACTTTCTTACTTCTATTATTCTTCTTCCAGTGTCTCTCCTAACGTCTCGTCTAGCGTCTGGACTTGGTCTTGTGGAGTTCGTGTCTGGTCTTCCATTGGGGATTTCTCTTTATCAGAAGCCCTGTGTCATTGGTAGTTTTTAGATAATAACACAAGACTTCGATTTAACTTAGATCATATTTTATTCTGAAATCCCCACCAGACTACCTGCGCAGATTGAGTCGGCACCGTGCATAACATGACTTACCACCGTCGTGGCTTTTGGCTGATCTGACTAAAACCTCTTCCTAATCTAAACCGGAAGAGGGTCTTCTCCACCGATTCTCACGGTATCCACCGGAAGGATCAGGATGAGGTCAAGCCTTGTCATTCAATCCTTCAAGGCTGTGGGCTGCAACTTATAACAGCCATTTTGGTTTCTACACTACTGTACATAAGCATTAGGAATCTAATAATTATGTAACAGTACTTGTTAGGATCCCATCTATGGTTAGATAGATAAAAAAAACTGAGTACTACATAAATACACTAGGTGTAATGAAATGTAAGGAAAAAATGAAGCCAACTGTTACATAATCTATGCGGTTGCATAAGATTATTGTCAATCTCCTGTATTTCTAAAGGGATGGCCCTTTTCATATCACGGGCGGGACTTTCCATGGAATAGTACAGAAATCCCGCGAAATACGTGAAGTCACGTGGGACCTGATTGGGTCCTCAGTTTCAGTTTAGGTGTCAGGCAGAGAAGATGTCCTGCCTTAACTGGAACTCACTGCATACGTTAGTCAGATGTTTAGTTACATGAAATGTTTAGTTAAGTAAATAAAAGCTTAAGAAAATAACACGGTTTTGTGGTTGGTGAATGTCTTGGTAACAAGACTGATCTAGAAGAAGAAATGAGTTAAGTGTGACCAACCACCAAGACGAAGTCACCAGGACGCTAGAAGAGATGTTAGAAGAAGACGTAAGATAGAAAAGACGTCAGAAGAAGAATAGAAGTAAAGAAAGAGGTATGCAACACCAACGACCTTGGAAGAACTTGAAGGATGAATATGATAATTGATTTCTGCTATTCCACACGAGTTCTTGGGAAGATCAGTTGATGCGATTTCCGAGCGGTTTGAGAGGCTGGAGGCAAATGCTGATGCTCATGTAGAATTTTAAATAAAACTCCATGTTATGTGTGTTCTTCTCATATTCATTTTTTTGTAAAAATTATAATTTAGAAATAAATTATAAGATTTCTAAAATAGGGAAGGGAGTTACTTTACAATCACCCTGTACATACAAAAAATTTCAGCCATTTTACCCTCCAGCCTTCTTCAAGTGTTCCTTGTAATCCATTAGGGTAGACTTCTGTTGTATACTGGATCATTGAATATTTCGGTATACAAATACACCCAAAAAAGGATTCAAGCTAATAAAGTACTTTGCCATAGAGTACTAAGTAAGTATTTAATGTAATGAAATATATTAAGTTAGAAAGACTAACGCAATTAAATAAGAACACATATAAAAAGATTACACTTATTTTAGTTATATTTTAATTGGTTTCTATATAAAAATCATTCATAAGATTGATTTTAATACGTTGGAGAATAAAACAATAATATTACAGATCAATAGCACTAAAGTACTTCGTCATAGTGTGCTAAGAATTGATTTGTTTGTTTTGTGGCATAATCAACCTCGGTGGTCATTTAATGCGATTAAAGTTGCGAAATAGAAAGCAAGAGATAAGAAAAAAAGAAATAAATGATATTAAGAAAGAAAGAAAAAGGTTATAAAAAAGAAAAAAAAGAAAAAAGAAAGAAAAAAAGAAAAAAAGCAAGGAAAGAAAAGAAAGAAAAAAGAAAGAAAAAAAAAAAGAAAGAAAAATGAATATTAAAGAAAAAGAAAGAAAAAAAAAAAGCAAGAAAGAAAAGAAAAAAAGAAAGAAAAAAAGAAAGAAAAAATGAATTTAAAGAAAGAAAGTAAAAAAAGAAAGAAAGAAAAATGAATATTAGAAAGAAAGGAAAAAAAAAAATCAAGAAAGAAAGAAAAAAAGAAAGATAAAAAGAAAAAAAGAAAGTCAAGAAGAAGAAAAAGAAGAAAGAAAGAATAAAATGCATGTCAATAAAGTATGTGAAGCAATGAAAAGAAAGTAAAGAATGAAAAAAATGAAAAAAAAATTTGAAAGTAAACATAAAAGAAAAACCGAAACATATGAAAATAAGAAAGGAAAAATAATGAAAGAAATCATAGAAGGAAAGAAATGAAATCAAGGAAAAAAAGAAAAAATATGAAGAGGAAAAGCATGAAAAGCAAGAAAAGAATGAAAACAGTAAATAAAGAAAGAGAAAAGAATGAAAGAAATTATAAAAAGATTGAAAAAGAAAAGCATGTCAATTTTTCTAAAACATTTTAGAAATTAAATTAAATCAAATATGCCTCTATTCACCGTTAGAGTGGCCAGAAGTAAGGGCCTCATGTATGAATAACAAAGAAGTCAATTCTCATTACTATGTTAATAACATTGACTACATGAACGGATATGTTTATCATATAAAGAGATTGCATTTTGGCTTCTTCAAATTATTTGAGAGAAAAAAAATACCCTTTACATAAACTTGTTTTAGATGATTAGGGTTATTAAACAAATATGCTTAAACTTTCAATCTAATCTATAATTACTTATACCATAGATACTAAAATCAGATATAAACTAAATTCGCACTAAGATTTCCATAAGTGCAAAGAAGTCGTTTTGAAACGTAGAGACTCCCCTTTCAAATAGTGAGGTATGTTTATGTGTGGCCACTGGGGGCTCCACCAGTGACACAGCCTTGAAATTTGATTGGAGCTGGTATCGTCCGTACATTGGTGGGATGGGTGTTAGTCCTTATGACGTAATGGCTAACATATATAATATATATATATATACAACCCCTCCGCACGAGCAGAATGCGACACAAGGTCATTTCTTAAGCGATTCAAAAGGTTTGAATTCAGAGTTTTCCTCTCCTAGACCGGTTGCCTAACCAAGGTTAAAGAGCCCAGTCATGCCCGTACTATTACCCCATAGCTGGCAATGGAGGAGAGTTAGATTTATACCTTTCCCAAGGTATTAGCACTAAGTGAAAATGCAGTTACCGCGGTCCAGGGGATTTGAATGCTTAACATTATGGGCCAGTTTAGCTCAGTTGATTAGAGCGTCTGATAGGAACCACCAAGGTGACGTGTTCAATACCGCCCTCGCAACATTACTTGTATGTACGGTAATGAGATACATAGCTCAGTCGATAGAATGTTACGGCTATTGAATCACAAAGGTCCTTGTTCGATACCAGCCCTTGCCAACTCAGCATATGAGTAGCACAGATCTGTGCGGGTAAAGCGAGAGCTGAGTAGTGTCTGCGGTCCACCTCAGATGCCAAAAACAATCTCCTTGGTCTAGCCTAGTGAAAAGTTCACAAATCCTAATTATTTAGCATCAACATTCTCCATGATTTTATTTTATTTAAAATTCCAATTATTAATAAAATGTGTTTTTACAATTGATTAATTACTGTTGATCAATCTACATACAAATAACCATGCAATTGTTATTTATATGTACAACAAATAGCGGTTTACGTATTACCGAAAGGCAATTTGGCATATTGATATTAAAAATTTGATTTTAATAAATATGTGTTGGTATTATTGATTTCTAATTGTTTAGTTTATCTTAATGATATGGAGAAAAATTCGGGGATAAAATATTAAAAAGAAATCCAATACAAGAAGAAATAACTTGTAATTTTATTTCTTTACTTCTTAAAGTTTAACTAAAACATAAAATAGGAAAATTTAGCATATGAACGACACAGAGTATGGAAGAGTAATTTCAGTTTGTTCTATCTTTTGATTATATTACCATCCACACATGGTTCAAATCTTTTTATCGCATTCTTATTTAGTTTCATAAGCCTTCTAATTAATATAATTACTTTATGACGATTAAAACGTAATACTTTGCACCGCGGAAGGGGTTATATATTTGTAGTATATATATAAAAGAGTCACATCTTTGGCACACCAACTGCCCCTTTATATATGCTAATCCCTAGGAAAAGCATGAATCCTACTCTCCTCCAACTATGGACAAAATAGAGGCAGACTACTCTTTTAACCTTGGTTTAGACAAACCAGTCTAGGAGAAGGAAAACTCTGAATTCAAACCTGATTGAAACTCTTGCTTAAGGAATGATTGACTTGTGTCAACATCTTGCTCTCATACGGAATAGTTGTTATATAATATATATATATATATATATAATTATATACGAATTAAATATTTTAGAAAAAGCCCAAACAAATGATGTTATAATTCGTGACAGAAATCTGTTCGACCTTTTTTAAAGCGGTCTTCATCAAGGCGCAAACTATTTGTGATGGAAAGACTGTAAATAACCGTTACAAACAAGAGTGTACAAACGAAACGTTCATGTTCGGTAGCCGGAATTTTTAAATTTGAAAATGAGTATTCTGTTTTAAAAATAAGATAAATTTATTTTTTTAAAAATCAGAAGCATTATAACCACAGAAAAATTCCTTCTCGTTTGTAACATTTATTTACACCGCTCTTTTATCACTTAACATTTCGCTCTGATGAGACCGCTTTAATAAAAGGTCGAAACAGATTTCTGTCAGTGAATCATAATCATTTGTTTGGTTTTTTCTATAAAAATATTTATTTCATTAACGTCGGATTCACTTCCATTTACTTTTCGATATATTTATATATAATATAGTATATATATATATTATATATGTATGAGATTTATGTCTATAAAAATGCTCTTCTTACACCTATTTTGGTGTTACACTCGCATAAGGTCAATTGTAATGCCAAATTAATTAACATTGAAAATGACCCTATCTGGATTATTATCTTGAGTTCGTGCCCAAACAATAACTTTTCCTTCCCCACAAGTTTATTCCTTCCCACCACCAGGAAGATACACTTTCAGAGGTTGGCAACCATTGTAAATTGGCTTTTTAAAATACAAATAAACACATAAAAAACCTCCATGTAAGATGATCTTTAACACTGCGCAGGTTTCACACTCTCGATTTGGAAGGTGGAGACTGGAGGCCACGTGGTTGCTGCTTTCTTATCTAGCATTTACTAAAATATCATACAGCAGTACTGCCTTCAAAAGATAAAAATTTAACCTCTTAGAAACCGAGAGGCCAGTATCAGTGCCGTTACTTAGAACTTCATATACCCAGGCGCCTTAATTCTGTCTGGACATGGCTTACTACCATTTGACCGCCTAAAGAATTTCTGCTAATGACCGCTAAATGGCATTGCTAAATTAATATACTTGCATTACTGCTGTTTAGCGGCAGTGCGGAGATCATTACAAGAACCGTCTACTTACACCTCAATTCTAAGCCCCCTGTCGGCTGGGTGTTAGAATGCACTGACTGCACCTCTGCAGAGGGTAAGACTCCCCAATGGGGCCACCTGTTGCCGTGGCGTCGCGACCCGTATGCTTTAAGGATAAACCCAAGTGGATGAGCAGTCCATGACTTGCAAATTCCCACGTGCCTATCTTGCGCCTAGAATAGGTGGTCGGAGAGGCCCCAGTCCGATCAATCGGCTGGTCACCTCAAAGCCCTAGCAACCTATATGATTTTCCAACTTATTGCCTTCTTATGGGCAAAGCCCCAACCCCTTTTTATCATATGGTCTAGAAGACCGGTGTGCCGTGGTCTGACATCCTGGGAATACGTTTAAACTCTATCTTGATGGTTGAGTTCCAGCTTTGGAGGTTTTGGGGAATGTGGAGCACCCCTTCATCACCATCGCTCCCTGGTCCACTCTGACCGATGGTAGTACCTGTTAGGTTCCATCTATGTTTAAATAGAAAAAACATGAGTTGATAAACAAGAAATTGTGTTACATTAAGAATGAATTTATTTCANCCTCACCACCAGATGCAGTTTAGTATCATACCAGGACATATCCTTTTGGGTGGGCAAGAAATTCAATTTTCACCATTCATTTTAAATGGTACCATGCACAAACCTGAATCAGTTGTATATTTTCCATCGGCACCAACAATTGGTCTTTGAAAATCAGGATTTGTAATGCTGATCTTCAAGGCTAACAGACCTTCCCCATTTGAAAGATTGATGGAACGCAATCTTCATACCCCTATTTCCTTTCATTTAGCCATGGACCACTAGTAAAATATATTCAAGGGTCATTTAGTATATATCAAATTCTTATGCTTGTGTTGTTTATTTATATATATATATATATTATATATATATATATATCACACAAACCGAGTGAAATGAACAAGACATGCTGAACACTGCCGGAGAAGCGGGGATGAACTAATATGTGACGTTCTCCTGTGGAACCAGCACACATACATTTCAGTGTGGGCTGTCCAGCTCTGTGCGGATACAGTATTATTAGGAATACTTGAAACCATAAACTGTGTGCAAATTATTGGTATTAGATAGGAATACTTGAAACCATAGAACTGTGTGAAAATTATTTGTATTAGATAGGAATACTTGAAACCATAGAAACTGTGTGTAAATTATTTGTATTAGATAGGAAAACTTGAACCCATATAGGATGCAAATTATTTGTATTAGATAGGAATACTTGAAACCATATAACTGTGTGCAAGTTATTTGTATTAGATAGGAATACTTGAAACCATATAACTGTGTGCAAATTATTTGTATTAGATAGAAATACGAAACCATATAACTGTGCAAATTATTAGTATTAGATAGAAAAATTGATGCCATATAACTGTGGCAAATTATTAGTATTAGATAGAAAAATTTGATGCCATATAACTGTGTGCAAATTATTTGTATTAGATAGAAATACTTGAAACCATATAACTGTGCAAATTATTAGTATTAGATAGAATATTTGATGCCATATAACTGTGTGCAAATTATTAGTATTAGATAGGAATATTTGAGCCATATAACTGTGTGCAAATTATTAGTATTAGATAGGAATATTTGATGCCATATAACTGTGTGCAAATTATTAGTATTAAGATAGGAATTATTGATGCCATATAACTGTGTGCAAAATTATTTGTATTAGATAGGAATATTTGAACCCATATAAGTGGGTGCAAATTATTTGTATTCTGGATGAGGCTGCTTGCATTTCACATAACACTAATATCCTTGAAAGGTTTGATAAGGTGAGGAGAGGTATATGGTGCAAAGACAATGTGACTCCAGGGGAGAAATGATTATATAATAAGAACATTAGGAGTAAATGGTCTATGATTCCATTTCCTCTGCAGTAAAAAAAAAGAAACATAGTAAATCTTTCTTGAACGAAATAAAGACATTGTAGATAAAAATGTATTAGTCAGCTGAAGGAATGCAACAGAAATTTGGCCTTCAAGAAAATCATCTAGAGACGTCTTTGGATGAAATCCAGGAAGTCTACAGCAGACTTGCAGCATTTACCAAATGTGTAGAACTCCAATGGGTGGCACTATTTTGTGCTTTGACAATGACTAAAAGAGTTTTAAACCATTCTTGCAGTTGGAGCTTAATTACGTTTTTATATATATATATATATATATATACATATATATATATATATACATATATATATATATATATATATACAT
>CM042164.1:14072313-14082313 GCA_023376005.1 Doryteuthis pealeii | reverse complement strand
ATACTCTCCTCACCTTATCAAACCTTTCCCAAGGATATTAGTGTTATGTGAAATGCAAGCAGCCTCATCCAGAATACAAATAATTTGCACCCACTTATATGGGTTCAAATATTCCTATCTAATACAAATAATTTGCACACAGTTATATGGCATCAAATATTCCTATCTAATACTAATAATTTGCACACAGTTATATGGCATCAAATATTCCTATCTAATACTAATAATTTGCACACAGTTATATGGCATCAAATATTCCTATCTAATACTAATAATTTGCACACAGTTATATGGCATCAAATATTCCTATCTAATACTAATAATTTGCACAGTTATATGGTTTCAAGTATTTCTATCTAATACAAATAATTTGCACACAGTTATATGGCATCAAATTTTTCTATCTAATACTAATAATTTGCACACAGTTATATGGCATCAAATTTTTCTATCTAATACTAATAATTTGCACAGTTATATGGTTTCAAGTATTTCTATCTAATACAAATAATTTGCACACAGTTATATGGTTTCAAGTATTCCTATCTAATACAAATAACTTGCACACAGTTATATGGTTTCAAGTATTCCTATCTAATACAAATAATTTGCATCCACTTATATGGGTTCAAGTTTTCCTATCTAATACAAATAATTTACACACAGTTCTATGGTTTCAAGTATTCCTATCTAATACAAATAATTTTCACACAGTTCTATGGTTTCAAGTATTCCTATCTAATACCAATAATTTGCACACAGTTCTATGGTTTCAAGTATTCCTAACTAATACTGTATCCGCACAGAGCTGGACAGCCCACACTGAAATGTATGTGTGCTGGTTTCCACAGGAGAACGTCACATATTAGTTCATCCCCGCTTCTCCGGCAGTGTTCAGCATGTCTTGTTCATTTCACTCGGTTTGTGTGATATATATATATATATATATATATATATATATAAATAAACACACACAAGCATAAGAATTTGATATATACTAAATGACCCTTGAATATATTTTACTAGTGGTCCATGGCTAAATGAAAGGAAATAGGGGTATGAAGATTGCGTTCCATCAATCTTTCAAATGGGGAAGGTCTGTTAGCCTTGAAGATCAGCATTACAAATCCTGATTTTCAAAGACCAATTGTTGGTGCCGATGGAAAATATACAACTGATTCAGGTTTGTGCATGTACCATTTAAATGAATGGTGAAAATTGAATTTCTTGCCCACCCAAAAGGAATGTCCTGGGTATGATACTAAACTGCATCTGGTGGTGAGGCTCCTGTTCTAGAGATCTGAGGTATGTGGATTCCCATTACTTCCAGGCCCTCTTTAACAACAGAGAATACTAAGAGAATAATTCTAAATACATAAGATTTTCTCTTTTCTTTTTTTCTTTTCTTTTTGTTGGGGTCATACCAAAAGTTGGGGAGAAATTGAGAACACGGGAAGAGGTTATTTTGTAGTCCAAGTTATAGACACCCATTCAATTATCAGTTGAAGAAAGTTTGTAAAAATCAGAAATACAGTTGTACCTTGACTTACGAGTTTAATCCGTTACACTCGTATCTCAATTTCCTCGTAATATTCCTATTTGTTCACACACGCTCACACACACACACACACACACACACACACGCACTTATATATATATATATATAGGCAGCATTTTCTGGTTGAACTCGCGTGACAACTGGTGTAGCAATCCACCAAAGGTTTCTCTACGAGCGCTTTGGGCATATGATTCATTTCCTTTTCATTCATGCAACACTCCACTTAGACCCTTACCTAGGTTCGATGGATAGTCAGAGGCCCCCTCCAATCAATCAGCTGGCCATATCAAGCCCTAGCACCTATATGATTGTCCCAACCCTATTTTCCTTATGGCAAGCCCCAACCCTTTTTATCATATATGTGCTAGAAGGTGGTGACTAAGGGTTTTCATGTCCTGGGAATGACGTTAAACTCTATCTGATGGTGAGGTTCCAGTTCTGGAGGCCTGGGGAATGTAGAGCACCCCTTTATCACCAGTGCTCCCTAGTCCACTCTGACCCAGAGTGGTAGTACATGTTAGGGTCCCATCAATGGGTTAAATAGAAAAATGTGTTTATAAAACAAAAAAAATGAGTATCCATTAAGAATGAATTTATTTCAAAACTTAGTCTGCATTAAATGACCCACCGAGGTTGATATGCCATAAAATAAAACAAACAAATATCAATTTTCTGTTGATATTTAATGGGTTAATCCAGAAAAACAAGTCTGATGTTACAAAAGTGAAATCGGATTTTATTAGTTATGGATGGCAAAGTCATTTTACACAATCAGAATGCATACATTATTTATGAGTTCTGCCTGGAAAATTTCCATCTATTTATAAGTAATAAAAAAAATGGCCCGCCTAGGGTAATTGCGCCTTAGTCACTCTGTTACACATTAAGGATTGGTTTAGCTCATTTGGTAGATCATCCGCCTAAGAACAACAAAGGTCTGGGTTTGATACCGTTCTTTGCCAACTCAGTGCATGAGTACCACAGCTTGGATCATTGCGGTAAAGTGGGAGGCTAATGATAGATGTGGCGCTCCATCTCCCATACAAAAACAATCTTCTTGGTCTAGTGCTAGTGAAAAGGGGATTGACTCCCTAGTTGTTTGGCTTATACTGACAGTAAGCCACTCTGTCGACTTTACTTTTATACTTGCTCAGCTGTTTAAAGAAAAGGCTTAAGTATCAGTCATATTAATAGTTATAAATTTATTTCAACTGTATCTCGTATTTGAGAATATTGACCTCTTTAGGCTGTAATATTTGTGAGAAAGGAAAAAAAAATTTCTGGGCATAAAATATTAGAAATTATATTGCTCTTTATATAATTCTCTATATTGAGCTCTCCACATGGATTCTATCAATTTTTGATATTTCTATATTTAAAAAAAAAAAAAACTTCTATTTAGAATCATTCTCACCACCAGCTTATCTGGTTATTTATATATATTATATATATCTATACCCAAGAAAATGGTTCTTAAGTTTATGATCATAAAAATACCAAAACTTTCCAAAACACACACACACACACACACACACACACAAACACATATTATGGTCAAGCTGATAAGTACAGGTAGTTCACAGAAGTCAAGCAACAATGAACCTTAATTGGGTAACATTAAAGTAACAGTAGTTACTGTAAGCAATCTAAATCCTTTGTTTATCAAAATGACTTGATTCGGCATTAAAAACTCTGAAAATGGTTGATATGCCATGTGACACTATGGACATTGGGGGGTTAATCCTTGCCAGTGGTCGTTAAGGAGCTGATATCTCCTGATATTGAAAACACCAAGTTTCAAAAAAATAATATAGGATTATTTTTTTTGGGGAAAAATAATATAAAATTTATTTTGGGAAAAGAAACGTTTTCGTCTGAATTTTATTGAATAGTGTATATTTTCTTGGTAAATAGAAATTCAGCTCTAGGAAACCATATGCCCTTGACGAATGGACTTGTCAAAATAATTGAAAGAAGAAATTAAGTTGGGAAATTTTGGGTATAGATAATTTTAAATTCGCAGAGTCCAGACCTATTAAAATAGATGAAAAGATTATTTTGCTCCTGGGACGGGGTGACCCGGTAAACCGAAAATACGAGTTGGGCATATGGAAAATCTCGAGATGATACAAAGGACGCCTTGTGGCTTGACCGAGAATAATTGATTAATGAGCTTCGATTTGGGAAATTCCTTTACCCAAATACTTTTGCTGAGTGGGCGAAAGTTGACGCCCCCTGAGAGTAACAGTGACAGAGATAGGTATTAGAGGTGGCAGAAAAAAAGGGTTGTACTTGGAGTTTGGTAACTTCACCCTTTTCCTAATTTGGGATTTCACTTAGAGAGTGGGAGGAAAGCTATCCTCCCGTCATCCCCATGAGAAGTGATGGTCACAGTGATAGATTCAGAGAGAGTGGGGAAATTAGAGTTGTACTTAAAATCTTGCTGACTTTGCATTTTTCCATGTTTGGGATTTCGAGATTCAAACAAAGGAATGATGGACGCAAATTGATTAGGATTTGACGTTAAGGAAGACACTTCTTCCTCGTCTGACCAACCCCACTAATCTGGGCGATTATTACTTAAAGAGCTGATTTTTTGAAGCTCGGGGCACTTCGCCATCTTGCCTCACGAAACTCTGCTGCGCTGAAAGACCAACTCAAAACCAACTTAGATAAGAACAAACAACTCCTGTCCTTGAGTCAGTCTAGAGTGTCACTCCACCAGAAAAAAAAAGAACATTTTTCCTGAAAACAACTACAAACTGTATAGACTTTGCCTGTATAGATATAAAAGCATTTTGACTTCAAAAACTATTGTTGAAGTGTTTTTCATATAATTCTTTACCAATTGTGAGACTCAACAATCTTTCTTCCAGCAGCAACCTGTCACCTTTCATTTTCTAAAACTACACAGCGTGGGGGTGAAGGTGTGTAGGGGTTGCTACACCTGAGAAGAAAAACCAGCGACTCCAGCAAAAAAAAAGAATCTCTAATTAATTAGTCAATTGGTTTTACACTAATTGGCTGATTGGTGTCACTGAGTTCATTAGTGGCATCCGGTAAAGGGTCATAGCCATAAAGAATAAAACACACACACGCACACACACACATATATAATATATATATATATATATATATATATATATATATATATATATTATTATATATTAATGATTTGAAGGCCAATACAATGCACATAAAAAATAAAAACAAAAAGATCTTTTTTTGTCTTATCGATTTCAAAGTAAACCTTTATCTTCAGAGATGATTTTCGGAAATGGATGCGTTTTTTTTTGTCGTTATTTTTTTTTTTTAAATGTTATAAACACGCGTCTCGTGGTGTTCTTTTTTTTTTTTTAAATGCCACGTGGAAGGTCGTGATAGTCGTAATAGCCGTTGTTCATTCAATTTCAATTTTATTATTTTCATCTTATATATATATATAGTTAAAAATGAATGGTAAATGAATGAATGGATGAAATAAAAATGAATGAAATGATGGGGATAAATGAAAAATCCTTTCCAAGGACACCCTTTAAAAGTATTAAAACACTTTTTGAGAGTGAGGTCCCTGATAGAAAGTTTTTCTCATCTATTATTAGACTCCTTTGAAGCATCAAGTTAATTTAATTATTCTATAAGTTATTAGAGAAGATAAAATCCGTCTCTTACCTTTGTAATATCTGTTGAAAATCTGTGTATGTGATATATATCTATCACATACATACACATATATATATATATATATATATATATATATATATAAGCTTGTCTGGTTAACTTCCGGTGAATATTGCTACATTGTAACTATCTCGAATTCAAAATAAAAACGGTCAAATAGAAGAATTTATTTACTTAGCTTTTTTTTTTTCAGTTGTAAAATAAAATAAAATATATTAAATTAATTAGATAAATCAGTAAATAAATAAAAAGATTATCTTTAATTATATATATATATATGACGCAGGGCAATTTTTTGAGCCAGAATTTGGGGAAAAAAGTGCGTCCTATGTGTTGTCAAATACGGTATATATGTATAGATGTAGGACGCACGTGGTGTAATGGTTAAAGTCATAGTAAATGGACTCGTCGCCCCGAGTTCAAATCCTGTACATGATAATTGCATTTCACTTAGCACTAATACCCTTGGGAAAGGTATGAATCCTACTCTCCCTCCAGCTATGGATAAATAGTAGGGCAGACTGGGCTCTTTAACTTTGGTTAGACAACCGGTCTAGGAAAAGGAAATCTCTGAATTCAAACCTATTGAACTCTGCTTAAGAAATTGACCTTGTAACACATCCTGCTCATGCGGAGGGGTTGGTAAATATATATATATATATATATATATATTAATACTTATATTTTTGCTTGAAGGCAATTACAATGCGCATATCGCATAAATTCGATAATTATAGAAGATAATAATGACAAGTGAATTTTGCAAAAAATTACTCGGTGTGTAGAATATCGTTCAAGCAAAAATATAAATATTAATATATATACTTTATTCAACAATGCTTCTAAAATAAACAAACATCCAAAAATCTTATATATATATGTATATATGTGTGTGTATGTGTTAAACAGCTCGTTATTTTTGTAATGATAAACTCGAGATGAAGAGAATGTCTCCATTATCTTTGGCTGCCGTCCAACTCAAGAGAAAAATAAATCCCAAGTTCAGACTCTCTAAATGATTATCTCATTTAGTTATGAATATTGGATGTACTACGGCCCACTCACTGAAGCTGAACAACAAAATAAACATCAGATGCACAAATGTAGGCGCTCAAATAATCCGCCAGGAACGCTACATATTAAAGGCTCTCNTGGATTGTACACCAGTTGTCACGCGAGTTCAACCAGAAATGCTGCCTATATATATATATATATAAGTGCGTGTGTGTGTGGTGTGTGTGTGTGTGTGTGAGCGTGTGTGAACAATAGGAATATTACGAGGAAATTGAGATACGAGTGTAACGGATTTAAACTCGTAAGTCAAGGTACACACTGTATTTCTGATTTTTACAACTTTCTTCAACTGATAATTGAATGGGTGTCTATAACTTGACTACAAATAACCTTCTTCCGTGTTCTCAATTTCTCCCAACTTTTGGTATGACCCAACAAAAGAAAAGAAAAAAGAAAAGAGAAAATCTTATGTATTTAGAATATTCTCTTAGTATTCTCTGTTGTTAGAGGGGCCTGGAAGTAATGGAATCCACATACCTCAGATCTCTAGAACAGGAGCCTCACCACCAGATGCAGTTTAGTATCATACCAGGAACCTTTTGGGTGGGCAAGAAATTCAATTTTCACCATTCATTAAATGGTACATGCACCAAACCTGAATCAGTTGTATATTTTCCATCGGCACCAACAATTGGTCTTTGAAAATCAGGATTTGTAATGCTGATCTTCAGGCTAACAGACCTTCCCCATTTGAAAGATTTGATGGAACGCAATCTTCATACCCCTATTCCTTTCATTTAGCCATGGACCATAGTAAAAATATTTCAGGGTCATTTAGTATATATATCAATTCTTATGCTTGTGTGTGTTTATTTATATATATATATATTATATATATATATATACCACAACCGAGTGAAATGAACAAGACATGCTGACACTGCCGGAGAAGCGGGGATGAACTAATATGTGACGTTTTCCTGTGGAACCAGCACACATACATTTCAGTGTGGGCTGTCCAGCTCTGTGCGGATACAGTATTAGTTAGGAATACTTGAAACCATAGAACTGTGTGCAAATTATTTAATATTAGATAGGAATACTTGAAACCATAGAACTGTGTGAAAATTATTTGTATTAGATAGGAATACTTGAAACCATAGAATGTGTGTAATTATTTGTATTAGATAGGAAAACTTGAACCCATATTAAGTGGATCAGCAAATTATTTGTATTAGATAGGAATTACTTTGAACCATATAACTGTGTGCAAGTTATTTGTATTAGATGGAATACTTGAAACCATATAACTGTGTGCAAATTATTTGTATTAGATAGAAATACTTGAAACCATATAACTGTGCAAATTATTAGTTTTAGAATAGAAAAATTTGACTGCCATATAACTGTTGTGCAATTATTAGTATTAGATAGAATTTGATGCATATAACTGTGTGCAAATTATTTGTATTAAATAGAATACTTGAAACCATATACTGTGACAAATTATATTAGTATTAGTAGGAATATTTGATGCCATATAAAACTGTGTGCAAATTTATTAGATCTTAAGACTAGGAATATTTGATGCCATTAACTGTGTGCAAATTTTTAGTATTTAGATAGGAATATTGATTGCCATATAACTGTGTGGCGAAATTATAGTATTTAGTAGAATTTTGATGGCATATATGTGTCTGCAATTATTTGTATTAGATTAGGATATTTTGACACCATATAAGTGGGTGGCAAATATTTTGTATTCTGGATGAGGGCTTGCTTGCATTTCACATAACATAATATCCTTTGGACAAGTTTGATAAGGTGAGGAGGAGTTATGGGTGCAAAACAATGTGACTCAGGCGAGAGAAATGATTATATATAAAGTAACATTAGCGAGTAAATGGTTCTATGATTTCATTTCCTCTGCAGTAAAAAAAAGAAACATAGTAAATCTTTCTTGAACGAAATAAGACATTGTAGATAAAAAATGGTATTAGTCAGCTGAAGGAATGCAACAGAAATTTGGCCTTCAAGAAAATCATCTAGAGACGTCTTTGGATGAAATCCAGGAAGTTACAGCAGACTTGCAGCATTTTACAAATGTGTAAACTCCAATGGGTGGCCACTATTTGTGCTTTGACAATGACTAAAAGAGTTTTAAACCATTCTTTGCAGTTGGAGCTTAATTACGTTTATATATATATATATATATATATATATAACATATAATATATATACTAAATATATATATATAATATACATATATATATTTATATATACATATATATATATATATACATATATATATATATATATATATATATTATATTAATATATATATATATATATATATATACTATAGCATGAGATGGTCACTATTTCAGCTTTTGCTGGAATGGGTACTACCAAAGGCAGAATTATTGGTAGAGTGCCTCAATATAAAATAGAGCTGTTATATAATATAATAAGATAAATATATAAGGGTTTTAGATATCTATTTATTAGGTGACAAAGGAACAATCACAACCATATTGGTTTCATGTGATGCAATCATCAGGTGAAGATGTTTTCAAATTTGAAAACATCTTTGTCACCTAATAATAGATATGTAAAACCCTTATATATTTATCTTATTTATATTATATATATATATATATAAGTAAATACACAAACGATGTGTTTTGATATGGCTTTTTTAGCCGACAATTTTTGGGGAGAATATGTGCTTAATTGAAGTTGTACCTAATTTTGAAAATTGTGGCTAAAAAAGCCATATCAAAAACACATCGCTTGTGTATTTACTTATCATCCTGTCGTGTAGAAAAAAGCAGTATAAGAGGAATATAACCTACTTCTAAACAAAAACGAAAATCTAGGAAAGTCCGGTTGGTGTAGGGGTTACAGTCCTTGCCTGTCAGCTTGACAGTTAGGGTTCGAATCATGCACAAGGTGGTCTTCCTATCTATAGCTCTGCTGATGAGGCCTAATAGGCCGAAATGTACATACAGAGATTGATTTTTCTCGATTTTTTAGCCTTACATTTGATAGGTATGCCTGCCTATTAATTAATTATTAAATTAATTAACTTTTAAAATTAGGTACGACTTTAATTAAGCACATATATATATATATATGTATGTATGTGTGTGTGTGTGTGTGTGTATATATATATATATATATATATATTATAATAAGATCAAGTGAAGAAATGTTACGTACGATGTAGTAGTTTTTCAAATGTCATAATTTGCAGAGCTCAATGTGTTCCCTTATTGTCAGAGTCACAGAGAAAAATTATCCCCAGGAAAAAATAAAAAACAATTTAGTTTCTTTTTGCATTTGAGGATGGGAACGACTAGATAACTCCTTCTTTGTTATTTTTTCCTGCTATATATACATATATATATATATATATATAAGAGATGTAGTTGGTTGATGTTGAGTCCACATATGATTCTTTAAAAAATAAATATATTTATTATTATTTATATTTTTTTTGCTTGAAGGCAATTACAATGCATATATCGCATAAAATTCGATAATTATAGTAAATAAACATAAGTGAATTACGGCAAAGGATCGTTTGGTCTGTAGAATATCGTACAGACTGTTTCGATTTTATTAAGTCTCATCAGCGGTGTATACTAATGATTTCCCTCCGATACAGTATACATCGCTGATGAGACTTAATAAAGTCGAAACAGTCTGTACGATGTTCTACAGACCGAACGATCCTTTGCCGAA
>CM042164.1:14042313-14069813 GCA_023376005.1 Doryteuthis pealeii | reverse complement strand
AGAAAAAAAAAAGAAAGAAAAAAAAAAAGAAGAAAGAAAAAAAGAAAGAAAGAAAAAAATGAATATTAAGAAAGAAAGAAAAAAAAGAAAAAAATCAAGAAAGAAAGAAAAAAAGAAAGAAAGAAAGAAAAAAAGAAAGTCAAGAAAGAAGAAAAAGAAGAAAGAAAGAATAAAATCATGTCAATAAAGTATGAAAGCAATGAAAGAAAGTAAAGAATGAAAAAAATGAAAAAAAAAATTTGAAAAGTAAACATGAAAGAAAGAACGAAACTATGAAAATAAAGAAAGAAAAATAATGAAAGAAATCATAGAAAGAAAGAAATGAAATCAAGGAAAAAAGAAAAATATGAAAAGAAAGCATGAAAAGCAAGAAAGAATGAAACAGTAAATAAAGAAAGAGAAAGAATGAAAGAAATTATAAAAAGATTGAAAAGAAAAGCATGTCTAATTTTTCTAAAACATTTTAGAAATTAAATTAAATCAAATATTTGCCTCTATTCACCGTAGGAGTGGCCAGAAGTAAGGCCTCATGTTATGAATAACAAAGTAATTTCTCATTTACTATGTAATAACATTGGCTTACATAACGGATATGTTTTATCATATAAATAGATTGCATTTGCTTCTGTCAAATATTTGAGAGAAAAAAATACCCTTTTACATAACTTGTTTTATTATGATTAGGGTTTATTAAACAAATATGCTAAAACTTTCAATCTATCTTATAATTACTTATACCATAGATACTAAAATCAGATATAAACTAAATTCGCACTAGATTTCCATAAGTGCAAAGAAGTCGTTTGAAACGTAGATGACTCCTCCTTTCAAATAGGTGAGGTTATGTTTATGTGTGCCACTGGGGCTCCACCAGTGGGACACAGCCTGAAATTTGATGAGCTGTATCGTCCGTACATTGGGTGGGATGGGTGTTAGTCCTTATGACGTAATGGCTAACATATATATATATATTATACCAACCCCTCCGCACGAGCAGAATGCGACACAAGGTCAATTTCTTAAGCGGAGTTCAACAGGTTTGAATTCAGAGTTTTCCTTCTCCTAGACCGGTTGCCTAACCAAGGTTAAAGAGCCCAGTCTGCCCTACTATTTACCCATAGCTGGAGGGAGAGTAGGATTCATACCTTTCCCAAGGGTATTAGCGCTAAGTGAAAATGCAGTTACCGCGTCCAGGATTTGAATGGCTAACATATAGGGCCAGTTTAGCTCAGTTGATAGAGCGTCTGACTAGGAACCACAAGGTGACGGGTTCAATACCGGCCCTCGCTAACATTACTTGTATTTAGGTTGGTTTAGCTCAGTCGATAGAATGTTCTGCTATGAATCACAAGGTTCCTGGTTCGATACCAGCCCTTGCCAACTCAGCATATGAGTAGCACAGGGATCTGTGCGGTAAAGCGAGGAGCTGATGGTAGGTGTGGTGCTCCACCTCAGATGCCAAAACAATCTCCTTGGTCTAGCACTAGTGAAAAGTCACGATTCCCTTAATTATTTACATCACATTCTCCATGATTTATTTTTATTTAAATCACAGTTATTAATAAAATTGTTTTACATTATTAATACTGTTGATCATATCTACATACAAATAACATGCAATTGTATTTATATATATACAACAAATTAGCGGTTTAGTATGAACGGAAGGCTAATTTGCATATTGATATTAAAAATTTGATTTTAATAAATATGTGCTTGGTATTATTAATTTCTAATTGTTTGGTTTTATCTTAATGAATATAAGCAAAATCTCGGGGGATAAATATTAAAAGAAATCCATTAACAAGAAGAAATAACTGTAATTTTATTCTTTACTTCTTAATTTAATTAAATAGATAAATTAGGAAAATTTAGCAATGAACGACAGGAGTGATGGAAGAGTAAGTTTCAGTTGTTCTATCTTTTGATTATACCATCCACACATGGTTTCAAATCTTTTTATCTGCATTCTTATTTAGTTTCATTAGCCTTTCTAATTTAATATAATACTTTATGACATTAAAACTTAAATACTTGCACCTGGGAGGGGGGTATATATTTGCTAGTATATATATAAAAGAGTCACATCTGTTTTGGCACACCAACTGCCCTTTATATATGCTAATACCCTTGGGAAAGGTATGAATCCTACTCTCCCTCCAACTATGGAAAAATAGTAGGGCAGACTGGACTCTTTAACCTTGGTTAGACAACGAGTCTAGGAGAAGAAAAACTCTGAATTTAAACCTGTTGAAATCTGCTTAAGAAATTGACCTTGTGTCACATCTTGCTCATGCGGAAGAGTTGATTATATATATATATATATATATATATATATATGAATTAAATATTTTTAGAAAAAACAAACAAATGATGTTATAATTGCTGACAGAAATCTGTTTCGCCTTTTATTAAAGAGTGAAATTTGTGATGGAAAGACGGTGTGAGTAAACCGTTACAAACAAAAGTGGTACAAACGAACGTTCATGTTCGGAGCCGGAATTTTTTTAAATTTTGAAAATGCATATTCTGTTTTAAAAAATAAGATAAATTTATTTTTTTAAAAATCAGAAGCATTATAATCCACAAGAAAACTCCTTCTCATTTTGTAACAGTTTATTTACACCGTCTTTCTATCACAAACATTTCGCTCTTGATGAAGACCGCTTTAATAAAAGGTCGAAACAGATTTCTGTCAGTGAACTATAACATCATTTGTTTGGTTTTTCTAAAAATATTATATTTATACTGTCGGATTCACTTCCATTTACTTTTCATATATATATATATATATATATATATATATATATATAGAGAGAGAGAGAGAGAGAGAGAGAGAGAGAGAGAGATTTATGTCTATAAAAATGCTCTTTTACACATAGTTTTGGGTTTACACTCGCATAAGGTCAATTGTAATGCCAAATAATTAAACATTGAAAATGACCCTATCTGGATTATTATCTTGAGTTTCTGCCCCAAGACAATAACTTTTCCTCCCCACAATTTTTCCTTCCCCACTGCCAGGAGATACACTTCAGAGGTTGGCAACCATTGTAATTGGCTTTTAAAATACAATAAACACATAAAAACCTCCATGTAAGATGATCTTAAACACTGCGAGGTTTTCACACTCTCGATTGCAAGTGAGACTGGAGGCCACGTGGTTGCTGCTTTCTTATCTTGGCATTAGTAGAAATATCATACAGCAGTACTTGCCTTCAAAAAGATAAAAATTTAACCCTTAGAAACCGAGAGGCCAGTATCAGTGCCGTTACTTAGAACTTCATATACCCAGGCAGCCTTAATTCTGTCTGGGACATGGTTTACTACCATTGACCGCTAAAGAATTTCTGCTCATGACCGTTAAATGGCATTGCTAAATTAATATACTTGTGTACTGCTGTTTAGGGCAGTGTGAGATCATTACAAGAACCGTCTACTTACAACCTCAATTCTTAGCCGCCCTGTCGGTGGGGCGTTAGAATGCACCGACTGCAATGGGGCCACCTGTTGGCCATGGGTGGCGACCCGTGATGCTTAAGGATAGAACCCAGGTGAATGAGCAGTCCATGACTTGCAATACTCCACTTTGGCCCTATCTTGGGCTAGATAGGCGGTCGGAGAGGCCCCATCTGATCAATCGGCTGGTCACATCAAGCCCTAGCACCTATATGATTTTCCCAGCTCTATTGCCCTTATGGCAAGCCCCAATCCCTTTTTATCATATGGGTGCTAGAAGCGATGGCTGAGGGTCTACATGTCCTGGGAATGACGTTAAACTCTGTCTGATGGTGAGGTTCCAGCTTTGGAGTTTTGGGGAATGTGGAGCACCCCTACATCACCATTGCTCCCTGGTCCACTCTGACCCGGAGTGGTAGTACCTGTTAGGGTTCCATCTATGGTTTAAATAGAAAAACATGAGTTGATAAACAAAATTGTATTATGCATTAAGAATTAATTTATTTCACAACTTTGTCGGCATTAAATGACCCACCGAGGTTGATATGCCATAAAACAAAACAAAACAAACAAATCAATTCTTAGCACACTATGACGAAGTACTTTAGTGTTATTGATCTGTAATATTATTATCTTATTCTCCAACATATTAAAATCAATCTTATCAATGATTTTTATATAGAAACCAATTAAAATATAACTAAAATGAGTGTAATCTTTTTATATGTGTTCTTATTTAATTGCGTTAGTCTTTCTAATTTAATATATTTCATTACATTAAATACTTAGTACTCTATGGCAAAGTACTTTATTAGCTTGAATCCTTTTTTGGGTTTATTTGTATACCGAAATATTCAATGATCCAGTATACAACAGAAGTCTACCCTAATGGATTACAAGGAACACCTGAAGAAGGCTGGAGGGTGCAATGGCTGAAATTTTTTGTATGTACAGAGTGATTGTAAAGTAACTCCCTTCCCTATTTTAGAAATCTTATAATTTATTTCTAAATTATAATTTTTACAAAAAAATAAATATGAAAAGAACACACATAACATGGAGTTTTATTTAAAATTCTATATGAGAATCAGCATTTGCCTCCAGCCTCTCAAGCTGCTCGGGCATTGCATCAACTGATCTTCCCAAGAACTCTTGTGGAATATCAGAAATCAATTATCATATTCATCCTTCAAGTTCTTCCAAAGTCGTTGGCTTCATTTTTTCCTACTTAATGTATTTATGTAGTTTAATGAAACTAAATAAGAATACAGATAAAAAGATTTGAAACAGAGGGAGTATAATAAAAGATTTGAAACAGAAGGAGTATAATAAAAAATGGAACAACTGAAACTTACTCTTCCATCACTCTCGTCTTTCATTGTTATTTTTTCTAATTTAAGTATTTAGTTAAAAGAGTAAGTAAAGAATAAAATGACAGTTATTTTATCTTGTTAATGGATTTCATTTAAAATTCATTGAAGAGATTTTTGCTTATATTCATTAAAATAAAACCAAACAGTTAGAAATCAATAATACTAAGCACATATTTATTAAATTGATTTTTTAATATTAATATGCAAATTAGCCTTCCCGTTCACACTGTAAACCGCTATTTTGTTGTATATATAAATATAATTGCATGTTGTTTGTATGTAGACATAGTTAACAGTATTAATAATGTAAGACAATTTTATTAATAATTGAGGTTTAGATAAAAATAAAATCATGGAGAATGTGATGTCAATAACTAAGAGAATTGTGACTTGAGTAGGAATATAGTTTCGGTTACAGACAGAAAAACACACAATCTCCATTATAATAAGATATATATATATATATATTTGCTACTTTTATTGCACAAGCCTGCAATTATTGATAAATGCAACAGACCAGCATTATATAACACAGTGCCAAACAATCCATTTATGCAGAAACCAAAATTCTATACTTGTCTTTGTTCTGACGCTAATATTAATATTTCATTCATAAAAAGGTGAATAGTACTATTAATGCTGGTCATTATAAAGACACGTTTAACCTTTTGTTAGAAAAGACAATTCATAAAATGAACAGAGAATATAAAGAACCTTCTGTTAATAATGGAACTAATAATTATTGTCTCTTTTATATCTATTGTTACTAAACCCCATTTAATCGCACGTCTATTCATTCTGAGTCACATAAATCATACATTATTTATTAACAAAGACATTTTAGAAGTAGCGAGGAAAGCAGCTGGGTGGCCACTTGCCTCCTATCACACAAACCATCCGTGTAAGATGAACAGGACATGCTGGAGAAGCAAGGAAAAATGCATAACTGACATGTCAACCCATTCTTGGGCTATTTTATTTATTCTATGTAATAATGATTTTAACTATAGATTAAATACTCACTGATAAACTTACATAATGATGTAAGCAGTGACATAGTTTCGGTTACAGACAGACACCAAATCTCCATTATAATAAGATTTTTCTGAAACACTGTATAATCAAAATGGATGTTATTAAATATTAATTTATTGCCAAGCTCTATAGAATTTGGATATATATATATATATATATATATATACGATATATTTTTTTTCTTCTTTTTTTGAAGGCAAAATAATGCAGATTCATGTCGGTTTTAACGGAACTGCACGATCTCTACCGAATTTGAAATCTTAACGGAAGCTTACAATCTCTTCCAAATTTCAAATCTCCATCAAGCTCAACGTAATTAGAACCAAGTTGACTTTAAAAAACACAGATGGAATATTTTCAACTCTATAATGAACTCTCTGAAGATGGATTTTAATCCGAAAATTAAGAGCACAAGAATAAATATGTTTTTCAACATGATTATTTTGCCTTCAAAAAAAGAAGAAAAAAAAATATATCGTATTACATTTATAAATAATGCTTCTATCACACTATAAAAACAAACAAAACAAAAAAATCTTTATATATATTATATATATATATATATATAAAATGGAGGTTCGCTTCTGGTTTTTGTCTGTAATAAAAATTACGTCACTGCTTATGTCACATTACCCCAAATCGTCATAACATAGAATAAATACACTCAAAATTTGAACATGCAACATTAGACAGTCCTCATTGTTTTTTAAAACAAGTTTTAATAAATACATCACTGGTATTATATATCTATATATAATTTGTTTTATTTTAATACATATTTAAAGTTTACATTTCAAATTGTTTTATTTTTTAATCCTTTAATGAATTTGATGATTTTACTTACTTAGGGTACAAACTCGCTGATATTGAATTTTTTACTCCCACCCCTCAGGCAATATGTTTCAAAAATCTATTTTTACATCGCCCGGAGGGTGTTTTTTATTTTGTACTAGTATATATGATGCTAGACATGTTTGTGCAAGTTTAACATTCATTTCAATTTGATCAGACAAACCGTTAGGGAGAAATTGAAAATCGTCTTGTAAGGGATTATTTGAACTTAACCACAGCAATCACTTTCCCAACAGTAAAAGTCCACTGAGAAAGTCTTTCCGCCTGCAACAATATTACAACAGTCTTTGATCAATCCACCAAAGTTTACTTGTTTCTTGTCCAATGCACATTTGTGTTCTCGTTAGTAAGATCAAACCCAACTGCCCCTCGGTGTGGGAAGGCAGGCCTTAAATAATAATTAACTGCCCTGACCAAGATCCCACATCTGGGTCAATCATGCCCAGTGCTGTTGATCGCAATGTAGAAATTTGCATACGTGTCAACATGGGTGAGTAGTCTGACTTCCAGCCACGACTCCTGATCGGTTACGAGTTCAGTCTCTGTAGTCAACCACTACACCCCCCCTCCTGAGCTCCTCATTTTGCATGCCAGACATGTTTGTGCCCACTTTGAGTTCCCATGTAAGTCATTTTTCTTGCTACACAAATTTATCTGTATTGTAATAAATACAAAATATGGAGTAAATTTGAATAAAGTAAATACACAGAACATTCAGCTCTCCAACTGATTTGATGAAGGAGAAAAATGGGACATACACAGGAGTTTTTGTTTTTTTTTAAATATATTTTTGCCTGCAGTAAATATTTTTTTTGGGGGGGTTGTACTTATTTTTTTAGACTAGACTATAAATTTTAGCTGGACTTATTTTTTTAGACTAGACTATAAATTTTAGCTGGACTTATTTTTAGACTAGACAATAAATTTTGCTGGACTTATTTTTAGACTAGACAATAAAATTTGGCTGGACTTATTTTTTAGACTAGACAATAAATTTTGGCTGGACTTATTTTTTAGACTAGACAATAAATTTTGGCTGGATATTTTTTAGACTATAGATTTTGGCTGGAGTTATTTTTTTAGACTGGACTACACATTTTAAATTGGACATATTTCTTTAGACTAGACAATAAATTTAGGCTGTACTTATTTTTTAGTGTAGAATATAAATTTTGGTTGGACTTATTTTGTATACTAGGCTATAAATTTTGACTAGACTTATTCTTTTACACTATAACCTTTGGCTGAACTTCTTTTTTAGACTTTAAATTTTGATTGGATTTAAAGCACCAGTTCCTGCTAGATCATCGAAGTTAAGCAACAATGAGCCTGCTCAATACTTAGATGGGTGACCACTTAAGCAACAGTAGATACTGTAAGCAATCTTATATCAAAATGACTTGATTCGGCATTAAATGACCTGAAAAGGTTTGATATGCCATTAAACAAAATAACCAACTTTGGATGGACTTATTTCTTACACTTTCAATTTTGGCTGGACATTTTGGTAATTTATGAGGAAGTGTGTCCCGGTCTCCTGCCTCAGAAATTGCTACCCGGTGACTATTGAAATAACATCCCCAGCTATGTCGTCTCAGATTTTCTTTTATTCATGTTTGTTTAATGTCTTGTTTTTAAAATAAACAAGAATTATGACAAAGAAGAAGTGACACCCCACAAATACATTTACTTGTAGAAAATATCTATCTATCTATCTCCATTTGTTCATATCTATCTATATTATTTTGTTTGTTTATCTATCTATCTCAGTCTATTCCAAACTATATATCCATCTTCATATCTAAACAAGAATTATGACAAATTATGATAAATAAACAAGAATTACGACAAATTTCTATAAATGAACAAGAATTAGGACAAATTTCTATAAATGAACAAGAATTATGATAAATTACGATAAATAAATAAGAATTACGCCAAAAAAGAGAAGCCCCCCCCCTCTAAAATACATTTAACGCCCTAAGTTAGTTGTTTTCTTTCAAGTAATGTACTTGTATAATGCCAAGACGACATAGCTGGGGACGTTATTTTAATAGTCACCGGGTGGCAATTTCTGAGGCAGGAGACCGGGATGCACTTCATCATAAATTAATGACATTTTTTTAGACTATAAATTTTCTCTGTTCAGGCTTAGCATAAAGCCAGCCATACTTTTAACATTTGCCTCACAACTCAAATTAGTAACGATTTTGTATGTCAGTCTACACTATATACACAAAATCCAGATGTTTTTACTCATAAAAATACATTTGCCCGAGTGGAAAAACAGGAATCTGAGTTGGAGATTTGATATATCAATTCCACTAACCTGGAGTACCAAAAAAGATTAAGCGTTTTAGTGTATATCCAGCGTTATAATTATATATTGGGTGTGTGCAAAACTTCCCGGTGTTATTGTTTTGAAAACTAGAGATAACTGAAAACGATTTGGTTTGGTTTGTTTTGTTTTACGGCATATCAACCTCAGTGGGTCATTTAATGCCCATAAAGTTTTGAAATAAATCAATTCTTAATGGATAATACAATTTTTTTATAAATACATTTTTCTATTTAACCCATAGATGGGACCCTAACAGGTACTACCACTCCGGGTCAGAGTGGACCAGGGAGCAATGGTGATGAAGGGGTGCTCCACATTCCCCAAACCTCCAAAGCTGGAACCTCACCATCAGATAGAGTTTAACATCATTCCCAGGACATGTAGAACCGCAGCCACCGCTTTCTAGCACCCATATGATAAAAAGGGGTTGGGGCTTGCCATAAGGGCAATAGGGTTGGGAAAATCATATAGGTGCTAGGGCTTGACGTGACCAGCCGATTGATCGGAGGGGGCCTCTCCGACCGCCCGTCTAGCCCAAGATAGGGCCAAAGTGGAGTATTGCATGTCATGAATTGCTCATCCACCTGGGTTCTATCCTTAAGCATCACGGGCCGCCACCCACAGCTAACAGGTGGCCCCATTGGGGGAGTCTTACCCCTCTGCAGAGGTGCAGTCGGTGCATTCTAACGCCCCAGCCGACAGCCACCGCCTTCTAGCACCCATATGATAAAAAGGGGTCGGGGCTCGCCATAAGGCAATAGGGTTGGGAAAATCATATAGATGCTAGGGCTTGACGTGACCAGCCAATTGATCAGAGGGGGCTCTCCGACCGCCCGTCTAGCCCAAGATAGGGCCAAAGTGGAGTATTGCATGTCATGAACTGCTCATCCACTTGGGTTCTATCCTTAAGCATCATGGGTCGCCACCCACGGCCAACAGGTGGCCCCATTGGGGGAGTCTTACCCCTCTGCAGAGGTGCAGTCGGTGCATTCTAACGCCCCAGCCGACAGGGCGGAACTGAAAACGAGTTTTTTGCTGGAAATTTTGCACAAATCTAATGCTCTAATAGATATATTCAATAAGTCGTCGGGGTGGCCTAAAGTCGGTATCAGCCAATCGGCGAGGGAGTCTATCCCCTTTTTGCTAGCGCTAGACCAAGGAGATTGTTTTTGCGTCTGAGGTGGAGCACCACACCTACCATCAATTCCTTACTTTATCGCACATATTCCCTGTGCTACTCATACGCTGAGTTGGCGAGGGCCGGTATCGAACTAGGAACCTTGTGGTTTCTAGCCAAACGCTCTTTACAATAATTACAGATAGACACTGAAGCTCCATTATAATAAGATTAGTCCTACAACTACTGTGTAATAAGAAGTTCTGTTGCTATGGTAACACATGGCATCACTCATGCTTAAATATGAAGCTGCAAACACAATTATTAATCATGGGTTAAAGAAAATGTATATAAAATCAGATAAATTGATTAGCTTAAACTGTTCATTTTGAGGAGGGGGTGGGGACGGACCACCTAGCAACCCAAATGCTTGTGGGTCATGTTAACATTGCTGCACTTTTTTATTACAATCTAGTATGCCATGTGCTGCAATCAAAATGAACAGTGAATTGGTTGGTTGGTTGGGTGGGTGGTTGGATTTTATGGCATATCAACCCTTGTCGGGTTATTTTATGTTGAGGACATTTTGTTTCATTCATTCTTGATAGGTATCAGTTGGATTTTACGGCATATCAACCCTTGTTGGGTTATTTTATGCCAAGGACATTTTGTTTAATTATTTTTCGTGGGTATCTGTTGATTGGTTGTTTGGTTGGATTTTATGGCATATCAACCCTTGTTGGGTTATTTTATGTTGAGGACATTTTGTTTCATTCATTTTTTTTAAACTCACTTTTTCTATTTAACCCATAGATAGGACGCTATCAGGTACAACCACTCCGAGTCAGAGTATTAAAGAACATAAAGATGGAATGCAGAAAGAGAGAGACAGAGAGAGAAATCCTTGCCAGCAAAATAGCAGATACCCAACCTGATATGATGAACAGACACCTGATGGAAGATAGAGAAATAGAAACCCAATAGAACCAGACATTAAAAAGAGAATAGAGACCATATGGGCAATTCCATGTCAAATCATACAGAAAAAAGTTAAATTGTCAGTGTTAGACAATCCCCAAAATTTGAGCTATCAATTCCAAGAATTTTAAGTTGATAATTTCTGATTTTTTCATAGCAATATCAATATAGCACTACATCTATGAAAAAGATTTTGTGCCACATCTAAGCTAAGCTTAGTAAATAAATATATATATATGTGCGTGTGTGTGTGTGTGTGTGTGTGTATTTGGGCAGCATTTTTTCATTTATACATGTAGAATTAAACAAAAGACACATCTCCTGTTTAACAATTTTATTTTTGATCTTTTCGAGTTTTCTGGCCAACTTTTTAATGTTTGGGTGGAATTCGTGGATTAGTCCACCAAAGTCCATGAACCGAGTACTTTCGGTACTTCGAAGTGCCATCATCAGGGGTGATGTGTTCCAGTTTTTTTAAAATTATATTAATGTAGAGGCTGGAAGGAGAAGAATTGGTGAGAAAGGTGTTATAGGCATTTTAAAATGTGTGTACTGCATTGGAAATTAATTTCATTGTGTACTGCATTGGAAAGTACTCGGGACTTTAACTTTGGTGGACTTATCCACGAATTCCACCCAAACATTAAAAAGTTGGCCAGAAAACTCGAAAAGATAAAAAAAATTGTTAAACAGGAGATGTGTTTTTGTTTAATTCTACATTATATATATATATATATATATATATATATATATATATATATATGCCTAGAGCAATAGCACCTTAGTATTTCAAAGAATTTCCCTTTAGACCTCACACATTTACCTGAATGTCCCAACCAATTTTCTAAACAGGCAACTAATTCCTTTTAGGGATTCACATCAGCTGTCTCCTCAAGTTCTCCCTAATCTCATTCATGTTTTAAGAATCTCTTTACTTTTTAAGACAATATTAGCTTTAAGGGAAGGTCAGATGTCACAGGAAGAGACAAACATTGGAAGCCAAATGACATGATGTTTTTGCCAAAAACAAAGGCCGCAGTGGGGAATGTTAAAAATAGCTGGATACTTTCCAGACAATCTGTGGAATCCCCAGACTCTTGACTAATTCTGACACTGTCAATTGCAGATTTCCTTTCACTGCATTTTCGGGTGTTTGGTTCTTTTGGAGACATTCCAGAACATAGATCACTTTCAACCGATTCCACAGACAGAACCAGAAACCAAAATTCTAGCTGAATGTTACTTATAATAATTACTTACCTAATTCAGGGGCTTCGACCTCTGAATTGAAAAGTAATGGTAAAATTAATCTTGTGATCCCATTCCCAGCCCCAGGCAGCAACTGACTCCTCGTCTAAAAGGGTCAGGGCTGGGTTTATTAAACTCCGGTTAAGAAATTGACTATGTATCAAATCTTGCTCGTGCAGAGGGGTTGGTAAATATATATACCCAATACAGCTTGATTCTAGACAGAAAATACCCATTTCACTATTGGCTAACACCAATACAGCCAATCAGATGTCTTCTTATATTTGAGCTATGACCCAGAGTATTTGGTTATTATTTGTGCTGTAACCTATTGAAGTCAGTCTACTGTTGGTTGAATAACAGCAGCTAAGTCCAACTCAAGCAGTGTCCAAGACAGTTGGTATAAATAGGAATCAAGAATGACCCATCCATGAATTTTGGGTGATTTGGGTGATTCCATTCCTTGAGTTCTGCTTGACTGCTTGATTTGAATGACATTGTGGAGTCTTATATATATCCTGTCATTCTGCAGTGGACTTTGTAGCATTCGGGTTTGTATTTCAGTTACAATCGTTTGTTGCCTTGTCTTCCCAGTTCGACGGTAATTGGAACTTTAATTATTCTTCATAACCTAAAAGTACATATAGTCATACAGTCCAATTTTAAGCCGAAAATCTCCATTAGCCAATGCAGCAAAGTCAGTCTGAATATTATTCAGCAAGTTAACCCTCTTTAATCGTAGGCTATTTTATGGCTATGAGCCAATCCATCTGGTAGGGGTGTTAGTTAATCTACAATACTTAGTAAATAACTATACCCATACAGCTTCATTCTAGGCAGAAAATATTCTAGCCTTGTGCCGCATCTAAGCTAAGCTTGATTCTAGGCAGAAAATATCCATTTTTACATCACTATTGTCTAACAACAATACAACCAATCAAATGTGCCCTTATATCTGTATCGTGTATTCGACTGATATTTGGGCTGTTACTTAATGAAATGTAATGGTTAGCAAGCTAGATTCACAAACCATTGTTAATGAGTTTGATTCTCAATAGGCACTCCATACTTCTAGCCTTGTGCCGCATCTAAGCTAAGCTTAATTCTAGGCAGAAAATACCCATTTTTACATCACTATTATAGAGATGCTGATAGGTATGTGTTCTGCGTCCCTGACACACAAAAACATAAAAAGGACTCAGTAAAGCCGTCTAACTCCTACCTTGTAACCTATCCTGTGTAATTCGTTTCTAAGAGACTATTGAAATGTATTTACAGTTAACTAGAAATCGTGAGGGAAGAAAAAAGAAAAACACTGGGATGCATAGATACGATTTTACTGAGTCCTTTTAGATTTTTGTGTGTCAGGGACGCAGAACACATACCTATCAGCATCTCTATAATAGTGATGTAAAAATGGGTATTTTCTGCCTAGAATTAAGCTTAGCTTAGATGCGGCACAAGGCTAGAAGTATGGAGTGCCTATTGAGAATCAAACTCATTAACAATGGTTTGTGAATCTAGCTTGCTAACCATTACATTTCATTAAGTAACAGCCCAAATATCAGTCGAATACACGATACAGATATAAGGGCACATTTGATTGGTTGTATTGTTGTTAGACAATAGTGATGTAAAAATGGATATTTTCTGCCTAGAATCAAGCTTAGCTTAGATGCGGCACAAGGCTAGAATATTTTCTGCCTAGAATGAAGCTGTATGGGTATAGTTATTTACTAAGTATTGTAGATTAACTAACACCCCTACCAGATGGATTGGCTCATAGCCATAAAATAGCCTACGATTAAAGAGGGTTAAACTTGCTGAATAATATTCAGACTGACTTTGCTGCATTGGCTAATGAGATTTTCGGGCTTAAAATTGGACTGTATGACTATATGTACTTTAGGTTATGAAGAATAATTAAAGTTTCAATTACCGTCGAACTGGGAAGACAAGGCAACAAACGATTGTAACTGAAATACAAACCCGAATGCTACAAAGTCCACTGCAGAATGACAGGATATATATAAGACTCCACAATGTCATTCAAATCAAGCAGTCAAGCAGAACTCAAGGAATGGAATCACCCAAATCACCCAAATTCATGGATGGGTCATTCTTGATTCCTATTTATACCAACTGTCTTGGACACTGCTTGAGTTGGACTTAGCTGCTGTTATTCAAACCAACAGTAGACTGACTTCAATAGGTTACAGCACAAATAATAACCAAATACTCTGGGTCATAGCTCAAATATAAGAAGACATCTGATTGGCTGTATTGGTGTTAGCCAATAGTGAAATGGGTATTTTCTGTCTAGAATCAAGCTGTATTGGGTATATATATTTACCAACCCCTCTGCACGAGCAAGATTTGATACATAGTCAATTTCTTAACCGGAGTTTAATAAACCAGCCCTGACCCTTTTAGACGAGGAGTCAGTTGCTGCCTGGGGCTGGGAATGGGATCACAAGATTAATTTTACCATTACTTTTCAATTCAGAGGTCGAAGCCCCTGAAATTAGGTAAGTAATTATTATAAGTAACATTCAGCTAGAATTTCTGGTTCTGTCTGTGGAATCGGTTGAAAGTGATCTATGTTCTGGAATGTCTCCAAAAGAACCAAACACCCGAAAATGCAGTGAAAGGAAATCTGCAATTGACAGTGTCAGAATTAGTCAAGAGTCTGGGGATTCCACAGATTGTCTGGAAAGTATCCAGCTATTTTTAACATTCCCCACTGCGGCCTTTGTTTTTGGCAAAAACATCATGTCATTTGGCTTCCAATGTTTGTCTCTTCCTGTGACATCTGACCTTCCCTTAAAGCTAATATTGTTCTTAAAAAGTAAAGAGATTCTTAAAACATGAATGAGATTAGGGAGAACTTGAGGAGACAGCTGATGTGAATCCCTAAAAAGGAATTAGTTGCCTGTTTAGAAAATTGGTTGGGACATTCAGGTAAATGTGTGAGGTCTAAAGGGAAATTCTTTGAAATACTAAGGTGCTATTGCTCTAGGCATATATATTATATATATATATATATATATATATATATATATATAATGTAGAATTAAACAAAAAACACATCTCCTGTTTAACAATTTTTTTTTATCTTTTCGAGTTTTCTGGCCAACTTTTTTAATGTTTGGGTGGAATTCGTGATAAGTCCACCAAAGTTAAAGTCCCGAGTACTTTCCAATGCAGTACACAATGAAATTAATTTCCAATGCAGTACACACATTTTAAAATGCCTATAACACCTTTCTCACCAATTCTTCTCCTTCCAGCCTCTACATTAATATAATTTTAAAAAAAACTGGAACACATCACCCCTGATGATGGCACTTCGAAGTACCGAAAGTACTCGGTTCATGGACTTTGGTGGACTAATCCACGAATTCCACCCAAACATTAAAAAGTTGGCCAGAAAACTCGAAAAGATCAAAAAAAAATTGTTAACAGGAGATGTGTCTTTTGTTTAATTCTACATGTATAAATGAAAAAATGCTGCCCAAATACACACACACACACACACACACACGCACATATATATATATTATTACTAAGCTTAGCTTAGATGTGGCACAAAATCTTTTTCATAGATGTAGTGCTTATTGATATTGCTATGAAAAAAATCAGAAATTATCAACTTAAAATTCTTGGAATTGATAGCTCAAATTTTGGGGATTGTCTAACACTTGACAATTTAACTTTTTTCTGTATGATTTGACATGGAATTGCCCATATGTCTCTATTCTCTTTAATGTCTGGTTCTATTGGGTTTCTATTTCTCTATCTTCCATCAGGTGTCTGTTCATCATATCAGGTTGGGTATCTGCTATTTTGCTGGCAAGGATTTCTCTCTCTGTCTCTCTCTTTCTGCATTCCATCTTTATGTTTTTAATACTCTGACTCGGAGTGGTTGTACCTGATAGCGTCCTATCTATGGGTTAAATAGAAAAAGTGAGTTTAAAAAAATGAATGAAACAAAATGTCCTCAACATAAAATAACCCAACAAGGGTTGATATGCCATAAAATCCAACCAAACAACCAATCAACAGATACCCACGAAAATAATTAAAACAAAATGTCCTTGGCATAAAATAACCCAACAAGGGTTGATATGCCGTAAAATCCAACTGATACCTATCAAGAATGAATGAAAACAAAATGTCCTCAACATAAAATAACCCGACAAGGGTTGATATGCCATAAAATCCAACCACCCACCCAACCAACCAACCAATTCACTGTTCATTTTGATTGCAGCACATGGCATACTAGATTGTAAAAAAAGTGCAGCAATGTTAACATGACCCACAAGCATTTGGGTTGCTAGGTGGTCCGTCCCCACCCCCTCCTCAAAAATGAACAGTTTAAGCTAATCAATTTATCTGATTTTATATACATTTTCTTTAACCCATGATTAATAATTGTTGTTTGAGCTTCATATTTAAGCATGAGTGATGCCATGTGTTACCATAGCAACAGAACTTCTTATTACACAGTAGTAGGACTAATCTTATTATAATGGAGCTTCAGTGTCTATCTGTAATTATTTGTAAGAGCGTTTGGCTAGAAACCACAAGGTTCCTAGTTCGATACCGGCCCTCGCCAACTCAGCGTATGAGTAGCACAGGGAATATGTGCGATAAAGTAAGGAATTGATGGTAGGTGTGGGTGCTCCACCTCAGACGCAAAAACAATCTCCTTGGTCTAGCGCTAGCAAAAGGGGATAGACTCCCTCGCCGATTGGCTGATACCGACTTTAGGCCACCCGACGACTTATTGAATATATCTATTAGAGCATTAGATTTGTGCAAAAATTTCCAGCAAAAACTCGTTTTTCAGTTCCGCCCTGTCGGCTGGGCGTTAGAATGCACGACTGCACTCTGCAGAGGGTAAGACTCCCCCAATGGGCCACCTGTTGGCCGTGGGTGGCGACCCATGATGCTTAAGGATAGAACCCAAGTGGATGAGCAGTTCATGACATGCAATACTCCACTTTGGCCCTATCTTGGGCTAGACGGAGCGGTCGGAGAGCCCCCCTCTGATCAATTGGCTGGTCACGTCAAGCCCTAGCATCTATATGATTTTCCCAACCCTATTGCCCTTATGGCGAGCCCCGACCCTTTTTATCATATGGGTGCTAGAAGGCGGTGGCTGTCGGCTGGGGCGTTAGAATGCACCGACTGCACCTCTGCAGAGGGGTAAGACTCCCCCAATGGGGCCACCTGTTAGCTGTGGGTGGCGGCCCGTGATGCTTAAGGATAGAACCCAGGTGGATGAGCAATTCATGACATGCATACTCCACTTTGGCCCTATCTTGGGCTACGGGCCGGAGAGGCCCCCCTCCGATCAATCGGCTGGTCACGTCAAGCCCTAGCACCTATATGATTTTCCCAACCCTATTGCCCTTATGGCAAGCCCCAACCCCTTTTTATCATATGGGTGCTAGAAAGCGGTGGGCTGCGGTTCTACATGTCCTGGGAATGATGTTAAACTCTATCTGATGGTGAGGTTCCAGCTTTGGAGGTTTGGGGAATGTGGAGCACCCCTTCATCACCATTGCTCCCTGGTCCACTCTGACCCGGGAGTGGTAGTACCTGTTAGGGTCCCATCTATGGGTTAAATAGAAAAATGTATTTATAAAAAAATTGTATTATCCATTAAGAATTGATTTATTTCAAAAACTTTATGGGCATTAAATGACCCACTGAGGTTGATATGCGTAAAACAAAACAAACCAACCAAATCGTTTTCAGTTATCTCTAGTTTTCAAAACAATAACACCGGGAAGTTTGCACACACCCAATATAATAATTATAACGCTGGATATACACTAAAACGGCTTAATCTTTTTGGTACTCCAGGTTAGTGGAATTGATATATCAAATCTCCAACTCAGATTCCTGTTTTTCCACTCGGGCAAATGTATTTTTATGAGTAAAAACATCTGGATTTGTGTTATATAGTGTAGACTGACATACAAAATCGTTACTAATTGAGTTGTGAGGCAAATGTTAAAAGTATGGCTGGCTTTATGCTAAGCCTGAACAGAGAAAATTTATAGTCTAAAAAAATGTCATTAAATTTTTGATGAAGTGCATCCCGGTCTCCTGCCTCAGAAATTGCCCACCCGGTGACTATTAAAATAACGTCCCCAGCTATGTCGTCTTGGCATTATAACAAGTACATTACTTGAAAAAAACAACTAACTTAGGGCGTTAAATGTATTTTAGGGGGGGGGGGGCTTTCTCTTTTTTGGCGTAATTCTTATTTATTTATCGTAATTTATCATAATTCTTGTTCATTATAGAAATTTGTCCTAATTCTTGTTCATTTATAGAAATTTGTCGTAATTCTTGTTTATTTATCATAATTTGTCATAATTTCTTGTTTAGATATGAAGATGGATATATAGTTTGGAATAGACTGAGATAGATAGATAAACAAACAAAATAATATAGATAGATATGAACAAATGGAGATAGATAGATAGATATTTTCTTACAAGTAAATGTATTTGTGGTGTCACTTCTTCTTTGTCATAATTCTTGTTTTTTTAAAAACAAGAACATTAAACAAACATGAATAAAAGAAAATCTGAGACGACATAGCTGGGATGTTATTTCATAGTCACCGGGTAGCAATTTCTGAGGCAGGAGACCGGGACACACTTCCTCATAAATTACCAAAAATGTCCAGCCAAAATTGAAAAGTGTAAGAAATAAGTCCATCCAAAGTTGGTTATTTTGTTTAATGGCATATCAAACCTTTTCAGGTCATTTAATGCCGAATCAAGTCATTTTGATATAAGATTGCTTACAGTATCTACTGTTGCTTAAGTGGTCACCCATCTAAGTATTGAGCAGGCTCATTGTTGCTTAAACTTCGATGATCTAGCAGGAACTGGTGCTTTAAATCCAATCAAAATTTAAAGTCTAAAAAGAAGTTCAGCCAAAGGTTATAGTGTAAAAGAATAAGTCTAGTCAAAATTTATAGCCTAGTATACAAAATAAGTCCAACCAAAATTTATATTCTACACTAAAAAATAAGTACAGCCTAAATTTATTGTCTAGTCTAAAGAAATATGTCCAATTTAAAATGTGTAGTCCAGTCTAAAAAAATAACTCCAGCCAAAATCTATAGTCTAAAAAATAAGTCCAGCCAAAATTATTGTCTAGTCTAAAAAAATAAGTCCAGCCAAAATTTATTGTCTAGTCTAAAAAATAAGTCCAGCCAAAATTTATTGTCTAGTCTAAAAAATAAGTCCAGCCAAAAATTTATTGTCTAGTCTAAAAAAATAAGTCCAGCTAAATTATAGTCTAGTCTAAAAAATAAGTCCAGCTAAAATTTATAGTCTAGTCTAAAAAATAAGTACAAAACCCCCCCAAAAAAAATATTTACTGCAGGCAAAAATATATTTAAAAAAAACAAAAACTCCTGTGTATGTCCCATTTTCTCCTTCATCAAATCAGTTGGAGAGCTGAATGTTCTGTGTATTTACTTTATTCAAATTTACTCCATATTTTGTATTTATTACAATACAGATAAATTTGTTGTAGCAAGAAAAAATGACTTACATGGGAACTCAAAGTGGGCACAAACATGTCTGGCATGCAAAATGAGGAGCTCAGGAGGGGGGTGTAGTGGTTGACTACAGAGACTGAACTCGTAACCGATCAGGAGTCGTGGCTGGAAGTCAGACTACTCACCATGTTGACACGTATGCAAATTTCTACATTGCGATCAACAGCACTGGGCATGATTGACCCAGATGTGGGATCTTGGTCAGGGCAGTTAATTATTATTTAAGGCCTGCCTTCCCACACCGAGGGGCAGTTGGGTTTGATCTTACTAACGAGAACACAAATGTGCATTGGACAAGAAACAAGTAAACTTTGGTGGTGGATTGATCAAAGACTGTTGTTAATTGTTGCAGGCGGAAAGACTTTCTCAGTGGACTTTTACTGTTGGGAAAGTGATTGCTGTGGTTAAGTTCAAAATAATCCCTTACAAGACGATTTTCAATTTCTCCCTAACGGTTTGTCTGATCAAATTGAAATGAATGTTAAACTTGCACAAACATGTCTAGCATCATATATACTAGTACAAAATAAAAAACACCCTCCGGGCGATGTAAAAATAGATTTTTGAAACATATTGCCTGAGGGGTGGGAGTAAAAAATTCAATATCAGCGAGTTTGTACCCTAAGTAAGTAAAATCATCAAATTCATTAAAGGATTAAAAAATAAAACAATTTGAAATGTAAACTTTAAATATGTATTAAAATAAAACAAATTATATATAGATATATAATACCAGTGATGTATTTATTAAAACTTGTTTTAAAAAACAATGAGGACTGTCTAATGTTGCATGTTCAAATTTTGAGTGTATTTATTCTATGTTATGACGATTTGGGTAATGTGACATAAGCAGTGACGTAATTTTTATTACAGACAAAACCAGAAGCGAACCTCCATTTTATATATATATATATATATATTATATATATAAAGATTTTTTTTGTTTTGTTTGTTTTTATAGTGTGATAGAAGCATTATTTATAAATGTAATACGATATATTTTTTTTTCTTCTTTTTTTGAAGCAAAATAATCATGTTGAAAAACATATTTATTCTTGTGCTCTTAATTTTCGGATTAAAATCCATCTTCAGAGAGTTCATTATAGAGTTGAAATATTCCATCTGTGTTTTTTAAAGTCAACTTGGTTCTAATTACGTTGAGCTTGATGGAGATTTGAAATTTGGAAGAGATTGTAAGCTTCCGTTAAGATTTCAAATTCGGTAGAGATCGTGCAGTTCCGTTAAAACCGACATGAATCTGCATTATTTTGCCTTCAAAAAAGAAGAAAAAAAAATATATCGTATTATATATATATATATATATATATCCAAATTCTATAGAGCTTGCAATAAATTAATATTTAATAACATCCATTTTGATTATACAGTGTTTCAGAAAAATCTTTTATAATGGAGATTGGTGTCTGTCTGTAACCGAAACTATGTCACTGCTTACATCATTATGTAAGTTTATCAGTGAGTATTTAATCTATAGTTAAAATCATTATTACATAGAATAAATAAAATAGCCCAAGAATGGGTTGAATGTCAGTTATGCATTTTTCCTTGCTTCTCCAGCATGTCCTGTTTCATCTTACACGGAGGTTTGTGTGATAGGAGGCAGTGGCCACCCAGCTGCTTTCCTCGCTACTTTCTAAATGTCTTTGTTAATAAATAATGTATGATTTATGTGACTCAAATGAATAGACGTGCGATTAAATGGGGTTAGTAACAATAGATATAAAAGAGACAATAATTATTAGTCCATATTAACAGAAGGTTCTTATATTCTCTGTTCATTTGAATTGTCTTTTCTAACAAAGGTTTAAACGTGTCTTTATAATGACCAGCATTAATAGTACTATTCACCTTTTTATGAATGAAATATTAATATTTTAGCGTCAGAACAAAGACAAGTATAGAATTTTGGTTTCTGCATAAATGGATTGTTTGGCATGTGTTATATAATGCTGGTCTGTTGCATTTATCATAATTGCAGGCTGTGCAATAAAAGTAGCAAATATATTATATATATATATCTTATATTAATGGAGATTGTGTGTTTTTCTGTCTGTAACCCGAAACTATATTCCTACTCAAGTCACAATTCTCTTAGTAGTTATTGAATCACATTCTCCATGATTTTATTTTATCTAAACCTCAATATTAATAAAATTGTCTACATTATTAATACTGTTAACTATGTCTACATACAAACAACATGCAATTATATTTATATATACAACAAAATAGCGGTTTACAGTGTGAACGGAAGGCTAATTTGCATATTAATATTAAAAAAATCAATTTTAATAAATATGTGCTAGTATTATTGATTTCCTAACTGTTTGGTTTTATTTTTAATGATATAAGCAAAAAATCTTCTTCAATGAATTTTAAATGAAATCCATTAACAAGATAAATAACTGTCATTTTATTCTTTACTTACTCTTTTAACTAAATACTTAAATTAAAAAATAACAATGAAAGACGAGAGTGATGGAAGAGTAAGTTTCAGTTGTTCCATTTTTATTATACTCCTTCTGTTTCAAATCTTTATTTATACTCCCTCGTTTCAAATCTTAATCTGTATTCTTATTTAGTTTCATTAAACTACATAAATACATTAAGTAGGAAAAAATGAAGCCAACGACTTTTGGAAGAACTTGAAGGATGAATATGATAATTGATTTTCTGAATTCCACAAAGAGTTCTTGGGAAGATCAGTTGATGCAATGCCGAGCCAGCTTGAGAGGCTGGAGCAAATGCTGATTCTCATATAGAATTTTAAATAAAACTCCATGTTATGTGTTTCTTTCATATTTATTTTTTTTGTAAAAATTAAATTTAGAAATAAAATTATAAGATTTCTTAAAATAGGGAAGGGGTTACTTTACAATCACTCTGTACATACAAAAATTCAGCCATTGCACCCTCCAGCCTTCTTCAGGTGTTCCTTGTAATCCATTAGGGTAGACTTCTGTTGGTATACTGGATCATTGAATATTTCGGTTTATACAAATAAACCCAAAAAAGGATTCAAGCTAATAAAGTACTTGCCATGAGTACTAAGTATTAAGTAATGAAATATATTAAATTAGAAAGACTAACGCAATTAAATAAGAACAATATAAAAAGATTACACTCATTTTAGTTATAATTTTAATTGGTTCTATATAAAACATTGATAGATTGATTTTAATATGTTGGAGAATAAGATAATAATATTACAGATCATAACACTAAAGTACTTCGTCATAGTGTGCTAAGAATTGATTTGTTTGTTTTGTTTTTTTATGGCATATCAACCTCGGTGGGTCATTTAATGCCGACAAAGTTGTGAAATAAATTAATTCTTAAATGCATAATACAATTTTGTTTATCAACTCATTGTTTTCTATTTAAACCATAGATGGAACCCTAAACAGGTACTACCACTCCGGCGTCAGAGTGGACAGGAGCAATGGTGATGTAGGGGTGCTCCACATTCCCAAAAACTCCAAAGCTGGAACCTCACCATCAACAGAGTTTACGTCATTCCCCAGGACATGTAGACCCTCAGCCATCGCCTTCTAGCACCCATATGATAAAAAGGATTGGGGCTTGCCATAAGGGCAATAGAGTGGGAAAATCATATAGTGCTAGGGCTTGATGTGACCAGCGATTGTATCAGATGGGCCTCTCCGACCGCCTATCTAGGCCAGATAGGGCCAAAGTGGATATTTTTGCAAGTCATGGACTGCTCATTCACCTGGGTTCTTATCCTTAAGCATCACGGGTCGCACCCATGGCCAACAGGTCCCCATTGCAGTCGGTGGCATTCTAAACGCCCCACCGACAGGGCGGCTAAGAATGAGTTGTTAAGAGACGGTTCTTGTAATATCTCACACTGCCCTAACAAGCAGTACACAAGTATATTTAATTTGCAATGCCATTTAACGGTCAATGAGCAGAATTCTTTTAGCGGTCAATGTAGAACATTGTCCAGACAGAATTAAGGCTGCCTGCCGCGTATATGAAGTTCTAAGTAACGGCACTGATATGGCCTCTCGGTTTCTAAGGGTTAAATTTTTATCTTTTGAGCAAGTACTGCTGTATGTATTTCTACTAATGCCAAGATTAAGAAAGCAGCAACCACGTGGCCTCCAGCTCACTTGCAATCGAAGAGTGTGAAACCTCGGCATGTGTTTAAGATCATCTTACATGGAGTTTTTATGTGTTTATTGTATTAAAAGCCAATTACAATGGTTTGCCAACCTCCTGAAGTGTTATCTCCTGGCTCAGTGGGAAGGAATAAATTGTGGGAGGGAAAAGTTATTGTCTTGGGGCAGAAACTCAGATAATAATCCAGAAGGGTCATTTCAATGTTTAATTATTTGGCATTACAATTGACTTATGCGAGTGTAAACCCAAACTATGTGTAAAAGAGCAATTTTTATAGACATAAATCTCTCTCTCCTCTCTCTCTCTCTCTCTCTTCTCTCTATATATATTATATATATTATTATATATATATATTGAAAAGTAACTGGAGTGAATCCGACCGTATAAAATAAATATTTTAGAAAAACCAACAAATGATGTTTTATAGTTCACTGACAGAAATCTGTTTCGACCTTTTATTAAAAAGCAGTCTTCATCAAGACGAAATGTTTGTGATAGAAAGACGGTGTAAATAAAACGACATAATAATAATGTTTTTCTTGTGGATTATAATGCTTCTGATTTTAAAAAATAATTATCTGGTTGATAAAATGAATCATCGCATTTTCAAAATTTTAAAAAATTCCGGCTCCGAACCATGAACGTTCGTTTGTACCACTTTTGTTTATGAACCGGGTTTACTCACACCGTCTTCATCACAAAATTTCACTCTTTAATAAAATCTAAACAAACTCTACATAATATATCATTGTCTAAAAAATTTTAATTCAGATAATATATATATATATATATATTATCAACTCTTCCGCAGAGCAAGATGTGACACAAGGTCAATTTCTTAAGCAGATTTCAACAGGTTTAAATTCAGAGTTTTTCTTCTCTTAGGACTCGTCTGTCTAACCAAGGTTAAAGAGTTCCAGTCTGCCCTACGATTTTCCATAGTGGAGGAGAGTAGAGATTCATTACCTTTCCCAAGGTATAGCAATATAAAGTGGCATTGGTGCTCAAAAACAGAATGTGACTCTTTTATATATATACTGCAAATATATACCCCCCTCCCCAGGTGCAGTATTTAAGTTTTAATTCATAAAGTAATATATCAAATTAGAGAAAGGCTAATGAAACTAAAATAAGAACGCAGATAAAAAGGATTGAAACCATGTGTTGGATGGTTATAATCAAAAGATTAGAACAACTGAAACTTACTCTTCATCATCCTGCTTTTCTTGACTAAATTTTCCTAATTTATCTATTATATTTAAATTAGAAGTAAAGAATAAATTACAGTTATTTCTTTTCTTGTTTATGGATTTCTTTTAATATTATCCCCGAGATGGTTGCTTATTCATTAAGATAATAACCACAATTAGAAATTATTAATACAAGCACTATTTATTAAAAATCAAAATTTTTAATATCAATATGCAAATTAGCCTTCCTGTTCACACTATAAACGCATATATATATAAATACAATTTGCATGTTATTTGTATGTAGGATATATTCAAATAATAATGGTAAACAATTTATTAATAACTGTGATTTAAATAAAATAGAATCATGGAGAATTGACGTAAATAACTAAGGGGAATCGTGCTTCACTAGTGCTAGACCGAAGGAGATTGTTTTTGGCATCTGAGGTGGAGCACCACACTTACATCAGCTCCTCGCTTTACCGCACAGATCCTGTGCTACTTCATATGCTGAGTTGGCAAGGGCGTATGAACCAGGAACCTTGTGATCATAGCTCATAAAAATCTACCGACTGAGCTAAACCAACCCTAAATACAAGTAATGTCTGGCGAGGCTGGTATTGAACCCGTCACCTGTGGTTCCTAGTAGACGCTCTTACCAAACTGAGCTAAACTGGCCCTAATGTTAGCCATTTCAAAAAAAAAAAAAAAAAAAAAAAAAAAAAAAAAAAAAAAAAAAAAAAAAAAAAAAAAAAAAAAAAAAAAAAAAAAAAAAAAAAATATCCTTGATCGGTAACTGCATTTTCACTTAGCGCTATACCTTGGAAAGGTATGAATCCTATCTCCCTCCATTCTATGGTTCGTAAAATGTAGGGCAGACTTGGGCTCTTTAACCTTGGTAGGCAACCGGTCTAGGAGAAGGAAAAATCTGAATCAAACCTAGTTGAACTCCGCTTAAAAATTGACCTTGTGTCGCATCTGCTCGTGCGGGGGGTTGGTAAATATATTATATATGTTGCCATTACTGGTCATTAAGGACATAACACCATCCCACAATGTACGGACGATACAGCTCATCAAATTTCAGGCTGTGTCCCACTGGTGGAGCCCAGTGCACACATAACATACCTCACCTATGAAAGGAGGAGTCATCTACGTTTCAACGATCTTTGCACTTATGGAAATCTAGTGCGAATTTAGTTTATAATCTGATTTTAGTATCTATGGTATAAGTAATATAAGATAGATTGAAAGTTTTACATATTTGTTTATATAAACCCTTAATCATATAAACAAGTATGCTAAAAGGGTATTTTTTTCTCTCAATATTTGACAGAAGCCAAATGCAATCATTTATATGATAAAACATATCCGTTTATGTAAGCAATGTTATTACATGTAACATGAGAAATACTTTGTTATTATACATGAGGCCTTACTTCTGGCCACTCCTACGGTGCAATAAGGCAAATATAAATAATCTCTAAAGTTATAAAAATAGACATTGCTTTTCTTTTCAATCTTTTATAATTTTCTTTTATTCTTTCTCTTCTTTATTTACTGTTTCATCACCTTTTCATATTTTTCTTTTTCCTTGATTTCATTCTTTCTTTCTATGATTTCCTTTCATTATTTTCTTCTTTATTTTCATAGTTTCGTTCTCTTTCATCCTTTCATTTTTTTATTCTTACTTTCTTTCATGCTTTCATACTTTATTTATTGACATGATTTATTCTTTCTCTTGTTGCTTTTTTTCTTTCTCTTTTTTGTTTACTTTTTTCTTTCTTCTTGTTTTTTTTCTTTCTTCTTTCTTCTTTCTTTTTCTTTATGTACTTTCTTTCTTTCTTGTTTTTTTTCTTTCTTTCTTTCTTTTTTTTCTTTCTTTTTCTTTCTGCTTACTTTTTTTCTTCTTCTGTTTTTCTCTTTCTTTCTCCCCTTTCTTTCTTGCTTTTTTCTCTTTCTGTTTTTTTTCTTTCTTTCTCGCCTGCTTTTTCTTTCGTTCTGTTTTTTTTCTTTCTTCTTCCTAATATTCATTCTTCTTTCTTTTTTCTTTCTTGCTTTTTTCTTCCTTTCTTTCTTCTTTTTTTCTTGCTTTTCTTTTTCTTGCTTTTTTCTCTTTCTTGTTTCTCTTATTCTCTCTTCT
>CM042164.1:14008924-14036424 GCA_023376005.1 Doryteuthis pealeii | reverse complement strand
AATGCTGTCTTGCCCAAAAAGATTAGTAGAATCCAATAGCAAAAGCATGGAGAACCTTACACCGCCAACCAAGATAAGAAGAATAACCAGTAGTGATTCTGACAGCAAGAATTGTTCAATCCGTATGCAGTTATTTCGTAACCATACCGTTGACTATACCCCTCATGTAGTGAGTGCGACAGAACAAAGATGGTTAGTTATCAAATTGGTAATGAAGGACTATTCTTCTCTCAAATTGGGTTTTTGCAGAAGGTACACTGGTATGATTTTTGCTATGTCCCAAGATGGCTGAAGATACTGAAAGTTTTTTTCAGTATATATGATACCTGCTAGCATGCATATACAGTATCTATATTCAAATTGATATTATCGTTAAGGTTGTTGCAGTTTTATACTCTGTCAGTTTATATTACTATATACAAGACTGAGCATATATAATAGGGCAGTGAATTATATATATATATGTTATTGACTGCCATGTTATTTCTGTCAAATGTATATAAAGGCTACCTGATAACTCTGATGATCAAAGCTTCATTTAGTATATAAATGTATATATATATATATATATATATATATATATATATATTGGAGGATATGTGCTTAATTGAAGTCATACCTAATTTTGAAAATTAATTAGTTATAATTAATGAATTTAGGCGGCATATATGTTCAAATATAAGGCTAAACAAATCGAGAAAATGTCAGTTTAGCCTTACATTTGAACATATATGCCCGCCTAAATTCATTATTATTAACTAATTAATTTTCAAAATTAGGTATGACTTCAATTAAGCACATATCCTCCAAAAATTGTCGGCTTAAAGCCATATAAAAATAAACACATTTGTTTGTTTACTTACCCTCATATATATATATATATATATATATATATATATATATATATATAATGCATTTTTTTGTTGAAAATAACAGAATCTAAGTTGTTTTGAAGTTTGTTTTTATCTTTCCTTTCAATTCTACTCACAATTTTCTTAATGTTGTCATCTTGAAAAGAATTTATAAAACATCCAAAAGAGTTATCATTCATGTTCCAAGTACTTTTGGTTCTCCTCTGAACTATTATTAAGGGTGTTAAAACAGTTATCATTTGTCTAAATTTTATCTAGGTTATCATTGTCTTGTGTCTGTCACTAAGGTGATGCTAAATAACGCTAGTGGTTTACTTTGGAAGATCTGAATTACAATTTTTAGATATATGTGAGATGCTATGCGAACGCAAACTAGAATAAAAATTGCTCTATTTATCTGAGGCATTTAAAAATATGATCACCTGTTTCATAATTCTATCAACAGTTGGTTGTCTAAATTTCATATATATATATATATGTATATATATATATATATATATATATATATATATAAAAGTAATTGGTAATTTGCTTGAAGCATTGTTAATTATGTTATTATATATTAATGATTTGAAGGCCAATACAATGCACATAAAAAAATAAAAACAAAAAGATCTTTTTTTTTGTCTTATCGATTTCAAAGTAAACTTCAGAGATGATTTTCGGAAAAAAAAAGAAGAAAAAAAAAAAATTTTTTTTTTTTTTTTTTTTTTTTTTTTTTCGAAAATTGTCTCTGAAGATAAAGTTTACTTTGAAATGGATAAGACAAAAAAAGATCTTTTTGTTTTTATTTTTATGTGCATTGTATTGGCCTTCAAATCATTAATATAATATATATATATATATATATATATATATATATTAGAGAGTACAATACATTTAAGGTATGATTGTTACCATTAGTTTCAAAGAAGCATATTAGCCATTTATCATCAAGACCACATGCCCCTGAAAACCTTTCATGGGTGCATTGTCTTGATGATAAGTGGCTGATATGCTGCTTTGAAACCAATGGTAACAATCGCACCTTAAATGTATTGTACTCTATATAACAAATAAATACAGCTCTTACGCAGCTCGAAATACACAGTGTCCATACACAGTGATGCTGATAGCTTTTTGATTTAATGCATCTGAGTTCGACAAGAAATACCTTAAGAAAGCCTGAGGGCACTTCGGCCGAAACATTGTGCAGCTAACAATAAAGATGAGGACAATAGTTTGATTAATCCAAAGAATAAAAATTATCAAGCCTCATCTCAAAAATTCAGAAAAAAAATAGTATCCAATTTTGTTTGTAATTAAATACATGTGATATATTTAAGTTGTTGTTCTGTTATTTACATAATGTACGTGTGATATTACAAGAATCCTATTCAATTAGAACTACATTTCTATCTAAAAAAAATATCACTGTTCTTAAAAAGTTTAGTTTGGTTTAAACAAACAGAACTTTGTCTTGTTGTATTTTGAGCCAAACTTTTGAGGCAATTTTATTGGTTAAAACATGTTAACCAATTTGATATTGGATAAATCTCATCATACTATTGTTGTAACAGGGTTTTTTTTTATTGGACACTCTTAAATAATATTCTATTGATATTCTACAGAACCCTTTGACAAATAGGGGGAGGACCACCTGAAATATTAGGATTGATAAATAAGATTAAAAACAATATTCATCACTTAGAATTTTGGTTATTATTCCTTATCTTACAATTTCCCATGCTTCCAATACAACCAAAAGAGTTTCTCAACACCCATTACATATATTTAATTGTTAAAATATTTACTTGCCTCTCTGTAAAAAACAAAATAATATAAAAAAATTAATTGTTAAATTTGTCTCTTTAAAAACAAAACATTTAAAATATTTAATGGCCTCTGTAAAATATCAAAACGAAATAAGAATTTTGATTTTTAAATTTCTCTCTGTACAAAAACAAAACAAAACATTCAATGCCCTCTCTGTAAAATACAAAACAAAAATAAAACTAATTGTTAAATTTTTCTCTGTAAAATACAATACAAAACGTTTAGTATATTTAATTGTTAAAATATTTAATTGCCTCTCTGTAAAAAAACAAAATAATCTAAAAAATTTATATTTACACTCTCTGTAAGAAAGCAAAACAAAATGAAAACTTGAATTGTTAAATTTCTCTCTGTAAAAACAACTAAAGCAAACAAAAAAACGAATTTCATTGGATGGAATTGTTAATGTTTCTGTTTTTTTTTTTTTGTTCTGTTTTTATTTTTTTTATTTATTTATTTATTTAAAAGGTCACATTCAAAGCCGAATAATTTCTACAGATTTTCTTCTTTTTTTTTTTCTTCATTTTTTTTAAAACAAAAAAGGGATCCATTCATATGTGTGTCCACAATAATGAAATATATAAAGAGGTAATCTAAATAGAGTATTCTTGCATAAGTAATACTACATAAGTAACTTCACAGTACAATTTTTGCAATTCTTTCCCTCCATATTTTTGTGGGGTGAAACATTTGAAAAGAAAAGACAAAAAAAAAAAAAAAAAGCAAGAAAAAAAAAATTGATGAAAAAAAAACAAAAAAACAATAAGAGCCCCTAAAAATTTACCCCCATCCAATGTACAATAACTCCAAGATCATTTGAGGTATGGCAGCCATTTTGTCAACCAACAGTTTTTGATGCCAAAGAGACTGGGTTCAATTCTGTCATTTTTTGTTTTTGAATTTTTTTATTTTTTTGTGAATAAAAATTTTTATCAACTCATCTTGTCCATTTTTTTTCTTCTCTTTTTGTGTATGTGTGTGTGTGTATATATATATATATATATATATATATATATATATATAAACTTATGAGAAAACTGGATAACTGTAAAAGTAATGTAAATTTTGATTCTTGCATGAAATAAAAATCCATAAAATTTAGAAATAATAAAATCCTGATATCTTTGGTTTAGAAGAGAATTAATTTTTTATTAAAAGATTATTAGGTACTATTTCTCTGAATTTTTGAGAAATTTGTATTATTTGTATTATTCAGACTATCTGCACAACAGTTATCTCTAGGCTGCAGGTTCAATCCTAGTCAAGGGCAACAGTAATGTAGAATAATTAACATAGCTTAACACTTGTACACAGTCATGGTTAGCGGAATGAGAAGAGTCTACCCCTGTGGACTGAATAAAGGGTAAAGTTCGAAGTTCCGTGAAGACTCCCAATTATGACAAGAACATTCCAGTGTTCAAAGAGAACCTTCCCAAGTTTGAGAAGTGTGTTCCGGGTTCGAGAAAGTTCCTGAGTCCGACAAGAAATACCTGAAGAGGGCTGGAGGGCACATTGGCCGAAATGTTGTGCAGATAACAATAAAGATGAAGACAATAGTCCGAATAATCCAAATAATACAAAATTATTAGGAGTGTACTTATTTATGGGTGATACTGTAATACCAAATTATGTTACATAATTATTAGATTCCTAATACTTATGTACAGTAGTGTAGAAACCAAAATGGCTGTTATAAGTTGCAGCCCACGGCCTTGAAGGATTGAATGACAAGGCTTGACCTCATCCTGATCCTTCTGGTGGATACCATGAGAATCGGTGGAGAAGATCCTCTTCCGGTTTAGATTAGAAAGAGATTTTAGTCAGATCGGCCAACACCACGACAGTGTTAAGTCGTGTTATGCACGTTGCCGACTCAATCTGCGCAGGTAGTCTGGTGGGGATTTCGGAATAAAATATGATCTAAAGCAAATCGAAGTCTTGTGTTATTATCTAAAAACTACTTATGACACAGGGCTTCTGATAAAGAGAAATCCCCAATGGAAGACCAGACATGAAGTCCCCAAGACGAAGTCCAGATGCTAGAAGAGACGCTAGAAGAATAGAAGTAAGAAAGTAAGGAAAGAGAGTATACAACACTATTGCAAAAATAGTTCAATATATAAAAAGTATAATAATCTTGATTTAACTCTCTTTTTTCTTTCTTTTCATTATGTTAGATTGAAACAGATTAGCACATTCACCCCCACTCTCTATCTTTATTCTGTTGCAGCCCACGGCCTTGAAGGATTGAATGACAAGGCTTGACCTCATCCTGATCCTTACGGTGGATACCATGAGAATCGGTGGAGAAGACCCTCTTCCAGTTTAGATTAGAAAGAGATTTGTTTAGTCAGATCGGCCAAAAGCCACGACGGTGGTGACTCAATCTGTGCAGGTAGTCTGGTGGGGATTTAAGAATAAAATATGATCTAAGTTAAATCGAAGTCTTGTGTTATTATCTAAAAACTACCAATGACACAGGGCTTCTGATAAAGAGAAATCCCCAATGGAAGACCAGACACAAAGTCCCCAAGACGAAGTCCAGACGCTAGAAGAGACGCTAGAAGAATAGAAGTAAGAAAGTAAGGAAAGAGAGTATACAACAAATGGTCACCCATCTAAGTACTGAACAGGCTCAATGCAGCTTAACTTCTGTAATCTAGCAGGAACCAGTGTTTCAATGAGACTTGACCGTAAGCCCAAATCATTTAATATTTTTAACTAATTCTTATTTAAAATAAAATATTTAACTTAGTATTAAGTAAAAATGAATTCCAGATGCTAGAAGAGATGCTAGAAGAAGAAGAATAGAAGTAAGAAAGTAAGGAAAAGAGTATACAACAATTATACCCACTTTTTTGATTGTCTAATGTTCTACTAGAGATGATAAAATCCTGGTTTAGAAGAAAATTAACTTATTATCAAAGAATTTTTAGGGTGCGCTTATTTATGGGCAATATTGTAATGCCTAATAATATCCAGTTTTAATTGTCCCAACCCCTTTTTATCATATACATACTAGAAGACAGTGGCTGAGGGTCTACATGTCCTGAGGAATAACGTTAAACTCTATCTGATGGTGAGGTTCCAGTTTTGGAGGTTTAGGGATTGTGGAGCACCCCTTCATCACCATTGCTCCCTGGTCCACTCTGACCCGGAGTGGTAGTACCTGTTAGGGTCCCATCTATGGGTTAAATAGAAAAATCAATTTATAAAAAAATTGAGTATCCATTAAGAATGACTTTATTTCAAAACTTTATTGGCATTAAATGACCCACTGAGGTTGATATTAAAAGTATTTACGGGCTTCGAAGGAGCTCTTATTTCTCCGTAGTTGTAGGCAAATTGTCGAACAAAGAAGACAAATACACAATGGAAATTTAATATATGTATTGACAAATAATACAAGAACTTGTTGCAAATTTTATTGGTATTTGCTACCAGACTTATCTGAGTTAAGTAATGTTCTTGGAGTAGTGGTGATAACAGGGGTATTCTGTTGCTTGTTGGAAAGTTGATAGGATGTTTCTCGTTCTTCCTCGTAACCGGTTCTGTTATAAGTGATGGGAGATGCTATTTTAGAAGCTTCTCGCCCCGGTAACAGTTCTTTTAAATGATGGTGAATGGGCCCTTTTCAAGTAGACTATTTGGTCTTGGTGCCTTCTGTAGTGTGCTATTGTGACAGCCTTGTAGTCTGCGGACACAATGCCTTTGAAAGTGTGCTGTGAAAATATGCTTCCGTCCAGGTCAGTATTAGTATAATAATAGATAGTAAATTCTGTTAAAAATATGAGTCCGAATAATATCGATGACCTAAAGTCGTCACTGATCTATGGTCAGCCAGAATTTCTCATGCTTACAGTTGGCTATCTCAAAAAGACCGCTAATTCAGTTGGTTGGTTGGTAGGTAGGTAGGTTGATTGCAGGCCCCGACACTAACTTTTTTCATGACCGTCCCGAATGGGGTTTGCACCGTCCCGAAATCAAAATATTTTTGTTTAATTCATTAGCATCATCTATACCAGTAGCATAATAACATGTAATAAAACATTAAGAAAAGCTGAAGCAGTGATAATTCTGGATATTTGGACAGAAAATCCATTTCCTAGTGTGTTTTGAGCTAAAAAAAAAACTTTTTTTACTTTAAGTTACCCTGAGTAAGGTTAGTAGTACATAATTCGGTCCTTTTAAACTATCTCCGTCCACCATTACATCATTACATCATTACATTACGTCCAGGTCAATGGTCCGTAGAAGTAAGCCTGTTTTGGGGCTAAGTGATGAGTGAAGTGTAATGACCGCTATTTACGGAACTACCCTCAGTGGATGCTCCGTGATAAGTCGGCCCTGTTTTGGGCTTGGTGATGAGAGCGTTTGTTTTTACGTCTCTCCTTCAGTAACTGCCCTGCGATAAGTAAAGTTTTTTGTTTTGGCGCCAACATCGTATGTTGGCGATTCGCCCCCTAGTGGCATGGGGAGATAATTAACTATGGAATTTCCAATAATATGCCGTAAAACAAAACAACCAAACCAAACCACTTTTAATTGTAAAATGTTTCCCAAGAAATAATAAAATCCTGGTATCTTTAGTTTACAAGAAAATATTTTTTAGTTGTTAGAGGCATATTTATTTATGGGTATACTGCAATACCTAATAATATCCATTTTGATTGTATAATGTTTCCCCAGAAATAATAAAATCCTGGTATCTTTAGTTTACAAGAAAATATTTTTTAGTTGTTAGAGGCATATTTATTCATGGGTATACTGCAATACCTAATAATATCCATTTTGATTGTATAATGTTTCCCCAGAAATAATAAAATCCTGGTATCTTTAGTTTACAAGAAAATATTTTTTAATTGTTAGAGGCATATTTATTCATGGGTATACTGCAATACCTAATAATATCCATTTTGATTGTATAATGTTTCCCCAGAAATAATAAAATCCTGGTATCTTTAGTTTACAAGAAATTATTTTTTAATTGTTAGAGGCATATTTATTCATGGGTATACTGCAATACCTAATAATATCCACTTTTAATACGTTCCACAACATATGATACAATCCTGGTATCTTTGGTTTAGAAGAAAATTAACTTTTTTTAATTGTTAGAGGCATACTTATTTATTGGTGACACTGTAATACAAGATATAAGGTTATATTGTATTATTTTTGGTAGGTATTCATGCAGTTATGCATGTATTCCAATGAATTTCCTGTAAAATACAGATGTAATAAGAAAGTCATTTCTATTCACTATTTCAGTGGGGGTCACCTTTACCCTTTTCAAGTCACACCTTGAATGCAGCCGAGAACATTCAACAGATGATATCTGACACCTGCCTTCTTTGTATACTGAACGCTCTACGAACACACTTTTTTTTTTGTCTTTTTGGCATACTGTTACTACCGTTGGCAAAAAAAAAATGGAATTACAATACTTACAAGATATACAACCAGCTATTTTTTCTTTATTTTGCAACAAATGAACGTACAAGGGCGAGTCAAAAAGTAATGCCATTTTGTTTAGGACAGGTATAATTACCAACACAGGAACATGTATCATACATCAAAATGAAGCTGGTCTTCTGTGGATCACATCCCTACTTCTCCACATAGGTGAGTCAAACAGTAATGCTATTTTGTTTAGGACAGGTATAATTACCAACACAGGAACATGTATCATACATCAAAATGAAGCTGGTCTTCTGTGGATCACATCCCTACTTCTCCACATAGGTGAGTCAAACAGTAATGCTATTTTGTTTAGGACAGGTATAATTACCAACACAGGAACATGTATCATACATCAAAATGAAGCTGGTCTTCTGTGGATCACATCCCTACTTCTCCACATAGGTGAGTCAAACAGTAATGCTATTTTGTTTAGGACAGGTATAATTACCAACACAGGAACATGTATCATACATCAAAATGAAGCTGGTCTTCTGTGGATCACATCCCTACTTCTCCACATAGGTGAGTAAAAAGTAATGCCATTTTGTTTAGGACAGGTATAATTACCAACACAGGAACATGTATCATACATCAAAATGAAGCTGGTCCTCTGTGGATCACATCCCTACTTCTCCACATAGGTGAGTCAAACAGTAATGCTATTTTGTTTAGGACAGGTATAATTACCAACACAGGAACATGTATCATACATTAAAATGAAGCTGGTCCTCTGTGGATCACATCCCTACTTATCCACATAGGTGAGTCAAAAAGTAATGCCATTTTGTTTAGGACAGGTATAATTACCAACACAGGAAAATGTATCATACATCAAAATGAAGCTGCTCCTCTGTGGATCACATCCCTACTTCTCCACATAGTCACCGTTTCTCTCAATAGCAATGTTCCACCTTCAAATGAGAGCATGTATCCCTGCCTTGTAAAATTATGTTGACTGTTCTTTGAGCCACTTGTCACTGGAATAATGTTTGCCTCTCAAATCCTCTTTCATGGGACTGAAAAGATGATAGTCTGAAGGTGCTAAATCTGGTGAGTATGGAGGATGTGGTAAAGTTGTCCACCCGAATGAGGCGATTTTCTCCCTTGTCCTGATGCTTGTGTGTGGTCTAGCATTGTCATGTAGAAGGAGGACATTGTCAATTGGTAAGTTGGGTCTTACTCGTCGGATTCTTTCTCTGAGCCTCATTATATCCCTAGCACCTATTTGATTGCAATAACCCTATAGCCCTTATAGCAAGCCCCAACCTTTTTTATCATACAGGTGCTAGAAGGTGGTGGCTGAGGGTCTTCATGTCCTGGGAATGATGTTAAACTCTATCTGATGGTGAGGTTCCAGTTTTGGAGGTTTAGGGATTGTGGAGCACCCCTTCATCACCATTACTCCCTGGTCCACTCTGACCCGGAGTGGTAGTATCTGTTAGGGTCCCATCTATGGGTTAAATAGAAAAATCAATTTATAAAAAAATTGAGTATCCATTAAGAATTGATTTATTTCAAAACTTTATTGGCATTAAATGACCCACTGAGGTTGATATTAAAAGTATTTACGGGTTTCGAAGGAGCTCTTATTTCTCCATAGTTGTAGGCAAATTGTCGGACAAAGAAGACAAATACACAATGGAAATTTAATATATGTATTTTTTTAATATTTTTATTTTTTTAATCTATGGGTTAAATAGAAAAATGTGTTTATAAAAAAAAATTGATTATCCATTAAGAATGAATTTATTTCAAAACTTTGTCGGCTTTGAATGACCCACTGAGGTTGATATGCCGTAAAACAAACCAAACCAAACCAAACAAACAAACAGCTGGCAAAAAATATGTAATTACAATGATTAGAGGATACACAGCCAGCTACTTTTCTTTATTTTGCAACAAATGAACACATTACAGATATGAGACGAAACAACTTTGCAAATTAACCGCACCATATATTATGTAAACCTTTATTTCTTAGTGATATATAAGACAAATTGCAGGATTTTAAACACACTAATAACATGGGCTGTTTTGAGGCAAATCAAACTCAGATTTTGATAGAGACCTCCGTAATAAATAAAGTTTATTTTATGTATCAAGCATTTTGACTATGAATTAAATACTCATTCATAACTTAAAGTTGCTGAGGGTATTTTGATGTAAGCAGTGACATTCTTTCAGTTAAAGACAGATATCGAATCTTCATTATAATAACATTATATATATATATATATATATATATATATGTAGATAGAGAGAGAGAGAGAGAGAGGAGATTTAAGCAGCCTGACAATGGTGAAATAACCTGAAACCTGGGTAGTTGCTTATGAAAAACTTTTATATTTAAAAAATTCAACAAATAAATAAAGCTCCTACAAATTTGTGGTTGAGCACTGTGATTTCTTTGTTTCATCCCAAAACAAATTTTTAGATATATATATATATATATATATATATATATATATATATAAAATGTTGTTCTGGTTCCAACGGGAGAAAATTTAATATTTTATAAAAAAGAAGAAGGTCCGCAAAATATATTATGTTCTCAGAAAATTTTAAAAAATTCTTTTTATCTAAGAGATCAATAACACCAAGTAATTATTTATTAAACCTGGTTTTCTTAAAACCAGTATGTAAATTAACTACATTATATACTATGCAAACCTTTATTTCTTCGTGATATATAAGACACATTGCAAGATTTTAAACAGACTAATAACATGGGCTGTTTTGAGGCAAATCAAACCCAGATTTTCACAGAGACATCGGTAATAAATAAGATTTATTCTATGTATTAATGAGTTTGACTATAAATTAAATACTCATTGATAAACTTATGCAATTCCCGAGAGTATTGTGATATAAGCAGTGTCATAGTTTTCGCTTACAGACACAGAATCTCCATTACAATAAGATAATGGAATCCAAGCACTGGTGCATCTTGGTCAGCCTAAGAACTTTTCAGCCGACACTTGTATATTAGGTATATAAATTTGTTTATACGAGTTGTGTTTAAAAAGGATCGAGTGTAAAGCTGTATTTACCAATACAGAAATGAACACTGTTAACATCGTTAATTTTCAGTGGTTGTTTTGTCTCATATCTGTAATGTGGTACTCTCTGTCCTAGAGGCCAGATCTGTTTGTAGCAACGAGTTTCCATAGCTGGATAAGTGTTGCTTAATTGATGGGTACCCTGTTAATTATGCACGGTTAGTGTAGAGAATTTATTTAAATTCAAAATAATATGATGTTATTCATATACTGAAAATCAAGGCTTAAAAACACTTAAAAAAGACGTCAAAACAGGCCATTTTTTACTTTATTTTGACGCATGTAAAAAAAAACTTAAAACGCTTATAGAACGCCTTAAAACCATGAAATTAATATTCCAACTGTTGTTTCTAGTTAGGGGCCATTGCCTGTACACCTTACCTGATAGTTGGTACGTTGGAAAAGTTTGGAGAATTTTTCCAAATTGGGGTTTGAAATGCTTTTTTTATTTCCAAACGCGCTATTAAAAAACAAAAAAATCTGTAGCAATATTGACAATTAATAAAATAACATTGAATTTGGTATTTTTAGCAAGCCCCTAACGGGTCTAATCATGCCTGATAGTTTGCAAGTTTGAAAATTTTGGTTAACTTTAAAAACGTTGCTTGAATTCATATAATGAAAATCAAGGCTTAAAAACACTTGAAAAAGACGTCAAAACAGGGCATTTTTCACTTTGTTTTGACGCATGTAAAATAACATTTGATGGACGGCCCTTAACATTTTTGTGACCTCTCTTCCTGTTTTACTAGGCAAGCGTGGGAGAGATAGTTTAGTTCTAATCAGTTTCTGGCTAGCCGTTGAAGGATGAAGATGCAATAGCAGTTGGCTAGATTCTCACACAAGCGCGGTTAAGTTTTCCTCCACCATCATCACTAAAAGAATTTGACACTGTTTTGGTAGAAGAATAGACAAAAATTCCTCTGGAAACCATTCAAACTTTGTATGAATGCATGCCTCGTAGAATTCAAGCTGTAATTACTGCCAGAGGCGGCCTTAACCGTAATAACGGTTACAGGGGGTTTGATTGATGTCTCTTAACCTTATTATGACCTCTCTTCCTGTTTTGACAGGTAAATATGAGAGAGATGTTAGATAGTCAGTCTCTAATTATCCGTTGAAGAATAAAGATTCAATAGCGATTGGCTAGATTCTCACACAGACGCAGTTGAGTGATCCTGACCAAGACTCAAATAAGATAAATATGAATTCACCAAAAGAAATGTCTTGAGTCGTTAACTAAGAACAAACTAACAGCACAAGACATCTCAACCAGAATCTTAAGAAAACAGACAGATCCTGAATAAACAGCACAGAACTTTATTTTTATTTTTCATTGCTTCAAGTGTTAAATAATAATAGTTAATTAATAATTAGCTGTAGATGTATATAAGACATAGAGAGACGGATAGAGATGGATATTCAATTTTTTAAACACATTTAAAAAAAACGTTGTGTCTATTTAATCCATATGGGACCCTAGCAGGTAGAACCACTCCGGATCAGAATGGACCTCAGAATAATGGTGATGTAGGGGTACTCTACACTTCCAAGATTGGAACTTTACCACTAAAAGCAGTTCAACATCATACCCAGGACACTAAAACCCTCAGCTACCACCTTCTAGATCATATATGATAAAAAGAAAGCGCGTGGTGTAATGGTCTTGGGAAATGGACTCGTCGCCCCGAGTTCAAATCCTGGACTTGGTAATTGCATTTCACTTAGCGCTAATACTCTTAAGAAAGGTATGAATCCTACTCTCCCTCCAGCTATGGGTAAATAGTAGGGCAGACTGGGCTCTTTAACCTTGGTTAGGCAACCGGTCTAGGAGAAGGAAAACTCTGAATTCAAACCTGATAAACTCCGCTTAAGAAATTGACCTTGTGTCGCATCCTGCTCGGGCGGAGGGGTTGGTAAATATATATATAATAAAAAGAGTTGAAGATTGCCATAAGGGCAATAGGGCTGGGACAATCATATAGGTGCTAGGATTTGAAGAAACCAACCCAAACCAAATGATATACATTTTTTAACATCCTGTACATCTGATGATATAACAAATTTTGAACCAAATTCTGCTAGTCACGGTGCTGAGAAATAATAAAAATGGTCTTACCATTTTGGAATGTTCGTGTTTGGAAGTAAAATTCTCCGTTCGAATATTCAGAACTTTTTGTGGATACAATTCTGTGGTTGTGTCGAAACGCAAATATATCACATTATGTAAATAATGTATTAGCTTTAGAGCAGAAAAAAATGAATTAAAATTAGATTAAAATAGAATTAATATAACAAACTCCCATGAGCCTTCACTGGAAGAACCCCCCCCCCACGCATGTGCAGAAAAAAGACCCAAAGATATCCAAATGGAATCCAAAAGGATCCCAAAGAGAATCTCTAGGCCATTCAGATTTAGGCCTTGTCAGGGACAAGATACCACTACTGGCCAAGGAGAAATCTCCTTGCCACGAGGTGGCTATGACCCGTGAATAAAGCCAAAAACATAAAACCACATTCTGTCTTTGTCTCTTTCTTTTACATTCCTTGAATTCCTTCTTTTTCAGCGCGACCCCCAAGTAAGATGGGGTTTAAAAAGCAAACCCTAAGAACATGCACCGAGAATAACCACAACTACTTCTTAAACCTAAAACCTAAAACCTCTTGTAACCCCATAGTCTATCAAGACGTCTTACGATGCATCTTTCTGACATCATTATAGCATCATTAAAGCCGTGATTTGAACAATGCAACTGAAAGGATTTCATGGGGGTGAGTTATTGTTGACTCAGACCCTCATTGCTTTTTCAGCAATGTCGGCTACAGAGAGGTAAGACACCCCCCTCCAATGGGACCACCTGTTGGCCGTGGGTGGTGACCCTTTATGATTAAGGACAGAATCCTGGTGGATGAGCAGTCCATGATATGTAACACTCCACTTTGGCTTTTACTTAGGCTAGATGGGTGGTCGGAGAAGCCCCTATTCGATCAATCGGCTGGTCACATCAAGCCCTAGCACCTATATGGTTGTTCCAACCCAATTACGCTCAATGCAAACCTAAAACACTTTTTATCATATATATGCTAGGAGGCAGTGTGGTGTACCCCTTCATTGTCATTAATTACAGCTCCTCTCTGACCTGGAGTGGTAGTAGATGTTAGGGTCCCATCTATTGCTTATATGCTTATATACTTTGATGGGTATTCAATTTGTTTAAAACATTTGTTTCTATTTAATCCATAGATGAGACCCTAACAGGTACTACCAATCCGGGTCAGAGTGGACCTGGGAGCAATGGTGATGAAGGGGTGCTCCACATTCCCCATACCTCCAGAACTGGAACCTCACCATCAGATTGTTTTACATAGAAAAATGAGTTTCAAAAATGTGTTTTAAAAAGATTAAGTTTGAAAAAAAAATTTTTTTTTAGTAACTCCAAGAATGAATAAAACAAAACCTCTTCGGCATAAAATAACCTATAAAGGGTTGACATGCCGTAAAATCCAGCCAACGAACCAACTGTTGCTATTTCTTGTAGAACATTATTGTTCGTTGGTTGGATTTTACGGCATGTCAACCCTTTATAGGTTATTTTATGCCGAAGAGGTTTTGTTTTATTCATTCTTGGAGTTACTGCCAGCTTAAAATAAAAAAAAACATTTTCAGTGTTAATTTATTAATGAATGAATTTTTATAATGCATCAATTGTACCCCCACCAAAATAAGGGGGAGAGGTCAAAATTAAGTGACCTGAAAAAAATCAGTAAGTTTTGAAATAAAATAACTGATGCATCATAAAATTCATTCATTGATAAATCAACACTGAAAATTTCATTAAAATCGGATAATTCCCTGATTTTTGGTAATTTTCTTTTTCAATCGGGGAGTCCCCCACTGAATTTATTTTGTAAAATACGCATATGACGTGACTTTTGGCAGATCCTAATATAAACCAAACGGAAAACATCAAAGCGTTTCTTATTTCGGCATCCGATAATTTAAATGGACCCGACCTGTCTGCGACGCATTTTAACTACCTAGCTTAAAGTGAAATATTAAACGTTCAGCCTGTTTGACCCAGACGTTAAAATGTTTGGACGTTTTCGCCTAGGGCGAAATCCTAACACTCATTGTATAACGATTGGTATGGCGTTTTAAAGTCAGTAGTCACTAGGTACCATCAATTTTCCCTGTAAAATTTACCCCCCCCCTATATTTAACGCAATGAAACTTGCATAAAGGTTAATATTATTATTGTGTTAGTATAACATTCAGTTCTAAGACTAACAACAACAAGAAAGGAATTAATATTTCCTTTAATTCAAACAATTTATTCGCTAGGCATAAAACAACAAACAACAATATAAAGTCCTTCCTGTATATAAAGTTGAGTTTAAGGGACTTACCGGAGCGTTGGAGAAGAGTTATTAGGGTGGTTTCCTGGAGCCCCTGAATTCGTTGCCTCGTGGTACTGCGGGTGGAATCTGTCTGACCACTTTTTGGATATTGCGCCAAAACTTTGGGCTATCACGTGATTGGTATATCCAATCACAGAGCCTCTCCCTCACTCACTCTATATACAGGAATAACCATTTTACTGACCCAACATTATCTCGAAAAGTTTTTGTCCATTCGAAAGAAGAAACATTACAAAAACTCCTGATGATTTAAAAAAGTTTTTTTTCAGCTTACGGGAATAATGAAAACTATGAACGAAAAACAAAGTTTACATTTTTGCACCATTAAATCAATTGAAATTTAACGTAGCCAAAAACAAGTTGTGACTAAAGCCTTTTTAAAAAAGATTCTATGAAAAATCAATTAATGGTCTGATTTTCACAAAAATTTCTATAATTATTTACCTTTTGATGTAAATATGTCTGAAATAGTTTTTTCCTAAAATATATTAGGGGTACATTTTTTACGAGGTGTACCACCCCTATTTTATCTTATGAAATATGAAAAAATGAACCGACAAAAAACGATTTTTACTTTTTTCTATAAAGATAAGAGTCTGAATAATTATATCAGATGATTTTTTATGTTCTGAGGCGAGAGCTTTTTAGTAAAATAACCATGAATACAGAATTCAGCTTCAATAAAGAAATTGACCATGTTATAATAAAAACAGATTGTTTTACTTATTTTTCAAGATAACGGTGAGTAATTTTCCCCAATCGGATAATTTGATCTTTGAATTAACTGTTTTTTCTTTGTAATAACTCTTTATGCTCGTTATTTCTTTTTTTCGAGATTTTTTTTAAGTTAAAATATATTTACGTTTCTTCCTTCAATATGGCCTAAACTGATCACGTGACGTATTTTGGTGGTACCTAGTAGTCACCCTCTCTTGCCAGTAGACTTGTTTATTTCAAGAATTCTCCTAAAAAAGAGGAAGAAAAAACACTTTCTGTCTAACATTTGCTGATATCTCAACATTACCATTTAAATAGGTTGGTTGGTTGGTTGGTTGGGTTTTTACGGCATGTCAACCCTTGTTGGGTCATTTTATGCCGAAGACGTTTTTGTTTTATTCATTCTTGATGGGTATTCAATCTTTTTGGATTTTACGGCATGTAAACCCTTGTTGGGTCATTTTATGCCGAAGACGTTTTTGTTTATTCATTCTTGATGGGTATTCAATTTGTTTAAAACATTTGTTTCTATTTAATCCATAGATGAGACCCTAACAGGTACTACCAATCCGGGTCAGAGTGGACCTGGGAGCAATGGTGATGAAGGGGTGCTCCACATTCCCCATACCTCCAGAACTGGAACCTCACCATCAGATTAAATGTGGGGTGAAGAATGGTTTTATATAAGAGTTGGAGGCGCATTTTGTAATGGTTATCTTCGTAGGAAATGGACATGGTAAACAGAGTTAAAATCCTGAACGCGGCTGTTTGCATTTCACATAACGCTAATACTCTTTGGAAAGGTACGGAATCAATTATTCTCCTTCCAGCTATGGATAAATAGTAGGGCAGACTGGGCTCTTTAACCTTGGTTAGGCAACCGGTCTAGGAGAAGGGAAACTCTGAATTCAGACCTGTTGAACTCCGCTTAAGAAATTGACCTTGTATCACATCCTGCAAGTGTGGAGGGGTTAGTAAATATATATATACACCCGAGTAAAGAACCTGAGGCACTGTAAAAGTGACATATGAGAGCGCAGTCTGCGTGTGGGTCACACCTGTGCTAGCTGAGGACCGTATGGTCGTGGCTCATACACGTTTGTCTGTTTAGACTGTCGTTAGCCAGCTTCGTCTCTTTTAAGGAAGGAGTGAGAGAGAATGCGTTGATAACACATTGCCCTGATGAAAATAGACAATTTCGACCAGGAATCTTTGGAAAAACCTTTTAAAAAACTGGGTTACTGTAATAGCGCCGTATGAATGCGCAGTCTGCGTGCGGGCCGCACCTGTGCTAGCTGAGGACCGTATGCGATCATGCTTGAAATGCTTCATATAGCGTATGTGTTACATAATACATGAGCAGCTTATGATTTATGTACGTACCTGTAGTTAGAATATTTGATTAAAGTTCGTTTGATTTAAAATCGGAGGTGGGGAATTTTCCATAGCCATTAGGGTTATGATTGGCAGGAGGATGACCCCGCTTGACCTTCCGGTAGACGCGATTAGTCGTGAGAGAGTTTTATCTTCTGAGCGACAAGAGATTTCAGAGCGAGCGGACTTGAAAGTCGTTCGCTCTGATGTCGTTGCTCGATCCGACACGTTCGATCCGACATGCTCGCCTACGGCCCGTAGGCAAGCATGTTTGAAATGTCTGATATATGGTATGGTCGTGGCTCATACACGTTTGACTGTTTATATACTGTCGTCAGCCACCTTCGTTTCCTTTAACGAGCAATTGCTATAAGGAGAAGAGTTATTTAAGGGACTGAGAATTTTAGTTACAGGTTTAGGTCGCCATAATGCCTTCTCAATGGAAGGACCCCTACTATAGTCAACCTGGAAATAGCCAACGTATTTCCTGTTTTTTTTACAAAGTGACACCTGGATATTCACTGACACAGTTTCTAATTGGATAAACTTAATCACCGGCCTGGGGTGCAGCAAGTTGTGTTTGGGACTGACTTGACAGGGGACTGGGGGGACAGGAGGTCAGTCTTGATAATCAGCCAACAATTTATCGCCTGGATTTAATTTCTTCTTCTCGGTGACAGGTGTCCGTGCGTGCAACTTCCCCGAAGAGCATTAGTTTAAAACTAGCAGGACCAGTGGATATAGTTTATTTACAACTAAGCTGAGCTTAAATGTTGCACAAGGCCAGAAGTATGGGGCACCCAGTGAGAATCGAACTCACCATCAATGGTCTGCTAATCTAGCTCGCTAACCATTACACCACGTGAGGTGTCCAAAGAACCTGTGGATATATCATAGTATGATAAATCAATTATTACAACGTTTGATATGTTTACTTAAGAGCTATTGCCAAATAGTTCAATGTGTGAAATGTATAATAATCTTGATTTAATTCTATGTCTCTCTCTCCCTCTATTTTTTCATTCTTTCCTTCTTTTCATCTTTTCATCATGTTCGATTGAAACAGATAAGCGTTATCGCTTCTGCGCGTTCAACCCCCCTCTCTATCTTCCCCCTAATTTCTTTCTTTCTTTCTTTCTTTTTGATTGTATTTTTTCTCTATCGCATGTCTTTTTTCTTCCCTTTCTTTCATTATCATAAAAACGGAATGGAACATTATTTATCTGAAGGTGACGACACTCATAAGAAATAAGAAATCGCCGGATAAGCAACAGCAGATAATGCGGATTTACATTTTTGCATTTGATCTTGGACGATTTGGACGGTATCATTTCTAACTAGAAGGTGTTGCAAGATGGTAACGGTCGTACAATTAAAGAACACGAGAATTAATATATAGATGATACTAAAAGATCTAGTACGCGTGATGTAATGGATAAATAGTAGGGCAGACTGGGCTCTTTAACCTTGGTATGGTAACAGGTCTAAGAGAAAGAAAACTGAATTCAAACCTGTTAAACTCTGCTTAAAAATGACTTAGGTCTATTTGTGTAAATAGTAGGGCAGTCAGGGTTCTTTAACCTTGGTATGGCAACTGGTCTAGGAGAAGGAAAACTCTGAATTCAAACCTGTTAAACTCCGCTTAAATAAATTGACCTTGTGTCCCATTCCGCTTATGTGGGATAGCTTGGGTTGGGTATCTACTGGAATGTGTGTTAATATACAGTGGTGATATCCTTGGGAAATGTATGAATCCAACTATTCTTCCTCCGGCTATGGTAAATATTAGGGCAGAGTGAGTCCTTTTCAAAATAATCCGTTTTATGAAACGATCCATTTCGGTGACAAGTACCCATGTGTGCAAATTCCCTGAAAAATGTTGATTTAAAACGATACTGACACTTTAATAATACCACAACCAACCATTATGCCAGCGTCGGTGGGGCAGTAGAATACACCGGCTGCACCTCTGCAGAAGAAGTACGATTCTCTTCTGTTGTCCGTGAGAAGCGACCCATAATGCCCGAGGAAAGGATCATGGTTGCTGAGCGGTCCGTGAACCGGATACAATGATCCCGTGACATGCGGCCTTTACTTGGGTTATTCGGACGGTCGGAGAGAACCCATTGGGTGGGGAGAGGGTCGTTGTAAAGTCTCTACTATAGATCTCAATTCGATTACGGTCAAGTCACGCTGAAACCACCGGTTCCCGCTAGATTACCGAAGTTAAGCAGCAATGAGCCTGTTCAATACTTAATTGGGTGACCACTTAAGTAACGGCAGGTACTGTAAGCAACCTGAGTCTTGTTTATCAAAATGACTTGATTATTAAATGAACCGAAAAGGGTTGATATGTTGTAAAACAAAACAACCTTATCCATTTGTGTTTCTGAATACAAAGTGAGGGATCATTTTGGTATTACAATCATGTTGTAAACTGATCCCCCATTTCTTAAATTCCATTCGTTTTTATTATAAAAGCGGAGTCGAAAATTAAGATCTAGAGCAACTTAGAAAATTTTCAAGGCAAATTCCTTCAGCCCGCCTCCCGTACGCCTATGCCTCGCAACAGTGGCATGCCAACGTCGTGATCCGGGGTGTGGGGTGGCAAGAGCTCGACCCGACACCCCCTCCATTGGTCATTAAATACAGATTGATTTTTTCCATAGCTTCACCCTCTTTCAAATTCTACGCATTTATAGTTCAGGAGTAAGTATTTCCGACATTCCACCATGTCAGAGGAACACAAAGTCCGATTATTGTAGGGATTCACGCACAAACCGAAACTCATGCGGTGGCCAGTGTTAAAAATTGCGTGTATCTCCTCGGCATTCGTATTTTGAGGCATCTCAGGCACCGGGCAATAAACCTAGCCTTACACCTTTTAGATGAGGAGGGCAGGTATTGCTTGTGGGCATGCCCCCTAGGATTCACGTCAGTCTGTAATATATTTCAATGTTATAACAACCCAAAGGCGTTTGGGTTTCGGCAATTTTGCGCCCTGTTGAAGATGTGCCCCGGGACAACTTACCCTCCCTTATCACCTTTATATTGGTATATTATTTCACTCCATTCGAGTTTTTCACACCTGCAGAAGCCGGTGGTTCACTGGAGACTGAGTGACAGCAAGTCTCCTCAGGTCTCCAGGACACTTCTGAGTATTCCAGCCGATTTCAATAATGCTGTAGTCTGGATGGTCTCGGTTCTTCCTCCGATTTTTAATTAATCCAGACTCCTTTCTAACCCCTTTGGGATTGTTCCAAGGGCCCCAATCACAATCGGCACGACCTTAACCCTCATTTTCCACAGTTTTCTTAGTTCTCTGGCAAGGTCAAAGTATTTGTCGATTTTTTCGTTTTCTTTCATTTTCGCTCTGTGATCAGCCGGGACGGCAAAGTCCACGAGATGACAAGTCTTCCTCTTCTTGTCAACCAAGACAAGATCTGGTCTCCTGGCCGGGATTAGGTGATCCGTCTGTACCTCAAAGTCCCAGAGAATTTTGTGTGTCTGATTCTCCATGACAGATTCAGGTTTGTGCATATACCATTTAGTTGAATGGTGAAAATTGAATTTCTTGCACAGTTCCCAGTGAATCACCTTTCCCACCCAGTTATATTATTATTATTATTATTATTATTATTATTATTATTATTGGCATTTCAGTCTCGGAAGACTATAATAAAGTTTTTGTGCCCCTGGAGTTACAGCGCCTTATAGTAGTGGCGTGTTTATCCTTGACAAGTTAATTTCGCATGTATCATGTGCTACGTATCGGTAGCCCAGGGGTAGAGTTTCTGATTCTGCGTGCTGGTTTCCCGGTTTCGATTACTGTCGGAGGGAAATCGTAAGTATACATCGCTGATGAGACTTAATAAAGTTGAAACGGCTGTACGATGTTCTACGTGGGGCGCGATATTTGCCGAGTTCGCTTGTCATGATTATTTTCAATAATCATTGAATTTTACACGATATACGCATTGTAATTGCCTTCAAGCAAAAAATATAAATAATAATATACTTTACTCAACAATGCTTCTAAAGCAAATTATCAAATCTCATCATATATATATATATATATATATATATATGAAGTGGTCAAACGATGTTTGAAATGGTGAAGGCCGACAATTTTTTGGAAGATTATGTGCTTAATTAAAGTCATACCTAATTTGTTTATTAATTAATTAATTATAATTAAATGAATTAGGCGTGCATATCGGTTTAAATGTAAAGCGTAAACAAATCGATCTCTGTATGTACATTTCAGCCCATTAGGCCTCATCAGCAGAGCTATAGACAGGACAGTGCTTTGTGCGCGATTCGAACCCTACCTGTCAGGCTGACAGGCGGACATTCTAACCACTACACTAGCTGGCTTCCCCAGAATCTCGCAAAGTTTTTGGGGTTACGGCGATTTTGCGCCCAGCTGAAGCTGTGCATCGGAGCAACTCGCCGTTCCGGGCCACTTGTTGTTCTGTCACTGCCTCGCACAGGCTTACACAAAAAAGTCGGTCCCAATGGTTTATCTTCTGGGATAATGAAAGATCAACTTCAGGCATGAACTCAAACAATGTCTAAACGAAATCAATTCATCTGGTACTGCTTTTTTTTATTATTCGGAGTCAAAGGTCAAAGGTTTTCTGCCAAAATTAGATCAGTGAAAAAAAAATAATGTACTTTTACTGTGATTATAGTGGGTTTTTTTTATCAGTGTACTAGTTATTACGTGTGAAAAAGATTCGCTGATATATTTGAATTTCTACGAGAAAATAAACAAAATAGCATAATGTATACACTAGCAAGAGCCGGGTTAGCTCAGTCGGTAGAGCGTTCGGCTAGAAACCGCAAGGTTCTTAGTTCGATACCGGCCCTCGCCAACTCAGCGTATGAGTAGCTCAGGGTCTGTGCGGTAAAGTAAGGAGCTGATGGTAGGTGTGGCGCTCCACCTCAGACGCAAAAACAATCTCCTTGGTCTAGCGCTAGTGAAAAGGGAATAGACCCCCTCGCTGATTGGCTCGTACCGACATTAGGCCGCCCCGACGACTACTTTATACTAGCAAGAATATGCGCACCTCTGGGCGTAAGTATTAAAGTTTCAATGTAATCAAATATATTAAACTAGCAGGACTTGTGGAAATACCACAGTATGATGATTTAATTATTACAACGTTTGATATGTTTACTTAAGAGCTATTGCATTTCAGTTCAGTATGTAAAAAGTAAAATAATCTTGACTTAACTCTATCTCTCTTATTCTTTTCTTTTTCTTCTTTCTTTCCTTCTTTTCATCTTTTCGTTATATTCGATTGAAACAGATTAGCGCTATCACTTTCGTGCACTCACAACCCTCTCTTTCTTTCTTTCGTTCTTATATTTTTTTCTGTGTAATATGTCCTTTTTCCTCCCTTTTCTTTCTTTATAATAAAAACTGGATAGTCTAGGTGATGACACTCATAAGAAATAAGAATTCGGCGGATAAGCAATAGCAGGGTTTACATTTTTTCATTTTATCTTGGACGATTTGGACGGTCTCAATTTTTAACCAGAGGGTGTTGCAATATGATAACGGTCGGAAGATTAAGGAACAAGTGTATTGATATATAGATTAGAAAGACTAACGAAATTAAAAAGGGCACATACAAAAAGATTACACTTATTTTGATCCTATTCTAATTAATTTCTATATAAAATCATTCATAGGATTGATTTTAATACGTTGGGGAATATAAATAATAATATTAGAGATCAATAACACCAAGTAATTATTTATTAAACCCGGTCTTGTTAAAACCAGTATGAAATTAAACACACCATACATATTATGTAAACCTTTATTTCTTAGTGATATATAAGACACATTCCGGGATTTTAAATTTTCTAAAAATCGTTTGATTTTGGTTTAATTAATTAATTATATCCCTTAATCAGTAAAAAATCAATAACCAAATTTGGAGTGTTTCTTAGTTAGAACGATATCAATGTGTATGCAAGATTTTAAATCTGAGTGACCTCCCGTTTTGGAGTTATACGTCGACACGTACATACCAAAATCTCTCCTTTATATATTAGATATATATGACCGATCCCATCATAAAATATGCCACCGGCAATTATTTACAAAAAGAGTGGATAAAGCAATGCTAATGCGCACAAGCCCCACACGGTCTTATCAAAATGCGATTATTAATTTCGTTTTAAATGTAAATACTTCCATTCATCATCCAGATAAGAACAAAGTCTCTTGGTTACCTCACTTCGTTTAATCGTTACCAAGTTAGATTAACAGATCATTGTTAGTGACTTCGATTCTCACTGGGAGCTCCAGACTTCCATCGTTGTGCAACGACTAAGCTAAACTTAGTAAATTATTAGAAGTTACAGTTAAGTACGAAAATAGGACCGGTTTACCTCAGTCGGTAGAACCAAACATCGACAGCTCGTAACTCAGAACACTTATAAATTGAGGCACTCGTAAGTCAATGTACTATATATATATATATATATATATTGTCAAATAAGGCATGAAAATGAGGGAAAAAGAGAGGAAAGTAGCCGCCACAGAAAAGAGAGCCAGAAGAAGGAAAGACAACAGCAACTCCAGCAAACATCACTGTTTGTTTGCAGTCACTGCACCAGAGATTGCCATTCAAAAATTGGCCCGTTCAGCCACTCACACAGATATAGTTAAATAAAAATGGACTCTAGGCCAGACGTAATATTACAACACTCGGAAAAAATAATATTTATTAATTAAACTAGCAAATATATGCACCCTCCGTAGGGTGAAAGTATGTAAGTTTTAATGTAATAAGATATTATATTGAATTAGAAAGGCTAATGAAACTAAATAAGAATACAGATAGAAATATTTGTAGCTACTGGCAAACTGAGCCTAAAATGCGTTTTTGACAAAATGACTTTAGCCCCCCCCCCCTACAGAAAATAATTTACCAAAAATCAGGGAATTATCGGATTTTAATGAAATTTTCAGTGTTTATTTATCAATGAATTATCTTTATAATGCATTATTTATTTTATTTCAAAACTTTCTCATTTTTTTCAGGTCGCTTAATTTTGACCCCCCTTATGTTGGGGCGTAAAATGTTTTGCGAGTTGGTCCTTACCTGATACTAATTACAGTATAAATAATGAGATAAAAGACCCTAGTTATGAATAGAAACAAAAAAAAAGATTTTACGGTGGCTATTCTATGAGAAAATAAGTACCGAAAATTGAAAAATAAAATGTATAAAAATAATAGATAATTAATTTTTTGGAGATTTTTTTTTACTCATTTCGATAATTATTTAATTGGCTATTATCTTATGAAAGAAAAAATTATACATCGATATTTTTTCAGCTTAAAAAGGGGAGGGGGTACATTTTCAATCGAGTTTTTCTTCAAAACTTATTATTTTATGTATCTAAAATAAGGTTTGCATTGAATAGATATTTATTTCTAGAATCTAAAAATATAACATTTTAAACTTAAAATGCGAATATTTTTATTTTAAATGAATTTTATATATTAATTTTTCATAGCAAAAATACTGAATGAAAGTTTGGAAATAAAATAACTGATGCATTATAAAATTCATTAACTGTTAAATCAATACTGAAAATTTCATTAAAATCGGATAATTACCTGATTTTTGGTAATATTTTTTGCAATCGCGAATGTTATATTAAAATTGTAAATAGCGCTTAAAACCCTTGAAAAAGAGACAGAATGGCGGATCGCGTCGAAATTGACCAAAACAAATCCTTTTAAATCTATCAAAAATAAACTGCATATGTAATGGTATTTTTCTTTTTTTTAATGATGGTCATTATGTTACTACTTATCGATTTAGACAAAGTTTGACCTTAAATAATAGATTTAATTATTTTTAATTCGCTTTTAAAACTCGTAGAAGCTGATTTTTTTGCTAGTCCCTAAATATTGAAACAAAGGGCTGGGGGGGGATAATAAATAGAACTACTGAAACTTACTCTTCCATCGCTCCCGTCTTTTATTGCTAAATTTTCCTAATTCAATTATTTTAGTTAAAACAGGTAGTAAATAATAAAAATTACAGTTATTTCTTCTTGTTAATGGATTTCTTTTAAGATTAATCCCTGAGATTTTTACTCATATTCATTATGATAAAACTAAACAATTAGAAATCAATAATACTAAGCACATATTCATTAAAAATTTTATATATATAAAAATGTTTATATCAATATGCAAATTAGCCTTCCCTTCACACTGTAAACCGCTATTTTGTTATATATATGGGGATTATCTTCACATTTGCCTGGAAGAGTTATCTTCCCGCTGGGTTTTCGCTGGTTCTCACCAGGGGCTATGGTATTTAAGCGGCTATTTCAAACGCTTCCCTCTGGTCTACCTCTCCTCGTAGGTACCCTCATGGGTTAGAGACATTTTCACACCCTTCTCGTGGGGGCTCACCCCCTCCTCGTAAATGATCCTTATGTGCGGACGCTCCAGTCCTTTTATGTATGTATGTTTATGTACACTATTCTATTGTTTATCTATCTTGTCATATTCATGTGCTGTTATCCATATATAAATATTTTGTCCCACAAATGTGTCGGAGTTTGTTATGTTTCAACTAGTTGTAACTTTGTTATAACCTTGAACCTATATATATATATATATATATATATATATATATATATATATATATATATAAATACAATTGCATGTTATTAGTATGTAGATATGGTCAACAATATTAATAATGTAAAAGAATTTTATGAACAAATGAGGTTTAAATAAAAATGAAATCATGGGGCATGTGACTTAAATAATTAAGGGAATTGTGACTTGAATAGTAATATAATTTCTGTTACAAACAGACAAACACACAATCTCCATTATAATAAGAAGATATTGATTAAATTATTAATTATCAATTAAATATTGATTAAATCAATCAAATATAGATAATATATTTATGTTTAACTTTTTAAATTCAGAGCTCCGCTATTTCTCTATAAAGCACCGACATTTGAATCTTAGAACACTCGTGACGTGAGTGAACTAGAAGAACCGCGAAATGTTCATTTGGATAAACAAACTGTGGAGAGCAATTATTTTGTGTGTGTTTACCAACTGAAGGTTGATTCTAACGTGAATGACATTTGGTCTCTATATTAAAGCATTACTACGTAACCGTCCAATGTGTAACCGGTGATTATAACAAGAGATCATCTACTACCAAGACGCCTATTGGCTAACAATGTTAAAAATAGGTTGGGTGAATTAGCACCAATGGAAAAACAGGATTTGATGACCGGTTATCAGATGAGTCTCAAAGCAACAAACAACAACAACAACAACAACAAAAAGAGAAAAAAAAAAGGGAAGCGGCAATTTAAGATCAAAAGCATGAATATACACTAACGACACATTCTTACTAATATTGATAGTCGTGTACTGTACTGAGGCCAGTGTTGGTAGTACTTATCATACTTACATGTTTAGAGGGTTATGAGTATGTGTTCAATGATATTAGGAATGGCGAATAAAAATATGACACAGTTTACGTATAAATCTTATTATAATGGAGATTGTGTGTTTTTCTGTCTGTAACCGAAACTATATCACTACTCAAGTCACAATTCCCTTAAATATTTACGTCAAATTATCCATGGTTTCATTCTTTTAAACTTCAATTATTAATAAAATTTGCTTTACACATTATTAATACTGTTACCCATATCTACGTGATATTTTCCCCAAATCCCCCCCCATCCCCCCCAAACGTAAACC
>CM042164.1:13995240-14005240 GCA_023376005.1 Doryteuthis pealeii | reverse complement strand
GTAGTAGTCATTGTCAACGCTCGCCGCCCACCAGGTACAGCCGAGAAGAGAAATAAAGTTAAAACTCCTACTATACCCATGTGTTGTAGATTTCATTAAGCGACTACTACATATATCGTCTAGGGTTAGTGACGATACCCGCTACGTATGCAGATACACGAAGATGTAAAATGATAGGAATTTATTTGAATAGAATGAGTTCTAAGGTGAATAGATAGCGAACTCTGAAATATCCCATCACACAGGTAAACAAATACCAAGAAAAATTTGGTACAGCCGTGGTGTAAATTTGGTAGGCAAAGGGTTATCTATTTGCCTACTTTAGACCACTCACAGCAGTTCGCCCACCACTGCAATCATACTGTAAGCTACTGGTGGTTAGTTAATTATAACTGAGCAGAAGGACTCAGATTATAATAATAATATGACTTTATTTGAATAGAATGAGTTTTGAGGTGAATAGATAGTGAACCCTGAAATATTCCATCATACAGGTAAACCGACCTGTCGGTGGGGCGTTAGAATACACTGCACCTCTGCAGAGGGGTAAAAATCTCCCAATAGGGCACCTGTTGGCTGTGAATGGCGATCCGTGATGTTTAAGGATGGAATCCAGGTAGCTGAGTAGTTCATGACATGCAACACTCAACTTTGGCCCTTACTTGGGTTGGACGGGCGGTCGGAGAGGCCCCAAGCGACTGGTCAAGTCAAGCCCTAGCACCTATGATTGCCCCAAGCCTATTGACCTTAGGACAAGCACCAAGCTTTTTTATCATATACGTGCTAGAAGGTGGTGGCTGCGGGTCTACATGTCCTGGGAATGACATTAAACTCAATCTGATGGTGAGGTTCCAGTTCTGGAGGTTTGGGGAATGTGGAGCACTCCTTCATCACCATTGATCACTGGACCACTCCTACCCGGAGTGGAAATAAAACAATTTGAACTGAAAACTAAGCCCCGTCCCTCTCAAATAAAATGTTGCGTGCATGTAATAATCAAACAATTATTTTGAATATTTTCCACAAAATCGTAGGTATTTATTTATTTGTAAACGTTTTAGTTAACTTCTTATTACTGTAAAAATAATGGACGAGAATAAAAAAACAATTTTTAAAATTGCTTACTCAAATTTTGGGTGTATATAGCATAAAAATATTGTGACATAAGCTGTGACTTTGAGCTATGACGTAGTTTTTGTTAAAGACAGATATACAGACAATCTCCATTATTAATAGATTTTAAATTCAAAATAAAACAAAAACGTTACGTTATTATCAAAAAAGTGTTATTAAGTAAATAATTCAATAAATGTTATATATACTAGCAAATATATGCACCCTTCGGGTGCAAGTATTTAGGTTTTGATGTTATAAAATATTGTATCAAATTACAAAACTATTTAGAAAATGATCAACTGAGGGGGTGTAATCGAAAAATAGAACAGCTTTAGATTTAACTCTTCCATCATTTTATTTCACTCCCGTCTTTGATTTTTCCTAATTTATCTATTTAGTTAGATTATGAAGTATTTAATAAAATTACAGTTCTTTCGTCTTTTTATGGATTTCTTTTAAGATTTATCCCCGAGATTTTGCTCTGATTCGTTAAGAGAAAACCAAACAATTAGAAATCAATAATACTAAGCATATATTTATTAAAATCAAATTTTAAATATCAATATGCAAATTAGCCTCCTCTTTCACACTGTAAACCGCTGTTTTGTTGTATATATAAATACAATTACATGTTATTAGAACGTAGATATGGTCAACAGTATTAATAAGGTATAACAATTTTATTAATAATTCTGGTTTAAATAAAAATAAATTCATGATAAATGTGACGTCAATAACTAAGGGAATTGTGACTTGAATAGTGATTTAGTTTCGGTTACAGACAGACAAACACACAATCGCCATTATAATAAGATTTAATTTTTCATTTTATCATTCGTACTGTAACTGGCTCTTAAACGTATCACTTGTTTACACAGAAAAAACATTTAGTTTTCAATAATAATAGGATTTTATTTGAATAGAATGAATTGTGAGGTGAATAGATAGTGAACTTTGAACTATCCCATCATAAAAGTAAAAAAAAAAAACACCAATAAAATTTGGAACAACCATAGGAGGAAATTTGGTCGGCAAAGAGATAAAGAACCCAGTCTGTCCTACTATTTACCTATAGTAAACATCCTAGTTGCAAATAATATGTAGGGGATTATCTTCCCTTTGCCTGGAAGAGTTATCTTCTCGCTGCGTTGCCGTTTGTTCCCATTAGGGGACCTCTGGTATTTAAGCGCCTTATTTGAACTTGTCTTCCTCTTTTAGCTGGATCTTCTCAACGAACTGCTATGGGCTAGAATCTATCTACCCCCCCTTCTCAGTGGGGCTTTGGCCCCCTTTACATTACTGTAAGTCTTTTATACAGCATGACTATCCTCTAGTTCCATGTCTGTAACATTTATATTTTACATACATTTGGGTATCTCGTTTATACCTAAATATTGTATCTTGTATTTACCATTCATGAATGTGTCCTTTTATCTCTACTCTTATATCTTATTTGTATCTTATGTATCTTATGTACTTTATGTATCTTATCGTTACAATGTGCTGTACACCTATTAAATGTTTTGTCTCACAACGTGTCGGAGCTGTTAATTAATGACTTTGAATCTTACAAATAGTATAAATATTTCTCTGTAGCATCATTAAAAAAAGACATACAAAATCCCTTATTTTCCCCAGTTTTTATTGTGTTGACAACACCAAAGTGAAAAGAGTAAAAAAAAACCCCAGAAACTGACAATTTGTTAAAAGAAGAATTACTCTACAAAATGATAGATAATTGGGTAATTCTGGTAAACTGTTTTGAGTAAGTAAATGCCAATGTAAAACGAATATGCTATTGCTTCCCGGACAATCCAATTGTTATATACCCACTAACATATCTCGGTATATATATATATATATATATATATATATATATATATATATATATATATATAAATATATTTGGGAGAATATGTGCTTAATTGAAGTCATACCTAATTTTGAAAGTTAATTAATTAATAATTAATCAATTAGGCGGGCATACCTATTTAAATGTAAGGCTAAACAAATCGAGAAAAATAAATTTTATTTTTCTCGATTTGTTTAGCCTTACATTTAAATAGGTATGCCCGCCTAATTGATTAATTATTAATTAATTAACTTTCAAAATTAGGTACGACTTCAATTAAGCACATATTCTCCCAAAAATTGTCGGCTAAAAAAAAAGCCATATCATAAACACATCGCTGTGTATTTACTTTTCTCACACACACACACACACACACACACACACACAACACACATATATATATATATATATATATATATATATATATATATATATATATTGTATTATATTATTATTTATATTTTTTTGCTTGTAGGCAGTTACAATGCGTATATCGTATAAAATTCGTTAATTATTGAAAATAATCATGACAAGCGAACTCGGCAAATATCGCGACCGACGTAGAACATCGTACAGCTGTTTCAACTTTATTAAGTCTCATCAGCGATGTATACTTACGATTTCCCTCCGACAGAAATCGAAACTGGGAACTCAGCACGTGCTGAGTTCCAGTTTCGATTTCTGATTTCATGATTATTTTCAATAATCATCGAATTTTGTACGATATACGCATTGTAATTGCCTTCAAGCAAAAAAATATAAATAATAATATACTTTACTCAACAATGCTTCTAAAGCAAATTGTCAAATCTCTCTCTCTCTCTCTCTATATATATATATATATATATATATATATGAGAGAGAGAGAGAGAGAGAGAGAGAGAGAGAGAGAGAGAGAGAGAGAGAGAGAGAGAGAGATGAAAGCTCTTATTTGTTAACTCGGCCGCCACGTTCCTCAGGGCATACTTCTTTAAGACTTATTTTAAACAATTCAGCCCAATCGCAGCGGTGAGTGCAACATCTCGAAAGCTGACAACACGTCTGCTCTCGGCAAGTAACTAGTCGTATCTAATCTAAAACTTAAACTAATCTCCCACGCCTCTAATGGAGCATTTTTCAAGGGGTCAAGTAAAAAGGTTATCACCCGTCGGTAACCGTCCTGGTAACTTTCCACTGGAACCCCGATTCAAAATATTTGACTACAGTATCTACATAATTCATAAGCTGCCTATGAATTATGTTACCACTACATTTTCATCTCCTACATTTGTCTCAAAGATTAGTACCAACTTTTAGAATCTTCAGCCGAAAATATAGAAATGGAACCATAAATCATATTCCAATAATAATAATAATAATAATAATAATAATAATTGTTGTTATTGTTACGGCATTCATCCTGGGTCAGTTGAGCCGGCTCCATGTAAAGTTATAAAATGCCATCGTTGGCCAGTTGAAAAGGGCTTAAAGAAAGTCCTGAGTTATGAAATCCTTTGGTAAGCGTATAAGTCCTATCCTGCGTATTGGTAAAGGTCCAGTGATTTAATCCTAGGTCCGTCGTCAATGAATGTCACAGTAAAACTTTACAGGTTATGGGCCCAGTCTGTATGTAGAGCGGGCATTTAGCACACATCTTATATGTCAAAAATCTCAACACTCCATCCAACGAATTCAGCGTATCCGAATTAACGAATTATCTTAAATTCATGAAAAGAGTAAAAAAGGAATAGGAAATTCACGAGTGGTCCCCAAACTCCACATTCATATCCCGGTCAGGAGAAGGATATGCCCTTGTTTGCTGCAAATTTTCCACTGACGCAGAGACAAGTACACCAAAAGCCGTTGATTCATGACGATAATGGAGACACCCTTTGAACTTTCACCAGAACCCCTTTAGCCGGGTTTGTAGCCCTAATATCAGTGGATGACAGACCAATCCGCCTTGGGAGGTCCTACCAGGAACTTGAGTTCCAGACGGCATAGCTCTGACACTAACATGTTGTTACCATCCTGCCTTATAAATTATGCTTATGCCATTATAAACCTGGATGATCTGGCCTCCAACAGACAGGGTTGACGAAACACGAGCCGCACAGGACCTGAGCGGCTCAATATCGAGATTAACAGGACTGCAGAGCGGCGACGTATTCGTCGTCATGAACCACCAAATGCAAATGGAAATTTCCCTTGCAATGTGTGTGATCGCATCTGCAAGTCTTTGAATTGGACTAACTAGCCACCAGAGGGTCCACAACTGAGGAACTATATGAAGGGGCGTCATCGTTGTCTGCGACGGACTTCTAAAAGGAAAGGAAAGGGATGCTTATCATCTATATATTAAGACGCTAGTAACTACCTACCTACTTACGTGTGTCTTTCTTTGACACCTCCCTCTCCCGATCCACAAAAACTTCGTAGTTAAGGAGTTGGTAGAGGGAGGGGTTTTGGTAATGGACCATTCCGTCTTTTACTATGAAGAAAGAAAGGGAAGAAAAAGGATATGCTACACATCAGAAAAATACATTAAGAAAGAAAGAAAGAAAGAGTCTTTGTAGACAGGTTGGAGATGTTGAAACAGCTACACACTAAAAACAAAGGCTCACAAACTTCAGCGGTTTGTTTTTACACACAAATGATGGCCTCGGCAATGGTTTGGTGAACAAACCGACACAATGTTGTGTCGGCTAAATAAAAATCATCTTTCGATGCAACTCGTTTTTTCATATATATATATATATATATATATATATGTATCACAGAAATAATGGATATTTTAAAGATACGCTATTCGGGACAAACACCTAAAAAATTAATACGAACGCAGAGCAGTTGTTGCAGGAAGCAAGGCTGTTTTTGGTCATACGCACATGGGGGTCCCTCTCTTTAAACAGGTCACCTGTTAAAATATGAGGCTTCCCACCGTTGATCTGGGAGGATACTGAGGCAGGTCCTGGAGATTTTGGGTTGTCCTTTAGTCTCAGTTGATAAACACCAGATAACTGGCGTAAGCATGTTTATGCAACCGTTAAGCCTTCCATACAAATACGCGCCGCCTCTTCAGTGCCGGGCCCATTGTATGCAAGGTGGCGGTAGCTCTCCTCCTCCCCCAGTCGTTCTAAGAATGTAATTACAGATGCAAGAGACGAGCTAAGATAATTTCTGGCAACTTTTTAAATATGCCACGCGATAAGGGCCCCACAGTGAGAAGGGGGGCGGAGAGATAGCAGCCGTAAGGTCGGCGGTGTCAGAACTCGGGAGTTGAGGTTCGAATACAACCATGTCCCTCCGTTGAAGGCGTGATGCAACAAAAGGTCACGTTTTAAGCGGAAGCCCTCGCGCGCAAGAATGCACGAGTCAGGGTGGTGACAAAAATAGCTTAGTTCTGTTGGCATTCCCCCTTTTAGGGGTGCGTCAGGTATCAGGCAATAAACCTGACTCTACTCCCATTTAGACAAGGGTTGGTTGATTGATTGGTTTGTTTGTTTGCTGGTTGGATTTTATGGTTGGTTGGTTGGATTTCAATGCATGTCAACTCTTGTTGGGTTATTTCATGCCGAAGACATTTTGTTTTATTCATTCTTGTTGGTTATTCTTTTTTTTTTCAAACTCTTTTTTTGTTCAAATACATTTTTAATATTCATTTTTTTAATCTATTTAACCCATAGATGGTACCCTAACAGGTACTACCACTCCGGGCCAGGGTAAGCCTGGTCGTGATGGCGATAAAGAGGTACTCCACACTCTCCAGAGTTTCAGAATTGGAACCACTAGATGCAGTTTAACGTCATACCCAAGACATTAAGACCCCCCAGCCACCGCCTTCTAGTACATATATGATAAAAATAGTTGGGGTTGCCATAAGGGAAATAGAGTCGGGACAATTATATAGGTGCTAGGCCTTGACGTGACCAGCCGATTGATCGGAGCAATATCTAGTGCCTAACACAAAAGTAACGCACGTCATAGACACTGGAGATAGAAAAATAATCAGCAAAACAGGAGTTCACAGCACGCCTGCAAGCTGGAATAATTAGACCATTGAAGTCCCCCCTGGTCGTCACCACTACATCTGGTCCCAAAATCAACCATGGCGTGTATGTGGCGACTTCAGACACCTAACCAGCTAACCAAACCAGACAGATACCAATGTTACATAATTATTAGATTCCTAATACTTATGTACAGTAGTGTAGAAACCAAAATGGCTGTTATAAGTTGCAGCCGGCGGCCTTGAAGGATTGAATGACAAGGCTTGACCTCATCCTGATCCTTCCGGTGGATACCGTGAGAATCGGTGGAGAAGACCCGGTTTAGATTAGAAAGAGATTTTAGTTAGTATCGGCCAAACCACGACGGTGGTCAGTCGTGTTATGCACGCTACCGACTCAATCTGCGCAGGGAGTCCGGTGGGGATTTCGAAATAGAATATGATCTAAAGTAAATCGAAGTCTTGTGTTATTATCTAAAAACTACCAATGACACAGGGCTTCTGATAAAGAGAAATCCCCAATGGAAGACCAGACACGAAGTCCCCAAGACGAAGTCCAGACGCTAGAAGAAGAACGTAAGATACCAAAGATGAGTAGAAGAATAGAAGTAAGAAAGTAAGGAAAGAGAGTATAATCCCAAACATCAACAGCCTCGGATACAAGCTCTTCAAGAAAAAGGTGTTCTCAAAGATTGATTTGCTAGAGGCCTATCACCAGATTCCAATGAATTAGGCAAATATTGAAAAGTCCGCCGTGATAACATATTTTGGTCTTTTCGAGTATCTTCTTCCGTTTGGTCTGCAAAAAAGCAAAGTAGCTCGACATTCCAGAGATTTATGGACAACATATTTATGGGCAAGAGCTGCATTTTCGTATACATCGATGACATCCTTGTTTTCTCCGAATCTAAGGAACAACTTAAGAGATCTCAAGGAAGTCCTTTCAATTCTCGAAGAGAACAACCTCCAAATCTCTGTCGATAAGTGCCAATTTTTCCAAAGACAACATAAACTTCTTCAGCTATAATGAAGGAATTAATGAATGAATTAAGCCAACATCCCAGAAAGTCGAAGACATAAGGAATTTTACCCAAATTCTTGGCGCCAAAAAGGAACCTCTGCAACTTTTTACCCAAAAATTTTGAAGGAGACACACCTATTAACTTGCTCGGGAAAATATGTCCCCTCAAAGAAATAGTGTGAATCGAATAAAAGTATTACCCTAAAGTCATCCTTATCTTTGTTCCTTTGGCTTCTTTTCCTAAATTTCCTTTCAGCTTCACAGCCCACAAGAAGGAAGAACCAACTATATTGGAGTTTATACACAAACTAAGAGCGAAGCCTAAAACTTCATAGAACTGACAACCAACGAATCCCCATAGGAGAAAACAGATTCACATGCTGTCATCATCGGATACGATGGACTGCAAATAAGTAAATAAATTATATATATATATATATATATATATATATATATATATATATATATTGTGGCAACCTTTGATGCACCAATTCTTTCCTATCGACTGTGCCAAAAAGTGTGGATGGTCCAACACAAGCCTTCACCACTATAAACAAATCCCTGTGTGGGAGTTCATTGTGTGTATGAACCCTCATACGTCGATAATCGACGGGAGAGTCCATTAATTATACACAGAGTGTTCGGGATAGATTTGACCGTTTCATAAGGAAAAAGAAAAAGTGCTTGGTAACTACAAAATCTAATGGATTGTAAAGAAATTCAACAGACACGGATATTACACCACTCTCAACAAGTTTCACTCAAAATAACCGCCATTAGCGTCGATCACAGCCTCAATCTTGCTCCGGAACCTGGAGGAAGCTGATGTTACAGTTTCCCTGGGAAGGGTCTCAAAAACTACCTTAATTCTGTCGATTAACTGGGCTTTTGTAGTACTGGCACTTTCTCAACAGCGCCACATACATAATAATCCATGGGGTTAAGATCTGGGGAGTTCGGAGGGCAAACATTGGGACTGGTATAGTCGTAAAAATTCGCTGACAACCATTTTTGACTTTTCCCCAGAGGTGGCTACCCTTGTTATCAAGGGCTTGACTACAGTGTTTAGCAACTCCACGTAGGCATCTGAATTCCACCTGATACCCTCTCTCAAAAAATGCGGAGGCATCACATCATCCTCAGAGGACACACATCCGAAAACCATCACAGTTTGGAGAAATTTAGTCTGCATGACACGAGGAGTGTCCTTTGGACTGTATGCAAGCCATCTGTTATTCTGCGTGTTGTGCTTTTGATCTTGGCAAAAGATTTTCTCATCGGAAAATAACCAGATTGTTTGTGGTTTAGCATGATGTTTCATTTTGCTCAGAAGTTTCTTCGCCTTTGTCAGATGATTTTCACGGGCCTTTTCTGGGATCAGTTGACTTCTGCGACGCTTGTATGAGTAGTAGCGAAGGTCTTCATTTAGTGCAAGCCTTATGGTAGAGGCTGAAACATTCAATTCACGCGAGAAAGCCCGAAATTCAATGCCAGGGTCCCCCAATACTTTTTTCTGCGGATTTTCGAGAAATTCTGCTGTAAGAATGCAATCAGATTGTCATGTTGCTTTTTTCTAGCCACAGGCTCGTAGTCTCCATTGCAAATTCTCCAGTTCATGCCTGATTGTTTTTATAGTGTTCAGGGAGCATTGAGCAGCAACCATAATCTCCTTATTTTGATGGTCAGTGCAGATCAGGATACAAGTTATTTTCTTCCATGATTCAGGTGGGTTCCAGTCATCCATTCTATCTGTCATCGCGTATATGAATAGAGAAGGGTCCAAGCTTTTAAATAATGCGTAGTGTGCGTCAATACCTCCAACCTACGAAGAAAAATAACTAAATATAAGTATGTCGAATTTATCATATATATATATATATATATATATATATATATATATATATATATGCAGGCGCGTGGGCTAGTGTCGTGGGAAATGGGCTCGTCGATTCGAGTTCAATTCCTAGACGAAGCTGTTGGCATTTCACATAGCGCTAATACCCTTGGGAAAGGTATGAATCGA
>CM042164.1:13925240-13990240 GCA_023376005.1 Doryteuthis pealeii | reverse complement strand
AAGGGAATTAGCGCTAAGTGAAATGCAATTACCATATCCAGGATTTGAACTCTAGGCGACGAGTCCATTTCCCATGACTTTCACCCTTACACCACGCGCTTCCAAACTATAAGAAGAGAAAACCAAATAAAATGGAGCTTAAAAGAAACAAATTTCGAACACGCGCCAAAAATTACCAGCGACCTTAAACCCACACAAAACAACAACGACCTTGCCGGGGGGGGGGGGCTTCTGTGTTGAGTTAAATCGTATTTATAGAATTGAGGTTTTTTAATTGCAAATAAATAGATGAATAAGAGGAGGTGCAAAGTAAGCAGAGAGTCCTATTGTCGGTATCAGCCAGACAGTGAGGGAGTCTATCTCCTTTTCACTAGCGTTAGACCGGGGAGATTGTTTTTTTTGCGTCTGAGCTGGAGCACAACATCTACAATCAGGTCCTCACTTTACCGCACAGATCCAAGCTGTGCTACTCATGCGCTGAGTTGAGAGGGGGTGGTATCGAACCCGGAACCTTGAGCTTCTAGACAGATGCTCTACCGACTGAGCTAAAACGACACTTACAATTAACTTTTAATAGTTATAACTCTTGAGAAATTGCAAAGATGGTGGCACTATTAGCATAATGGTTATCAACATAAATGGAATCAGCGACCCGAGTTCAAATCCTGGACGAGGCTGTTTGCATTTCACTTTGCACGAATGCTCATAGGAAAGGCGCACATCCATCTGTTCTCCTCCACCCCAGCGACTGCGCTGTCAGTTGGGGGTTTAAAATACCCTGAATGCGCCTCTGCAGAGGGGGTAAGCGCCCACCCCTAATGGGACCACCTGTAGACCGTGGGTGGCGACTCGTGATACTTAAGGATGGAATTGTGTCGGCTGAGCAGTCCAAGACATGCAACATTCCACTTTGGCACCTTACTTTCGGCTAGATAGGCGATCTGATGTTTCACATCTCATCAGTGTGGCGAGACACAATAACTAATTCCGACCAGGAGCGAAACCCGAATTGTTGTATACTCTCTTTCTTTACTTCTATTATTCTTCTGCTCATCTTTGGTATCTTACGTTCTTCTTCTAGCGTCTGGACTTCGTCTTGGGGACTTCGTGTCTGGTCTTCCATTGGGGATTTCTCTTTATCAGAAGCCCTGTGTCATTGGTAGTTTTTAGATAATAACACAAGACTTCGATTTACTTTAGATCATATTTTATTTCGAAATCCCCACCAGACTACCTGCGCAGATTGAGTACGGCAGTGCGCTTAACGCGACTTACCACCTTCGTGGTTTGGCCGATACTGAACTAAAAACTCTCTCTAATCTAAACCGGAAGAGGGTCTTCTCCACCGATTCTCACGGTATCCACCGGAAGGATCAGGATACGGTCAAGCCTTGTCATTCAATCCTTCAAGGCTGCCGGCTGCAACTTATAACAACCATTTTGGTTTCTACACTACTGGACATAAATATTAGGAATCTAATAATTATGTAACACTGAGAGACCCACTCCAATCAATCGGCTGATGACGTCAAGCCTTAGCACCTATAGGGCTGTCCCAAACCAATAGCCCATATAGCAAGCCCCAAATCCTTTTTGTCATATATGTGCTAGGAGGCTTTGGTTGAGAATCTTAGTGTCTTGGGTATGACGTTAAACTATCTGATGATGAAGTTCTAATTCTGGAGCTCTAAGACATGTAGAGTACCCCTTCATCATCATTACTCCCAGGTCCACTGACTCGGAGTGGTAATACCTGTTAGGGTCCCATCAATCGATTAAATAGGGAAAAAAATGAGTTTTAGAAAATATATTTTTTTAAATTGTGTTAAAAAAAAGAATTTGCTCTACCCATCAAGAATGAATAAAACAAAACGTCTTCGGCATTAAATAAGCCTTGTCAAGTGTTGACATGCCTGAAAATCCAACCAACTATGGGTAAATAGTGGGGCAGATTGGGTTCTTTGCCAGATTCTGAGTCTAATTATAACAGTCAGTAACAATGTGGGCGACGCCAGTGGCAAAATGTTACAAGAGAAAAACATCAACTCATTACCACAAGTATTTTAGACATGGCTCAATTTGGCTTGATTACATAATTTGTGATTTATGTAAGGTTGGTATGCAATCCCCCCTCCCAAGAGAAAAAATACCCATTTCATACGGCAGAAATAAAAAAAACAACACTGTGATACCTTTTTAGAACCTAAATTCAACGAAGTAATAGTAGTCATCATCCTCATCTTCATGTCGCGCTGTTGGCACGGATATCCATGACAATCTCTCTCCTTCCGCCCCTATCGCTCAGCATTCTCGGGAGGTCCTCTACGCAGCATCCTGTATCCGCACAGAGCTGATCAATGTACGTCTTTGTTGGTCGGCCCACACTGGCGTGCCTGTCCATGTGCTGGCTTCCACAGGAGGACATCGCTTATGAGTTCGTCCTTGCTTCTCCAGCAGTGTCCCGCGTGTCTTGTCCGTCTTACTCGGATGGTTTGGGTGATATGTGGTAGGTGGCCGTACAGCTGTTTTCTCGTGGGGTGCTGTTTCCACGTCTTGTTCATGATCACCCGCAGCATTCTTGTGCAGATCCCATCTAGTTTATTCTCTAGTCGCTACGTTAGGGTCCAGGTAGTGCAGCCATACACTAAGAAATGAGGGTGAGTCAAACGTAATTTTGTTTAGGACAGGTATAATTACCAATACAAGAACATGTATCATACATCAAAATGAAGCTGGTCCTCTGTGGATCACATCCCTACTTCTCCACATAGGTGAGTAAAAAAGTAATGCCATTTTGTTTTGGACAGGTATAATTACTAACACAGGAACATGTATCCTACATCAAAATGAAGCTGGTCCTCTGTGGATCACATCCCTACTTCTTCACAGTGTTTCTCTCAATAGCAATATCCCGCCTTCGAAAGAGAGCATGTACCCCTGCACTGTAAAATTCTGTTGACTGGTCTTTGAGCCACTTCACTACAGATTTCACTTCCTCGTCACTGGAATAATGTTTTCCTCTCAAACCCTTTTTCATGGGACCGAAGTGATGATAGTCTTAAGGCACTAAATCTGGTGAGTATGGAGGATGCAATAAAGTTGTCAACCCAAATGAGGCGATTTTCACCCTTGTCCTGATGCTTGTGGTGTGGTCGAGAATTGTCATGCAGAAGGAGGACATTGTTGATTAGCAAGTTGGATCTTACTCATTGGATTCTTGCTCTGAGCCTCGTTAGGAACTGAATGTAGACCTTTGTTTTATTTTTAAAAAAAGAAAAACTATTAAAAAAAAATTAAAGAGAATGACTCATCCTCGTACTTTCGAGCATTCAGGGTATTTGCCTCTCATCCCACTTATGAGGGCGTGACACAAGGACATTTTCATGTGGGCCCACCCACGAGCCGTGACTCATGGGGGTAGGCACAAAAATGCGTTGATCCCGTCGGCATTCTCCCACCAGTGGGGGGCGCCTCAGGCACTGGGCAATAAACCCAGCCCTGCTCCTTTAAATCAAGGAGGCAGGTATTGCCTAGGGGGATAGCCCCACTGGGATCAACGCTGTTAATTTTAGCCACTCCAGCATTCAGTGTGAATACTATTTCTCCGGTCTCTAAAAAAAACCAGGCTCTTATATATTATTGGAGGAGGTAAGTTGTATAGTTTAATGCTTCCTATAGAAGCCTCCATTAGTTAATGGTTCAGCCCAATTCTATTCTACAATCTTACGGGTGACCCAACTTACGAATTTTCCGAGTTACAACTCGGTCGATTTTTTTGCTTTGTGTTGAGGGCTAACATTTTTTGGGTTTTTTTTTTTTTTTGGTTTCGTTTGTTTTGTTTTGTTTTACGGCATATCAACCTCAGTGGGTCATTTAATGCCGATAAAGTTTTGAAATAAATCAATTCTTAATGGATAATACAATTTTTTTATAAATAGATTTTTCTATTTAACCCATAGATGGGACCCTAACAGGTACTACCACTCCGGGTCAGAGTGGACCAGGGAGCAATGGTGATGAGGGGGTGATCCACATTCCCCAAACCTCCAAAACTGGAACCTCACCATCAGATAGAGTTTAACGTCATTCCCAGGACATGTAGACCCGCAGCCACCGCCTTCTAGCACCCATATGATAAAAAGGGGTTGGGGCTTGCCATAAGGGCAATAGGGTTGGGAAAATCATATAGGTGCTAGGGCTTGATGTGACCAGCCGATTGATCGGAGGGGGTCTCTCCGACCGCCCGTTTAGCCCAAGATAGGGCCAAAGTGGAGTATTGCATGTCAGCTCATCCACCTGGGCTCTATCCTTAAGCATCACGGGTCGCCACCCACGGCCAACAGGTGGCCCCATTGGGGGAGTCTTACCCCTCTGCAGAGGTGCAGTCGGTGCATTCTAACGCCCCAGCCGACAGGGCGGAGCTAAAATTTGAGGTAAGAGCGAGTTTTAAATACGCTTATTTAAATTTATTACAAAGAAAAATCTTAAATATAAAAATGAACATTAAAATATATTACAGCACATTCTATTTGGGGATATTTTTTATTTTTATTTAATTTTTTTCATATTCTATCATTTGTTTTATTTCTTTATTCAAACTTTATCAATTTATTACCCCCGCCCCCACCCCCAACTTTCATTACAACTCCGCTATTTTTTATTCCAACAGTTTGATAATTCTAGAAATTCAGATCTAGCAACCCCACCCACAAATATCTTTTATTTGCTTCCATTTTGTTGCACTTATTAGTTAAGTTTAGTTAGTTTGTGGGGCCGGGTTAGCTCAGTCGGTAGAGCGTTCGGCTAGAAACCACAAGGTTCCTAGTTCGATACCGGTCCTCGCCAACTCAGCGTATGAGTAGCACAGGGATCTGTGCGGTAAAGTAAGGAGCTGATGGTAGGTGTGGCGCTCCACTTCAGATGCTAAAGACAATCTCCTTGGTCTAGCGCTATTGAAAAGGGGATAGACTCCCTGGCTGATACCGGCTTTAGGCCGCCCCGTCGACTTACTTTTATTAGTTAAGTAACTTGTTGGATGGTTTTTATACTTAAGATATTGTAGTAACTAAGTATCTAAATATTGTACGTTATCCACTACGCTACGGGCATTTCCTCGCACGTATTTGTCCACATAAGTATTTGTTTGTACACAGTTATATGGTAACAAGTATTCCTTTGCACACGACAGTATGGTTTCGACTATTCCTATCTAACAGTAACATAATGAGAAGGAAAACCGAATTCAACCTGTTAAGAAATTGACCTTGTGTCACATCCTACTCGCGCGGAGGGGTTGGTAAATATGTATACAACAGGATTGGAAAATTGTCTTGTTAACTGCATATCAAATCAATTTTCCACATCTATCTATTAATAATGGAGATTCGCTTCCGGTTTTTGTCTGTAACAAAAACTACGTCACTGCTTACGTCACATTACCCAAAATCGTCATAACATTGAATAAATACACTGAAAATTTGAACATGCAATATTAAACAGTCCTCATTGTTTTTTTATACAAGTTTTAATAAATACATGACTGGTATTATATATCTATATATAGTCTGTTTTATTTTAATACATATTTAAAGTTTACATTTCAAATTGTTTTATTTTTTAATCCTTTAATGAATTTGATGATTTTACTTACTTAGGGTACAAACTCGCTGACATTGAATTTTTTACTCCGGACCCTCAGGCAATGTTTCTAAAATCTATTTTTACACCGTCCGGAGGACGTTTTTTTTATTTTGCTAGTTGAAATAAGGAATATAATCCTTAAAACTAGATGGAGCTACTATTGCCACTTGCCTAAGTTCACTTGCACCACATAGATGACAGTTAAGAATGTAAAATGTATTTATATCACTCCTTATACAACAGGTTTGGATGAAGCGCATGGTGTAATGGTTAAAGTCATGTTCAAATCCTGGATGTGGTAATTGCATTTCACTTTGCGCTAATACCCTTGGGAAAGGTATGAATCCTACTCTCCCTCCAGCTATGGGTAAATAGTAGGGCAGACTGGGCTCTTTAACCTTGGTTAGGTAACCAGTCTAGGAGAAGGAAAACTCTGAATTCAAACCTGTTGAACTCCGCTTAAGAAATTGACCTTGTGTCACATCCTGCTCGTGTGGAGGGGTTGGTAATATATATATACAACATGTTTGGAAAATAGATGTCTTACACCACATTATAAGTGATATTCATTTCCAATTTTCGTTGTTGTGAGCCAAATTCTCTGATAAGCAATTCTAGATATGACCCAGTGTTCATAATGACTTTGAGACACTTCCAAGTTGTATGTCGTAATAAAGTGTCTGCAAATTCTTCACATTATCCAAAGAACGATTCCTGGAAATGACTCCAAGAAGGTCAACCTTATCTTAAACACATTTTAAACTCCTGTTTTCTATTCAACCTATAGATGGGACCCTAGCAGGTACTACCAGCCAGGGTCAGAGTAGACCTGAGAGTAATGGCGATTAAGGAGTACTTCAACACTCCACAGAACTCCGGTATTGTAACCTCACCACTAGATGCATTTTAACCCATAGATGGGACCATACCAGGTACTACCACCCAGGGTCAGAGTGGATATGGGAGTAATGGCGATTAAGGAGTAGTCTACACTCCACAGAACTCCGGTATTGTAACCTCACCACTAGATGCATTTTAACCCATAGATGGGACCATACCAGGTACTACCACCCAGGGTCAGAGTGGATATGGGAGTAATGGCGATTAAGGAGTAGTCTACACTCCACAGAACTCCGGTATTGTAACCTCACCACTAGATGCATTTTAACCCATAGATGGGACCATACAGGTACTACCACCCAGGGTCAGAGTGGATATGGGAGTAATGGCGATTAAGGAGTAGTCTACACTCCACAGAACTCCGGTATTGTAACCTCACCACTAGATGCATTTTAACCCATAGATGGGACCATACCAGGTACTACCACCCAGGGTCAGAGTGGATATGGGAGTAATGGCGATTAAGGAGTAGTCTACACTCCACAGAACTCCGGTATTGTAACCTCACCACTAGATGCATTTTAACCCATAGATGGGACCATACCAGGTACTACCACCCAGGGTCAGAGTGGATATGGGAGTAATGGCGATTAAGGAGTAGTCTACACTCCACAGAACTCCGGTATTGTAACCTCACCACTAGATGCATTTTAACCCATAGATGGGACCATACCAGGTACTACCACCCAGGGTCAGAGTAGACCTGAGAGTAATGGCGATTAAGGAGTACTTCACACTCCACAGAACTCCGGAAATGGAACCTTACTATTAGATGCAGTTAACGTTATACCCAGGACATCAAGACCCCCAGCCACCGCCTTCTAACACATATGCGATAAAAATGTTGGGTTTTTTCCTTTTTCCTTGAGGGCAATGGGGTCGGGACAATCATATAGGTGCTTTGGATTGAGGTGACCAGCCGATTGACTAGAAGTGTCTCTCCGATCGCCTGTCTAACCTAAGTAAGGTCCAAAGTGGAGTGATGTATGTGCCTCATACCCCACTTGTATGGACTGGGCAGAAGGCCTCGTTTTAACGTGGGCCCACCCAGAAGCCGAAGCTCATGGGTGGGAAAGAACAAAAATTTCGTCGATCCCTTCGGCATTCCCCCTCAAGGGGATCGACGCTACTAATTCAAACACACCGGTCCAGTGGCCGAAGCACACCGGACCCCCGACCCGAAGGACGGATTGGAAGTGGAGTGATGCGTGTCATGGACTGCTTTGCCACCAGGATTCCGGCCTTATGTATCACAGCCAACAAATGGGGGAGGGGAGATTTTATATCTCTGCAGAGGTGCAGTCGGCGTGTTCTACCACCCCAGTCGACAAGGTGGTTAGAATTCCGCAGTTCTATGCATTAATTCGTTGAAAATCTAATTTCAGGGCCCGTGGAGAAGTCTTGGTTTAGAATATCAGGATTAAGAATTATACAAACGAAATTGGAAAGTAAATGCCGTATTTTGGCAAAGGCCCCCCTGTCCTGTAGATGGGAGACGCAACTTGTGCGTGTTACCTCTGAAGGTTCTCGTTTGCCATGCACGCGGAATGCTGTGGGCAACTCCTCTCTGTCCCATGAACAAAAGACACCTATGTGGTGCAAGAAAACTTAGGCAAGTGGCAATGGTAGCTCCATCTTGTAAGGATTATATTCCTTACTTGCCACGATTCTTCTATTAGACACTAGGTGGCGTGGTAGGTAGCTTATAAAGGTGGAAATGCTAAAGCCGAAGATCTAATTATTACGTTTACTTAGGAGCTATTGCAAATACTTCAATATGTAAAAAGTATACTAACTTGATTTAAGTCTCTTTCCCTCTTTTTTTTTTATTTCCTTCTTTTCATTATGTTCGATTGAAACATATTAGCGCTATGGCTTCCGCACACTCACCCCCTCTCTTGATCTTTCTATTTTTTTTCTTATATTTTTTTCTGTGTATCATGTCCTTTTTTCCTCCCTTTATGATAACTAAATGGTTCATTATTTAGCTGAGGTGACGACACTCATAAGAAATAAGAATTATGCGGATAAGCAACACCAGATAATCAGGATTTACATTTTTGCATTTCATCTTGGACTGTCTCATTTTTAATCAGAGGGTGTTACAAGATGATAACGTCGTACAATTAAGGAACACAAGTATTAATATATAGAAGATTAAAAAGGGCACCGCACATATTTTTTTTGGTTGGGAATCATTTAAATTAACCTCACGTGGTGCAATGGTTACCAAGCTAGATTTGCAGACCATTGTTAGGGAGTGCGATCCTCATAGGGCGCCCCATACTTCTGGCCTTGTGCCACATCTGGGTTAAGCTTAGTAAATAACTAAATAAAAGATTAAAAAAGAAAAATGTAAATATTTTTTTGGTTGGGAATCATTTAAACTAATCTGAACTCGGGAAAAAAATTACTCCCATTAATTCGAAATAAATGTCCTGTGATGGTCATTTTTAATTTCTTCTGTGTATAAACTAGGCATACCCAATTTGTCCAAAAATCCGTGTTTTTACAATTTAAAATTGACCCCACCCCGTTTGAAAAAAATTACCAAAAATCAGGGAATTGTCCGATTTTAATGAAATTTTCAGTGTTGATTCAACAATGAATGAATTTTATAATGCATTAGTTATTTTAATTCAAAACTTTGATTTTTTTCCAGGTCACTTAACTTTGCCCACCCCTTTATTTTGGAGGCGCAATATATCGGTGGGGTTATATGTGATTGATACTTTTTTCTGCATAAATAAAAAGACAAAAGATCGAAGGTGTAAATAGAAAATTTTTGTTTAATGAATCTGCTCGGGTAGTAAATAAGTACAGAAAATCAGAAGATAAAATGAAAATAAAAACTAAAAAAATAGAGTTTTTTTTTTTAAAGTTTTTTTTTACTCATTTCGATAATTATTTAATTATTAATTCTTATAAAAGAAAAAATATGCATCAATATTTGTTCCATCTAAAAGGCGGGAGGGGGGCTAAATTTCCAATATAGTTTTCGACCAAAAAAATATGGGCGATTGATACTAAAGTAAAGTATTTATTAAAAAAAACAACTTTTTTTAGAATCTAATGATATGATATTTTAAATAACATAATGTTGCTCATATTTTAAATGAATTCTATATATTAATTTATCATAGCAGAAATATCTAATTAAAGTTTTGAAATAAAATAATTGATGCATTGTAAAATTCATTAATTGATAAATCAATACTGAATTTCATTAAAATCAAATAATTCCCTGATTTTTGGTATTTTTTTTGCATTCGCGAATGTTATATTTATTTTGTAAACATGGATTTTATGCTATCTTTAGACAGCGTTTACGGCCAAACGCGATCGAAATTGACCGGAAAAAAATAGTTTTAAATGTATTAAAAATAAATTACATGTGTAATACTATTTTTCTTTGCTCATTATGTTACTATTTTTCGACTTAGACAAAAATTTGACCTTAAATAATCGATTTTGATTAATCGAATTTCTTTAGTATCCCTATGTTAAACATCGCCGATATGCACTAAAGGAGGTCATTAGTGATGTTACACCAGTATCCTTATATATTTCGGGTTTTGCAGTATTATATCTGTTCTCCCAGTAGACCTATCATCTTATTAAGCCGCCTCCTTTCCATATTCACTGTGTATTTTAAGAAACAGTTCATACATTCGTATATATTGTCCCAATGATACGTAACAGCCACGCAGACTTGCACGGTACTTGTATAAACTAGGAGATTGAAAGAAATACTTAACTAAAAAGTTTATCTTATATACGCTTCATTAATACATTTTTCGAGGTCGTCGTCAGGGATTTTTATTGCTTGGCTCATATGGAAGTTTGTCTTACACCTGCTGTCCGTATCAAAGAAACTTAAAACTAAATCATTCGAAAGGGTAAATTTTAAGTAGGATAAAGCCATAGAGCGGAAGCGGTATTTTGGTGCAAGTAGGCTGTGCAAGGAGAGAATGCCAGATTTATTTTTGAATGGATCGGTCGGCGAGTGAACCTAGCTAAATAGATCCATGTAGTAGTATGACCAGCTTTGTTAGGTTATATGCCGAGATGTGACACACTCATGTATTCACTTCCTATTTTTTTTTTTTTTTTTTTTTTTTTAAATAAAGAATTTGGAGTGAGTACATGAGTGTGCTAACTTCAAATATTAAATAAACTTAAACTCTCTTTGGACGCTAGAAAAAAAAAAATTGGCTTTTATTGATTTTTGACGAGTGTAGACCATTTTACCGCGCATTTGATTGGTTGTTGCAAATGACCAATCAAATGCGCGGCACAATCTATTTAATTGCTCTACGAGAATTTGCGCCTTTTTTTTCCCCATTGCAGATGGATTAAGAGTGTTTGCCAATACTAAGGTAAGCAGATATTATTACAAACTTCATTTAACCCATTTCGCTTACTAATTTTGCAGGGGATTTTTTTCTATTACTATTATTTTTATTTATTCATTTGGTTATTTATACATAATTAACTGGTCGTATTATTTAAATTGGAATACAACATTTATGCTCCTTTAGGTTTAAAAGTGTAACCACAATTAAAACCAGAATTAGTTAAGAAACATTCTGCCAACTAAAATCTGTTGTGACCATTAAATTATGATCATGAATCAGCTATATATTCAGTTTTGGTCAAGAAACGCAAAAAGCCAATTAAAATACTAAACTAAGGTACTTGCTAAAATTGATAATATATATATATATATATATATATATATAATATATATATATATATATATGGTGTCCCAAAATAATGTATACACTCTTTGAATCGTTATAACTTATTCAATTTATGTATTTTGACTTTTAAATAAGATTTATACAAGAGAAAGAATACAAAAGTGGATATATTATTTTGGACACACACACACACACACACACACACACACACATATATATATATATATATATATATATATATATAATATATATATATATATATATATAATCAAATAAAGGAAGAACCCAATACAGTAATCCCATAATAAATTTATTTCGACGAAAATTGGGGCCCATATAAATCTAAGTTGATTTAAACCGGCTCCCCAATTTTCGTCGAAATAAATTTATTATGGGATTACTGTATTGAGTTCTTCCTTTATTGATAAATATTGCTCTGTATATAATTTAAAAGGTTATTATACATTGAGCTCTCTTTAGTGATTTAATGATTCACTGTATTTATACATACTGGATCATCAATATTAGTACAGTGGATCTTGAAATCACATATAGAATCATCCCTTATATATATATATATATATATATATATATATATGTATGTTTGTTTAATGTAATAGATAATCTATCAATGCTATACCGAAAAAAAAGGATTGAAACGTGTAATTTTCGTTTAAAAAAGACGGTCGAAAACCAATTTCCCCTACTAAAAAAATGCATTAACTATTCAAGAAAATGAGTCAATAACACTCGAAATATTACAATTCCGAAAGGATTTGATAACAGTCGATAACTGTTTATTTTTTTTTAAATTTCCATATACATACATACGTACACGCACACATAAATATATATAAAAATACGATTGTCCGATTAAAAGATTCAGATAATTCCAAAATTAGCGTGTAAAAATATAAAATGATTGTAAGTTGTTGGCATCCTTTCGTCTTCGAAAGACGATGGCGTAGTGTTTTGTATTAACTATATTGAATTGGGACTTTAAAATTAATTCCCAGATCCGTTGTTAATTGCCAGTCGGGTGCAATTGATAACATATTTGGAGTGTTTTTTTTTTTTCCTGGTTTCGTTTTTTCTTTATAAACTTTATAAATATTTTTGTTTTTCAGTCGTAACTCGAATCAATTTTCCCTATTGAAATAAACTGAAATGACATTAATCCGTTCCAGCCCCCCCCCCAAGTGCTACCTTGACTTACAAATTTAATTCATTCCACTCGTAACTCAATTTCCTCGTATATCAAATCAATTTTCTCTACTGAAATAAACTAAAATGCCATCAATCCGTTCCAGTCCACCCATAACCAGCGATACCTTGACTTACATGTTTAATTCGTTGCGGTCGTAACTCAATTTCCTCGTATATCAAATCAATTTTTCACACTGAAATATACTGAAATGCCATTAATCCGTTCCAGCCTATAGAAAAGTGTGTTTATAAAAAAAGATTGAGTATCCATTAAGAATGAATTTATTTCAAAACTTTGTCGGCATTAAATGACCCACTGAGGTTGATATGCTGTAAACCAAACCAAACCTTCTCTACCTTTACACGAACGGATTGCTATCATGACTGCATCAACTATCGCACCAAGGACCTAGTCGTGTCGCCACCGATACCGTCCGTCTCCCAAAGCCTTGGTGTAGATGCTCAGAATGTATTGTAAGGTGGCTCTCTTGCCGCACATTTGCAGCTGGGAGTCTCATTTATACCATGTATACAGATTTGCTGGACTTGGCAGAACGTTGTAGACAGATTTTTATTAGGAATTGAATTCTGTTAAAGTCAGCCCGCCAGTAATTTGACCAATTTATTATCCTCAGCTCAATTACCTCCCATTTTATCCATGTCCCCTTGTTGAACTAGACCTTGGGTCACCAAACTACGGCTACGAAGGCATTTTATCGGGCCCGCCGACGGTACTTGAATTTGTTTGTTAAAACGTATGGAACGCAAGACATTCTGATACCATTTAAATCTAAATATGTTAAACTTACTAAATCTTCATGGACTTGACTACGGAATCAACACATCGGATGAAATTGACTGATAAACATTTGAAAGCAATTCTCTTGATTGGATGTAGCAATTCCAAACCAAACATTGACGATATCGTGAAAGGCAAACTTCAGTTTCACAAATCTCACTAAACCTTTCTGCTAATGTTGCGTTCTTTGATAATATTTTGAAAATAAATATGTTGGTTAAATTTGTTTTTGCGCATCTTACGCCACTTATCCATGAATATAACATGGAAAGATAAAAAAAAATGTTTACATTTTTTCTCAGAGCTTTCGTTCTGGCTAGCAAGTATTGTAGTATTGAACACAATAATAATAAAAGTTTGGGGACCCCTGATCTTGACTGATACATTGACTTACGAATTTAATTCGTTCTAATCGTAACTCAAATTTTCCTTTTGAAAAAAACCCTGAAATGCCATTAATCCGTTCCAGCCCACCCATAACCAGTGATACCTTGACTTACATGTTTAATTTGTTTTGCTCATAACTTAATTTCCTCGCATATCAAATCAATTTTCCACACTGAAATAAACTGAAATGCCATTAATCCGTTCCAGCCCACCCATAACCAGTGATACCTGACTTACATGTTTAATTTGTTTTGCTCGTAACTTAATTTCCTCGCATATCAAATCAATTTTCCACACTGAAATAAACTGAAATGCCATTAATTCGTTCCAGCCCCCCCCCAAAAAAAAAAAAAACTATTTTAGCACTGTACTGTATGAAATGAATGTAATGTTTTAATGTTTATTTTTTATAAATGATATTTTTCTTTGGCGTTATAAATTTAGAAACTTAAATGTGTTTAGTGAACTTAACATAAGCGTATCTGAAGCTCGCTTGTACCGCAAATTTTAGCTGTCAAGCCAAAACATTCTTCAGTTCTAAATACTACGTTCTTTCTCTCTAAGTTCTTTCTTTCTTTCTCGCCCTCTCTTTCTGTTCTTTCTCTCTCTCTTTCTCTCTCCCTTCTTTCCCTCTCTCTCTCTCCTCTCTTTCCCTCTCTCTCTCTCCCTCTCTCTCTCTCTCTCTCTCTGTCAGTTCTTTCATTCTTTCTACCCCACCCCTCTCTCTCTCTCTCTCTGTGTCTTTCATTCTTTCTTTCCTTTCTTTTCTTCTCATTTCCGCTCTCAGCAACATAGATGAACAACAATCCTCTCGTTTCGCCATTCCCGCTCACCGCTATCTAATTTCATCTCCATAGCAGTTGGCAGTTGGCAGATGAAGGATGAAGCAGACTTCCATCTACCGACATTCAGTCCAATCAAAATTATTTCTTTCCACCGACGCCAAAAACACCAGAACCAGGAAAAGAAAACCAAAACATTCTTTTGCTAATTGTTTCATTTCGTTATCTCTTCTTCATGATCGCCCTTTAACGAACTCTTCTTTAAAAAGAAACAATGAATGGTCCACGCTGATATTTATTTACAAACATTGCCGGCCTCGCTCAAATAATCCAAGATCTTCATTGCACCGATTTCAAGATCGTTAATTATTTAGTTTATTTGTTTATTTTGTTTTTACGGCATTTTAAACCTTTTCGGGTTATCTGATGCCGAATCATCTATTTATATATACACTTTGGAGAACTTACTTTTGGGATTACCCTCATATTATATATATATATATATATATATATATTTAGTATGAACAAAAAGTAATAAGACAAGCAGGAATATTTCTTGTTATTTATTCTCAACTAGTTTCGACCTTAGGTCATCGTCAGGAGAAAATTTCTTATTTGAAGAAATTGTTCATAGATTTTTTGAAAGGGAGCATAATAGAAGAACTATAAAAATTGAAGTATTTTTGAGGGTTTGACATGCTATTAAAATCCGGGTAGACGAGTGTGTTAGTAGTAGCAAGTCCATTTGTTCAATCAATATATATATATATATATATATATATATATATATATAATGTGTGTGTGTGTTTTATAATTTGTTTGAAGCATTGTGTTTATATTGGTTTGATGGTTAGTTTTGAAGGCTATCACAATGCAAGTGTAAAGAAAAATAAGGTAACTATGGTGTTGTTTGTTAACCTGTAATTTATTCTTAATATTTCGAGATAAAAATCTCAACAGAAGATTTCTGAAACTGAAATAGTTATATATATATATATATATATATGAGGAAGAATGAATAAAGAAAAGAAAGAATAGAATGGATAATGAAAGGTGAATTTAATCAATATCACTTACACATGTGTTTCGGTCAGTTCATCTGACACATGTGTAAGTGATATTGATTAAATTCTTCTTTTATTATCCATTCTATTCTTTCTTTTCTTTATTCATTCTTCCTCATATTGTCGGATTCATTTCCATTTTTACATATATATATATATATATATATATATATATATATATATATATATATATAATTATAACTCCAACATAAACAAAGGGGAACCACCCTTGACTGATAAATTATTTATTTATTGATCTACTAGGACAAGAGAGGTTAGGGTTTAGAGTTAGTTTAATAGGAAAATAAATAATTTATCAGTCAAAAGTGGTTTCCCTTTGTTTATGTTGGAGTTATAGGAAATAACCATCGGGTTAGCTCAGTCGGTAGAGCGTTCGGCTAGAAACCACAAGGTTCCTCGCCAACTCAGCATATGAGTAGCACAGGGATCTGTGCGGTAAAGTGAGGAGCTGATGGTTGGTGTGGCGCTCCACCTCAGATGCCAAAACAATCTCCTTGGTCTAGCGCTATTGAAAAGGGGATAGACTCCCTCGCTGATTGGCTGATACCGACTTTAGGCCGCCCCGACGACTGTTTACTTATATATATATATAACAATTTCAATCAAGTCTTCTGTCAGCAGGACCATAAATACACTGATTGTATCCCCATGCAGAGGAGTAAGAAGTTGCCATTACTCCCAGGTCCACTGTGGCTCATAGTGGTAGTGCCTGCTAGAGTATATCTAATTATTCAGTTTACTTTGTTTTACGGCATTTTAACCCTTTTCGCGTTATCTAATGTCGAATTATCTATCTATACATATATAAAGGGCAATTGTGTGTATGTATGTACGACTGAAACAATGCCCAAGCCTAATTTTATGGCAGGAATTTACGAGTAAAAAGTTGAATTTTACTTTTTGTTGTTGTTATTTCTTTTCTTTTTGTCTTTGGTACTCTAAAATAAAAACGTCAGATTTTAATCATCGTCGACGAAAAAACAAAATTACGGTCATAAAAGGAGGATCCAATTTTAAAACTAACCATTCTCACAAAATAAAAACTTTTAGAATATGCACATTGAAATGAATATTACAATAAATAAAGAAAATATATTTTGCATTGTAAAATAACGGGTGCAAGAAAAATAAAACCTTTAATACAAAAACACGGACATAAAATGGGAGTTCAGTTTATTTTATGGTAGGAATTTACGAGCAAATAGTCCTTGATTACCCAGATTCTTTCTTTTTTGTGAAAAAAATTGTGAGGATTTGATTTATATTCGAAGATATTTAAAAATTAAAATATACATAGAAATAGCATTGAAATTCTTAGAAATGTCCAGCATTTGTAAATCTCAAAAATGAATAAATCAGTGTCCCCCCTATACCCAGGCAATGATGGGTAGTTGCTTCTAATTTGATAATAAATGAATGTTTTCATTAGAAACTTATAATTATTTTATAAATTCTTCAATGGTTGAATATTTATCTATAGAATGAATTTTATATAGAAAACAATTAAGATATAATTTACATACTGGTTTTAATAAATAATTACTTGGTGCTATTGAGATCTAATATTATTGTTTTATTCTCCAATGTATTAAAATCAATCCTATGAATGATTTTATATAGAAACCAATTAAGATATAATTAATATAAGTGTAATCTTTTTATGGGTAATTTGAGGAAGTGCGTCCCGGTCTCCCGCCTCAAAAACTGCTACCCGGTGACTATCAGAATAACAACCCCAGCTCGTCGTAATTCTTGTTTATTTATCATAATTTGTCGTAATTCTTTAGATATGAAGATGGATATATAGTTTGGAATAGACTGAGATAGATAAACAAACAAAATAATATAGATAGATATGAACAAATGGAGATAGATATTTTCGACAAGTAAATGTATTGGGGGGGGGGTCGCATCTTTTTTTGTCGTAATTCTTGTTTATTTAAACTAAAAACAAGACATTAAACAAACATGAATTTAAAAAAAATCTTAGTATTTAAAGTAATATAGATAAATATGAACAAAGATAGATAGATAGATAGATATGAAGATGGTTTAATTTCGTTATTGTTTCTTAATCAATATATTTCATTACATTAAAACTTAAATACTTACGCCCGAAGGGCAAATAATCTTGCTAGCCAAAATAAGATAGGCCTTCTCGGAGGAATTTATAGCCAGCATTCTTTGAGTGGCCAGAAAAAGTTTCGGACATTTTATTATGACACGAAATATTTTTTTGCTGCTATATCGTCAGGGGCGTTAGAATACACCGACTGCATCTCTGCAGAGGAGTAATCCAATGGAGCCACCTATTGGCCGTAGGTGGCGATCCGTGATGCTTAAGGACGGAACCCAGGTGGCTGAGCAGTCTCTGATATGAAACATTCCACTTTGTCTCTTACTTGGACTAGACGGGTGGCTGGAGAGGCCCCCTCTGATCAATCGGCTGGTCACATCAAGCCCTAGCACCTATATGATTGCACCAACCCGTTTTATCATATGGGTGCTAGAAGGTTGTGGCTGAGGGTCTCCATGTCCTAGGAATGACGTTAAACTCTATCTGATGGTGAGGTTCCAGTTCTGGCGGTCTGGGGAATGTGGAGTACCCCTTTATCACCATTACTCCCAGGTCCACTCTGACCTGGAGTGGTAGTACATGTTAGGGTCCCAACTACGGCTTAAATAGAAAAATATGGGTTATTTCCTATAACTCCAACATAAAAAAGGGAAACCGCTCTGAATGAATTTTATCTGTTAATTAATCTACCCATTATTTTCCCATTAAACTAACCCTAAACCATAACCCTAGCCCGGTCTTCTTTTTTCCTAGTAGATCAATAAATAAATAATTTATCAGTCAAGAGTGGTTCCCTTTTTTATGTTGGGGTTATAGGAAATAATGTTTTAACAGACGATGTTAGATTTAAAAAGAAATTAAAAACTAACCCCTAACCCTAACAAACAACCGGGTATTGACGGTGTAAATGAAAAACATGTCCTTTCTTAATCGAGATTAAAAAGATAATATGGTCCGATATATATATATTTTTTTGTATTAAGTTGGTATTTACTTAATCCATTCGCCACGAGTAGGATGTGACACAAGGTCGCAAGTATAGGGCATCCAGCGAGGATCGAACTCGCTATTCAATTGTAATGAATCTGTGACTAGCTTGCTAACCATTGTACAATGATAGGACGCCCTTCATTGGTATGTAAGGGTATTTGCCTGCTCCTCCCACTTATGAGGGCTGGACACGAGGTCTCGTTTTTACGTGGGTATTTTTGCTATGAAAAATTAATATATAAAAATCATTTAAAATACTTAAGCCTGTGTTTTTCGATTTTTGGTACTTATTTTCTCATAAAACAGCAACCGTAAAAAAAATTTTTGTTTGTATTCATAACTTCGGTCTTTTATCTCATTATTTATACTGTAATTAGTATCGCAAATGACCAACTCGCAAAACATTTTACGCCCCCAACATAAGGGGGGTCAAAATTAAGTGACCTAAAAAAAATGAGAAAGTTTTGAAATAAAATAAATAATGCATTATAAAGATCGTTCATTGATAAATAAACACTGAAAATTTCATTAAAATCCGATAATTCCCTGATTTTTGGTAAATTATTTTCTGTAGGTGGGGCTAAAGTCATTTTGTCAAAAACGCATTTTAGGCCCATTTTGGGTATCCCTAGATAACATGTAATTATCGTCTGCTACGAAAAAGGGTGAATAATCACCAAACAAAACTTATAACGCAGTAGATATTGGAGCCTCGCCACTAAATAGTTTAACGTCATACCCAAGACACTAAGACACTCCACCACTGCCTTCTACCACGTATATGATGAAAAGGGTTAGAGATTTGCCGTCGGGGCAATAGGGTTGAGACAATCATATTGGTGCCAGGGCTTAGTAACACCCTCTGGTTAAAAATAAGACCGTCCAAATCGTCCAAGATGAGGATTCAAAAATGCAAATCCTGATTATCTGGTGTTGCTTATCCGCCGAATTCTTATTGCTAAATAATGGATTATTCCGTTTTTATCATAAAGAAAGAAGAAAAATGACCTGCTACACAGAAAAAATATAAGAAAGAAATAAAGGGAGAAAAAAGAGAGGAAGTGAGCGCGCGGATGCGATAACGTTAATCTATTTCAATCGAACGTAATGAAAAGAAGGAAAGAAAGTAAGAGTTAAATCAAAGGTTATTATATATATTACATATTGAACTATTTAACAATAGCTCTTAATTAAACATAGCAAAAGTTTTAATAATTAAATTATCATACTGTGGTATATCTACAGGTCCTGCTCGTCAAAATATTACTTCTATTGTATTTATTATAATTACACAAAAGTCTATACGTAGATTTTCTTGTACAGTTAGCTAAGGGAAATAACTCTGCAGAATAGTTTTTATTTATAGCCTCCCTTGAATAGGCCTTGTAGATTTAATTATAAAGTTGAAGTGATGATTTTAACTATCACACTTCGAAAGTAGTTTCTTTTTATACAACTTGATATCTTTTGATATTTAATAATCTTTTGAGAAAAATATCTACAAGGAATTTCATCGTAAGTAAACAAAAAAACAACAAAAAAAGACATTACGAAGATCAGCATATGTCATTTTATTATGAAAGTTAGTATCTATTTTCCGACCTCCCAACAAGGTTCGATTATTGTGTGGGGCCACGCATAAATCGAAGCTCATGCAGTGGCTAGTGTTAAAATTGCGCGTATACCATAGTAATTCCTTTTTTGAAGTGCTTCAGACACAGGGCAATAAACCCAGCCTTGCCGGGTTTTTTCTATGAAAGTTGGCATATGAAATCAGAGAAAAGGGAGATAACTCATGTAAAGAAAAAAATGAGTTATCTCCCTTTGACACTGAAAAATAGCATTGGGGTAAAATTTACGGAGGGTTACACGTGTAAGATTTTGTGTAAGGAAATAAACCCTCTATTTTAACAACACAGCGAGGCCGAAAAAAAAAAACCGAAAGAAAAACAAACAAATAAAAAAACAAACAAAACGAAATGAAAATAACACAACATAACACAAGGACACGCCCTCTGAATCTGTTGTTGCTGACCCCAGAGTGATGTGGTCTTCTGTATTCTTTTCAACAAATGCAAAAATTAAGGACTGAGTTTTGTTTTTTATTCGAATGACAAAGTTGAAAAAACTCCTACAATGTTAATTGATTAAAAAAAATTTCAAGTTTATTTTTTTTATAACAAAATAATCTATTCTTTATAGAATTAAGTCCCAAATTTAAAAAATGCTGAAATTTCTATCAAACTAGACAATTCCTTGATCTTTTGTGGTTGTTTTCAATTTAAAAATTTTAAACAAATTTTTATTATCTCCCTTGACAAAAATTGGACATCCCTATGGGAAAGTTATGCCCCAAAGGCCCCCAAACCACACTTTTTTTTTCTTTTCGATGGAACTTTGACAGCTCAGGGGATTTCGTGTGGTGTAATCGTTAGCACACTAGATTAACCCAACATTGTTAGTGAGTTCGATTCTCACTGGGTGCTCCAACTAAGCCATGCTTAGTAAATGATTTTACAGACTAGGAAATCTCACATGGTGTAATGATTTGTAAACTAGATTATCCACCATTGTTAGTGTTTCTTGATCAGGCATTTATTTATTCTAGTGTTTATGTGTTAACCCAAGTCTGCCTAACATATTTCAAAGCTGTGTTTTGAGAATATCTCTGTATCTGTGACGGCATTCACCCTAAGTCGGTTGAGCCGGCTCCACTCAACGAATTCACTGTATACTGAATGAAAGCAGACCATGTGCAGCGATCCAACGCAATTGGAGATATCAGCGTCAGCCATTCGCAGTTCCATCGATGAACTCCATAAAAGGCCTGGGTCCAGGATCAGCTCAGTATCTTACTTGACTGTTTTGATCCAGGTTTTCAGTTGACCTTCTTGGCGTTTCTTCCAGTCCTGCGATGGTACTTGGTCGATGGATTCACGGATGATGTCATCGGGTTGTCCACGAATCTGCCGGAGTAAGGAGATTCTGCATCTTGCCTGAACAGTGGTGTTAGAGATGAAATGCTGCCACTTAGACGGTCTCATTTAGAAATAATTTTGACAGGTTAGAATTGGGTGAAAACCATTGTATAAATAAGGATTTGGCGATTAAGCGACTCCAGATAATATAGATTTATATTTGTGTATTTCATCTTAGACGATTTGGACGGTCTCATTTTTAAGCAGAGGGTGATGCAAGATGATAATGGATGGAAGATTTAGGAACAAGCGTATCCATATATCTATTAATAATGGAGATTCGCTTCCGGTTTTTGTCTAACAAAAATTACGTCACTGCTTATGTCACATAACCCAAAATCATCATAACATATTTTTTAATTTTTTTAATACATTCAAAATTTGAACATGCAACATTAGACAGTCCTCATTGTTTTTTAAAACAAGTTTTAATAAATACATGACTGGTATTATATATCTATATATAGTTTGTTTTATTTTAATACAAATTTAAAGTTTACATTTCAAATTGTTTTATTTTTTAATCCTTTAATGAATTTGATGATTTTACTTACTTAGGGTACAAACTCGCTGACATTGATTTTTTTACTCCCACCCTTCAGGCAATGTTTCAAAAATCTATTTTTACATCGCCCAGAGGATGTTTTTTATTTTGTACTAGTAGATATTTAATATGATTTGTCGTCCAAGATATTTTTCTTCACAATGTGCGTTTTCTAGATAAATTGAATCATTTCATCTAATTTTGTATCCAGCCGCAAACAATGATCTAAGAAGCTGCATCTGCAAACCAACAAAGTGTTGGTCGAGTTTTATGGCATGTCAACCCTTGTTGGGATATTTTATGCCGAAGACGTTTTGTTTTTATTCATTCTTGATGGGTAACTTAATTTTTTGACTCAATTTTTAAAACATTTTTTAAACTCATTTTTTTTTCTATTTAACCTATAGATGGTACCCTAATAGGTATTACCACTCCGGATGAGGGTCGACCTGGGAGTAATGGTTATAATGGGGTAGTCCACATTCCTCAGACCTCCAGAATTAGATTAATTTAACATCATACCCAGGACACTAAGACCCTCAGCCACCGCTTTCTAGCACATATATGATGAAAAGGGTTGGGGGTTTGCTATAAGAGCAATAGAGTTGGGACAATTATATAAGTGCTAGGGATTGACGTGACCAGCCGATTGATCGGAAGTGGCCTCTCTTGACCGCCCGTCTATGTCCAACATGGAGTGTAGCTTGTCGTAGACTTCTCAGTCACCAAGAATCCGTCCTTAAGCATCATAGGTCGCCACCCACAGCCAACAGGTAGTCACATTGGGAGATTTTCCCTTTCTGCAGAGGTGCAATCTTTCTCTTTCTCTCTTTCTTTCTCTTTTTCTCTTTCTCTCTTTCTCTTTCTTTCTCTTTCTTTGTAGCGCCGGCATCGGCCAGAGGTTAAATTAATAGCATCGATCCCAGGGGGCTACCCCGCAGGCAATACCTGCCCCCTTAATTTAAAGGGGCAGGGCTGGGTTTATTGCCAAGCACCTGAGGCACCCCCTTGAGGGGGAATGCCGAAGGGATCGACGCAGTTTTTGTGCTTACCACCCATGTCTCGGTTTATGGATGGGCCCACATAAAAATGACCTTGTGTCCAGCCCTCATAAGTGGGATGAAAGGCAAATAAAATAAACTTTCTTTTTCTCTTTACTCTCTCTCTCTCTCTCTCTCTCTCTCTCTCTCTCTCTTCTCTCTTCTCTCTCTTCTCTCTTACTCTCTCTCTCTCTCTTTACCCTCTCTCTCTTTACCCCTCTCTCTTACCCTCTCTCTCTCTCTTCTCTCTCTCTCTCTCTCTCTCTCTCTCTCTCTCTCTCTCTCCTCTCTCTCTTTCTTTAACCTCTCTCTCTTTCTTTAACCTCTCTCTCTTTCTTAACCTCTCTCTCTTCTTTAACCTCTCTCTCTCAATTTTTCAAACTTGCAGATTCGTTCTTTTTTTTTTTTAAGATTAAATTTCGTGTAGGCTGATTCCACCTCCTACAACGATATCTATGGAGATATATGTAGTTTGGGTTTTATGTGGTATTAAGCTTTGGTTATTTGGTGCATGTTTGCAGGTTATTTCTTTTTAAATCCCATTATATGTGGTTCTTCTCTCTTATTGGTTGTCAGGCTGGGAAGGCAAAAGATACTTTTAAGTTTCAGACTTTATTCCTACGTTCATAGTTATTTCTTGGAGAGGAGATTTTCTCCTGAGCTAATCCATAATGTATGTTCCCAGTAAGGTGTGCATTTTGGAATGATCGAGGGTTCTTTTTGGCGCCATGAAGGGGGTCCTTTTCTCTACACAAGCCCAGAGGGATCTTCCTGTCTGAGGGTTCCTGGGAGATTGGGTCTTTTTTATTATTTTAATTTATTTCATTTTAATCCCCACATAAACATTACGCTACGGACGCCTCCATCTCAGCGATTCCTGTTTACTCAGCTCTTTATTACCAGTCAATTGTAAACAGATCGTAAACAAAACCTTAGTGAAAATTCTCAAGATAAGAAAATGGCTTCCACGTGTCCTGAATATGAAATGAGATGTCCGTGGAAATAAAACTTTATTTCATCTTTTGTATTCAAGTATTGGTATTCAAGTTTTTATTTTCATTTTCTTTGTTGAGAGTCTCAACACCATCCATCCATCCATCTATCCATCCATCTATCTATCTATCCATCTATCTATCTATAAAAGGCAGTTGTGTGAATCTGTATGTCCGGAGGAAACTTCGAAAATAAAACAATTAACGACAAAGTAATATATATACACATTGAATATCACCAGGGCTTGGTTTTTTAGCAAAAATAGAGATTTGATTTATATCCGTGAAGATAATTAAAAAAATAAAATTTAAATGATAACAGCATGGATTTTTTTCTTCATTTATTATTTTAGATAGTAGACATTAACATTTCTTTTCAGAGTAGCTGGATCAATGCAAGGTCTATTTTTTTTTTTTTTTTTTTTTTTTTTTTTTTTACATAGGGATTTAAATGGGGCATCCCACGAGGATTCAACTCACAATTCAGTAATAATGGATCTGCGAGACTAACTTAAAAAATTCCCCTCTACCCAGTTGACGCCGGGTAGCCGCTGCTAGCCCATATATAAAGGACAGTTGATGTGTATGCATATATGTATGTGTGTATGTCTGGATAAAACTATGAAAACAAAACACTTAACAACAAAGTAAATATATATACACATTCACTATCACCAGAACTTTATTTTTGTACAAAAATAATGAAGATTTTATTCATATTCGTGAAGATATCTAAACATTAGAATTTGAATTGTAAGAGAAGAGAAAGTCATTAGTGGCGTCCGTGATTAAAACATAAATCAATTATGGAAGACCAAAACAATCAATGGATCTGCGAGACTAACGTTTAACCGCCTACCCAGGCAACGCCGAGTAGTTGCTTCTAGTTCATATATAAGGGACAGTTGGTGTGTATGTATATATGTACGTATGTCCGGATGAAACTACGAAAATAAAACAATTAACGACAAAGTAAATATGTATAAACATTAAATATCACCGTTTCTTGCTTTTTGTGCAAAAATTATGAAGATTTGATTCATATTCGAAGATATTTAAAAATTAAAATATACATAGAAATAGCATTAAAATTCTACTTAAAAATGTCCAGCATTTGTAAATCTCAAAAGTAAACAAATCAATACACCAGGTATTCCTCCCCTCTACCCCGGGGGACACTGAGTAGCCGCTTCTAGTCCTAGATAAATAGGAATTATCTTTTAGATGTTTTTTTTTTAAAAAAAAAAAAAAGTTTAAAAATGTGTTTTAAAAAAAAAAGTTTAAAAATGTTTAAAAAAAAAAAAGTTTAAAATGTGTTTAAAAAAAAAAAGTTAAAAAAAAAAAAAAAAGTTTAAAAATGTGTTTAAAAAAAAAAGTTTAAAAAAAATGTTTTTAAAAAAAAAAGTTTAAAAATGTGTTTTAAAAAAAAAAAGTTTAAAAATGTGTTTTAAAAAAAAAAGTTTAAAAATGTGTTAAAAAAAAAAGTTTAAAATGTGTTTTAAAAAAAAAAGTTTAAAAAATGTGTTTAAAAAAAAAAAGTTTAAAAATGTGTTAAAAAAAAAAGTTTAAAAATGTTTAAAAAAAAAAAAAAAGTTTTAAAAAAAAGTTTAAAAATGTGTTTAAAAAAAAAAGTTTAAAAAAAAAAAAAGTTTAAAAATGTGTTTTTTAAAAAAAGTTTAAAAATGTGTTTTTTTAAAAAAAAGTTTAAAAATGTGTTTAAGAAAAAAGAGTTTAAAAATGTGTTTAAGAAAAAAAGTTTAAAAATGTTAAACACATTTAAATGTGAGAGTAAAAAGAAATTTGAATACCCAACAAGAATGAATAAAACAAATGCCCTCGGCATCAAAATAATCCAAGAGTTAACATGCCGTAAAATCCAACCAACCGCCCAATCCGCTTACATTCTGAATCACTGGCCTACGCACTTTTTTTTCTAATTTCCTTTTAAAAATTAAACCGCGTCCATAAAAGTGCATCAAACTAGTTTACCGAAAAAAAAAAGCAATGACCTACAAACACTCACCAACTTTGATGTACTAAAATTCTCTCTCTCTCTCTCTCTCTCTCTCTCTCTCTATCTATCTATCTATCTATCTATCTATCTATCTCTATCTCTCTCTCTCTCTTTTTCTCTCTCTCTCTCTCTCTTTCTCTCTCTCTCTCTCTTTCTCTCTCCTCTCTCTCTCTCTCTTCTCTCTCTCTCTCTCTCTCTTCTCTCTTTCTCTCTCTCTATATATATATATAGAGAGAGAGAGACTCTATTTTAGACTGGAGGAGAAGGTCAGATAAAATTAGTTGCATTTGAACATGTTATTATTTGACGTAATAAGAATCTCTTGTCATTATCGCATATCCCAAATCCCATGAGAAATTCTGACTAATGACTTTGAACCTTTGAAGAATTGACGGGACGACAGAAGAAGAAGAAACGATCACTGACTTATTTTAGCTTTTCTTTTTCTTTTTCTGGATCAAATGAAAGGATTTTTCTTTTTTAATCCGTTCAATTCATCAATTTCCTGTCAGCTTTACGATCGTGTCGATTTGAATGTCCCCCATTATGATGTAATGGTCAGTTGATTGGGTGGGTGGATTTTACATTGTGGAACATTCATACTCTATTTTTTTGGACTTCCCACAATTATATATATATATATATATATATAAGAATGGAAAGGGAATTGAATCCGACAATATGAGGAAAAAATGAGTATGAGTAAGAAGTGTAGATGGATAAAAATGAATTTTATCGATATCTCTTTTAATCGATATCACTTACACACGTGTTTCGGTCCGTTTATCAAAATGTATACGGATTTACGCTATTATTATTATCATCTTTAATAATAATAATAATAGCATAAATCCGTATACAGTTTGATAAACGGACCGAAACACGTGTGTAAGTGATATCGATAAAATTCATTTTTATCCATCTACATTTCTTTTCTTTACTCATTTTTTCCTCTCTCACACACATACATATATATATATATATATATATATATATATATATGTGTGTGTGTGTGTGATATGGAGTGAATCCGACAGAATGAGGTAAAATTTCAGAAATACGGTATTTATGTGCCTCACAGACTCAAAATGCCGACCTTGAAAATTTCAACTCGACCTTGGCGTCTAGAAGACATTTAACCAGGTCGGCATTGAAAAATGGAACGAAGAGACGTTGAATTTCAAGTTTTTTATCCACACCACACAGAGACATTTGCTCCATATTTTTCCTCAAACTGTTGAAAATTGTACACCTGTACAGAAAATTTTATATGCTAAAAGTTGAACCTGAAATAACGTTCGTAAAATTCTTTTAACATTTGTTTCTTTTGAAACACTCTTTTAACGATTCCCGTCGTTTTTGGGGCATTTTGTGCCTACCATTTTGTTTCCAGGAGAAAAATTATTCCTCAAGGATAAAAGCAGTCCTTATTTCAACTCAGGAATTTGGAAGAAAGTTGATTTCTTTAAATTGTAACCATACCACATAGGAGTTTTTCCCACTGGACTTATACAGGAAAATTCTCTTGTGTGTATTTTAAATTACATTCCTGTTTTTTCATGTTTTTATTTTATAGTTTGCGGGAATATGTATATGCAAATGTTATTTCTCTGTTTTTGGAACTTTTGAACTTTGAACATTCGAGACTCTGTTCTTTTCCTTAAAGGAATATATATTTTTTTTTGTTTGTCATGCTTGTCTATAAATTTTTTGCCCCGCTAAAAATTTAGGGGGGAGTATTTGTAGCGTTAGTTTGTATTCGCCTGGTGGAGTTGTCTGCCCCTTTTAGTTTGATGATGCCCACCAGGGGCACCACCAGTATTTAAGCGCCGGTTTCAAAGCCTTTCGGCCTCTTTTATAGTTTCAGCAACTACGAGCCACATGGGGTAGATTTTATCTAAACCCTCTCGTGGGGCTCCGCCCCCCTTACATTACTGTAAGTTCTTTACAGCATGGACTATCGCTAGTCTCATGTCTGTACTCTTTTATGCTATATCTGTATCATTCATGAATGTGTCTTATCTTGATTTGTGTACCCCTTTTTATGTGTACTCTTTATTATGAACGTTGTATCAACTGTTATCCATGTGCTGTGTTATTAAATGTTTGTCTATTAACCTTTGTCGGAGTTATTTGTATGCAAAGTATGTATAACTTTGCACCTACGTTACACCCTGATGCTTGTGTGGTCGAGCATTGTCATGCAGAAGGAGGACATTGTTGATTGGTAAGTTGGATCTTACTCGTCGGATTCTTGCTCTGAGCCTCGTTAGGGCTTCAATGTAGGCCTTAGTTTGTTGTTTTTTTAAACTTCAGAAATAAAGAAAATTACTTTTGGACTCAACCTCGTATTATATCAAAGCTGAACGAATCAATCCTTGTGTTTTAAAGGCTTTTTAACTGTTTAGTTTAATAACACAAAAATTATACTAAATTATCCTTTACTTTTAGGATTGAGTTATGTTTGAAAAAATCCATTTTGATTTGTTCTAAATAGTCTTAATTTTCAATTAAGTCAAAAACTGACCCGTCTCTCACCAGATTCTGCCTATCACTGTCTTCCTCTCTATGTATATCTTGACTACCTCCTCATTGTATATGTTAGTTTCTCATTGAGAGTAGAGAGTGAGATATTGGAGAGTGCAATTTAAAATGATTTTTTTTAATTCTCCGACTGTATTAATTTATTTACTTTTTAGATTTAATTCGCTTTGCTATTTCACTTTTCCTTAATCCCAATTATCTACCCAGAGCTCAATGGGTGACCCTAACGGGTCACGTTTTGTCTAATATATATATATATATATTATCGGCATTGCAGTCTCTGAAGACTATGTACTACTTGTGTGACTGTGAAGTCCAATGTTCGAAAAACAACCTCCGAACAACAGATGTTACATATGAAGGATGTCCCCTGAAGATGTTGCTGTGCCGGCTTTGTTGCCGTCGTTTTCTTCATATACAATATGATATAAAGAAGAAAATAAACACCCATCACTTTTTGTATAACAAAGAATCTTTTTCTTTGTATCATATTGTCCTGAAGATGGTTTTATTTAAACTGAAAAGTTTAAACGTTGACATAAACATAAGAAATTCATCTTTTTGGGGGAATATCTTGATTGTTCTTAATTGTACTTGCCCATTATTTGAACTTAATTGTTATCAAGAACACATTTTATGATATTTTCGTGTTAAAACATCCATTGTATTGATTCGAACAAATTCGTATTTTCATTGTAGATTTACGGTGAAATGAAAATGTCCGACAAAAACATAAGCCCTCCCCCTCAAAGTGAAACAAACAAGGGAGATTACTCTCATTTTTGTAGCTAATATTCAGATTACCAGCAAGCTAGTGTCGCAGATCTATTACTACTGAATAACAGGTTTGATCCTTGCTAGATACCCCGTTCTTGCGACCTTGCGTCAAATATTACCTGTGACGAACGGGTTGGGTAAATGGGCCTCCTCCTCCCATCGTGATGCAATGGAGTAATTCTATGTCAAATCATTCAGGCCATTTTAAAAAAAATAATTCCAATATATCCAAGATGGATTCTGTTGAGACTCTCAACAAAGAAAATGAATATAAAAACTTGAATATAAAAAACTTGAATACAAAAGATAGAATAAAGTTTTCTTTCCACGGACATCTCATTTCATATTCAGGACACGTGGAAGCCATTTTCTTATCTTGAGAATTTTCACTAACGTTTCTTTGCAATCCATTGCAATTGAATGATTTCACAGGAAGTGTTCAAATGGGGGCGTCTCTGGTGTAATAGTGATTGTTGTAAGGGGTGGACTCGGTCTACCCGAATTCTAATCTTTAACGAGACCATTTGTATCTCTCAGAGCGCTAATAACCTCGGCAAAAGGTAGGTATTTACCCAACCCGTTTGCCACGTGTAGGGTGTGACACAAGGTTGCAAGTATATGGCTTCCAGCGAGGATCTAATTCATTATAGAGTAGTAGTGGATATGTGAGATTTGCCAGTTCGATACACACTTTTTTTTTTTTTAATTTACTAGCAAATATATGCACCCTCCGGGTGCAAGTATTTTAGTTAAATTCTATAATAAAATATGATATTAAATTAGAAAGGCTAATGAAACTGAATAAGAATGTAGATAAAAAGATTTTGAACAGAGGGGGTATGATTGAAAATTAGAACAACTTTGAAATTAACTCTTCCATCATTTTCCGTTACTCCCGTCTTTCATTGGTAAATGTTCCTAATTAAACTGTTTAGTTAAAATAGGAAGTAAAGATTAATATTACAGTTATTTCTTCTTGTTAAGGGATTTCTTTTAAGATTTATTGAGATTTTTGCTCATATACAATAAGATAAAACCAAACAATTAGAAATCAATAATACTAAGCATATATTTATTAAAATCAAAGTTTTAAGATCAATATGCAAATTAGCCTTCCCATTCATACTGTAAACCTCTATTTTGTTGTATATATAAATACAAGTGTATGTTATTAGCATGTAGATATGGTCAACAGTGTAAGTAATGTAAAACAATTTTATTATTAATTGAGGTTTAAATAAAAATAAAATCATGGAGAATATGATATAAATAACTAAAGGAATTGTGACTTGTATAGTAATATAGTTTCGGTTACAGACAGATAAACCCACAATCTCCATTATAATAAGATATATAAGATAAACAAAATATAAAAATAATTAATCACAAAAACATAAATTCCTTTTCTAAAACTTTTTTGAAAGCCAACCGTTATATTGTTTTAACACCCATCCCCTTTTGTTGAATAAGTTAATTCCTCTATGTTGCCAACCCCTTAAAATCCGCTATAATAAAGCAGTGACCGACAAAAAAGATATACACATTGTGGCGGGAATGCCCACATTGGGAAATAATGTAACAACTTTCGTTCTCTTCTTTGCAAAATCAAGGTTCTTTTTTGTTGTTGAACTTCATTTAACTTTTATCTCCGACCACTAACAACACGGAGTAACTGGCTCTGATGATGATTTTTGTAAAATCGAAATATTGATCAGTATCAGCTATGTATATTTTATAATTCGTTTTCTCTTTAACAGCATTGTGTGTTGTTTTCATTCCATCTTGCTCATACTCATACTGTCGGATTCATTTCCTTTCTTTTAACTTATATATCGATTTAAAGGGGCAGGACTGGGTTAATTGCCCAGTGCCTGGGGTGCCTAAAAAGAGGAATGCCGAGGGGATACCTGCGATTTTTAACAGTACTCACGCATGATTTCAGTTCGTGCATGGCTCCGTACATTAATAGAACCTTGTGTTCAACTGGCATGGTAGGATGTCACTAAATGTAATAAATCAACAACGCACCTCTGCTGAAAAAAGGCCATCCGATTCACCAAACTGACAGTTGCAAAATGCCGCGGTGTTGCGTCCCCAGCAAAGAGCTGGTCACTGTGATGGTTTCGGTGGTTGAATGCTATCCGAACCATTAAGAGTTACTGCCCTTGAACTGGGCAGATAGATAGGGAGAATAAAACATGGCTACTTCATAACCCTTACACGTCGTTCTCATGTTACTCATTGTAATTCTGATAAGTTATCAGAATTGTTAGATATTATTTGTGGAGTAGTTTCACGCAAACCGTAATTCTGATAAGTTATCAGAATTACAATGAGTAACACGAGAACGACGTGTAAGGGTTATGAAGTAGCCATGTTTTATTCTCCCTATTTCTCTGCCCAGTTCAAGGGCAGTAACTCTTAATGGTTCGGATAGCATTCAACTACAGAAACCATCAGTCACATGCACCGTCTAACAGTCATTCTTATGAAATGTCCCCCGTGTACAACTGCGCCAACTACAGTAAATAACTAGATTTGTTTTTCTTTCTTTTTTCCATGAATCTGAATTACCATTGTTTTTAATTTCTACACTACCGTACATAATTCACAGGCAACTGTAACAGTTTTGACCATTAGCTACAGTTAACTACATTAACACTCTAGCAAGGTATAGAAGGGGGGGAAAATAGAGGGGGGACAAAAAAAAGCGAGTCTGCCGTCTTCTCGCAAGCCAAACTTTCTTTTCGGTTAATACAGTCTTTGTCTTCGACCAGCAGCTGAAATCCATCGTCGTCGAAATAATATTTTCTGACTGCCGTCTCACGTAAGCCGAAAGCTTGTCTGCTCGTCACCGCACGCTCTACTCGCTTTGGTTATTTATCGGCATATTAGCCAAACATCCGGGCACATCAGTCGAACCTCGCGTCCGTCCAGTGCCCAAATCGCATTTGTTTTTGCATGCGGGAGGACGCGAGTTCGATCCCAGCAGTCAAGACAATGTCTTGCTCTTTTTCCTTTCTCGTTCTCCGTCACGTAAGGTTTGTGCACTTCTGCCAGAATCACTCTGGAACGGGCCCTAAAAAGTATGGAAGGTTGCCTGTTATTCACGTGAATAAATATATCTACGAAAAGATATATCCATGTGAGTGTCACTTATTTCAGCAACCTATTAGAAGACAATGGTTTATTTTCACATATTACACAATATAAACAATGTCACATAAAACAAAATACGTAATGTTGGTTGTTGTACTAATGTGTGGAGGATGATCACTAATTAGGACTGTAGAGGTCAGGTTTGCGTGAAACTACTCCACAAATAATATCTAAATGACCATAAAATAATATGACACAGTTTAGGCAGAAAATACGGAGAAATGATAAAAACAAAGCATATATTTATAAAATAACAGATAAATTTATTTGGAGAATAAATTCGTAATTAACAAATATGTGAATGTTCAAAAGAAATAGAACGTGTATATATGATGTGGAAAGGTTTGCTAAGAAATGTGTAATGTAAAATGTAAAAGTTTGTGTGTAGAGTTTAGAAAAGTTCGTCAAGAAATGTGTAATGTTTATGTAGTCGTCAAAGTTCGATCAGATGTGGACCAGAAATGAAAATTAAGTTTGTATACACGACCTGCTGAAACGGATTCCTGATGTTGAACGAAGTGGTATGAATGAATGGTAGTAGTAGGAGTGTTGTAGTTCTGTTGAGGTAGTGGAATCGTTCGTTCGGACATCTGTTTCTCGGTCGTGTTCTATCTGGCCGCGAGATTGGATCTGTGTGTTTGTTTGTTGTTGTCGGTGTGTGTGTCCTATCTGACGGCGAGATGAATTCTGTGTTTATGTTGATTTCTTCTGTCCAAAAAGGTTCAGATGGTAATTATTTTTTGAGCGCGAATGCACGGACGTAGTAGAGGACAATGCCATCTAGCCAATCGAACTCTGCCCAGGTGGTTGAGCAGTTCATGACATGCAATACTCCACTTTGGCCCTATCTTGGGCTAGACGGGCGGTCGGAGAGGCCCCCTCTGATCAATCGGCTGGTCACGTCAAGCCCTAGAACCTATATGATTTTCCCAACCCTATTGCCCTTATGGCAAGCCCCAACCCCTTTTTATCATATGGGTGCTAGAAGGCGGTGGCTGCGGGTCTACATGTCCTGGGAATGACGTTAAACTCTATCTGATGGTGGGGTTCCAGTTTTGGAGGTTTGGGGAATGTGGAGCACCCCATTCATCACCATTGCTCCCTGGTCCACTCTGACCCGGAGTGGTAGTAGCTGTTAGGGTCCCATCTATGGGTTAAATAGAAAAATGTATTTATAAAAAAATTGTATTATCCATTAAGAATTGATTTATTTCAAAACTTTATCGGCATTAAATGACCCACTGAGGTTGATATGCCACAAAACAAACAAAACAATCAAATTCTGACTTTTGTATAAACATTTGTTTTAATCTCTTTTCCTTAAGTTTGGGAAAAGGATTGTGTTCGTGTGTTTTAATTTCTTTTCTTTAAGTTGGGGAAAAGAAATATGTTTGTGTTTTTATCCTTATTTGGGTATGAAATATATGATTGTATTCTATAGGACTGAGCCTATTCTACAAGTGACCACCTCAGTTTTCTTTGGGGTTTTTTTGTTGCATAGTTTGATTATGTAACAATAGTATTGATTATGTAACACAAAAATGACCCCTTTTTTTTTTCTTGTGAATTTCACCAGCCTAGGAAATCAGTCAACTACAATACATCATTACAAATAAACAACAGCAAAACAACAACAACAAATCCGAGGGAAAATTCCCAAGCTAAGAAAATAGCTTCCACGTGTCCTGGATTATGAATTAGATGTTTGTGGGAAGAAAAGTCTATTTTATCTTTTGTGTTCATGTATAGGGTATGGAAGGTTGTAGCTTCGTTGTCTTTGTTGAGAGCATGTTTCATCTTAGCCGTTAATTTCTCTTTTGTGCCACGCCACAGAAAAAAATCTCACAAAGACAAAAATAAAGGAAAAACAAACCTATATTTAGGTAACATAACTATTTTTGATAATGAAATGCATTGTGTACAGTGCACCACAACTCATCATTGTCTCATGTCAAGTACACAGAATAATGTAGTGTCAGGAACATGAACAGTTTACAGTAGTAATATGCATGTATGTATGTGTGCGCATATGTATGTGGAGAGTGGCATCAGGTATAGTGTCAACGGACTACAGGAAGCATGGAGGCTTTGAAAGACTCAGTGCTTCGGCAGCCTATAACAGACGCGGGCAGTTTATTCCATATCTCTGCAACACTTTAAAACTAAACATTTTCACAAAATAAATACTTTTAGAACATAAACATTGAACTGAATATTAAAATAAATAAATAAAATCTTATTATAATGGAGATTGTGTTTTTTGTCTGTAACCGAAACTATATTACTAATCGAATCACAATTAACATAGTTATTTACATCATATTCTTCTTGATTTTATTAATATTCAAAGCTCAATTATTAATAAAATTGCTTCACCTTTTTATTAGTGTTGTCCATATCTACATACTAATAACATTCAATTGTATTTATATATACAAAAAATAGCGGTTTGCAGTGTGAATGGGAAGGCTAATTTGCATATTGATATTAAAAATGTGATTTTATTAAATATGTGCTTAGTATTATTGATTTCTAATTGTTTGGTTTTATTTTAATGAATATAAGCAAAAGTCTCTCCAATGAACCTTAAATGAAATCCATTAACAAGAAAAAATAAGTGTAATTTTATTCTTTATTTCCTAATTTAACTAGATAGTTAAATAAGTAAAATTCAGCAATGAAAGACGGCAGTGATGGAAGAGTAAGTTTCATTTCTATTTTTCTATTATACCCCCACTCTGTTTCAAATCATTTTATTTGCATTCTTATTAGACTTTCTAATTTAATACGATATTTCTACATTAAAACTTAAATACTTGCACCCGGAGTGTGCATATATTTGCTAGTATATTTAATATTGTAAAATAACGGGTACAAGAAAAATAAAACATTTATTGCAAAAACATGGACATAAAATGAGGGTTCAGTTTATTTTATGGTAGGAATTTACGAGCAAATAGTCCTTTATTACCCAACCAGTCTAGGGGAAAAAACACTGAATTCAAACCAGTAATACTCCGCTTAAGTATTGACCTTGTGTCACATCCTGCCCACGGCGGAGGGGTTGGGTAATTAAAAATAAATAAAAAGGACTTATTGGGCTACATGGCTGTTTCGGTAATTTATGAGGAAGTGCGTCCCGGTCTCCTGCTTCAGAAATTGCTACCCGGTGACTATTAAAATAACGTCCCCAGCTATGTCGTCTCGGTGGTGTTACTTGAAAGAAAACAACCAACTTAGGGCATTAAATGTATTTTTAGAGGGGGGGGGGGTCTTTTTTTATATGAACAAATGGAGATGGGTGGATAGATATATATAAACAAAGTAAAAAAATGAACAAATTGAGGTAGATAAATACATATCCATCTTCATATCTAAACAAGAATTACAACAAATTTCTATAAACAAGAATTACGACAAATTTCTATAAATAAATTTCTAGACAAATTACGATAAATAAATAAGAATTACGACAAAAGAGAAGCCCCCCACCCCTCTCAAATACATTTAACCCCCTAAGTTGGTTGTTTTCTTTCAAGTAACACCACCGAGACGACATAGCTGGGGACGTTATTTTAAGTCACCGGGTAGCAATTTCTGAGGCAGGAGACCAGGACGCACTTTCTCATAAATTACAGCTGTTTCAAATAGGGAACTGTACTTGTTGTTAGGTTTTCAATGAAACAGGAAGGGCTTTTATTATAAAAACTTTAAATCCCATCATTAACTTTAAGTGTTAAACTTTAAAATTCATCTCTTAATTATTCTACATTGTTATTGTTTCGTTAAAATAACCGTCGGACCCTTGGGCGTAAAAATGGTTTAAAAAGAACATTCACTCTTAAATGACAACCAATGTAACTGTCGCAGTTATCTCCCCTGAAAGTTAGCGTCATTTCAATTCAAATAAAACAAAGTAAAATCACACGAATTAATTTTTAATCCTCTTAAAAAACTATTCGCTTGAATTTACCATCAAAATCAAAATGTTATTAAGAAATAATGAATGTAGCCTTTAATCCTAATCTTGAAGGATTATCAACATGAATGACAAACTTATTGTTATGAATAATTTTGATATTTCGGACTGTTGTCCTCATCTTTATTGTGGTATGTATAAACACAATGTTCAGGCCACTGTAATCTTGGGCTCTGTTTGGGTGTTTTTTTTGTTTTTTTAATTATCTTAAAATAAGTCATCAGATGATAACCTTGAATTCAAATGTGGTTTCTGAGCTGAAATCATTACCAATGAACTATTGGTAATGATTTCAGCAGGGACTCCAAGCAGCATAAATGATTTTACGACATTTTGAAATTTCTATTTTAGAATATGCAATAATAGTGATAGTGAATGTATATATATATATTTACTTTGTCATTGTTTTATTTTCGTACTTTCCTCTGGACATGCACACACACGTACACACCAACTGCCCTTTATATATGTATATAAATATAGATGTATAAACACAATGTTCAGGCCACTGTAACCTTGGGTTCTGTTTAGGTGGGTTTTTTAAAAATTACTTTCAAATAAGTCATTTTCAGATGATTAACCCTGAATTCAAATGTGGTTTCAGAGCTGAAATCATTACCACTCATTCAAAGGGTCTCCAAGCAGTATAAATGCCATCAGATTTGTTGACAGAAATGGGATTAGATATAGAAAAAAAAAATAAAATGGAAGAAAATTACATATTCTAAAATAGAAATTTTAAAATGTCTTAAAGAACACTATTACTTACCTAACGGTTTTAATCTGACTTGGAATTTGGGACCATATTACCTTTAGGCACCCCTTTTTGATCTCGATTAAGAAAGGACATGTTTTTCATGTACACCATCAATATCCGGTTGTTTGTTAGGGGTTAGGGTTAGGGGTTAGTTTTATAATTTAAAAAAATCTAAAAATCATCTGTTAAAACAACTGGATATTGACGGTGTAAATGAAAAACATGTCCTTTCTTAAATGAGATCAAAAAGGGGTGCCTAAAGGTCATATGGTCCGAAATTTCAAAATGTCTTAAAGAACACTATTACTTACCTAACGGTTTTAATCTGACTTGGAATTTGAAATGAGAAGGTCCCAAAAATGTAATATTGTATCTTACTACTTCATATTAAGATTATTCTATGGACCCTCATCAATCAAAATCTAACCATAAACATTTACACAAAACAAAAATGGCAAAATTATTGGAATAACTTCCAAAACAACAAACTACATGAAATAATGCCTCAAATAGGAAAACTTCAAATAAATCAAACCAAAATATCCAGAAAAGAAGAAGTAATATTATCCAGACTAAGAATAGGACACTCATACATTACCCATTCATACCTCCTCAAAAAAGAAGCAGCCCCATATTGCATACCATGCCAAAAACCCTACACAATCAAACACACATATTAACAGAATGTAGCAACCTAAAACAAATACAAAAAAAAATACTACCAAACAACAAATCTAAAACAGATATTTTACCAAATAAACCCAGAAAAACTACTTGGATACATAAAAGAAGCACACATCTACAACAAAATCTAAAAATCTTTCAAAAAAATGAAAACACAAAAATATGTTAACAAAAACATCTAAAAGTTTCATTCACAAAAGAAGATATGTAAAAAAAAAAAAAAAAACCTTTAGAAAATTAAACATTATCACCAATTCATTTCAAAAACACAGTCTGCATTAAATGACCCATTGAGGTTGATATGCTGTAAAACAAGAACAAATCAAATCAAATCATTCAAAATTTAAAGTAAATAGGTTTTAAAATTTTAAACTATTGATTGAACAGATATTTAGTGTTTATAAAAATAAATAAAAATAAAAAATACAGACAAATAAACTTGTTGTTAGAGATCATTTTTTTTTAACATTCATCTATATTCATACATTTGGATTTCAAAAGACTTGAGTTAAATCAAGATTATTATACTTTTTACATATTGAACTATTTGGCAATAGCTCTTAAGTAAACATATCAAACGTTGTAATAATTAATCATACTGTCGTATATCCACAGGTCCTGCTAATGATTTTTTTTTTTTTCAAATAAATGATCAATAATGATCCTCAATTTTCAAATACGATTAACATTTTAAATGTTTATCAATAAAATATAAAATTTCACTGGATAAAATCAGCCCCTTAATTTGCAAGTAAATAAAAGGATTAATAATTTGTTTTCTTTTTTTTTTCTTTTAATCCTTTTCCGATCTCACAAAGGAAAAATCCGCTGTTGAAACAATAAATAATAATTAGCCTTTTATTATCAACCCCTCAATTGACACTACCACCAAGTGTTAAGTGGTAATCCTTAACTTTTTCCTCGTAAATTCCTACCATAAAATAAACTGAACCCTCATTTTATGTCCGTGTTTTTGCAATAAATCTTATTTTTCTTGCACCCGTTATTTTACACCCAACCCCTTTTTATCATATGGGTGCTAGAAGGCGGTGGCTGAGGGTTTACATGTCCTGGAAATGACGTTAAACTCTATCTGATGGTGAGGTTCCAGTTTTGGAGGTTTGGGGAATGTGGAGCACCCCATTCATCACCATTGCTCCCTGGTCTACTCTGACCCGGAGTGGTAGTACCTGTTAGGGTCCCATCTATGGGTTAAATAGAAAAATGTATTTATAAAAAAATTGTATTATCCATTAAGAATTGATTTATTTCAAAACTTTATCGGCATTAAATGACCCACTGAGGTTGATATGCCATAAAACAAACCAAACCAAACTGTTATTTTACAATACTAAATATATTTTCTTTATTCTTTATTCTTTAACAAATAAAGAAAATATATTTAGTATTGTAAAATAACGAGTGCAAGAAAAATAAAACATTTATTGCAAAAACACGGACATACAATGAGGGTTCAGTTTATTTTATGGTAGGAATTTACGAGGAAAAAGTTAAAGATTACCTTGTTAAGTTTGTACAGTTATTCAGTTTAACGCAAAAGGCATTAAACCAATTGAAATTCATCGCCAATCAATGGAAGAGTATGGCAAGTCATGCGTGGATATTAAAAACCTTCGCAAATGGTGTAGGGAATTTGCAATGACAACAGGGTTCAACACTTCCTCAATGACATCGCAGTGAGCTGGTATGACACTGGTATACAAAAAAGCCGCCACAGCGCCTACAAAAATGCATCGACCAAAATGGCAATTATGTAGAAAAATTGATGCATGTTGAAACTTTAAAATGATGTAAACATCATTGACAATAAACAATAAACGTTTCTGTGATTTCTAAATATTTTGGAGACCTTACTTTTGGGATTACCTTGTACTTAAGTCTGTGTCTTGCATATGTGTGTGGTTGTGTCTATTCATGTATGTGTTTGCATGCATACGTGAGTGTGCTGCTGGGTTATTTCCTATAAGTCTAACATGATCAAAGGGGAACCACTCTTGACTGATAAATTATTTATTTATTTATTGATCTGCTAGGAAAAAAGACTTAGGGTTAGTTTAATGGGAAAATTAGCTCAGTCGGTAGAGCGTTGGGCTAGAAGCCACAAGGTTCCTAGTTCGATACCGGCCCTCGCCAACTCAGCGTTTGAGTAGCGCAGGGATCTGTGTGGTAAAGTAAGGAGCTGATGGTAGGTGTGGCGCTCGACCTCAGATGCAAAAACAATCTCCTTGGTCTAGCGCTAGTGAAAAGGGGATAGACTCCCTCGTTGACTGGCTGATACCGACTTTAGGCCGCCCCGACGACTTTACTTTTTAATGGGAAAATAAATAATTTATCAGTCAAGAGTGGTTCCCCTTTGATCATGTTAGACTTATAGGAAATAGCCTGCTGGTGTATGTATATGTGAGTGTGTGTATGGGTGTGGTTGGTTGGAATTTACAGGATGTCAACCCTTGTTGGGTTATTTTATGCCAAAGACATTTTATTTTATTCATTCTTCATGTGTACTCAGTTTTTTTAAAACTGGAAGAATAGGTTGGTTGATTAGTTGGATTTTATCGCATGTCAACCCTCGTGGGGTTATTTCATGCTGAAGACATTTTGGTTTTTTTATTCTTGTTAGGTAGTCTTTTTTTTGTTTTATCTAATTCTTTTTAAACTCATTTTTTTACTTATTTAACCTATAGATGGGATCCTAACAGGTACTACCACTCCATGTATATGTGTGCTGGTGTGAGTATGCATGAGTGTGTGTGTCTGTGCATGTGTGTGACTGCTGGTCTGTGTGTGTGTGTGTGTGTACTGGTGTGTGTGTGTGTGTGTATGTGTGTGATGTGTGTGACTACAAGATCCTAACAGGTACTACCACTCCATGTATATGTGTGCTGGTGTGAGTATGCATGAGTGTGTAAGTGTTGTGTACTGGTGTGTGTATGTGTGTGATTGCTGGTGTGTGTGTGTTTGTATGTACTGGTGTGTGCATGTGTGTGACTGCTGGTCTGTGTGTGTGTGTACTGGTGTGTGCATGTGTGTGACTGCTGGTGTGTGTGTGTGTACTGGTGTGTGCATGTGTGTGACTGCTGGTCTGTGTGTGTGTTTGTGTGTACTGTGTGTGCATGCTGGTGTGTGCATGTGTGTGACTGCTGGTGTGAGTGTGTGTGTGCATGTGTGTGACTGCTGGTGTGTTTGTGCGTGTGTCTACTGGTGTGTGCATGTGTGTGACTGCTGGTGTGTGTGTGCACTGGTATGTGTGTGTGTGCAGGTGTATGTGTGTGTGTGCATGTATGTTTTAACAAATTGAAACAATTGAAAATGATTCAAGCACTTACATACTGTAATCAATTTTAATTGGATGAAAAATCCTTTTAATCCTTTTTAAATCCCATAATTGGTGATTATGTAAGTCCGAACCCTTTAGAGGAACGGATTAAAGATTAAACACTTAAATCTTTAATCTTGCTCCTTTCTAACTGAATCATTTCAGGAAAGCTTTTCAAAATCCAAACAATAAAACTACACTTAACCCTTTCCACAATGTTGGCACATGGTGTAATAGTATTGTATACCCTTTCTTTCCTTACTTCTATTTTTCTTCTGTTCATCTTTGGTATCTTACGTTCTTCTTCCAGCGTCTGGACCTAGTCTTGGGGACTTCGTATCTGGTCTACTAGGTCAGTCTTGTTACCAAGACATTCATCAACCACAAAACCATGTTATTTTCGTAAGCTTTTATTTACTTAACATTTCGCGCATATGCAGGTGAGTCCCAGCTAAGCAGACATATCTTATTATCCTGAGATCCAAGCTGAAACTGAAGACCCAACCAGGTCACACGTGACTTCACGTATTTCGCGGGCTTTCTGTTATTTATATTCCATGGAAAGTCCCACCCATGATATGAAAAGGGGCCATCCCTTCAGAAATACAGGGGGTTGACAATAATCTATGTATAGATTATGAAACAATAGTTACCATCCTCCATCACACAAGAGGAAATACATAAAAAAAAGATCCAAGATATGGATCTAACTGCATCAGAGTTGATATGACAATCCAACAAAGTGTTGTGGATCAGTTTTTGACTTAATTGTAAATTATGATTAATCAGAACCAATTAAAATGGAATTTTTTTCAAACATAACTCTAACATAAATCCTAAAACTATGGAATAATTTAGTATAATTTTTGTGTCATTAAACTAAACAGTAAAAAAAGCCTTTAGGAGACAAATATTGATTCGCTCAGCTTTAGTGTAATAATAGATAATATTACAAAATATTTCAGGATTTTAAATGCATTAATATGGGCAATTTTGCAGCAAATCTATCTCAGCTAGATGTTAATAGAGACATCTTTAATAAATAAGATGCTAATTAATATCAAAATAATGACTATTTCATAATCATGTAAGTGATGACATAGTAAAAGTATTTACAGTATTCGAAGGGGCTTTTAGTTCCCCGTAGTTGTTGGCAAAAATTGTCGGACAAAGAACAAATACAAAAGTAAAATGCAGACACTTGTATTACAAAATTTATTAGGGTTACAACAAGGGTTTAACAACAAAAGGGTTTGTAAATTAAATGGAATTCGCGACCATGACTTATCTGTTTAAAGAGAGTTCTTGATGTCGTGGTGATAAAGGTGTTCTGTCGTTGATAGAAAAATGGCTCTAAGAAGTTTCTCGGGTCGTTTCTCGTTCTTCAGTCAGTATGCTATTATACCAGCCTGAGATAACGTTTGCTGGTATAATGCCTTAGAAGTGAGCTGGTTATGTGGGCCCTGTTCAAGTAGATTATTCAGTTCTCTGTATGCTATTATAACAGCCAGTGACAGTTTGCTGAAATAAAGCCTTAGAAAGTTTGTTGATAAGTACGTACGTCCCGGACGAGGGCCCACAGACAAGTGCTAGAGTTTTGATTCTGACGCCAATATCCCATTGGCGATTTGTCCCACTAATGGCAGGGGAAGATAATTCACATGGAATTTCCAACGCATAGTTTCAGTTACAGACAGACAGTTACATAATCTCCATTATAATAAACAACAAACACAACAGTGTTGCCAATAGCCATATAAACAGTCTCCCTGCATCCCTAGCACTTTGGAGACCTTACTTTGAGGATTACCCTTGCAGATCTATTGATAGATAAGAACAGATATATAAATATTTAGGCATGTATTTTGTGAAATTTTTAAGAGTACAGTTAGTAGGTTGTTATATTTCACTTGTTCATAATCATTGTAGTTATTGGCAGGTGTAACAACTGATTATCTATATTAAATATGGAAGATAAAAGATTAATCCCATATTGAATAGCCCCAAATATAGTTTATAGAAAACTAACCCCGCCTTAATAATGAAGGGTGTTCAATTAATAATCCAAGGTGTTAATTCTTTTTAAATTACATACATAAAATTTGTCTAGCCAAGGGTTACAAGATGGAATTATTTTCCACTATGAATATGAAGTTGGGCATAATCAGAGAAGGAATTTAAGATAGGGAGGTTGATTGTGAAGGCCCCCTATCTTGTCAAACTAAGAGGGTTAAATATGAGATAAACAATTCATGGGTCACATGTAGACATCCTACAAAGAAATAATTGTTGGGGACTAGCGTAGCTTACCTTTATAAATGTAAGAGAGTAAATGCTGTCTAAGACTATTTGTACGCACTGCTGACTATTTGACACTGCTGTTTTGGAAAATCTGCATGATTACTGAGACTGTGAAGATTACGGAACCATTACACAATCATCTACCACAATGTTTTAGCATTCTGTTACAAGTTACTCTATGTCTGGTGCAAAATGTATTTGGATGTATTAGTATACTGAATATTGTATGATCCAGTATTTGGATGTACTAGTATACTGAATATTGTATGATCCAGTATTTGGATGTACTAGTATATACTGAATATTGTATGATCCAGTATTTGGATGTACTAGTATACTGAATATTGTATGATCCACTATTTGGATGTACTAGTATATGATAATTGTATGATCCAGTATTTGGATGTACTAGTATATACTGAATATTGTATGATCCAGTATTTGGATGTATATATATACTGAATATTGTATGATCCAGTATTTGGATGTACTAGTATATACTGAATATTGTATGATCCAGTATTTGATGTACTAGTATATACTGAATATTGTATGATCCAGTATTTGGATGTACTAGTATATACTGAATATTGTATGATCCAGTATTTGGATGTACTAGTATATACTGAATATTGTATGATCAGTATTTGGATGTACTATATACTGAATTTGTATGATCCAGTATTTGGATGTACTAGTATATACTGAATATTGTATGATCCAGTATTTGGATGTACTAGTATATACTGAATATTGTATGATCCAGTATTTGGATGTACTAGTATATACTGAATATTGTATGATCCAGTATTTGGTGTACTAGTATATACTGAGTATGATCCAGTATAGATAGAATTTGAGATAGGAGGTGTGATTGTGAAGCCCTGATCTTGTGGACTAAGAGGGTTAAATATGAGATAAATAATTCATGGGTCAGATGATGACATCCTACTAAGAAATAATTGTTGTGGACTAGCGTAGCTTACCGTTTTCGTAGAGAGTTAATGAGCTGGTCTAAGACTATTTGTACACTGCTGTTTTAACTGATCTTGCGGACTAAGAGGGTTAAATATGAAATAAATAATTCATGGGTCACAAGATGACATCCTACAAAGAAATAATAACCCAATTGCTTCAGCCAACTGATTGCTGGTAATAACCAGAGACTGGAGAATCTTAACCCCCCCCCCCCCCAGCAACTTGTGCCCTAAGAGGGTTAAATATGAGATAAACTTTTCATATTTCGCTGATGTTGGATTAGCATAAAAAGTTAATCTCTCAATTCATAATCTAAAAATTTCTTTGGAGATCATGGTAACATTTTGATTGTCTGAAGTCGTGGGGTAAAGTGGGGAGCTGACAGTAGGTGTGACGCTCCACCTCAGTAAATAAATAATCTCCCTGATCTAGCACTAGCAAAAACGTGATATACTCCCTAGCTGTCCGGCTGATACTAACAATAGGCCACTCCGCCAACTTTTAACTTATTCTGCATAAGAATTGACCTTGTGTCACATCCAGTCTGTGACGGAGGTGTAGTATAGATACAACCAGAACCCAACATTTTCCCGGTAATCTAGTACATACTAAATGTATATCTACTTCAGGGGACATATATATTTATATATACGTAGACATATTTGCAGCCGCTCTGTCGTCTGGGCGTTAGAATGCACTGACTGCACCTCTGCAGAAGAGTAAGACTCCCCCCAATGGGGCCACCTGTTGGCCGTGGCGACCCGTGATGCTTAAGATAGAACCCAGGTGGCTGAGCAGTCCATGACTTGCAATATTTCACTTTAGGCTTTTCTTGGGCTAGACGGTCGGTCAGAGAGGCCCTCCAATCAATCGGCTGGCCACGTCAAGCCCTAGCACTTATATGATTGCCCCAACCTATTGCCCTTATGGCAACCTAATCCTTATCATATGGGTGCTAGAAGGTGGTTGCTGAGGGTCTACATGTCCTGGGAATGACGTTAAACTCTATCTGATGGTGAGGTTCCAGTTCTGGAGGTTTGGGGAATGTGGAGCACCCCTTCATCACCATTGCTTCCTGGTCCACTCTGACCCGGAGTGGTAGTACCTGTTAGGGTCCCATCTATGGGTTAAATAGAAAAACATGAGTTTGTAAACAAAATTATATTAGGCATTAAGAATGAATTTATTTCACAACTTTGTCGGCATTAAATGACCCACTGAGGTTGGTATGCCGTAAACCAAACCAAACATATTTGCAGATATGTGAGTATGAGTGCTCATGTGATATGTTTTTATGAACATTGAAAATTAATGGATACTTATTCCCTTCTACGAATTATTGATTAAATGCTGCGAGGGTCACCTGTGATTGTTATGGTTAACGAGTTAGTCCCAAGTCAGTTTGATCTCTGATATGTACACCACTATGGAGCCACAGAAGAATACACAATGACTACATCTCTGCTGAGGGGTAGAATTCATCTCATGAGGCCACAAATATTCACAAATTAATCAAATTTTGGCATTAAATAACCTATAAGCAGTTGATATGCCATTAAACAAATAAACCAAACCAAATATAAATATGTATTATTCGGATTTTCTTAAACTGTTGTCCTCATCTTTATTGCTATATACACAATGTTTCGACCTATATGGCCTCTGGACTTCTTCAGGTGTTTCTTGTCGAACTTGGGAACGTTCTGAAATTGCACATGACAATAAAGATGAGGACAACAGTCCAAAAAATCCAAATAATACAAATTATCAAGCCTTATCTAAAAACATTTCAGAGAAATAGTGTAGATAATAATAAAGATGAGGACAACAGTCCAAAAAATCCAATATAATACAAATTATCAAACCTCATCTAAAAAATTCAAACAAATTGTAAATACTTATAATAGTAATCAAATATTTACAAATGAATCAAATTTCAACTTTAAATAACCCATAAGGAATTGATAAGCCTTTAAACAAATAAACCAAACCAAAATATAAATTATGATACAATCAAACATTTAGAAATGAATCAAATTTCAGATTAAATAACCCATAAGGAGTTGACATGCCTTTAAAAAATAAACCGAACCAAAATATAAATTGTTATGATTACAATCAAACATTTAGAAATGAAACAAATTTTGACATTAGGAATTGATATGCCCTTAAACAAATAAACCGCTGTACTAAGCTTAGAAATCATGGTCACTGATACAGAGCAATGGTTAATGAGCCACTCTTCATTGCAGGTAAGTGTGACAGATAAGCTAATCCATATTTAATAACACACAGAACCTTCAGTAGATAATCCCCCTGACACTAATCCATCACAAATCCATGCAATATTTACATTTATATAAAATCTTGTCTCGCCAAGAGTCACATCATCACATTCCTTTGTACAATGAACCTGAGGGTTTGAACCCTTCGATTGTGGGTCATAATTAGGGAACTGATCTAATGTTGGACTGATGAGATCCTGAGACTCCAATCTTGTGGCCTTAAGAGGGTTAAATATGAGGTAAATATGTCATATTTCATTGATGTTGGATTAGGATTAATCTTCCAATTCATAATCTAAAAATTACTGTGGAAATCATGGCCACATTTTGTTTGTAAAATAAAATGTAACTTTTTTTTCTTTTTTTTTTTTTTTTTCCCAACCTTCCAATTTAGTGGGGGAGGGGAGGGCCTGTCAGCTTAATAGCCTGTTGAAAACTCAGCATTTAAAAGCTGTCATCTGGGCTTGAACATCCATCTCTGGCACCAATATTATGTATAGAATGGACTTAGCCACAAATATAATACAAGGTGTGTCATAAAAGTATCGAGATTGAAGCTGTATTTACCAAGATAGAAATGAACAATGAATTGAACATTAATTTTTTTTTAGAATACAAGGTGTGTCAAAAAGTATTTAAAAAAATCTTGATACTTTTTTGACACACCTTGTACATCATATATATATAGATAGATATGTATTTATAAAGATAAAAGGTGGCTTACCAGTGAATATGGGCACGATCGTTGGAGGTGCAAAATTCAGGGGTTAAGTCAGCGATATAACAAATACAAAGTGCTCAATACGAAGTAGAGCAAATTTATTAAGAAATGGATACAATAGAAACCAACTCGAGTTTCACCATAAGGATCTTCAGGGTTAAATCCACTAAATTAATCAAGGTACCGATTAATTGCAGCCGATCACACGTGTGAAGATCCTTATGGTGAAACTCGAGTAGGTTTCTATTGTATCCATTTTTTAATAGATAGACAGATATACCAACAAATATGGACACTTAGAAGAATAGGTTGGTTGATTGGTTGCATTTTACCGCATGTCAACCCTTGTTGGGTTATTTCATGCTGAAGACGTTTTTTTATTCTTTTTGGGTATTATTTTTTTATCTAGTTTTTTTTAAACATACTTTTTAAAACTCATTTTTTGATCTATTTAACCCATAGATGGGACCCTAACAGGTACTACCACTCCGGGTCAGAGTGGACCTGGGAGCAATGGTGATGAAGGGGTGCTCCACACTCCCCAGAACTCCAGAATTGGAACTTCACCGCTAAATGCCTTAGAAGAATAAAAGACCCTAAGAATATAGTAATAAGAAATATCTAATACAAGGAGAGCCTCGTTCCTAACATACCTTGGGTTCAAAACTTGTCAATCAAACCATTTAAATTCAACTGTATTTTTCCAGTTTTATACAAACAAATGCACAGAGATTTTGGCTATTTAGACTAGAACCGCAATGGCCATGTGTTCTCTCCAGTTACCAGCCAAAATCTGACTTTCTAAACTTCCCACGTTTGCACAGGCAGAGTAGGTCAACATAAGGTTACATTGTGTCACTCATATTCCTTGTATCTTTTCATTAACAGTTATTTTTAAATTTACGCTAGTCTTGTTAAACATTGCTGAAATGCACTAAAGGAGGTTATTAGTGATGTTAAACCAGTATCCTTACAGATTTCGGGTTTTATATCATATCTGTTCAATTGATAACCACAAACTGTTAAGACAGGTCTGAGGGTTGGGCAAACTATGCTATTAGGTTGCCTCCTTTTCTGAAATGCACTAAAGGAGGTTATCAGTGATGTTAAACCAGTATCCTTACAGATTTCAGGTTTTGCAACATTATATCTGTTCAACCGGTAGACCTGACATATTATTTGGCTGCCTCCTTTCCAGATTCGCTCTGTGTATTTTACAAATAGATCATAAATTTTTATAGATTGGCCCAGGGATACATAAAAGCTATGCACAAACTTGCTTGGTACTTATATATATATATATATTATATATATATATATATATATATATGAAAGTACGCAAACAGTTTGTTTGATATGGCTATGCTGCCAATTTTTGGGAGAAAAATAGATTACATGTGTAATATTTTGCTTCTTTTTTTTTTTTTTTTTTTACTGATGCTCATTATGTTACTACTTTTCAACTTAGACAAAAATTTGACCTTAAATAATCGATTTAATTAATTTTAATTCGTTTTTTAAAATGAAAAGCAGCCAATTGTTTGGGTATCCCTATGTTAAACATCGCCGATGTGCACTAAAGGAGTCATTAGTGATGTTATTCCAGTATTCTTACATATTTTGGGTTTTGCAGCATTATATCTGTTCTCCCGCCTCCTTTCCATATTCGCTGTGTATTTTACGAATAGTTCATACATTCGTATATATTGGCCCAATGATACATAACAGCCACACAGAGACTTCCTCGGTACTTGTATAAACTAGGGGATTGAAGGAAATACTTAACTAAAAAATTAATTTTTAGAAATACGTTTATTACTACATTTTGGAGGGTGTCGTCAGTGATGTCATTGCTTGGTTCATCAGGGAGTTTCGGGTCTTACAACATCATACTTCCCCTCATCAGGCGGATCCAATCAGAGAAGATGATCCACCCTCTTACTATACATAATTAATAGGCTACCTATGAATCATGTAACAGTGTGTCTGGGTTCACTTGGCCCAAATGGCTTTGGGAAAGGCATGAATTCACCTCTCCCTCAGAAAATAAACAATCAACAGGTGGCTGTTATCATACAGAGTTGATTAGCTGCCATTAAACTTTTTTTATTACAAAAAAGAAATAAATAGATAAAAAAGAATTAAAAAGAAAAAATGTTTATCAGTCTCGGTGTCCCCACTTTTCAGACCATTAACTTTTTCCAGATCCATTTTCTCTTAAAACTAGATGCCTAAAGATATTATCTCTAACTGGCTTAACTTCATGGTGGCAGTATAATTCTCTTAAACTTTACCTTACTGATCCTTTGTCTCCCTAAAGGACATACCCCATTCATATACTTATGTCTGGACTTAACACATTCTATTTTCCTTCTTTTGTTTTTCTCTGACCGTATTCTCACTTAACCATTGTATCACATAACCATTACACAATGTGTGCCCCTGGCTTTATTCCTCATGGAAGAGCTTATAGTGTCACATGAAAATGATATCATTTTTAAATTTTTCGTTTCGGCTAATGACCATAGGAATTCAGAAATCCAAAAATAGAGAGATAAGCCAAGGAATTGTCCAAAGTTTTTATATTAAGAATAACAAAAAAAATCTTTGAAGCTAAAAATACTCAAACAAATAACAGGTAATTTATAAGAAATAGATAAAAAGAATTAAAAAGAAAAAATGTTTTTAAAAAAAAAAACCTAATAAATTTTCCACTCCCTTGTGAAGAAACCCAACATCTGTTGTCATGAGGGAAATGGTGGACGTTTTCTTTTGTTCTTGGTTGATTTTTGTTTTTTGTTTGATTAAAAAAAATTAAAAAAAAAAAAAAAAAAAAAAAAAAAAGCATTAAAAAAAAAGAATTTCTTCTGATGATTTGTAGAATGTTACTTTTGGTATTTTAGACTTTGGTAGATTTAATCAATAAGAATGTACTAAATGTTTGTGGTGAAGTTAAAAGCTCAGGGAAATTCTGTGAAATTGTTTTTTTTTGGGGGGGGGCGGTTTGATTCAGTGGAAAAGAATGAAGAAATGAAAAGAAAAATACCCAAAGAAATTGAAATAAAATAAAAAACTAAAAAGAAAGATAGAAAAAAACGAGAAAAAGGGAAGATAGAAATGAAATAATTCGAAAAGAAGGAAAAAAGGAAAAAAAAGGAAAAAATTAAAAGAGGAAAATAAATAGTGAAAAATAATTGAAAACTAAGTAAAAAGAAGGTAATTTGTGAGGAAGTGCGTCCCGGTCTCCTGCCTCAAAAATTGCTACCCAGTGACTATCAAAATAACAGCCCTAGCTCGTCGTAATTCTTGTTTATTTATCGTAATTTGTCGTAATTCTTGTTTAGATATGAAGATGGATATATAGTTTTGAATAGACTGAGATAGATAGATAAGCAAACAAAATAATATAGATAGATATGAACAAATGGAGATATTTTTGACAAGTAAATGTATTTTTTGTGTCGTAATTCTTGTTTATTTAAACTAAAAACAAGACATTAAACAAACATGAATAAAAAAAAATCTTAGTATTTAAAGTAATATAGATAAATATGAACAAATTGAGATAGATAGATATGAAGATGGATAGTTTTGAATAGACTGAGCTGGGTCGTTATTTTAATAGTCACCGGGTAGCAATTTTTGAGGCAGGAGACCGGGACGCACTTCCTCATAAATTACCAAAAAGAATGAAAAAAATGATAGTGAAAAATGATTTGAAAGAAAGAAATGAAAAAATTAGCAACGATAAAGATAAAATGATTGAAAAAGAAAGAAAAAAAAAAGATTTTTCCAATTTTTCAAACACATCAAATTTCTGGGGTCATTCATTTAGACTAGAGTTTGTGAGTTTGATTCTCACTTGGTGCCTTATAGTTTGGGCCTTGTATTACAGCTAAGCTAAGCTGTAGATTTTGATGAAACACAGAATTCTGAAAGTGCAACACTTTTTATAAACACCAGACGTTAGATCTTTGATACTTTTATTGTTTCCAAAACTTTAATCTCAAAGGTAAGATTTGAAAATGTGGAGGGAATTAAAAGAAATATGGAGCAGTTTCACAACATAACAAAAGAGAAATTTTAGAGATGCTCCAACCAATGAAAAACTCACTGGAGTAAATGTGCTGAATGCCAAGAGAACCATTTTGAAGAAGATTGTTTCATTCATTGTTCATTTTTGTCTTAGTGAATACAGCTTCAGTCTCTATACTTTTAGAGCACAACCCATATTTTGAAGAAAATTAACGTTTCATTCATTATTCATTTCTGTCTTAGTAAATACAGCTTCAGCCTCAATACTTTTTCAACACACCTCGTATTTTAAAGAAAATTAATGTTTCATTCATTGTTAATTTCTGTCTTGGTAAATACAGCTTCAGTCTCAATACTTTTTGAACACACTTATAGAATCAATATAATAAATTGAACAAACTTATAGAATCAATAGGAAATGATTGTAATATCTTATTATTATGGAGATTCAGTGTCTGTCTATCTGTAACCGAAACTATGTCACTGCTTACGTAACAATACCCACAGGAATTGCGTAAGTTTATCAATGAGTATTTAATTTAAAATCATTAATACATAGAATAAATCTTATTTATTACCGATGTCCCTATGAAAATCAGTTTGATTTGCCTCAAAACAGCCCATGTTATTAGTGTGTTTAAAATCCTGCAATGTATCTTATATATCACTAAGAAGGGCACCTCATGTAGCTTAATGGTTAGCAAGCTAGCTTAGCAAACCATCGTTTGTGAGTTCGATTCTCACTGGGTGCCCCATACATCTGGACTTGTGCCACATCTAAGCTAAGCTTAGTAAATAACTATATCACTAAGAAATAAAGGTTTACCTAATATAGTGAGGTTAATTTGCATACTGGTTTTAACAAAAAAGGGTTTAATAAATAATTACTTAGTGTTATTCATCTCTAATATAATTGTTTCATTCTCTAACGTATTAAAATCAATTCTATGAATGATTTTTATATAGAAACCAATTTGAATATAATTAAAATAAGTAATCTTTTTATATACTTTCTTGTTTATTTCCATTAGTCTTTCTAATTTAATATATTTCATTACATTAAAACTTTTTATATATAAATATATATATATATATATAATATAGAGATTTTTGAAGGCAATTGACAATGCAATATGTGTTGAAAATTATATTTATTTACATTTTTTTTTAATTCTAAATATTTTCGGAATAAAATTCCATCATCAGAGTTATTAGAAGTATTAAAAGTACTAGGTGTTTTTTTTTTTATAGTACTTATCCCACGGCGCTGGTGTAATCATCTGTTGTTTAAGAAGTTTTTTTTGGTTATTTCCATGGTGTTAAGTCGGTCCGGTTGTTCTTGTGCTCGTGGAGATTGTTCGAAATTCTTTTAATTTTTTTTACTATAAATTTAGCCTCGCTCAGGCATAGTGAAATAAAAGTTATATATATATATAGACAGCACTGCTAAAATGTTTGTTCTTGAACACAAAAGAAAATAGACGGTCAGTTATCTTTTGAAATATTCCCTAAGCTTACTTGATAGGGAAATTTATCGATCACTAGCAGAACCAGTGGATATACTACAGTATGATAAATTGATTATTACAACGTTTGATATATTTACTTAAGAGCTATTGCTAAATAGTTTAATATGTAAAAAGTAAAATAATCTTGACTAGCAGGACCTGTGAATATACTACAGTATGATAATTGGATTATTACAACATTTTATATATTTACTTAAGAGCTATTGCTAAATAATTCAATTTGTAAAAAGTATAATAATCTTGACCAATTATTATAAACTCCTTTTGAGTTTTTCACATCAGCGTTAACTGATGGTATTTCACTGGAGGCTGAGTGACAACAAGTCTCCTCAGGTCTCCAGGACTCTTCTGAGTATTCTAGCTGATTGAAGCAGTAGTCTGGATGGTCTCAATCCTTCCTCTGATTTCCAGATCTTCCAGTCTTTTTTCCAAATGTATTGGGACCGGAGGGTGCATATTCTTGCTAGTTCACCTAAAATAAAGTCCGTATTTTACTCTTTGTTGTGTTGAATGTTGTCTTTATTCTAGAATCAATAATGTCTTTGTTGATTTACTATTGATTTGTAAATATCTCTTCTATCTCACCAAATATACAACAGATGTCATTGGTGGGTTTTTTTTTTGTTTTTTTATTCAATTTCTTAGTTAAATGTCTAACAATAACATCAGTACATTTTAGTGTTATTTAGTCAGTTTTAATGTTATTTAGTGTTATTTTTAGTATATTAATGATTTGAAGGCAATTACAATGCATATAAAAAATAAAACAAAAAGATGTTATTTTTGTCTTATCGATTTTCAAAGAAACTTTACCTTCAGAGATGAATATCAGAAATGTATGTGCTTAAGTTTAAAAAAATTTTTTTTTTAGTGTTATTAAGTCATTTTTCACAAACAAATGACATTCAGTATCATTTTATGATGATCTCATTTAAATAATGATATCCCTCTGAGAGCTTCTCAGCGCAGCAGCCAGTATCCCTACATAGTTGGGCAATCTAGGTCCTGGCTGGGCGGCCCACATTAGCGTGCCCATGTGCTGGCTTCCACAGTAGTACGTCTCTTACGGTCTCGTCCTTGCTTCTCCAGCAGCGTCCTGCATGTCTAGCCCGTCTTACTCGTATGGTTTGTGAGATGGGGGGGGCAGGTGACCGTACAGCTGTTTCCTTGTGGGGTACTGCTTCCACGACTTGTTCAGGACTTCTTGCAGCCTTCTTGTGCAGCTCCCATCTAGCTTATTCTCAAGACGGTTCGTTAGGGTTGAAGCGTCTTGAGAATAAGATCCTTAATAGATTACATTTCTTGGTTGGTTGGGTTTTATGGTATGCCTTAAACCCCAAGCAACAGATGTAAATGCTAAGAATTGAGGTCGTAAGTAGATGGTTTTCATAATGATCTCCCACTGCCCTAAACAGCAGTACCCAAGTAGTCTTGGACCAGTTCATTTACTCCAAGAAAAGGTAAGATAGGCTAGTCCATAACAACTACTCTCACTCCACTGCAAGTGTTAATAATCATAACATTTCTCAGATTGATGATATCATTATTTAAACTAGCAAATATATGCACCCTCCGGGTGCAAGTATTTAACTTTTAATATAATAAAAATATATTAAATTAGAAAGGCTAATAAAACTGAATAAAAATGAAGATAAAACGATTTGGAACAGAGGGGGTATGATTGAAAAATAGAACAACTTTGAAACTAACTCTTCCATTATTTTCCATTACTCCCGTCTTTCATTTGTAAATTTTCCTAATTTAACTATTTAGTTAAAATAGGAAGTAAAGAATAATATTACAGTTATTTATTCTTGTTAATGGATATCTTTTAAGATTTATCCCCAAGATTTTTGCTCTTACTCATTAAGATAACACCAAACAATTAGAAACTAATAATACTAAGCACATATTTATTAAAATCAAATTTTTAAGATCAATATGCAAATTAGCCTTCCCATTCACACTGTAAACCGCTATTTTGTTGTATATATAAATACAACTGCGTGTTATTAGCATGTAGATATGGTCAACAGTATTAATAATGTAAAACAATTTTATTAATCATTGAGGTTTGAATAAAAATAAAATCATGGAGAATGTGATGTAAATAACAAAGGGAATTGTGACTTGTATAGTAATATAGTTTCGGTTACAGACAGACAAACCCACAATCTCCATTATAATAAGATGAGATCATCATAAATTCTTCAACGCTTTGTTTGTTCAACAGTCAAACTATTCAAAATGATTTCCGAAGTTGAACCTTTTCTGAGTATCCATCAAGAATGAATAAAACATCTTTGGCCATAAAATTACCTAAATGTTTTATGCCAAAGACGTTTTTGATTTATTCATTTTTGATGGGTACTAAATTTTTCTTTTAAACATTTTTTAAAAACTCATTTTTTTTTCTTCTATCTAACCCATAGATCGGGTCTGAGTGGACCTGGTGTTGTATACTCTTTCTTTACTTCTATTATTCTTCCGCCCTGTCAGCTGGGGCGTTAGAATGCACCGACTGCACCTCTGCAGAGGGGTAAGACTCCCCCAATGGGGCCACCTGTTGGTCGTGGGTGGCGACCCGTGATGCTTAAGGATAGATCCCAGGTGGATGAGCAATTCATGACTTGCATACTCCACTTTGCCCTATCTTGGGCTAGACGGGTGGTCGGAGTGGCCGTTCCGATCAATCGGCTGGTCATGTCAGCCTAGTACTATATGATTTTCCCAACCTATTGCCCTTATGGCAAGCCCCACCTTTTTTTATCATATGGGTGCTAGAAGGTGGTGGCTGCGGGTCTACATGTCCTGGGAATGACGTTAAACTCTATCTGATGGTGAGGTTCAGTTTTGGAGGTTTGGGGAATGTGGAGCACCCCTTCATCACCATTGCTCCCTGGTCCACTCTGACCCGGTGGTAGTACTTGTTAGGGTCCCCATCTATGGGTTAATAGAAAAACATGAGTTGATAAACAAATTGTATTATCCATTAAGAATTGATTTATTTCAAACTTTATTGGCATTAAATGACCCACTGAGGTTGATATGCCACAAAACAAACCAAACCAAATCTATTATTCTTCTGCTCATCTTTGGTATCTTACGTTCTTCTTCTAGCGTCTGGATTTTGTCTTGCTGGTTGGTCGTCCATGATTCATTTCTTCTAGGTCAGTCTTGTTGCCAAGACATTCATCAACCACAAAACCATATTATTTATTTAAACCTTTATTTACTTAACAAAGATCTTCCTCTAACTAAACACAGCATGCATGTGCAGCGAGTTCCAGCTAAGGCAGATAGGCCTTATCTGCCTGATGTCCAAGCTGGAACTAAAACCCAACCAGGTCCCACGTGATTTCACATATTTTGCGGGCTTTCTGTAATATTCCATGGAAAGTCCCGTGATATGAAAAGGGGCCATCCCTTCAGAAATACAGGGGGTTGACAATAATCTATGCATAGATTATGCAACACTGGGAGTAATGGCAATGGAGTACTCCAAAGCTCCAAGGAACACTTGAAGAAGGCTGGAGAGTACAATGACCGAAATGTTGTGTATGTATATTTCACAATTTTTTAATTGCGTGACTTAGTTGTTGTTCAATTCATCAGTGCACTAAGCATAACTTAAGTTGTATATAAAGCAATTGGTATTTATAGCACCTAGGAATATTCCATACATTTGTAGCGTAGTTTCGTTTTGCCTGGGAGAGTTGTCTGCCCGGTTTAGTTTGCTGGTTGCCCGCTAGGGGCTATAGTATTTAAGCGCCGGGTTCAAACCTTTTGCTCTCTTTTTCTGTTCCAGTAACCACGAACACATGGGCTAGTCACGGTCTAACCCTTCTCGTTGGGGCTTTTGGTTCACTTACATTACTGTAAGTTCTTCACAGCATGGACTATCCCTAGTCCATGTCTTACGTTTATATGTTATCTTGTACCATTCATGAATGTGTATTTATCGTTCTATATGCTAACATTGTTTTACCCCCAGTATTTTTGTAAATCTCGTCATATCCATGTGCTGTCTATATTTAAATGTTTTGTCAGTTAACCTTTGTCAGAGTTTTTGTACTCAAGTAATATAACCTTGAACCTTTCTTACACATGCATTTGGGTGATACCATTACCTGAGTCCTGACTGGCTGCTGGTAATGGTGGTAGATAAATATCCACCATTCTGCAGGCAGCAATGCAGGTTCTGTATTGAGTTACAGCTTGCTTACTGTCTATTGTATTGCTTCTACAACAATAAAGATGAGGACAAACATTTTGAAATCAAAAATAATACATATCAAGCTTCATCTAAAAAATTCAGACAACAAAATTATTTTTTTTTATTTGTATTTTTATCTTTATTAAAATCAAATGTACAGTCACCAAAACAAGTGGCAGAGATAATGTCACGGTTTTGGTTATTCCTGAAATATAAATAAATCAAATATCAGAATTTTAAGCTTGAAAAAAAAAAAAAGAGAAAAGGAAAAAAAATCCCAATTTTTTTTTTTTTTTTTCTCCTTCTTAAATTCCTGAGTACCCAGGTATTACATTTTTTTTTTGTTGCCTAGGTTTTGTTTTTTTGGTTATTTTTTAAATTTTTAACTTTTTTTGAAATTTTATTTTGTTGCTTTTCTTTAATTCAGCCAATTATTTTGAAGCCAGCTTTAAAAAATTTTTTAAAAATGTAAAAAAATTTAGAAAAAAAATAATCAAATCAAAATACAAAATTCAGCCACCGAAAAAAAAATGTAAAAAAAAAATTAAAAAATTAAAAAATCCTTCACAGCTGCAGACAAAAATGATGATCCCCTGAATAGTCTTTTTGTTTTTTTTTTGTAATTTCATTTTTTATCAGGAAGAAATGTGTGTGTGTATTACATAGATTCACTAGTTTGGAAGGCTAACTTAAATTTCATCGGTGAGAAAAGGAAACCTCCTACCTATTTTCATGCCTACATACAATGTTTTTGATTTCATTGGTTTCCACTTGACAGTAAGAAAATGGCAAACTTTATAATTAATGAAAGCTTATCAGTCAATATTACAGAAACTTATTGATATACCAAAATTTTTTTATTGATTTACAACTGTTAAATGATATTAAGGATAATTTATTCAAATACCCAGGAATATACTTTCTTTAAGATTCATTTTTATCTCTTCTTGCTCTTTTTGAGAAGAGAGGAGGAGAAAGAAATGTAAAAAAAAACTTAATGACAGTGTCACCCATCTGAGTACTGTAATTAAGTGATTATGGCCGCACAAATAAATATAAAACCAGGATCTTTCTAAAAATCTATTTATAAGGAAGTGTGTACTGTTTGACTTTGCAGACTAAACTAGGGCCAGCATAAAGTGTAAAATTCAAGTGGAGTTGTAGTCGGTATAAGTTTTACTGACTTGTCAACCCTTTAATTGCTACTCAAGGCTGTAGAGTCAGAACTCAAAACTTCAAACTCCTTATTTTTGGCACGCCCTAACTCATCTTTATGTAATTAAGTTTATGGCCTACAAATAAAATATAAACTGATTTTTATAATCTATTCATAGGAATAGTGCACTGTATAACTTTACAGACTAAACTAGGGCCATTCAACTGAGTTCGGAGTCGGTATAGTTTTACGGACTTCGACTCCAGTGCCCTACAGCTCTATTAGATCCCAATAAAAAAGGATGATACAAGTTCGCAATGGCTGGGAAATCTGAAGCAGATGCCTCCCAAAATCTTCTTTCACTGTTTAGTTTTAACTTCTAACAAATAACTTATTTGTGAAAATAAGAAAATAAATGGCTGTCATTCTTGAGGGAAGACAGAAAATATCTGTATTGTTGTTATAGCGTGCTAATTTTAATAAAGAATCTTATCTGACTAGTAATATTTATGAAGATAAAGGTTTTTGTTCTTAAAAGTGAATATAGAAAGAAAATGGAAAAAAAAATGTGGCTTTCCTGGTTAAGGTTGAATTTTTGTGTCTTTCTCCTTGCTCTTGAAGACATAAAAGTGACTTTTTCTTGAGAGAAGAAAATGAATGAAAGAAACAAGAGAGGGGAAATAAAGTTGATAAAAAAGAAAATACAGAGAAAAGTAGAAATAGATAAAAATAGAAAGGAAAAATGTTACCTTTCTTCCGAGAAAAAAAGAAAGAGGAAGTGGATTTCATTTACAACTTACTTTGTTCATTACATTTAAAGAAAAATAGCTCTACCTTTCAAAATTTAACAGATCATTTCAAATTAAATAGAATCATTAAATTAAATATCATTTAAATTAAATAGATCAATTAAATGATCAATTAAATAAATATTTAAATTTTAAATAGGATCATTTAAAATGATCTACATTTTCAACGCCAGGAAGTTAATAGGCTTGACTTAGATTTAAAAAAAAAAATTAATCAGAAAAAAAAACCAAACAAACAAAAAAAAACCCACAAAAACAAACAAGACATATTTCTCAGGGATCCACACACGGTTGAAAATGAAACAGAACCTAAAGCTAGTATGGTTTTTTTTTTTTTTTCTTTTTTCCCATACCAATTTGATTTTCGACTTTCAACTTTTTTACCAAAAACTAGTTAAACAAATATCAAATAATTTCAATTAATTACTTGAGTAAAAAAAAAAATGGTGTATATATATCTATCTATACTCATAGATAATATGCACAGTGAGAGTTTAAAAAAAAAATGACTTTCATTGAAATAATTTTTATATAAATTTAAATAGAATTATAAAAAATGCTACGTTACAAAACAGAGGGTGCTTCGTATCTTGAAGATATTAATTCTGTAATAAAAAAGATATAAATCGATTTTTAAAAAAAAAAACCTTAATGCAATGGATTTTGTAATCGAAAAGAAAGTGAGAAAAATATCAAATAAGATCGAATTTAAAAATGTTGAAATGGAGATTAATTCAATGACTTGTAGGCTTTTGCAATTTATTTAAAAAAAAAAAAAATTAAAAAATAAAAAACATGAATAAACTTTAAAAAAAAACATTCATAAGCTTTTAAAAATATCTTTTTTTTTCGTTTTCCAATTACATAAAATATTTCAAATCGGGAGATTCTATAATATTATTTTAAATATTCTTAATTGGGATTCTATACCTCTTTGATGCACGACAATACTTGTCCAACGCAAAACCCGAGATGGGCTGGCAACTTAAACAGACTTTGGGGGATTTGGAACCAAGAAAAACTGCCAAATCAGATTCTGTACTCTCACTGAGAGAGGGATCGTGTGGAATCGGTAGACCAAAGCTCAGGTACAAGACAACATCAAGAAGAAACCTGAGGACTTTTAACTCCCCCATAGGCAGTTGCAAGACGCAACCAGAGAGACCAAATACTTGGAGGAAATGGATTCAAGTGGTGGTCATTATCGGAATACGATGGACATGCAAGTTAATAATCTTTAGCTAAAGGGTCTAGCGCTAGAATTAATGGGATGTAAGTAATTTATAAACACAACCTTGAACAAGACTTGATTGATGTAACAACTAATAGTGGAGAAGGAGAGGAAAGCAATAATTAACTGCCTTTTTAAAACGATAGACCAACATACAAACAATTATAACTACTCTTGATATAGATAATCGTCTCCAGTAAAGTAGATGGGGTAGGCTATTGTCGGTATCAGCTGGACAGCGAAGGAGTCTATACCCTTTACACTAGCACTAGGACAGAGAGATTGTTATTGTGTCTGAAGTGGAGCACAACAGACCTATCATCAGCTCCTGATTACTTCACAGATCCAAAGCCATGCTACTCCATGTGGATATAGTTCGTAGGGCCAGTAATTATCGTGAACCCAGAACCCTGTGGTTTGTGAGTTTAGGGGGTCTACCGACTGAGCAGCATGGTCTTGGATCTGTGTTAAGTAAAATCAGGGAGCTGACTGATAGGTGTTGTGCTCCACTTAGACACAATACAATCTCTCTGGTCCAGTGCTAGTGAAGGGTATAGACTCCCTTGCTGTCCAGCTGATACCGACAATAGGGCACCCATCTACTTTAACTAGATACATAGACATACAAGATTATAATTGTTTGTAATTGGTCTATCTTTCTTTAAAAGAGTAATTATTGCTTCTTCTCCTCTCCAAATATTAGCTTGTTACATTCAATCAAGTTGTTCAGTTATTTTTTATACTTACATCCCATTAATCTAGCGTAGACCCTGTTAGCTAAAGATTATTACTTGCTGTCCATCGTATCGTAATGACACCACGTTGAATCCATTTCCTCCAATTTTATTTGGTCTCCTGGTTTGCGTCTTGCCAACTGCCTATGGGGGATGTTAAAGTCCTTCAGGTTTCTCTTGATGTTGTCTTTGTAACCTGAGCTTTGGTCTACGATTCCACACGATCCCTCCTCTAAGTTGAGAGTACAGAATCTGATTTGGCAGTCCTGTTCATCCCCAAGTCTGTTTAAGTGGCCAGCCCATCTTGCGTAGCGACATAGTATGATAGATCAGACATAAAATAATGACAGTCAATATAGAACTATTTAAAATAATAATATAATTGAATCTCGACCTTGAATAATTTATGTAATTGAAAAAACGAAAAAAAGATATTTTTAAAAGCTTAATGAATGTTTTTTTTTTAAGTTTATTCATGTTTTTTTTTTTTTTTAGAACAAAAAAAAAATTTTTTTTTTTTTTAAAATAATCAAAAAGCTAAATTCATTGAATTATCTCCATTCAACCATTTTTTAAATTCGTCTATTTTTTGGATATTTTTCTCACTTCTTTCATTACAAAATCATTGCATAGGTTTTTTTTTTTAAAAAATCGATTTATTATTTTTTATACAAGAGATTAATATCTCAAGATACGAAAGCCCCTCTGTTTTGTACGTTAGATTTTTTTTATATTCATTAAATTATATAAATTATTTCATGAAAGTATTTTTTTTTAAAACTCTCAACTGTGCATATTTATCTATGAAGTGATAGATAGATAATATATACACCATTTTTTTTTTTCTCAAGTAATTAATTGTAAATTATTTGATATTTGTTTACTGTTTGTAAAAAAGTTTGAAGTCGAAAATCAAATTGGGGTATGGGAAAAAGAAAAAAAAAAAAAAACATAACTATGTTGGTTCGTTTCATTTTCAACGTGTTGTGGATCCTCTGGAGAAATATGTTCTTGTTTGTTTTTTGTTGGGTTTTTTTTTTTTGTTTTGTTTGTTTTTTTTTTCTGATTTAATTTTTTTTTAAATCTAAGTCAAGCCTATTACTTCTGGGTTGAAAGTAGATCTATTTTAATGAAATCTATTTAAAATTTAAATGATTTATTTAATTTGATTATTTAATTTGATCTATTTAAATTTAAAATGATTTATTTAATTTTAAATGATCTATTTAATTTAAATGATCTTTTAAATTTGAAATGTAGATCTATTTTTTTTTTAAATTGTAAATGAACAAAGTAAGTTGTAAAATGAATCCACTTCCCTTTCTTTCTTTTTCTCTAGAAAGGTAGACATTTTTCCTTTTCTATTTTTTATCTATTTCTACTTCTCTCTGATATTTCTTTTCATCAACTTTAATTTCCCCTCTCTTGTTCTTTCATTCATTTTCTTCTCTCAAAGTAAAAGGTACTTTTTATGTCTTCAGAGCAAAGGAGAAACCACAAAATCCAACCTTAAACCAGAAGCCACCATTTTTTTTTTTCCTTTTTCTTTTATATTCACTTTTTAGAACAAAACTTTATCTTCCATAATATTACTTAGTCAGATAAGATCTTTATTAAAATTAGCCGCTATAACAACAATACAGATATTTTCTGTCTTCCTAAGGAATGACAGCCTTTTTATTTTCTTATTTTCACAAATAAGTTATTGTTAGAAGTAAAACTAACCAGTGAAAGGAAGATTTTGGGTAGGCATCTGGCCTTCAGATTCCGCCATTTGCGGAACTTGTATCATCCATTTTTTATTGGTGATCTTAACCTAGAGCTTAGCTAAGGGTCACAATGGGAGAAGTCCGTTAATTACGACTCCGACTCCAGTATGAATGGCCTAAGTTTAGTGCTGGTAAAGTTTACAGTGCATAATTCCTATGAATAGATTATAAAATCATTGTTTTAAATATTATTTGTAGGCCTAACTTAATTACATAAAAGATGAGTTAGGGGGTGCCAAATAGAGTTGAAGGTTTTGAGTTCTGACTCTACAGCCTTGAGTAGCAATTAAAGGGTTGCGTCAGTAAAACTATACGACTACAAGCTCCATCTTGAATTTACATCTTTATGTGGGCCCGAGTGTTAGTCTGCAACAGAGTCAAACAGTACACGCACTCCTTTATAAAATTAGATTTTTTAGAAGATCCTGGTTTATATTTATTTGTGGGCCATAATCACTTAATTACAGTACTCAGATGGGTGAACACTGGTCATTAAGTTTTTTTTTTTACATTTCTTTCTCCCTCCTCTCTCTCAAAAGAGCAAGAAGAGAATAAAATTCAGTGAATTCTTTACACAATCGTTGTCGATCGCCATGAGATCCCTAGTATTATCTAAACTCTTCTAAGAAAAGATATTCCTGGTTATTTGAATAAAATTATCCTAATATCTATTTAACAGTTGTAAATCAAATTAAAAATTGTTTGGTATAATCAATAAGTTTGTAAATATGACTGATTAGCTTCCATTTAATTATAGTTTGGCCATTTCTTTATGTCAAGTGGAATACAAATGAAATCAAAACCATTGGCTATGGTAGGCATGACAATAGGAGGTTTCCTTCTCACCGATGAATTTTAAGTTAGCCTCCAATAGTGAATCTTATGTAATAACACACACACATTTCTTCTTGATAAAATTGAACATTAAAAACAAAAAGCAAAAGAAACTATTTCAGGGGATCATCATTTTTGTTCAGCTGTGAAGGATTTTTTAAATTTTTTAATTTTTTTTTTACATTTTTTTATTTCCGGTGCGTGATTTTGTATTTTGATTTGATTATTTTTTTTTTCTAAATTTTTTTTACATTTTTAAAAAATTTTTTAAAGCTGGCTTCAAAATAATTGCTGAAATAAAGAAAGCAACAAATAAATTTCAAAAAAAGTAAAATTTAAAAAATAACAAAAACAAAACCTAGCTACAAAAAAAAATGTAATACTGGGTACGTCAATTTAAGAAGGAGAAAAAAAAAAAAAAAATTGGGATTTTTTTTTCTTTCTTTTTTTTTTTTCAAGCTTAAATTCTGATATTTTGATTTAATTTTATCATTTCAGGAATGAACCAAAAACGCGTGACATTAGTCTCTGCAACTTGTCTCTTCGCTGACTAGTGAACATTTGTGTAGTTAAAATAAATAATACAAATTAAAAAAAATAATTTTTTGTTGTCTGAATTTTTTAGATTGAAGCTTGATATGTATTATTTTGATTTTTCAAAATGTTGTCCTCATCTTTATTGTTGTAGAAGCAATACAATAGACAGTAAGCAAGCTGTACTCAAATACAGAACCTGCATTGCTGCCTGCAGAATGTGGATATTTATGCTAACCACCATTACCAAGCAGCCAAGTCAGGACTCAGGTAATTGTATCACCCAAAATGCATGTGTAAGAAAGGTTCAAGGTTATATACTTGATGTACAAACTCTGACAAAGGTTAACTGACAAAAATTTAATATAGAACACACATGGATATGACGAGATACAAAATACGGGGGGGGGGGGGGGGTGGGGTAAAACAAGTTACATATTAGAACGATAAAATACAGCATTCATGATGGTACAAGATAACATATAAACGTACAG
>CM042164.1:13889063-13925140 GCA_023376005.1 Doryteuthis pealeii | reverse complement strand
TATAGTTCATAAATTCTCTTATATATTGGCCGCAGGATACGTAACAGCCACGCAGAGACTTCCTCGCGTACTTGTATAAACTAGGAAGATTGAAGGAAATACTTAACTAAAAAATTAATCTTTAGAAATACGCTCATTACTACATTTTGGAGGGCGTTGTCAGTGATGTCATTGCTTGGTTCCTTGGGGAGTTTCGAGTCTTACAACATCATACTCCCCCTCACCAGGTGGATCCAATCAGAGAAGATGATCCACCCTCTTACTATACATAATTAATAGGCTACCTATGAATCATGTAACAGTGTGTCTGGGTTCACTTGGCCCAAATGGCTTTGGGAAAGGCATAAATTCACCTCTCCCTTAGAAAATAAACAATCAACAGGTGGCTGTTATCATAGAGAGTTGATCAGCTGCCATTAAACCTTTTTTTTTTTATTACAAAAAAGAAATAAATAGATAAAAAAAAATTAAAAAGAAAAAATGTTTATCAGTCTCAGTGTCCCCACTTTTCAGACCATTAACTTTTTCCAGATCCATTTTCTCTTAAAACTAGACGCCTAAAGATATTATCTCTCTACTGGCTTAACTTCATGGTGGCAGTATAATTCTCTTAAACTTTATCTGACTGAATCTTTGTCTCCCTAAAGGACATACCCCATTCATATACTTATGTCTGGACTTAACACATTCTATTTTCCTTCTTTTATTTTTCTCTGACCGTATTCTCACTTAACCATTGTATCACATAACCATTACACAATGTGTTCCTCTGGCTTTATTCCTCCTGGAAGAGCTTATAGTGTCACATGAAAATAATATCATTTTTAAATTTTTTGTTCGGCTAATGACCATAGGAATTCAGAAATCCAAAAATAGAGGGATAAGCCAATGAATTGTCAAAAGCTTTGTTATTAAGAATAACAAAAAAAAACTTTGAAGCTAAAAATACTCAAACAAATAACAGGTAATTTATGAGAAATAGATAAAAAAGAATTAAAAAGAAATAAATGTTTTAAAAAAAAAAAAAACTAATAAATTTTCCACTCCCTCGTGAAGAAACCCAACATCTGTTGTGAGGGAAATGGTAGACGTTTTGTTTTGTTCTTGTTTGATTTTTTTTTTTGTTTGATTAAAAAAAAATAAAAAAATAAAAAAAAGCATTAAAAAAAGATTTTCTTCTGATGATTTGTAGAATGTTACTTTTGGGATTTTAGACTTTGGTAGATTTAATCAATAAGAATATACTAAAGGTTTGTGGTGAAGTTAAAAGCTCAGTGAAATTCTGTGAAATTTTTTTTTTTGGGGGGGCGATTGATTCAGTGGAAAAGAATGAAGAAATGAAAAAAAAATACCCAAAGAAATTGAAATAAAATAATTAAAAACTAAGAAAGAAAGAAAAATACGAGAAAAAAGGAAGATAGAAATGAAATAATTCAAAAGAAAGAAAGGAAAAAAAAATAGTGAAAAATGATTGAAAACTAAGTAAAAAGAAGGTAATTTGTGAGGAAGTGTGTCCCAGTCTCCTGCCTCAAAAATTGCTACCCAGTGACTATCAAAATAACAACCCCAGCTCGTCGTAATTCTTGTTTATTTATCGTAATTTGTTGTAATTTTTGTTTAGATATGAAGATGGATATATAGTTTGGAATAGACTGAGATAGATAGATAAACAAACAAAATAATATAGATAAATATGAACAAATTGAGATAGATAGATAGATATGAAGATGGATAGTTTTGAATAGACTGAGCTGGGTTGCTATTTTAATAGTGACCGGGACGCACTTCCTCATAAATTACCAAAAAGAATGAAAAAAATGATAGTGAAAAATGATTTGAAAGAAAGAAATGAAAAAAATTAGCAACGATAAAGATAAAATGATTGAAAAAGAAAGAAAAAAAAAAAGATTTTTCCAATTTTTCAAACACATCAAATTTCTGGGGTCATTCATTTAGACTTTGAGAGTTTGTGAGTTTGATTCTCACTTGGTGCCTTATAGTTTGGGCCTTGTATTACAACCAACTAAGCTAAGCTGTAGATTTTGATGAAACACAGAATTCTGAAAGTGCAACACTTTTTATAAACACCAGACGTTAGATCTTTGATACTTTTATTGTTTCCAAAACTTTAATCTCAAAGGTAAGATTTGAAAATGTGGAAGGAATTAAAAGAAATATGGAGCAGTTTCACAACATAACAAAAGAGAAATTTTAGAGATGCTCCAACCAATGAAAAACTCACTGGAGTAAGTGTGCTGAGTGCCAAGAGAACCATTTTGAAGAAGATTAATGTTTCATTCATTATTCATTTCTGTCTTGGTAAATACAGCTTCAGTCTCTATAATTTTTCAACATATCTCGTATTTTGAAAAAAATAACGTTTCATTCATTATTCATTTCTGTCTTGGTAAATACAGCTTCAATCTCAATATTTTTTCAACATATCTCGTATTTTAAAGAAAATTAATGTTTCATTCATTGTTAATTTCTGTCTTGGTATATACAGCTTCAGTCTCAATACTTTTTGAACACACTTATAGAATCAATATAATAAATTGAACAAACTTATAGAATCAATAGGAAATGATTGTAATATCTTATTATGGAGATTCAGTGTCTGTCTATCTGTAACCGAAACTATGTCACTGCTTACGTAACAATACCCACAGGAATTGCGTAATTTTATCAATGAGTATTTAATTTAAAATCATTAATACATAGAATAAATCTTATTTATTACCGATGTCCCTATGAAAATCTGAGTTAGATTTGCCTCAAAACAGCCCATGTTATTAGTGTGTTTAAAATCCTGCAATGTATCTTATATATCACTAAGAAGGGCACCTCATGTAGCTTAATGGTTAGCAAGCTAACTTAGCAAACCATCGTTTGTGAGTTCGATTCTCACTGGGTGCCCCATACATCTGGACTTGTGCCACATCTAAGCTAAGCTTAATAAATAACTATATATCACTAAGAAATAAAGGTTTACCTAATATAGTGAGGTTAATTTGCATACTGGTTTTAACAAAAAAGGGTTTAATAAATAATTACTTAGTGTTATTGATCTCTAATTGTTTCATTCTCCAACGTATTAAAATCAATCCTATGAATGATTTTTATATAGAAACCAATTTGAATATAATTAAAATAAGTAATCTTTTTATATGCTTTCTTATTTATTTCCATTGGTCTTTCTAATTTAATATATTTCATTACATTAAAACTTTATATATATATATATATATATATATATATATATATATATATAATAAGTAATCCACAGACACGTGTTTCAAGGTATCACCTTTCATCAGTGTGGCTATACCGTAACAGCTACCTCTGGCCGGGTTCGAGACCCGAAAGAACTTTCGTTCGCCAAACCTTTAACCCGTATGGTCAGAGGCAGCTGTCAAATATAGGAGAATAAATAATCGCTACATTTCTAAGCGGAAATGAAATTCACTAGAGTCCTCAAACGTTTATGTAAACAAACGCGAGGGTTAGCTATACTCCGTAACGGTGAATCTGCAATTAAGTCCCTATTCAGAGAACTCAACCATTAGTCAATGGGAGTGAAGGCAATTGACAATGCAATATGTATTGAAAATTATATTTATCTTTTTTTTTTTTTTTTTTTTTTTTTAATTCTAAATATTTTTGGAATAAAATTCCATCATCGGAGTTATTAGAAGTATTAAAAGTACTAGGTGTTTTTTTTTTTTTTATAGTACTTATCCCATGGCGCTGGTGTAATCATCTGTTGTTTAAGAAGTTGAGGAACGCCGGATATTTGAAAATTTTTTTTTTTTGGTTATTTCCGTGGTGTTAAGTCGGTCCGGTTGTTCTTGTGCTCGTGGAGATTGTTCGAAATTCTTTTAATTTTTTTAATTTTTTTTTACTATAAATTTAGCCTCGCTCAGGCATAGTGAAATAAAGGTTATATATATATATATATATATATATATATATATATATAGACAGCACTGCTAAAATGTTTGTTCTTGAACACAAAAGAAATAGACGGTCAGTTATCTTTTGAAATATTCCCTAAGCCTTCTTGATAGGGAAATTTATCGATCACTAGCAGAACCAGTGGATATACTACAGTATGATAAATTGATTATTACAACGTTTGATATATTTACTTAAGAGCTATCGCTAAATAGTTTAATATGTAAAAAGTAAAATAATCTTGACTAGCAGGACCTATGAATATACTACAGTATGATAATTGGATTATTACAACATTTGATATATTTACTTAAGAGCTATTGCTAAATAATTCAATTTGTAAAAAGTATAATAATCTTGACCAATTATTATAAACTCCTTTTGAGTTTTTCACATCAGCATCAGCTGATGGCATTTCACTGGAGGCTGAGTGACAACAAGTCTCCTCAGGTCTCCAGGACTCTTCTGAGTATTCTAGCTGATTGAAGCAGTGCAGTAGTCTGGATGGTCTCAATCCTTCCTCTGATTTCTAGATCTTCCAGATCTTTTTTCCAAATGTATTGGGACCGAAGGGCGCATATTCTTGCTAGTTCACCTAAAATAAAGTCAGTATTTTACTCTTTGTTGTGTTGAATGTTGTCTCTATTCCTAGAATCAATAATGTCTTTGTTGATTTACTATTGATTTGTAAATATCTCTTCTATCTCACCAAATATACAACAGATGTCATTGGTGGGTTTTTTTTTGTTTTTTTATTCAATTTCTTAGTTAATGTCTAACAAATAACACTCGGTACATTTTAGTGTTATTTAGTCAGTTTTAATGTTATTTAGTGTTATTTTTAGTATATTAATGATTTGAAGGCAATTACAATGCATATAAAAAATAAAAACAAAAAGATGTTATTTTTGTCTTATCGATTTCAAAGAAACTTTATCTTCAGAGATGAATATCAGAAATGTATGTGCTTAAGTTTAAAAAAAATTTTTTTTTTAGTGTTATTAAGTCATTTTTCACAAACAAATGACATTCAGTATCATTTTATGATGATCTCATTTAAATAATGATATCCCTCTGAGAGCTTCTCCGCGCAGCAGCCAGTATCCCTACATAGTTGGGCAATCTAGGTCCTGGCTGGGCGGCCCACATTAGTGTGCCCATGTGCTGGCTTCCACAGTAGTACGTCTCTTACGGTCTCGTCCTTGCTTCTCCAGTAGTGTTTTGCATGTCTAGCCCGTCTTACTCGTATGGTTTGTGAGATGGGGGACAGGTGACCGTACATGTGTTTCCTTGTGGGGTACTGCTTCCACGACTTGTTCAGGACTGCTTGCAGCATTCTTGTGCAGCTCCCATCTAGCTTATTATCAAGACGCTTCGTTAGGGATCTTATTCTCAAGACGCTTTAACCCTAATAGATTACATTTCTTGGTTGGTTGGGTTTTATGGCATGCCTTAAAACCCAAGCAACAAATGTAAATGCTAAGAATTGAGGTCGTAAGTAGACGGTTTTCATAATGATCTCCCACTGTCCTAAACAGCAGTACCCAAGTAGTCTTGGACCAGTTCATTTACTTCAAGAAAAGGTAAGATAGGCTAGTCCATAACAACTACTCTCACTCCACTGCAAGTGTCAATAATCATAACATTTCTCAGATTGATGATATCATTATTTAAATGAGATCATTATAAATTCTTCAACGCTTTGTTTGCTCAACAGTCAAACTATTCAAAATGATTTCCCAAGTTGAACCTTTTCTGAGTATCCATCAAGAATGAATAAAACATCTTTGGCATAAAATTACCTAAATGTTTTATGCCAAACTCAGTGGTTGTCCGTGTTAGGGTCCCATGCTGGTTGGATTTTATGGCATGTCAACCCATGATGGGTCATTTTATGCTGAAGACATTTTGTTTTATTCATTCTTGATAGGTATATGTTGGTTGGTTGGATGGATTTTACTGCACGTCAACATTTTTTTTAAACTCATTTTTTTTTCTATCTAACCCATAGATCGGACCATAACAGATCCTACCAAGCCGGGTCAGAGTAGACCTGTTATTGTATACTCTCTTTCTTTACTTCTATTATTCTTCTGTTCATCTTTGGTATCTTATGTTCTTCTTCTAGCGTCTAGACTTCTATTCCTCAGTTCTTGCTGGTTGGTCGTCCTTGATTCATTTTTTCTTCTAGGTCAGTCTTGTTGCCAAGACATTCATCAACCACAAAACCATATTATTTATTTAAACCTTTATTTACTCTCTAACTAAACACAGCGCGCACCAGCTAAGCCTTATCTGCCTGACGTCCAAGCTGAAACTAAAACTCAACCAGGTCCCACATGACTTCACGTATTTCGTGGGCTTTCTGTAATATTCCATGGAAAGTCCCGCCTGTGAAATGAAAAGGGGCCATCCCTTCAGAAATACAGGGGGTTGACAATAATCTATGTATAGATTATGTAACACTGGGAGTAATGGCAATGAAGGAGTACTCCAAAGAACACCTGAAGAAGGCTGGAGAGTACAATGACCGAAATGTTGTGTATGTATATTTCACAATTTTTTAATTGCGTGACTTAGTTGTTGTTCAATTCATTAGTGCACTAAGTAAGCATAAATTAAGTTGTACATAAATCAATTGGTATTTATATCCACCATTCTGCAGGCAGCAATGCAGGTTCTGTATTGAGTTACAGCTTGCTTGCTGTCTTGTCGAAGGTAGATAGTGAATATTGTATTGCTTCTACAACAATAAAGATGAGGACAACATTTTGAAAAATCAAAATAATACATATCAAGCTTCATCTAAAAAAATCAGACAACAAAAAATTTTTTTTAATTTGTATTTTTATCTTTATTAAATAATCAAATGTTACAGTCACCAAAACAAGTGGCAGAGATAATGTCACGGTTTTGGTTATTCCTGAAATATAAAATAAATCAAATATCAGAATTTAAGCTTGAAAAAAAAAAAGAAAGAAAAAAAAATCCAATTTTTTTTTTTTTTCTCCTTCTTAAATTCTGAGTACCCAGGTATTACATTTTTTTTGTTAGCCTAGGTTTTGTTTTTTTGGTTATTTTTAAATTTTTACTTTTTTTGAAATTTATTTTGTTGCTTTCTTTATTCAGCAATTATTTTGAAGCCAGCTTTAAAAAATTTTTTAAAAATGTAAAAAAATTTAGAAAAAAAAAAATAATCAAATCAAAATACAAAATTCAGCACCGGAAATAAAAAAAATGTAAAAAAAAAAAAAAATTAAAAAATCCTTCACAGCTGCAGACAAAAATGATGATCCCCTGAAATAGTCTTTTGTTTTTTTTTTGTAATTTCATTTTATCAAGGAAGAAATATGTGTGTGTATTACATAGATTCACTAGTTTGGAAGGCTAACTTAAAATTTCATCGGTGAGAAGGAAACCTCCTATTTTCATGCCTACATACAATGTTTTGATTTCATTGGTATTCCACTTGACAGTAAAGAAATGGCAAACTATAATTAATGAAGCTTATCAGTCATATTACAGAACTTATTGATATACCAACAATTTTTTAATTGATTTACAACTGTTAAATGATATTAGGATAGTTTTATTCAAATAACCAGGAATATACTTTCTTTGTTAAGATTCATTTTTATCTCTTCTTGCTCTTTTTGAGAGAGAGGAGGAGAAAGAAATGTAAAAAAAAAAACTTAATGACGGTGTCACCCATCTGAGTACTGTAATTAAGTGATTATGGCCCACAAATAAATATAAAACCAGCATCTTTCTAAAAATCTATTTATAAGGAGTGTGTACTGTTTGACTTTGCAGACTAAACTAGGGCCACATAAAGTGTAAATTCAAGTGGAGTTGTAGTCGGTATAGTTTTACTGACTGCAACCCTTAATTGCTACTCAAGGCTGTAGAGTCAGAACTCAAAACCTTCAACTCCTCTATTTTGGCACCCCTAACTCATCTTTATGTAATTAAGTTATGGCCTACAAATAAATATAAAACAATGATTTTTATAATCTATTCATAGGAATATGCACTGTATAACTTTACAGACTAAACTAGGGCCATTCAACTGGAGTCGGAGTCAGTATAGTTTTACGGACTCTGACTCCAGTGACCCTACAGCTCTATTAAGATCACCAATAAAAAAGGATGATAAAGTTCCGCAAATGGCTGGAATCTGAAGCCAGATGCCTACCCAAATCTTCCTTTCACTGTTTAGTTTTACTTCTAACAATAACTTATTTGTGAAAATAAGAAAATAAAAGGCTGTCATTCCTTGAGGGAAGACAGAAAATATCTGTATTGTTGTTATTAGCGTGCTAATTTTAATAAAGATCTTTATCTGACTAAGTAATATTATAAAGATAAAGGTTTTGTTCTTAAAAGTGAATATAGAAAGAAAAATGGAAAAAAAAAATGGTGGCTTTCTGGTTAAGGTTGATTTTGTGTCTTCTCCTTGCTCTTGAAGACATAAAAGTGACCTTTCTTGAGAGAAGAAATGAATGATTGAAGAAGAATGAGAGAACAAGAAAGGAGAAATAAAGTTGATAAAAGAAAATATCAGAGAGAAAGGTAGAAATAGATAAAAAATAGAAAGGAAAAATGTTACCTTTCTTCAGAGAAAAAGAAAGAAAGGAAGTGGATTCATTTACAACTTACTTTGTTCATTTACATTTAAAAAAAATAGATCTAAATTTCAAATTTAAAAGATCATTTAAATTAAATTAAATAGATTAAAGTAAATAGATCATTTAAATCAAATAATAGATCATTTAAATAGATTAAATAAAATATATCTACATTTCAACCCAGGAAGTTAATAGGCTTGACTTAGATTTAAAAAAAAATTTTAACCAAAAAAAAAAAAAAACAAACAAAAAAACAACAAGACATATTTCTCAGGGATCCACGCACGTTGAAAATGAAACAGAACCAACATAGTATGTTTTTTTTTTTTTTTTCTTTTTCCCCATACCAATTTGATTTTCGACTTTCAACTTTTTACAAACAGTAAACAAATATCAAATAATTTACAATTAATTACTTGAGAAAAAAAAAAATGGTGTATATATATCTATCTATACTCATAGATAATATGCACAGTGAGAGTTTAAAAAAAAAAATGACTTTCATGAAATAATTTTATATAATTTAAATAGAATTATAAAAAATCTAACGTACAAAACAGAGGGTGCTTCGTATCTTGAGATATTAATCTCTTGTATAAAAAATATAAATCGATTTTTAAAAAAAAAAACCTATGCAATGATTTTGTAATGAAAGAAGTGAGAAAAATATCAAAATAGACGAATTTAAAAAATGTTGAATGGAGATAATTCAATGAATTGTAGCTTTTTGCATTTATTTAAAAAAAAAAAATTTAAAAAAAAACATGAATAAACTTTAAAAAAACATTCATAAGCTTTTAAAAATATCTTTTTTTTCGTTTTTCAATTACATAAAATATTTCAATCGAGATTCTATAATATTATTTTAAATATTCTAATTGGGATTCTATATCTTTATGCACGACATACTTGTCCAACGCAACCCGAGATGGGCTGGCCACTTAAAAGATTTGGGGATGACAGACTGCCAAATCAGATTCTGTACTCTCAACTGAGAGAGGGATCGTGTGGAATCGGTAGACCAAAGCTCAGGTACAAAGACAACATCAAGAGAAACCTGAAGGACTTTAACATCCCTTAGGCAGTTGGCAAGACGCAACCAGAGACCGATTAAATTGGAGGAAATGAATTTGCGTGGTGTCATTATTGGATACGATGGACAGCAAGTAATAATCTTTAGCTAAAGGGTCTACGCTAGATTAATGGGATGTAAGTAATTAAAAAAAATACTGAACAGACTTGATTGAATGTAACTAATATTGGAGAGGAGAGAAGCAATAATTACTCTTTTTAAAAAAGATAGACCAATACAAACAATTATATATCTGGTATGTCTATGTATCTAGTAAAGTAGATGGGGTGGCCTATTGTCGGTATCAGCTGGACAACGAAGGAGTCTATACCCTTTTCACTAGCACTGGACCAGAGAGATTGTTATTGTGTCTGAAGTGGAGCACAACACCTATCATCAGCTCCCTGATTTACTTCACAGATCCAAGCCATGCTACTCATGTGATAAGTTCGTTAGGGCCAGTATTGAACCCAGAACCCTGTAACCAGGAGGGGCTCTACCGACTGAGCTAAAAAAATATCTATAATATTGCTATGTTTATAAAGTATTTACTAATATCAGACAGATTGCTGTGAAACAGTTCTAAAACCTAAACTAAGTAAATTTAAACATTGGTAAAACTAAACAAAAAAAAAAAAAAAAAGCAGATACTACTATTACTAATAATAATAAAAAAAAATACTACCTCTGTCCCATGATAATTGTTACCTTTTGTATATAAATTTCATACACAAAAGTTACCAACTATTATGGGACAAATCCAGCTATGAATTATCACCAGTGTCCCATAAAAGTTGGTACATTTGCATATAAATTTCATACACTAAATGCAACAACCAATATGGGACAGTTACTATTTGATACTTAATGTACTTTAAGTTATTTCAGCTCACAAAAATGGAGGATTTGAAAAGATTGTTAAAAGATATAACTTCTAAAAATAAATTTTGTTTCTCTTTATTTAACGTGTCGTAAGTAAATAAGCGCTTAAAAAAATCCAGCTTATTATTCAATACAATAACCAATATGGCTACTAGCAAAATTATTTAAGGAAAGGCCACACATCTGCTTCTATTTATGAAAAAAAAAAAGGTGTTGGGGGGTCTAAAGAGACAGATAGTGATATTAAGTCATGGGGCAAAGCTACTTTTAGTGAATGATGGGGGGAGGGGGAATGAACAATGTCATTTATTAAATAATAGGATGTAAAATCATGACACTTAGTGGCCAGGGCATACATTACAATTATAAGTATGTGCAAAAGTTCCTGGCACTTTTTTTTTTCCTTTTTAAAAACTAGAAACCACTTTTCAAAAAGAAAACTTAAGTTAATAAATAAAATAAAAAATGAGATAAATTTAAAAAAATAAAATGAATTAGAATTTAATAGAATAATTAACTAATATGATTGAAAAAAAAAAAAAGATAGTTTTTTAGATTTTAAAAATATAAAATTAAAAAAGAATTTTAAAAATTGCTAAAAATTCAATAAAAAAATTCTTAAAAATAATATACAATGTGATATGGTATATCGTTGGATCATGCTATAAATTTTTAGTACAAACCCACTGGTACGTAGTTTCAAACTAATAAAAAAAATACAACACAATCCATCAGTAGCCGTATCATATTAAATGTGTTAAAAATAAAATATAGCTAAAAATCAAATCAAAATAATATTTAAAAAAAGAGTAAGCCAATGTGAGGCTTTTAGAAAAAAAAATTGAATATGGGAGCAAACCTACTTTTAATAAAGTGAGAGGAGAGGAGAAAAAAAATACCCAAATTTTGATATACTTTTATTGCAATGATAAGACATTTTATTCTCTCTTAGAATAAATAGGCATTTATTTCATTCATCTGCTGAGATCAAGACTGAAACAAGTAAGGGAATTATTCAAATATAATTATCTATCAAGAGAAATCCCTTATTTCTCTTGTACTCCTACTCGATAGCAAATGAGCATCTTCCATAATTTAAGCACCCAAAAGTAAACATGGCTTTTTTTTTCTTTCTATAATGCAGCCATTATCACTAAATGATAAGCTTTTAATAAATTCCTAATGTTTATCCATTTTTATAACGTATCAAAATCCCTAACACAAGATGTGTTTAAATTACTGATTATATCATGTTCTAAGTAAAGTTGGAAGAGTGGCCTATTGTCAATATCAGCCAAACAGCAAGGGAGTCTATCACCTTTTCACTAGCGCTAGACTCGGGAGATTGTTTTAGCGCCTGACATGGAGCACCAAACGTATCATAACCCCCAACTTTACTGCACAGATCCAAACTGTGCTACTCATGCGCTGAATTTGCAAGGGCCAGTATTGAACCCGGAAGCTTGTGAGCTAAACTAACCCTTCTATCAAAATAAACACAGCTTAGTGGTTAGCCATAAAGTTTTAAAAAAATGATTTAGTTTAGTCTGGGGCACTCAGTGAGGACCAATCTCACTACACAGTAGGAATAGAGTGCTTGGCTAACTTTTAAACCTAGTAGATAATGTTCTATTAATATATTCTAAGTTTACCTAAGTCTGACATAAGGCCAGAAGTTTGGGGCATCTAATGAGAGGTTCACAATAGTCATGGTTTGTTCAGTTAAATTGTTAACTATTGCACCATGGAGAGGTGCCTGTTGTTATATATTAAAATTACCAATGTCAGGCACAAGGCTATGAGCTTAGGGTACTTAGTGAGCATCTCACTAAGCAGCAAAGGTTTGCTCAATTCATGTGCTCCATGGCAGGGTGTTATATATATATATATATATATATATATATATATATATATATATATAATGTAAAACTGTTGCTGAATACTTGATATGCCTTCATGTTAATCTAAGCGGACTTTCTCCCCACTTCAAAAAGTAGAAAAAATGTTTAAAAATTCTACAAAAATACTGTGGATCATTTTTTTCATTATAAGAAAAGTTGTTAAAAAAAAAAATTAAAAAAAATATTAGAAAAAAAAAAAAAAAAAAAAAAAAAAAAAAATGAAAGCAACCCTCACAAAAAATAAATAAAATAAAACAACAATACGAACGAGGTAGAAAATAGTAGAGAAAAAATAAATAAAAAAGTGAAAATTTTGTTGTTTTTTTTTTTTAAATGGAGACCATATAAATATTAAATAATAATTATAATTATAATGATGATAATGATTGAATTTTATTAAAAAAAAAATGATTTGATGGTTGTATTTGATGAACTATGTTGGTTGGTTTTTCTATTGGAAGAAAAAAAAAAGGCCTTGTTTCGATTGGAATGGTAATGATAATAATAATAATAACAATGATTTGCTATAACAAAATAGCTATAGAAAATTTTAAAAAAATGTAAAAAAAAATTGCAGCTTTGGAGAAATACGATGCCAGCGTTATTCTGGCATAAACTTGGTAATTCGTTTGCGTGTGAGCAGTTTTTCTTTTTGTTTTTAAAAGTTTATGGAGTGAAAACCAATTTTTCACAGAACGATGCCTGAGTTTTTTATTATTTTTGAAATCAGCAGTCCAAGACGCCAAATTCCTGAGATACAAATGAGTCGGTTTAGCAGTAAAAAAAGTTAAGACGTGAAATCAAGTCATAGAAATAAATTTGGAAATTAAAAAGATTTTTTTTTGTTTCACAAAAAAAAGAGAAATAGTCTTTTTTTTTTTAAATAATAATAATAGATCTATTATCTATCATTTTTTTTTTTTACATATAATGTAAAATAATATCTTTAAAAAAACAAAAACATTAGAATTCAAGAAAAATTTTCCTTATCAAAAATAGAGAAAATCTTTCTTGAATTTTCTAAGATATTTAAAAAAAATTATATTCTTAGTAATTATAATATTTTCCTAGTCTGCTTTCTTTTATCTATGATGTTTCAGCCGTTACATCCTCCAGCCCTCTTATCCTGATGACATTGGAATAATTAAACGGTGATAAGGAAAATAGTTAGCAATTTAAAAAATTCATTCAATTTTATTCTAAATGTCATATTCTTATTGAAGTTATCTTTTTATGATGTAAATTAAGTTAATTGAAGAAAAATTCTATTATCTAAATTTATATGAAAGTAAAAAATTTTTTTTAATAATTCTATAAAAGTTATATGAGAAAGATGTTTCTTATATATTTTTTGAGGAAATTATTAAGATTAAAGTACATTCTAAAAATTAGAATTTAAAATGATGAGGCTTTAAAATGTAGTAATTGTATTTAAAATTTTCTTGTTATTGTATTTTACAACATTCTCAAAAGGAGATTGTAAGATACATTCTAAGTTTACTTTGAAATAAGTTAAAAAAAAAAAAATTGGTACTTTAAGTGAGTGTAAAATATTAAGAAAAAAAAAAAAAAGACTGGGTCTAAAAAAAAAATTAGACAAAGAAAATAGATGTTTCTTAAGACTGATACAAGTCCTACAAGAGGTCAAAGGGTTTATTCTTATTTTTCACCAATAATAAATAACCCTTGACCTGTTTAAAAATGTTCAAACTCATTTCTCAGCGTTTGGCGTCTCAGATCCAGGCAAACGGTTAACTTACAACAATCTTACAATTTGGATATTAAGCTGTTAATATATTTGGCTGCGATTTTAATTCATATCGATTTAAAAAAAAAGAAAAGAAAAGAATCCTACAGGTGTAAAGGAATTTAAATTGAAAACATTTCCCTACACACCTCTGTTTATGACCCATTTCTGTATCAATTTGTCATGGACGTTCGAGCCGTGATAAAGTGAATAATAAACCAACAAACTGTACATAGCTTGATACAGCTAGAAAAGGGTGTAAAAGAGCACAGCAGCCCTGAACACTTCCAGACAAACAAGATATACATTATAGAAATGGTATAAAGAAAGGTGAGTAGGGTTGGGGAGCACTATATCAGGGTTAAATACTGACCCTAAGGAAGAGAGATCACTTTTTGTTGCCAGGGGTAATCGATACACAGCTTTAAATATGATACGCAAAATATGCATTTATTCATTTAAAATTTTCAGTTTCTTTTTTTTAAACTGAAATGGCGTCTTTTTTTAATTATTATTTTAATTTTCTTTACAAGAAATTTCTTTTTATGTAAAGAATTATATTAAATTCAAACCTGAGATAAAATTTGCTCTTTTTTTTTAATTTTAAAAATGCCTTATATTTTTCCGCCATTTTTTTTTCTTCCCTCTTTCTTTCCCAAATGTATTTAAAATACTGTGTGTGGATGTGACTTTTTGGCATTCGTGTTCTCTCTCCCTAAAAACAGCTTTGGTTATAAAGATATTAATAGGATAGATTACAATTCAACTTTACATACCAATCAACCGACCCTTCCCCCACAGGACACAAAACAGCTTCGATTAAAACAAACATTTACATTTGTAGTTTTATCTTTAACCAATATCTTCATATTTAATGTTTATTTCTTTCATTCTCATTTTTTTTTCCTTTTTTAAAAACATTTTGACAGGCATATTACCAGCCATCACCAGGCATTATATACTTAAATTATCTGATCAAAAGAGACCATTCTAATATGAAGATCACAGGAAAATTTCAAATGTAAATGAATATCTATTTAAGAAATACTATCATTTTCAGGAGTACAGTTCTGCAACTTTTAATTAAGATTCCACATCGAGCTGGGCTGGTGCAAGATGATTTGGCGCCGTAGGCAAGCTTTTAGATGCCAAGCTACCTTGAAAGTTTCGATAAGTTAATGTAGAAATAGTGAAGAATAATTAAAGTTCCAATTACCGTCGAACTGGGAAGACAAGGCAACAAACGGTTGTAATTCAAATACAAACCCGAACGCTACAAAGTCCACAGCAAAATGACAAAGTATATATAAGACTCCACAATGTCATTCAAATCAAGCAGCCAATCAGAACTCAAGGAATGGAATCACCCAGATTCATGGATGGATCATTCTTGATTCCTATTTATACCAGCTGTCTTGGACACTGCTTGAGTTGTATTTAGCTGCTGTTATTAAAACCAACAGTAGACTAACTGACTTCAATATGGCGCTGCGAACAGGATCGGAACCTACTTCATCAAAACTACATTCTTTCTAACTCTCAAAACGCCACTGATAACATAATTTTCATTTTGTGGCTTTATTACTCTATCCATGAAAATAACAAAATTATTGTTATTACATTAAGTCAATAAATCCAATGAAACAATTTTTAGTTATTTGTATTTTATTTTAGGGTAATCATTTATCCAAAGTTGCCCTGAATTTGTGATGTCCCCTAGATGTTGGCGCCCTAGGCGATTGCCTAAAGGTTTAACACCAGCCCTGACTCCGAGTCAAAAACAAGTGAAAATGTCACCTCTAAATACAAGTTATAGTCTACTGTCTCTGCCTGGGGGGGTCAAAGTTTAGTTGATTTACCAAAACAGCCATGTACATGAAACTCGCTATTCAGAACATTTAATACCATACACAGTGATTAAACATATTTCTTATGACCAAAAAAAAAGCCCAAAAGGAATGTCAAAATAATTTTATACCCAAGCTGCTGAAAAAGACAACAGTTGCATTGCTAACAAAGCGTTCATTAAATGATGACCCCGGGGTCAGACATGGCTATGGTGCTGAAACATCATTACCACTAACCCAAGGCATCCCAGCAGTACCTTACAATACCACCAGACTTTGTTGGTTTTCCATCAATTTGTAGGAATGCCAGATTAAAAAAATAGCAGCCTCAACATTTATTTACAACTTTACGGTCAATTTTCATGAGCCAAGAATTGAAATGTTAACTGATGAATTAATTGATGAGTGAATGTGAAATTCAGCAGGAAAGTAGAGAGGATGTTCTGCATTAGCGGGTATGAAACAACACACACACACACATTATGTTCATGTAATCATATATATATATATATATATATATATATATACACACACACACGTTTCATGTATTCCTTCATTTATAACACACACACATTATATATATATATATATATATATATAACACATTGTTTCATGTAATCATATATATATATATATATTCTTTCATTTATAACACACACATTATTTATTTCATGTATTCCTTCATTTCTAAGCAATATATATATATATATATATTTTTTATTTGTTTCATGTATTCCTTCATTTATAAACTATAATATATATAATATATATATACATATACAACCATTTAGTCATGGTTTCATGGCCAAAGCATTTTTACCACTAACCCAAAAGATATAAATTAATCTATCAGGTCACAATGTCAACATTCTAAGCAGATATTATGAATTTTGGTTTGAAAGTTGAGATGATGGCAGCCATATTGTTTTATCTGAAATCACAGGCATTCTTCATTTTTTTTTTTTTTCTATTTAAAAAAAAAATTGGTATCTTGTGAGGACAGACCAAGGAATCGTGTATTTTTCAAAACTCCCAGTTCCGCAAAACCAATTTGCAGGTGGTCCACACAGGGCGACCAGAAGACATTCCTGACTTTTTTGTCACAAGATAATATTAATTGATACTTTTACAACCATGTACATATCTGTTTGGAGGGAACAGAAAAACAAAAAAAAAAAACATTTATATATTCAGAGAATAATAGTAATCGTAGTTATTGTAGGCAAACCATATATTATTGTTTTTTTTTTTGGTAAATTTTTTTTCCGTTTTTTTTTTTTTTTTCATGTAAAAAAATATAAGTATATTTGTTATATATATTTACAAAAAAATTTTGGAAAAAAAAACAAAAAAACAACAATCAAAAAACAAGATAACCAACATTATAAATAAACAATGCAACAAACAAATAAACAAACAAAAAAGATTATAGAGCAAGAACTGCTTCTATCTTATACAATGCAAACAGGTTTTTCCCCGATATTAAGGAAAAACGTTAAAAAAAAAAAAAAAAAAAAAAGTTTGTTTTATAAGAAGCAAGAGGCTTACCCCCCAAAGACATTGTACAAGTGAGTCATCTATGACTCCATATTACACAAAGTAAAAACAATTTTAACAAAAGACATTTTCATTGTAGAAGATGGGGAGGCCCAATGCCAGCAGTGCTCTCATCAACATTAATACGATGGAAACCAAACAATTAACACAGGATAGCAGTCTAAGAAAGATGTTTTATTATTTTTTTTGAAAATCAGTAAAAAGTTGGCAGAGTGGCCTATTGTCGGTATCAGCCAGACAATAAGGGAGTCTAAGTCCTTTTTTCACTAGCGCTAGACCAGGGAAATTGATTTTTTTGCTGAGGTGGAGCAACACACCAACCGTTGTTCTCCCCACTTTACCGCACATATCAGATTACCCAAACTGTGCTACTCATGCGCCCCTACAAAAAAATGCTTTATCTATATTCTAGATCCTTCCAGTATTGTGAACAGACAGAAGTTATGATAAAATAATAATATACATACCTATCTTAACTTGTATATACGTTTTTTTTTGGAAGGTTACTAAACGGTTAAAAATGTTTCTTTACACTAAATACCAAAAGGGTTTAATAGAAACAGTAGTGTTCAAATAAATTTGTCGTAAAAATAAAGTATAAAAATTTAAATTTAAAAAGTTCAATCAATGCCTTCGAATTAATTTTTGTTTTATAATAGAAGGCCAAAATTTCTACCCTCAATAATTTGAACACTATGATAAAAATTCTCAAGTTAAGGTAAAACTATTCAGTCATTTGGATATATATATATATATATATATATATATATATATATAATTATGGTGTTGAGTTTTTCCTTCCTTTCTATGATAATATTGCTCTGTATATAATCTAAAAAGTTTATTATACATTGAGCTCTCTTTAGTGATTTAAAGATTCGCTGTATTTATTCTTACTGGATCATCAATATTAATGCAGTGGATCTTGAAATCACATATAGAATCATCCCTTACTACCAAGTTTTGGATAAATCTCTTATATATATATATATATATATATATATATATATATATATTATATCGCAGGGAAAATGGAAATAAATCCAACAGTATATAAAATATTAAAAAACAAGCTATTCAGTGAATGATTTTATTATACTTAGAAGTATTAGCCAATGTTAAATGTTTTGGTATTTTTATATTAAACCACCATCAAGGCATTGGTAATATGTGAGGTTGTAATTTCTTAATAATATTCAATACTAATATAGAAAGAAAGAAAAAAAAAAAAGAGACAAATCATAGCATTCTATGGCCGTTAGTAACGTTCTGTTTTAATTTTCTATTTCTTTCCAACTTTTTTTTTTTTATATAATCACTCTCCTGTTTATATCCAATACTTTCTGATTATTAAACCAAAGTTAAACTCAAACAAAGATAACGACCGATCCTACAAGTTAGGGCGTAAAATTATTAACAGTGGCATTTGCATATGCAAATGTATATGCAAATGTGTTGCCATCTAAAAGATCTATTTATAAATAAACTGGCTTGAGTCATATTGTTGGTTTGCAGTCCTAAGCAGCAGTTATTGCGATTACAGGATTCACCACCACAACTGTCATATCTTGATTAGCAAATTTAACCCTTTGCTTTTGTCAGCATAAATGAAAACAGTTATTAAAAAATTAAACTAATTTTTAATACATACATATGTCTAAACATACAGTACTTTAAAAGTTCTGTTAACTATATATACATATGCATATGCTCCCCAGCCCTAGTAGGTTGAGCTCTTTGGAGGGGATTTTGCTGATGAACGCCGATTGTACCTAAATGCAAGGATTTGTTGTATTTTACAGCATGATGTGCTTCAGGATGGAGCTCTCTATGATGACCTTTACATATATACATATGTATGTATTTAGCAGTTAAATTCGCGCTCTGTTTGTAGGTGTGCTGAGTGTCCAGTGATTAGGAACTCTGACTATATATATATATATATATATATATATATATATATATTAGCTTCATTACTAAAGTTTCAAGTATTGAAAAAATACCATTGTCAGATGAAACAGGTCTTTTAAGTTTTATCCTGCTCTTCTGGCCAGTATTTGAATATATATATATATATATATATATATATATATATATAGAGAGAGAGAGAGAGAGAGAGATATACTATATTAATCTATTATCTTTGAAAGTAAATCTAGTTAAAGACGTTACTTGCAATTAAACAGTCATCAATTGGAGCAAGGAATATCAAATGATGACCGTACTAAAAGCAGATAAGTGAGTCTTGTATGGGGAGCACTTGGCTCCGAGAGGAGGAATAGGAGGAAATCTGGGGCTGCAAGGGGATGGGTATGTGACCCAGAATGACATAGTGAAATCAATGTTGTTACAATTCAATAAACCATAGTAGTGACACTGTCAGGTCTTTGTCATTATTATAACTATTTCTTCGTTAAAGAGCGAAGGTAATGTTTAATGATACATGGGTCAACAGCTTATTGGCCATTATTATATATGACATAATATAATAAAAATATAAATATATTTAATGGCATATATATCATAATTCAGTATATATAAAAGTATAACTACCTATGTTTATTTAATATATTATATATATATATCATTATGTCATTATTATAGCTGTCCCTTCTTTAAGATGGAAGGTTTGTTTAATTGTGCATGGGTCAACTGCTTCTTGGATGACAAACCAACAATCATTTCTTTCAATCTTATGATATATATATATATATATATATATATATATATAGTTTTTATCCCAAAGCTTATTTTATATACTCACCAAAAAAATATGACTTTATTATATTATCATTATTATATATATTAGAGTAAAATAGTTTAAATAGATTGACCGACAAAGCAAAAGACTCTCACAGTCTTCTTATTCTCTGTGATAAATTTATTTTTCCTCAAATTAACAAAAGCCCCGATGAAGATCTATTGAAACAGATCGAAACACTGCAACGTAGGTGAAATTAACATTACTCGTTTTATGAACTTGTGTTTTTTCAATTTTTCACAATACTACATACTGTCGGATTCACTTCCATTTTCTCTTCACATATATTAGAGTGTACCAAATGTCACCCCTCTAAGTATTGAACAGGCTCATTACTGCTTAACTCTGGTTTAAGAGGGGTGATTTGTCCCTTGAAATAAAGTCCAGTAATGGACAACCATCAAGATTGCTTTAAGACTCAACATAGAGAAGCAGAATCTGAACACTTGAAAACTTCTATAAGAGTTTGAATCGTTGAAAGATACCGTACATAGAATATTATATACACTTAAAAAAAAACCAGGAGTTCTGGGGAGGTGGTGCATGAACTCTCAGTTGCTTCTTAACACCCTGTTTACGTGGATAAGGATTTTTGTTATTATATAAAGGACTGATGCTACCTGCCTTCGTTGGAACTGATAAATGGTTAGTGCAATAACAGAGCAGTATTATTTAGAGTTCTTGGAGGCTGCATTTCCTGGTTTAACTTTGTTTGGTCGGACCATCGTCACATTGAATTAAAAAAAAATCAAATTTCTAAAAAATATTGTAAAAGATTTTCTAAAAACAGATAATTGCCAAAATGAATTAGAATAAATTAAAAATTTTTCTAAAAAATAATTGTAAAAAATAAATCCAAATTCAACAAAAAAATAGTTTTGTATAAATTCTGAATTAATAAATAATTTATTTGGTTTTTATTTTCGTTTCGTTAAATATCAAATCGATGTTCCATAGGAACAAAAAAATCGTTTTTTTTTTTTTCCTCAAAAAAAATTTTGATTTTTTAAATCCGTAAAAGAATTAAAATTTATTTTTAAAAGTCCAACTTTATATTAAAAAAAAAAAAAAAAAAAAAATTAGCTGAACATTCCTCGACCTATATTTAAAATTATAAATCAGGTTTTCCAGTTTCCAATTAAATCATTGCCTTTGATAATATTAAAAAAAAAAAAAAAAAAAAAAAGGTTTCGATTTAAATATGTTTATAAAAATTTGAGTCACTGAAATGTTAACTATATATATATATATATATATATATATATATATATATATATAAATTTACAAGCAGAGTGTGTAAAGAGAACACTGCATATAGCATTGACTTAACCATTCCCCAAGTGAATTCTTCTATCACTTGAGTGCCTTATCGTATTATTATTATTATTATGGAGTCATTCACTCATGTCACACAGTTGCTCAAAATCTACAGCAGGGATCCATGGATTTAATAATCCAAGTAACATAACACCAGGATCAATTTAATAAGCTGTCATGGTCGACCAGCTTGAGCCACTCTACGTAGCTCGGCCCGTCAAAGGGCTTGTAGCTTAACGTTGGGTGCTTCGATAAAAACGAGAGCACATCAGTAAGGGATAAAAAAACAAACCCATCAATTGGAAAATAAAGGGGAAGGCAAAACTTGAAATTATATTTAGATCTTTCTTTTTTTTTTTTAAATTGTCTTTGCCCAAATATATTTCAAGTTACCATCCTTTAAATTCATTAAATACAGATATCAAGCGCAAAAGAAAAAAAATTGTTTAAAATACCAACTCCCCTAAAAGAGATGGCAAGCTTTTGCTAGACAACTGAAGACTGTCTCATATATCTTTGAATTACAAGTACTTGATTTCATATATATATATATATATATAAGCTGGGTTTGTTTGTTTATGGTTAGAGTTTCTCTTAACCACAGTCCCTTCAGGTGGAGGCGAGTTAAAAAAAAAAAAAAAACCCAAAAACCCACCCTCCACAAAGCAGTAGCTACATTAAGATCCTTTCCCAACCCCTCATAACAACTGAATTGGATAAAAAAAACAAATAGACTTGATTTTTTGATATTCCGTAGTGTAGTTGTGGCTGATGTGGGTTGTAGCTGTGCCCCATAACAACTGTTTATGTGTTATGAGCAAAGTGTAAGAGTTCAATCTCAGATTGGGGGTGGCCCGTTAATGTGTTGCAGATCAGGGTGGAATTGGATAGAGAAGTCAGCAAGCTTCTCGATAGAGTCTGGATCCACGAGGTACACAAGGCCAGCGAGGCAAACGAGAGCCAGTCCTTGCCAAGTGTTTTGGAAGTTATTTGGAGTAGCTGCCATGACACTGGTCTGGTTCAGTGGCTCATCACAACTGAAAAATAATCATAATCAAAATGAGTCCTTAGACAAGATAGGAACAAAAGAGATAGAAACAAAAAAAGATTTGGAACAGAGGGGGGTATGATTGAAAAATAGAACAACTTTGAAACTAACTCTTCCATCATTTTCCATTACTCCCGTCTTTCATTGGTAAATTTTCCTAATTTAACTATTTAGTTAAAATAGGAAGTAAAGAATAATATTACAATTATTTCTTCTTGTTAATGGATTTCTTTTAAGATTTATCCCCGAGATTTTTAGATGAGATAGGAACAAAAAAGATTTGGAACAGAGGGGGGTATGATTGAAAAATAGAATGGTCATACATTCTTAAATAGGTCTAACAATTAGAAACACACCAATTTCAAAAAATATATTTATTATCAAGGAAGTTGGATACTTATTTAACTTATATATATATACACACACACGTTTTATAGTTTGCTTGAAGCATTGTGTGTATATGCAAATGAAGAAAAGGTAATGAGTATGTTGTTCATTTACTGTATTTTTTTTTTTGTTTCCTTAATATTTCCGGATTAATATCCATCTTCAGTGAATATCCCTTTATGGGCTCCAAGCTCTTGTGAAGATGGGATATTTATCCCAAATTATTAAGAAAACATAAAAAAATAAAACCTAAACCAGACCATACATATAATTGCTAGAATTGATAATTACTTCAAAATGTGACAAACAAATCTACCTACCTAGAAACAAAAAGATTTGGAACAGAGGGGGTATGATTGAAAATAGAACAACTTTGAAACTAACTCTTCTTCATTTTCCATTACTCCGGTCTTTCATTTTCCTAATTTAACTATTTAGTTAAAATAGGAAGTAAAGATTAATATTACAGTTATTTCTTCTTGTTAATGGATTTCTTTTAAGATTTATCCCTGAGATTTTTGCTCATATTCAATAAGATAACACCAAACAATTAGAAATCAATAATACTAAGCATGTATTTATTAAAATCAAATTTTTAAGATCAATATGCAAATTAGCCTTCCCATTCACACTGTAATCCGCTATTTTGTTGTATATATAAATACAATTGCATGTTATTAGTATGTAGATATGGTCAACATAAATGTAAAACATTTTTATTAATAATTGAGGTTTAAATAAAAATAATTAATAAATAAATAAAAATAAAAAAAAATTATATATAATTAATAAATAAAAATAAATAATTTTATTAATAATTGAGGTTTAAATAAAATCCTGGAGAATGTGATGTAAATAACAAAGGGAATTGTGACTTGTATAGTAATATAGTTTCGGTTACAGACAGACAAACCCACAATCTCCATTATAATAAGATTTACCAACTCCTCTGTATGAACAAGATGTGACACAGGGTCAATTTCTTAATCAGAGTTTAAGAAAGCGTTATACTTACTTGAGATTAGCAACGTCTGTGGCTTTGTCAGCAGTAGAAATGGTGGCGCCAGGTGTGAGTGAAGGAACTTTTGGCAGTAAGTTACCATTATTTGCCTGCCAGCCCAATGCACCAACAAATGATTTCTCAGATCCAGTCGTGTGGAGACGGGCAGTTTTGGTAATGCATTTCTGGCACTGCTGCTTGATTGCAAACAACAGACGTCGATTCTCAGAATAATCAGCAGAGATTCCAGCAGAGGCTGCGCGGTCAAGGTAACAGGTCAACTGAAGACGACACGAATGAAGCTGATCGAGCTTTCCTTGACACAGGCTCAAGTTCTTTTGAACGACCTATGAGGAGGAAGAAACAAAAGAATGAATGATTTTAATATAAAGGTCATCTGGGGCAAAGTTAGTGCCAAAATCAGTTCGTTTTTTGGGTTTTTTTTTTTTTTTTTTTTTTTGCAAGCAATTATATTTTTATGATCATTTGCAAACAATTATCAGAATTATTTTTTTCTTAAGTACTTCCAGACCTGAATATACTCTAAGTATTAAAAACTTAAGAATGATAAGAGATAGAAAAGAGGAAATAGAAAGAGGAAAAAGCATAAAAGAAAGAAACATTAGAAAGAAAAAATGGCAAAAAATATAAAGAAAGCAAGAAAAGATAAAAAGAAACTGAAAGAAAGAAAGAGAAAATAGAAACAAAAGAAGAAAAAATAGGAAGAAAAAAGGGAAAAATAGGAAGGAGGAATAGAAAGATAAAGCAAGAAATGATAAAAGGAAACTGAAAGAAAAATAGAACGAATAAAGAAAGACTGAAACAAAAGAAAGAAAAAATAGGAAAAAAAGCAATAAATGATAAAAAGAAAGAGAACGAATAAAGAAAGAATGAAACAAGAAAGAGAAAGAAAGAAAGAGAACATGAAAGAGAAATAGAAAGAAAAAGAAATAATGAAACAAAAGAAAGAAAAATAGGAAAAAAAGAAAGAAAGAGAAAATGAAAGAAAAATAGAACGAATAAAGAAAGAATGAAACAAAAGAAAGCAAAAGAAAAATAAAGAAAAGTCTACTTACTTTAAGGTCAGATTGAATACTTGGTTTATTCTTAGGGAAATCAACTTCTAATTGATTTCTAATTGAATCAAGTTGTTGTCGTTGTTGTTTGAGCATATAATCCAATTCTTTCTTTGTTTCCATATATTCATACCATGCAAGTAAATGTTTTTGAAGTTGGGGCAATTTTAATGAACACCTAGAGTAAAAGAAACAATCAACATATAACAAATGTGTGGATGGCATCATTGTTATTGACATGAAAACAGAAGTGATGAGCCAATTTCAAATTCCAGCCCAGCCTGCTTGTTAATACCCTTTGGAAAAAGGCATGAATCCACTTATTTTCCCTTACCCCCAAAACTATGTGGAAAATTGTATGATAGTCTAAGAGAAGGACAAATTCAAAACCAAATGATATTATATTAAAATATAAATTTCAAGACAATTTACAATGTAAAGGTGTTAAAATGATGTTTATTTACCTTTTTATTCCTAAATATTTTCGGGATAAATCCCATCATCAGAGGTCATAGAAGTACTTGTGTTCTTTAGTACTTATCCCACGGCGCTGGCGTAATCATTTGTTGTTATTAAGTTGAAGGAATGCCAGATATTTGAAATGTTCGGGTTTTTCCGTGATGACATGTTGGCCCGTTTGTACGTGCGCTCGTGCAGTTTCTTTGAAATAAACCGAACATTTCAAATATCTGACGTTCCTTCAACTTAACAACAAACGATTACTTAGCGAGGGAGTCTATCCCCTTTTCACTTGTGCTAGACTAAGGAGATTGTTTTTGGCATCTGAGGTGGGGCGCCACACCTACCATCGGCTCCTTACTTTACGGCACAGATCCCTGTGCTACTCATACACTGAGTTGACGAGGACCGGAATTGAACTACTCAATTATTTTTTAAACATTAAAAAAAAAAAAAAAAAAATTTAAAGAATTTGTTAAAAAAAATAAATAAAAGCAAAAGAAAACTGCCGCTTACTTTTCGTGAAGTGAATTCAATTCTGTTATTGCTTTACCAATCTTCATTAAAAATCCATCAACAGTTATAACAGGATGTTGTTCTTTAAAAGCATTCACCAAATCCTTCAGTTCGTTCAGCTTGGACATTTTTTCTTCAAATAATGCCTGTTTTTCCTGCAATTAAAAGAAATCAGTTTTTGGATATGATAAATATTGTAACTCGAGTATCAGAGTTAACAGAGAAATAATAGGAAGGAACATAATGAGTATTAAGGATAGGAAAATGTTTACTAAGCAAATATACAAGGTGAACAGAGTAATTAGCAATTGCTAGGTTGAATTAATAAGTCCTGTGGGCTGTCGTTGCTTTCTCTTCGCCAAGGGTTTGTCAGATATTATTTATAGAAAAACTGACGATTCCATTTTCATTATTTAGGTAGTAAGTAAAAAAGTACTGTTTTTTTTTATTAATACAAAATATATTAATAATTTGAAAAATAAGTTTAGGACAATCCTGTAGGTTCTATGGAGTGGGTGTTGTTGCCATATCTGAATAGCTTTAATAGTAGTATTAGATTAACTTAACATTCATATCTTTCTGTCTATACATATATAAAGGGCAGTTGTGTTTATTGTGTATGTCCGGAGGAAACTTCGAAAATAAAACAATTAATGATAAAGTAAATATATATATACACATTAAATATCACCAGGGCTTGGTTTTTGAGCAAAAATAAGAGATTTGATTTATATTCGTGAAGATAATTAAAAAATAAAATTTAAATGATAACAGCATGGATTTTTTTTTTTCAATTAATATTTTAGATAGTAGATATTAACATTTCTTTTCAGAATAGCTGGATCAATGCAAGGACTATTTTTTACATAGGGATTTAAATGGGGCATCCCACGAGGATTCAACTCACGATTCAGTAATAATGGATCTGCGGGACTAACTTAAAAAACGGGTAGCCACTGCTAGTATATATATATATATATATATATATATATATAGATAAAAGGATATGAAAATAACACAATATGCTGTTAAAGTGAAAGATTTTATATCATATTCATAGCTAATATTGAACAATATTCGAGCAGGCAGGGCTACCCGTTTTTTAAAGTCCAGATCCATTATTACTGAATCGTGAGTTGAATCCTCGTGGGATGCCCCATTTAATCCCTATGTAAAAACCTGCAATCCAGCTCTGAAAGAAATGTTAATATCTACTATCTAAAATTTAATTGAAAAAAAAAAAATCCATGCTGTTATCATTTAAATTTTATTTTTTAATTATCTTCACGAATAGCTCAAAACCAAGCCCTGGTGATATTTAATGTGTATATATATATTTACTTTATCATTAATTGTTTTATTTCGAGTTTCCTCCGGACATACACAATAAACACAACTGCCTTTATATATGTATAGACAGAAAGATATATGAATGTTAAGAATCTGCTATTCAGATATGGCAACAGAACCTACAGGATTGTCCTAAACTTATTTTTCAAATTATTAATATATTTTGTATTAATAAAAAAAACAGTACTTTTTTACTTACTACCTAAATAATGAAAATGGAATCGTCAGTTTTTCTATAAAATATATCTGTTGCATTGCTAATTACTCTGTTCACCTTGTATTTTGCTTAGTAAACATTTTCCTATCCTTAATACTCATTGTGATTATTTCTCTGTTAACTCTGATACTCGAGTTACAATATTTATCATATCAAAAACTGATTTCTTTTAATTGCAGGAAAACAGGCATTATTTGAAGAAAAATGTCCAAGCTGAACGAACTGAAGGATTTGGTGAATGCTTTTTAAAGAACAACATCCTGTTATAACTGTTGATGGATTTTTAATGAAGATTGTAAAGCAATAACAGAATTGAATTCACTTCACGAAAAGTAAGCGGCAGTTTTCTTTTGCTTTTTTTTTTTTTTTTAACAAATTCTTTAAAAAAAATTTTTTTTTTTTTTTTTAATGTTTAAAAAATAATTGAGTAGTTCAATTCCGGTCCTCACCAACTCAGCGTATGAGTAGCACAGGGATCTGTGCGGTAAAGTAAGGAGCTGATGGTAAGTGTGGTGCCCCACCTCAGATGCCAAAAACAATCTCCTTGGCCTAGCGCAAGTGAAAAGGGGATAGACTCCCTCGCTGAGTAATCGTTTGTTGTTAAGTTGAAGGAACGTCAGATATTTGAAATGTTCAGGTTTTTTTGAAGAAACTGCACGAGTGCACGTACAAACGGGCTGACATGTCATCACGGAAAAACCCGAACATTTCAAATATCTGGCATTCCTTCAACTTAATAACAACAAACGATTACGCCAGCGCCGTGGGATAAGTACTAAAGAACACAAGTACTTCTATGACCTCTGATGATGGGATTTATCCCGAAAATATTTAGGAATAAAAAGGTAAATAAACATCATTTTAACACCTATTCCATTACATTGTAAATTGTCTTGAAATTTATATTTTAATATAATATCATTTGGTTTTGAATTTGTCCTTCTCTTAGACTATCATACAATTTTCCACATAGTTTTGGGGGTAAGGGAAAATAAGTGGATTCATGCCTTTTTCCAAAGGGTATTAACAAGCAGGCTGGGCTGGAATTTGAAATTGGCTCATCACTTCTGTTTTCATGTCAATAACAATGATGCCATCCACACATTTGTTATATGTTGATTGTTTCTTTTACTCTAGGTGTTCATTAAAACTGCCCCAACTTCAAAAACATTTACTTGCATGGTATGAATATATGGAAACAAAGAAAGAATTGGATTATATGCTCAAACAACAACGACAACAACTTGATTCAATTAGAAATCAATTAGAAGTTGATTTCCCTAAGAATAAACCAAGTATTCAATCTGACCTTAAAGTAAGTAGACTTTACTTTACTTATTTTTGTTTCATTCTTTCTTTATTCGTTCTATTTTTCTTTCATTTTCTTTTTCTTTCAGTTTCTCTTTCTTTTTTTTTTTCCTATTTTTCTTTCTTTTGTTTCATTATTTCTTTTTCTTTCTATTTCTCTTTCATGTTCTCTTTCTTTCTTTCTCTTTCTTGTTTCATTCTTTCTTTTTTTCTTTCTTTTTTCTTTTTTTTTTTTTTCCTATTTTTCTTTCTTTTTTTCAGTCTTTCTTTATTCGTTCTATTTTTCTTTCAGTTTCCTTTTATCATTTCTTGCTTTATCTTTCTATTCCTATCTCTTCCTATTTTTCCCTTTTTCTTCCTATTTTTTCTTCTTTTGTTTCTATTTTCTCTTTCTTTCTTTCAGTTTCTTTTTATCTTTCTTGCTTTCTTTATATTTTTTGCCATTTTTTCTTTCTAATGTTTCTTTCTTTTATGCTTTTTCTCTTTTCTATTTCCTCTTTTCTATCTCTTATCATTCTTAAGTTTTTAATACTTAGAGTATATTCAGGTCTGGAAGTACTTGAGAAAAAAATAATTCTGATAATTGTTTGCAAATGATCATAAAAATATAATTGCTTGCAAAAAAAAAAAAAAAAAAAACCCCAAAAAACGAACTGATTTTGGCACTAACTTTGCCCCAGATGACCTTTATATTAAAATCATTCATTCTTTTGTTTCTTCCTCCTCATAGGTCGTTCAAAAGAACTTGAGCCTGTGTCAAGGAAAGCTCGATCAGCTTCATTCGTGTCGTCTTCAGTTGACCTGTTACCTTGACCGCGCAGCCTCTGCTGGAATCTCTGCTGATTATTCTGAGAATCGACGTCTGTTGTTTGCAATCAAGCAGCAGTGCCAGAAATGCATTACCAAAACTGCCCGTCTCCACACGACTGGATCTGAGAAATCATTTGTTGGCATTGGGCTGGCAGGCAAATAATGGTAACTTACTGCCAAAAGTTCCTTCACTCACACCTGGCGCCACCATTTCTACTGCTGACAAAGCCACAGACGTTGCTAATCTCAAGTAAGTATAATGCTTTCTTAAACTCTGATTAAGAAATTGACCCTGTGTCACATCTTGTTCATACAGAGGAGTTGGTAAATCTTATTATAATGGAGATTGTGGGTTTGTCTGTCTGTAACCGAAACTATATTACTATACAAGTCACAATTCCCTTTGTTATTTACATCACATTCTCCAGGATTTTATTTTTTATTTAAACCTCAATTATTAATAAAATTATTTATTTTTATTTATTAATTATATATAATTTTTTTTTATTTTTATTTATTTATTAATTATTTTTATTTAAACCTCAATTATTAATAAAAATGTTTTACATTTATGTTGACCATATCTACATACTAATAACATGCAATTGTATTTATATATACAACAAAATAGCGGATTACAGTGTGAATGGGAAGGCTAATTTGCATATTGATCTTAAAAATTTGATTTTAATAAATACATGCTTAGTATTATTGATTTCTAATTGCTTGGTTTTATCTTATTGAATATGAGCAAAAATCTCAGGGATAAATCTTAAAAGAAATCCATTAACAAGAAGAAATAACTGTAATATTAATCTTTACTTCCTATTTTAACTAAATAGTTAAATTAGGAAAATTTACCAATGAAAGACAGGAGTAATGGAAAATGAAGGAAGAGTTAGTTTCAAAGTTGTTCTATTTTTCAATCATACCCCCCTCTGTTCCAAATCTTTTTTTGTTTCTATCTCTTTTGTTCCTTTTAAGGACTCATTTTGATTAGCTTATTTTTCAGTTGTGTGACCCCCAGAACCAGACCATGTCATGGGCTACTCCAAAACACTTGGCAAGGACTGGCTCTCGTTTGCCTCGCTGGCCTAGTGTACCTCGTGGATCCAGACTCTATCGAGAAGCTTGCTGACTTCTCTATCCAATTCCACCCTGATCTGCAACACATTAACGGGCCACCCCCAATCTGAGATTGAACTCTTACACTTTGCTCATAAACATAAACAGTTGTTATGGGGCACAGCTACAACCCACATCAGCCACAACTACACTACGGAATATCAAAAAATCAAGTCTATTTGTTTTTTTTTATCCAATTCAGTTGTTATGAGGGGTTGGGAAAGGATCTTAATGTAGCTACTGCTTTGTGGAGGGTGGGGTTTTGGGTTTTTTTTTTTTTTTTTAACTCGCCTCCACCTGAAGGGACTGTGGTTAAGAGAAACTCTAACCATAAACAAACAAACCCAGCTTATATATATATATATATATATGAAATCAAGTACTTGTAATTCAAAGATATATGAGACAGTCTTCAGTTGTCTAGCAAAAGCTTGCCATCTCTTTTAGGGGAGTTGGCATTTTAAACAATTTTTTTTTCTTTTGCGCTTGAATTCTGTATTTAATGAATTTAAAGGATGGTAACTTGAAATATATTTGGGCAAAGACAATTTGAAAAAAAAAAAAAAAAAGAAAGATCTAAATATAATTTCAAGTTTTGCCTTCCCCTTTATTTTCCAATTGATGGGTTTGTTTTGTTTTTTTTTATCCCTTACTGTTGTGCTGTCGTTTTATCGAAGCACCCAACGTTAAGCTACAAGCCCTTTGATGGGCCGAGCTACGTAGAGTGGCTCAAGCTGGTCGACCATGACAGCTTATTAAATTGATCCTGGTGTTATGTTACTTGGATTATTAAATCCATGGATCCCTGCTGTAGATTTTGAGCAACTGTGTGACATGAGTGAATGACTCCATAATAATAATAATAATACAATAAGGCACTCAAGTGATAGAAGAATTCACTTGGGGAATGGTTAAGTCAATGCTATATGCAGTGTTCTCTTTACACACTCTGCTTGTAAATTTATATATATATATATATATATATTATATATATATATATATAGTTAAACATTTCAGTGACTCAAATTTTTATAAACATATTTAAATCGAAACCTTTTTTTTTTTTTTTTTTTAATATTATCAAAGGCAATGATTTAATTGGAAACTGGAAAACCTGATTTATAATTTTAAATATAGGTCGAGGAATGTTCAGCTAATTTTTTTTTTTTTTTTTTTAATATAAAGTTGGACTTTTAAAAATAAATTTTAATTCTTTTACGGATTTAAAAAATCAAAATTTTTTTTGAGGAAAAAAAAAAAAAACGATTTTTTTGTTCCTATGGAACATCGATTTGATATTTAACGAAAAAATAAAAACCAAATAAATTATTTATTAATTCCGAATTTATACAAAACTATTTTTTTGTTGAATTTGGATTTATTTTTTACAATTATTTTTAGAAAAATTTTTAATTTATTCTAATTCATTTTGGCAATTATCTGTTTTTAGAAAATCTTTTACAATTATTTTTTAGAAAATTTGATTTTTTTTAATTCAATGTGACGATGGTCCGACCAAACAAAGTTAAACCAGGAATTGCAGCCTCCAAGAACTCTAAATAATACTGCTCTGTTATTGCACTAACCATTTATCAGTTCCAACGAAGGCAGGTAGCATCAGTCCTTTATATAATAACAAAAATCCTTATCCACGTAAACAGGGTGTTAAGAAGCAACTGAGAGTTCATGCACCACCTCCCAGAACTCCTGGTTTTTTTTTTAAGTGTATATAATATTCTATGTACGGTATCTTTCAACGATTCAAACTCTTATAGAAGTTTTCAAGTGTTCAGATTCTGCTTCTCTATGTTGAGTCTTAAAGCAATCTTGATGGTTGTCCATTACTGGACTTTATTTCAAGGGACAAATCACCCCTCTTAAACCAGAGTTAAGCAGTAATGAGCCTGTTCAATACTTAGAGGGGTGACATTTGGTACACTCTAATATATGTGAAGAGAAAATGGAAGTGAATCCGACAGTATGTAATATTGTGAAAAATTGAAGAAAACACAAGTTCATAAAACGAGTAATGTTAATTTCACCTACGTTACAGTGTTTCGATCTGTTTCAATAGATCTTCATCAGGGCTTTTGTTAATTTGAGGAAAAATAAATTTATCACAGAGAATAAGAAGACTGTGAGAGTCTTTTGCTTTGTCGGTCAATCTATTTAAACTATTTTACTCTAATATATATAATAATGATAATATTGATAATATAATAAAGTCATATATTTTTTTGGTGAGTATATAAAATAAGCTTTGGGATAAAAACTATATATATATATATATATATATATATATATATCATAAGATTGAAAGAAATGATTGTTGGTTTGTCATCCAAGAAGCAGTTGACCCATGCACAATTAAACCTTCCATCTTAAAGAAGGGACAGCTATAATAATGACAAAGGATTGTAATAATAAATTTATAATAATGTATTATATTTATATATATATATATATATGCCATTAAATATATTAATATTTTTATTATATTATGTCATATATAATAATGGCCAATAAGCTGTTGACCCATGTATCATTAAACATTACCTTCGATCTTTAACGAAGAAACCGTTATAATAATGACAAAGACCTGACAGTGTCAATACTATGGTTTATTGAATTGTAACAACATTGATTTCACTATGTCATTCTGGGTCACATACCCATCCCCTTGCAGCCCCAGATTTCCTCCTATTCCTCCTCTCGGAGCCAAGTGCTCCCCATACAAGACTCACTTATCTGCTTTTAGTACGGTCATCATTTGATATTCCTTGCTCCAATTGATGACTGTTTAATTGCAAGTAACGTCTTTAACTAGATTTACTTTCAAAGATAATAGATTAATATAGTATATCTCTCTCTCTCTCTCATTATATATATATATATATATATATATATAATATATATAATATATATTCAAAATACTGGCCAGAAGAGCAGGATAAAACTTAAAAGACCTGTTCATCTGACAATGGTATTTTTTCAATACTTGAAACTTTAGTAATGAAGCTAATATATATATATATATATATATATAATAGTCAGAGTTCCTAATCACTGGACACTCAGCACATCTACAAAAAGAGCGCGAATTTAACTGCTAATACATACATATGTATATATGTAAAGGTCATCATAGAGAGCTCCATCCTGAAGCACATCATGCTGTAAAATACAACAAATCCTTGCATTTAGGTACAATCGGCGTTCATCAGCAAAATCCCCTCCAAAGAGCTCAACCTACTAGGGCTGGGGAGCATATGCATATGTATATATAGTTAACAGAACTTTTAAAGTACTGTATGTTTAGACATATGTATGTATTAAAAATTAGTTTAATTTTTTAATAACTGTTTTCATTTATTGACAAAGGCAAAGGGTTAAATTTGCTAATCAAGATATGACAGTTGTGGTGGTGAATCCTGTAATCGCAATAACTGCTGCTTAGGACTGCAAACCAACAATATGACTCAGCCAGTTTTTATTTATAAATAGATCTTTTAGGTGGCAACACATTTGCATATACATTTGCATATGCAAATGCCACTGTTAATAATTTTACGCCCTAACTCGTAGGATCGGTCGTTATCTTTGTTTGAGTTTAATTTGGTTTAATAATCAGAAGTATTGTATAAACAGGAGAGTGATTATAAAAAAAAAAAAGTTGGAAGAAATAGAAAATTAAAACAGAACGTTACTAACGCCATAGAATGCTATGATTTGTCTCTTTTTTTTTTCTTCTTTCTATATTAGTATTGAATATTATTAAGAAATTACAACCTCACATATTACCAATGCCTTGATGGTGGTTTAATATAAAAATACCAAAACATTTAACATTGGCTAATACTTCTAAGTATAATAAATCATTCACTGAATAGCTTGTTTTTTAATATTTTATATACTGTTGGATTTATTTTCCATTTCCCTGCGATATAAATATATATATATATATATATATATATATATATATATACATATATACATATATATATACAAGAGATTTATCCAAAACTTGGTAGTAAGGGATGATTCTATATGTGATTTCTAAGATACACTGCATTAATATTGTATGATCCAGTAGGAATAAATACAGCGAATCTTTAAATCACTAAAGAGAGCTCAATGTATAATAAACTTTTTAGATTATATACAGAGCAATATTTATCATAGAAAGGAAGGAAAAACTCAACACCGTAATTATATATATATATATATATATATATATCCAAATGACTGAATAGTTTTTACCTTAACTTGAGAATTTTTATCATAGTGTTCAAATTATTGAGGGTAGAAAATTTTGGCCTTCTATTATAAAACAAAATTAATTCGAAGGCATTGATTGAACTTTTAAATTTAAATTTTTTTATACTTTATTTTTACGATAAATTTATTTGAACACTACTGTTTCTATTAAACCCTTTTGTATTTAGTGTAAAGAAACATTTTTAACCGTTTAGTAACCTTCCAAAAAATAACGTATATACAAGTTAAGATAGGTATGTATATTATTATTTTATCATAACTTCTGTCTGTTCACATACTGTAAGGATCTAGAATATAGATAAAGCATTTTTTTGTAGGGGCGCATGAGTAGCACAGTTTGGGTAATCTGATATGTGCGGTAAAGTGGGGAGAACAACGGTTGGTGTGTTGCTCCACCTCAGCAAAAAAATCAATTTCCCTGGTCTAGCGCTAGTTAAAAAGGACTTAGACTCCCTTATTGTCTGGCTGATACCGACAATAGGCCACTCTGCCAACTTTTTACTGATTTTCAAAAAATAATAAACATTTTCTTAGACTGCTTATCCTGGTGTTAATTGTTTGGTTACCATCGTATTAATGTCGATGAGAGCACTGCTGGCATTGGGCCTCCCATTCTTCTACAATGAAAATGTCTTTTGTTTAAAATTGTTTTTACTTTGTGTAATATGGAGTCATAGATGACTCACTTGTACAATGTCTTTGGGGGGTAAGCCTCTGCTTCTTATAAAACAAACATTTTTTTTTTTTTTTTTTAACGTTTTTCCTAAATATCGGGGAAAAACTGTTTGCATTGTATAAGATAGAAGCAGTTCTTGCTCTATAATCTTTTTTTGTTTT
>CM042164.1:13871481-13888963 GCA_023376005.1 Doryteuthis pealeii | reverse complement strand
CGTCAGCATTGTTTGAGCCTCTCATTGCCTCCAGATTACTATCTCCCTTTTTCATAGATATAGTGCTCTTGAGCAACAAGCCGTTTCTACTACAAAAGGTGGTTCTCGAATACAGATATCGGATCTGTGCTTACGCTAATCATTTGCTTTCGTCATTTTTCCTATCATATTTTCATATAGTAAATATCTATAATATATATCAAATATCTTATTATAATGGGAGTCGTGTGGTACGTGTCTGTAAAAACCACATACTAAAAATCACTTATTTCAAGTCACAACATCCCCTCTCTCTCAGCTGAATCACGTCAATACTTTACGCATGTATGTGATATTAAGCCTCCTACCCTTAGCGGTATACCTTCTCCTCATACTCGTTATTTTACTACACTGGGTTAAGACCCATTATCTACAATACTAACTAGCATGAATTGATCTATAATACTACTAATCCATCGCAGGTGAGAGACGTGCCTTTGCTTATTATCGTTGGTCAACGAGCCAATGTTAATTAGCAGATGCTCGTCGTTTATAATTTAAGAGATTTGATGTTGATATACATCACTGGACTGTGCCTTAGTACTTATTCGATTTCGTAATTGTTGGTTTTCTCTTAACGAATCTGAGCAAAAAATCTCGGCAGGGATATGAATCCTTTAACAAAATCCATATAATACGATCAAAGAGACGTTGTAATATCTTCATGTAATAAACTGACTTGCAAATGTCCAAGCTCTAAAGCGAAATAGCTAAGATTTAATGAATACAAATGAACAGCCACGGGAGGTGAAATGAAAAACCGATAAGACGATGGAAGGTTTAAATCTGTGAAAGCTGTTCTATGTGTTGTCTTTCTCATGCTAGGATATTTATCGATTCGATTATTCACCATCTCGTTAATCCTTATTATCTTAAATAGATTTATATAATTCTGTATTAACACCACTGATGTTCGTATTGAACCCATTCTACACAATACCTAATAAGTACTATGCAGCCGCGAAGGCAAGTCTGCCTATATTATTCAGTTAATTATAAAGTAATCCCTGGTATAGTGTGTTCAAATGAGATCAAATTCTCTCTCAGTTAACAAGGATTTACATTGAATTAGTTAAGTGTAGGATTCATGGGTCCTGATGAAATCATTATGATCTGAAACCGCATGGTTAGACCCTTTAACTCTTTCCTCTCACTAATATCCCATTTTATATGAATTAGGTACGCTCTTTATGTTTAAATATACACTGACACTTCGTTGGATTATTTACTGTGCCACTGCAATGATATAGGCGTGTATAAAGCTGAGAGCACTACTTCTATAATATATTACTCGTATTAATTAGTTTGAAAAATTTGCATAGGCAAACTGTTTTGAGCTGGATGAGCGTTTGCATTCACAGAGGAATATCCTTGGAAATGTATGCCATCAGAGAGCTCCTCCCTCCTAGTACCAATTTATAGCTTCAGGTAACTCACGATAGATAATCTTAGTAAACCACCTTAGATTAAAGGAAGGTGAATATATAATCCTTAGTAAACATAACTAGATTAAAGTAGACTTAATCATATATCCTTAGTAACGCATTATAGAATTAAAAGTAACTAATAATATATAACCTAGTACAAATAGCTTACAAGTAACTAATATAAGAATCCTTAGTAAACAATTATAGATTATAAAAGTAACTATTAATATAATCGTTAGTAAAACCAATTATAGATGTAAGAACTAATAATATAATCTTTAAACAATATAACGATTAAGTAACTAAAATATAATCCTTAGTAACAATATAGATTAAACTATACTAATAAATATAATCCTTAGTAAACAATTATAGCTTTTCAATGTAACTATAGTAATAATCTTAGTAAACCAATTATTAGCTCAGGTAATCAATATAATTAATCCTTAGATACATTTATAGCTTCTAGTTACTAATATATAATCCTTAGTTAACAAACTTTATAGATTAAAATTAACCTAATATTATAATAATCCTTAGTAAACAATATAGATTAACCGTAAATTATAATAATATCCTTAGTAAACAATTATAGACTTTAACAGTAACTTAATTATAATACTCCACGTAAACAATTCTTAGATTAAAGTAATTAAAATAATCATTAGCTAAACAATATAGATTAAAGATAACTAATTATATAATCCTTAGGTAACAATTATAGCTTCAGTAAACTAATAATAAATAATCCTTAGTTAAACATCTATAGATTAAGGATAATATAACAATAACCTCCTAGAAACAATTATAGATATAAAAATCAATAATACTAATCCTTAGGTAAAATATGCTTCACAGTAACTACTATAATATAATCCTTAGTAACAATTATAGATTAAGTATCAATACATAAATCCTTAGTAACACTCTATAATTAAAGAACTAAAATGAATAATCCTTATAAACAATTATAGATAAAGGAACTAATAATAATAATCCCGTAGTTAAACATTATAGCTTCAAGTAACTAATAAAATAATCCCTTAGGTAGACAATATTATAGATTAAAGTAATGAAATAATATCAATCCTTAGTAAAACAATTTAGATTAAGAACTAATAATAATAATCCCTTAGTAAACAATTATAACTTCAAGTAACTATAATAATAATCCTTAGTAAAACAATTATAACTGCAAGTAACTAATAATAATCCTTAATAAACAATTATAGATTAAAGTAACTATTCCCTATACAAATAATAACACAAAAAATTTGTGAGCCAGTGTTATTAATCTCAATGTCTTGAGAAATTTAGATAAAGAAAACTTCTATTATTAAACACAGATTTATTCAAACTGTTCTCATATCTTCTTAGTCATTAATCCAATATTTTTTGTTCTATTGAGACCTCTCTTACACCTTTCTTTTGCTCTCTCTTTAATGAATTCTATTGCCAAGAAATGTTTATACCTTTCTCTCCTAATCCACCTTTCAATCTTTTTATATAACGGCCGTATGTACAAATGAACAGAATAATAATATAGATTTTTGAATTGACCTGATAAAAATGGGCTTGGTGTAATGTCACTTGTTCGGACGTGGCAGTTTTAAGAGAAAAGACTAAAAATATCTTGAAAGCGAACAAAGATGGCCGGAGACAATGGATTACTAAAGTTATTCCTCAGTTTAATTGTTTTTTATAACAAACTAAACTAAAAAAATCACACAACTTATTTTTATAACACAAAGCTAAACAATATGAGAAAATCTTATATTACTGAGTTATAAAAAGTATTTTCTTTTTTACAGAGCTTTAATCAAAACTTATATATATATATATATATATATATATATATATATATATATATATATATATATATATCTACCGACTGAGCTACATTTAAGAACACATTTTATGATATTTTTGTGTTAAAGCATGCAGTTGTATTGTTTTTGAAAAAGTTTCTAAGATTTGTTTATTTCGCACGGAGACTTTCAAAATAGCTACCGGCTTAGTTCAGAGTGAAAGTCAAGGGAGGTTACTCCGATTGCCTTATTTGCTAGGAATTTTGACAACTAAAGGTGAAAATTAAAATCTTCTTACCTCCACTGTCAGACTCGGTGTCACTCATTCCTGAGCAAACTGTGGTGTTCTGGAGCTGTCTTGTGAGTTCTTTGGTGTCACTTTCGCTCTCGGAGCGAGCGCCTTGCACTGCTAGGCCGTCCCGTGATAAGGTCCCTATCACCTGGCAGAGATTTAAGGCATAAAAGTCATTTTGGAGTTTACGTTTAACACCCGGATGCAAAGGCACATCATCCGTGGTCGAGTGAAATGCTTGGATTAGTTTCTCTTTCCCTTTCAGCCGCGGAAACGTGGCAGAGGTAAAATTAGGGGGGCAGCTGTTTCTTGTCGGCGAGAATTCGGAGGTCGGTGTCTGCGGGTCCTGAGAGCTGAGCTTATCGAGAGCGCTGTCGGATATAAAGAATGGTTTCAGGTCCAAGCCATTACTTTGTTCGTATAATTCGATAACACTCCAAGGCCGCTCTTTGGACTTCCTGTTATTGTCTTTTGTGGGAGGAACTAAAAACGACTTGGACAACTGAACCATATCTGCGGTAATCTTACTAGGAGTCTCGTCCAGATGTATGACACTATCAAAAAGATTATCCTGACTGTCTTCAGTGGCTGTGGAGAACTCGTCCGAGCTATCACTGTCACCACTTTCCTCACCGCTAGCATCGCAGGAACTTTCAACAATATCTTCACGATCGCCGGACCAAGACGAACTGCTAGAGAACACAGACTTGAGACTCTTCTTCGTCTTCTTTGATTTTTGTGATGAGCCGCTCTCCGATGTAGTAGTGGCGGTTTCCAACGACATGTCCGGAGACCTTTCGGTTCCAGAATCGGATGTGGTGGACAGTTCCTTGCCGGAAGACTGTTCCACAGGTGAGCTAGTTTGATTGGATTGGATCACTTTGCTCAAAGTCTCTTCGAGCACGGTACTTTGGTTTTGTACATTGTTATTGCTAATGTCCGCAATGACGCCAGAGTCCGCAGTCTGGTTAAGACTGCCGTTCAAACATTTCGGAATGTGGTCGTCATGCGTAGAGTCTGTAGACCAGTCGGTGTCCAGGGTAACCATTTGGTAGAAGTGTTGGTTGGAGGAGTTAATATTTCCGACCTTGGACGGATTTTTAAGCTGGAACAACTTGTAAGCGTGCACGGGAGAATTTGAGACAATGTTGTTTGTAAATTCATTTTTGTCCCCTTGTTGCTTTTTGGCGTTTTCTTGATTTCGTTCCCAGAGAAGATTGTCCCTGTTCATACTGCACACGTAGTCAGTCTCATTGTTCTGAGGGTCAGAGCCGGATAGCTTGTCCCTGAAGTCACCCAGGGAGGGATCCTCGTCCCCCCCAGGTTTTCCAGGCATAATTTTCTCAGAGGTTTCGGAAATGATCTGTGAGCACTTGTCAGTTTCTTCCCCGGGGTCGCTGAGGCTGCTGCCACCTACATCATGGACATGCTCGTCACTGGATTCATGGTGCAAGCTAGCAAATAGAGTGTCGGAGGGTGGGTGGCCTTGGCCCCAGAATTTCGTTGGAGAAAATGCTGACAGGACACCCGGAATGTCAGCTTTCTGAAAAAGAGAAAAGAGAAGAAAAAAAGACATTAGTTTCTAGAAGTTGCTTAAAATTTTTTAATATTACTGCTTAAAAATGTAAAAACTGAGAATTATGAGGCAGCCACAGGAGTGGGGTGAACATCAATTTATTTATGTTTTATCCTGCTCTAAGGGCTTCAATTGAGCACTTTTTGATTTTGTGTAGAACCTTTTTAATATTACTTGTTTATTAATGTGTAGTGTATATATATATATATCCTTCAACAGAATGTTGACTCGTCGATAAGTATATATATATATAAAACAATAACCATTACATTATGTGGGCCTCCTGTGAGTATGTGTGTCTGTGTATATATACAGACACACAGAGAGGAGACCAACATGATGTAATGGTTATTGTTATAGGAAACGGCATCCCAAGTTTAAATCCTTGACCAGGCTGTTAACATAGTGCTAATACCCAATATTAGCACTATAGCATGTGTGTGTGTGTTGTATGTGTGTATATATATATATATATATATATATATTCTAACGGAAAATACACACATTCTACACAAAGAAAAAAATAAACAAAAACTCCAAATACTAGAAGCTTTATACATAAAACAATACAAACCATCCTTAAACAAAATTAATTTCCAATACAGTACACACATTTTAAAATGCCTATAACACCTTTCTCACCAATTCTTCTCCTTCCAGCCTCCACATTAATATAATTTAAAAAAAAAACTGGAATACATCACCCCTGAAGATGGCACTTCGAAGTACCGAAAGTACTCGGGAACTGAACTTTGGTGGACTTATCCACCAATTCCACCCAAACATTAAAAAGTTGGCAAGAAAATTAGAAAAGATAAAAAATAAAATTGTTAAACAGGAGATGTGCCTTTTGTTTAATTCTACATATATATATATATATATATATATATATATATATACTATAATTATTTGTGCATAACCTGTACTTTTAAAGCCTAAAAGTTAGGGGGTGTATTAAACACAAGAAGAAAATATTAACTTTTAATCTATGTGCATCACTATATTCAGGACAGTATGACTGAATATAAGTTGGTTGGTTGGTTGGATTTTATGGCATGTCAACCCTTGTTGGGTCATTTTAAGCTGAAGATGTTTTGTTTTATTCATTCCTGATGGGCATTCAACATTTTTACAAACTTCAATTTTTCTTTTCTTTTTTTTTTTAAACCCATTTTTCTTATTCACCTATAGATGGTACGCTAACAGGTACTACCACTCCCTGAAGGTAAGTTATATCTATGATCCAAACTAATTAATGTGTAACAAACACTTCTGTTTTAAGCCGCAACAAAGAAATAACGACTGGAATGTGTGTTTGTTTATATTTCTATTTCACCTAATGTGAGATTATTTTTGCCACAAACTCATTGCATTTTTGTGTGAACAAGTTTGTGTATTTGCTCTAAATTCTGTGTAAATGTTTTGTTTCAAAAACATAAGTAAACTGAATAATTCTTTTATTTTTAGTCGACACGAACTGGATAAAAAGTAGAACAAACGTTAAATTTAGCTGATACAAATTCTAAAATGTCAGTCAGTGCGTATTATATACAAGCTAAGTATTTTTTTTGTTAATTTCTTTTTAGGGGTGCATGTTATACAGGATTAATTAAGTATATATATATATAATATACTATATATATATATATATATACACACACACACACACACCAACCCCTCCGCACGAGCAGGATGTGACACAAGGTCAATTTCTTAAGCGGAGTTTCCTTCTCCTAGACCGGTTGCCTAAATCAAGGTTAAAGAGCCCAGTCTGCCCTACTATTTATCCATAGCTGTAGGGAGAGTAGGATTCATACCTTTCCCAAGGGTATTAGCACAAAGTGAAATGCAATTATCACATCCAGGATTTGAACTCGGGGTGACGAGTCCATTTCCCATGACTTTAACCATTACACCACACGCTTCCTATAATTACAGTATATATGAAATAGTCTAGTTATGGCATTAAAAAAAAGAAAAAGAAATGCCATAACTAGACTACTTCAGTTCCAGTGATCTTTTGAAAAAGAGATTTTAACTTGGAAATTCAAGAATAAAATATAGGTTAACACACAACACCATTGTTACCGTATTATTATTATTTTTTCTTTTCACCTGCATTGTGATAGCCTTCTAAATCAACCCCCTAACCAATATATACACAATGCTTCAAGCAAATTATAAAACTCTCATATATATATCACAGGGCGGTCTTCCGATCTATAGCTCTGCTGATGAGGCCTAATAGGCCGAAATGTACATACAGAGATTGATTTTTCTCGATTTGTTTAGCCATACATTTAATAGGTATTCCCACCTAATTCATTATTAATTGATTAATTTTCAAAATTAGGTATACTCAATTAAGCACTCATTCTCAAAAAATTATCGGCAAAAAAAAAGCCATTCTAAACAAAACCCTTGTTTACAACTTATCACACCGTCGTGTAATAAAAAAAGTCATATATATATATATATATATATATATATATATATACTTTGAGTAAGCAGTAGACTGTAGTACTTGTACTAGTTGTATTGTAAAACTGTCGAGAGAGTGGGGGGGAATGAGAGAAGGAAAGCCAAGAGAGTAATGTAATTTGAATTGTAAATGATCAGTTGAAAACTATAAATCAATAAAAAAAAAAAAAAATGAATCGACAGTCCAATGACAATAATAAGAATGTTTGGTTCGGTCAATTCAGGGTCCAGTTCAGTTAAACAAATTACATGTTTACACAAATGTGAGTCAACCAAATGCTTGGCACAAATGCAAGTAAACCACTGAGAACATGCAGTAGCTGGGGGTAGGGGGGGTAAGTTGTTGTTGTTGTTGGTGGTGGTGAGGTCAAATTGGGGGAGCGGAAGGGAGGAGATCTTTGCTTGATAATAATTGGGGGAAACACTCGAACTGAAAAACTTTGTTGGCAGTTATCAACGTTTTTTGTCTTTTTTTATTTCCATTTTCTTTTTCTTTTTTTTTTTATAAGAATTGCTTCATTGTGTTGAATGAAGTCAATTATAAAAATATTTGACCAAATATTTTGCTGACAAGGTGTCGATAATATACACCCACCACCACCACAAAAAAAAAAAAAAAAAAAACACTCTATAAACAAAAACAAAACAACAAAATTCTTGACAACAAGAAACTTTTTTGACATTTTGATCCCAGCTCAAATTTTAGAAAGTTTTGTTGATTTAAAATTATTTGTCTAAAAAAATAAAAAAAAATAATTTTTAAAAATTTAAAGCTTATTAAAAAAAAAAAAAAAATATTTTGATCCCAGCTCTAAGTTTAGAAAGTTTTGTTAATTTAAAGACTATTTGTGTGGGAAATCTTTTTTTTTTAAAGATTATTTAAAAAAAACAAAACCCAAACTTTCATATTTTGATCCTAGTGCAAAGTTTAGAAAATTATCTTAATTTAAAGACTATTTGTCTTAAACAAACTTCATTAATATTTTGATCCTAGCTCAAAGTTTAGGAAGTTTTCTTAAATTCAAGATTATTTGTTCGTAGAAAAACAAACTCTATTGATATTTTGATCCCAGCTCAAAGTATAGGAAATTTTGGTAATTTAAAAACTATTTGTCTAAAAAAAACAAAAAAAAACTTAACTGATACTTTGATCCCAGCTCAAAGTTTAAAAAGTTTTTTTTAACTTAAAGACTATTAGTCTAAGAAAAAAGAAAAAAAAAAAAGAAGAAATTGACAGAACAAAACTTCCTGGACTTTGGACTGGGATCAAAATGAAGTATGTTTATCACTATCAAACGCCATTGTAATCTGTCTTCTGATCAAGACATAGAATAATAATCCCAAAGCCTCGTTTCAGGAGATTCCAACCCTGCAGTAACACCTGCCCATTGCACCAAAGAGGGAAGCATGAAGTAGTCTGAAACCTGCATGACAATGTTTCTGAGGACTGGGGGTGGGGGATATATTTGTCCCTCATTAATCCAACGAATGTGTCACATAATACACCTGGAAGAGATGTAATTAAATAGTGACAAGACGAAACTTGTTTTGGATTAATGATGACACAAAAAACAGATTTTGCGTTAGGGATTATTTATTATGATACACCAATACATTTGGACTCAAACTCATTGGGGATTTTAAGCTCATAACACAAAATCTTATTTTGATAAGTGCTGGAATATTTTGTACTATATAAGGTCACACACACACACACACATATATATATATAAGCTCCTGAAATAGACTATAAAGCTAAATCTCTAAGTCTTTTGTTATTTCTTTACTTATATATTTGCTCTGTGACTCTAACATTAAGAGCACACATTGAGTTCTCAAAGTGCGACAGGTTTTTTAAAAATAAAACTCTTGTGTCGTAAGGAAGATTTCTTCTCTGGACTTTTGGATTATATATATATATATATATATATATATATATATATATATATATGTAGTATATTAAGAAAATTGAAAAAACACAGGTTTAAATAAGTTGAGTGGTAAGTTTATTGGCCGACACTGCAGTGTTTCAATCTATTATTTAGATCATCTTCAGGGCATTTGTTGGTATAAACGAAGGTGATAAAAAAATTTTTATCACAGAATAATGAGAAAAGCAAGCGATAGTCCTAGTCCTATCAATCTGTTCAAAATTTGAAATCTGAAGAAAGGACGCCGAAAATATTTAGGAAACAGGTAAATACACATTATTTTCATCACCTATTGTTCTTCCATTGCATTGTCAATAGCCTTCTAATTTCTATTTTAAATATATATATATATATATATATATATATATATATATAAATAATCATATTATATGTTTACAACTAAGAAACAAGATTCAATTGAATGGGAAAAGAAATAATGTGTGCAATTATAATAATTAGGAAGAAGGGATAATGACCAAATGCCAATGAGAATCTTAATGAAGAAAATAACAAAAATGAAACAAGAAAATAATAATGTCTCTTTGTTTTAAGTGACAAAATAGAAACAAAAGATCCTGAGAATTGAAATATGATTCAATTCATGGGAACGGATCAACTTAGTTACAAGGACAATTTCCACTGAGAACAAAGAAGACCATTTTCTACTAATACTTAATCATCTTTTTTGGTATAATATATATATATATATATATATATATATGAGAGTTTTATAATTTGCTTGAAGCCTTGTGTATATATTGGTTAGGAGGTTGATTTAGAAGGCTATCACAATGCAGGTGTAAAGAAAAAAAATAATAATACGGTAACAATCGTGTTGTGTGTTAACCTGTATTTAATTCTGGAATTTTTCGAGATAATATCTCTTTTTCAAAAGATCACTGGAACTGAAGCAGTCTAGTTATGGCATTTCTTTTTAAATTTATTTTTAAAAAGAAATGCCATAACTAGACTACTTCAGTTCCAGTCATATTTTGAAAAAGAGATATCTCAAAAATTAAAGAATTAAATACAGGTTAACACACAACACCATTGTTACTGTATTATTATTATTTTTCTTTACACCTACATTGTGATACCCTTCTAAATCAACCTCCTAACCTATATATATATATATATATATATATATATATATTAGTATCCAAGAACTGGTAGTAAGGGATGAATCTATATGGGATTTTCAACATCTCACTGTATAATTATTGCATGTTTTAGTAGGTGCAAATACAAGTATTTTTATAAATCCCTAAAGAGAGCTCAATGTATAATAATCTTTTTAAGATTAAATACAGAGCAATATTTACCTTTGAAAGGAAGGAAAAACTAAAAAAAAACGTCATTCTGTAATAAATTTATTTCGACCAAAACTTAAAAGGCTTTTAGAAATTTAAATAGATTTCTAAAACTCCTTAATTTTTCAGGTTTCTTGCTCGATAGTAATTCGTGTAGATATGTTTAAGGCTGTTACAATTTAGAAGGATATGTTTGAGACACTGGGAAGTTTATCATGTGTGTTTGTCCTTCACCTTTCTGCAAATTTAAAAGATCACAAACAATATATTGCAACAGCTGTGGCTACTGTAGATGAAGATATATTACAACATGTTCTTGACAGGAAATTTACTTGCACTTTGAGATAATATATATATATATATATATTATATATTTGTATATGTAAAGTATTAACTTACCGGTGGGTATAGAACGATCGTTGGAAGCGCACAATATCCAGAGGTTAAGGTGAGAAAAAACAAATACAAGTGCTCAATACAATGTAGAGCATAAATTTATTTAAGAATGGAAATGAGTAACCTACTCGAGTTTCATCGATAGATTCTTCAGGGTTACTTTTAAATTAATCGAGTTTACGATTAATCTTTGGTGTTATAAACATGCCCGTTGGAAACTTAAATTCAGTCAACGGGCATGAAAGATTAATCGTAACTCGATTAATTTAAAAGTAACCCTGAAGAAATCTATCGATGAAACTCGAGTAGGTTACTCATTTCCATTCTTAAATAAAATATATATATATATATATATATATATATATATATATATATATATATATATGTGTGTGTGTGTGTGTGTGTGTGTGTGTGTGTGTGTGACTTATGTGATGTGGTGTGCATATGTCAAGCAACTGCAAGTTACAATCAGAAACTTCAAGTGTTTTTTTTTTTTTTTAAACAAAACTTTAAATTTCATGTGTCAATAGCTTTTTTAAAAAATACAGCTTTGAAACAGACAATTTCTTTGCAGGTTCCAAGTGTGCATATATATATATATAATTTAATATACCAAGCGTGTTGGTAGATCCTTGCGGAGAGAAAAAACCCAGCAGAAAGTTTGATTGTAAAAATATACTACCAAACATTAACCAGGAAGAAAAAAATTTTTGAAAAAAAGAAAGGACCAAGATATTCGTACCAACAAAAAATAATCTATTGGTACAGTATTTGGTCAAAAGAAAAAAACAATTTATATGTATATATATGTATATAAGATATATATATATTCATATAACCGCTAGGAGAAAGCTAATATGTAAAAAGTGCTCGATACCTAAGTAGAGCCAAGTAATAAAGATAATCTAATGAGTCAGACGAACCTACTATTAGTTTCGCATAAAGCTCTTCAGGGCTAAAATCCGACTAAAGAAGAAAAGGAGCAAGACAAATAAATATTACTAACCACAGTAATCATTTAAATTAGCAAAACCAGACAGTCGGATTTTAGCCCTGAAGAGCTTTATGCGAAACTAATAGTAGGTTCGTCTGACTCATTAGATTATCTATCTATATATATATATATATATATATATATATATATATATACAAGGTGTGTCAAAAAAGTATTGAGTTTGAAAATTTACCAAGAGAAATGAAGAATGAATGAAATATTCATTTTTTTTTTTTCAGAATACAAGGTGTGTTTAAAAAGTACAAAAAATCTTGATACTTTTTTTGACACACCCTTATATATATATATATATATATATTATGCGCTACTCATGCACTGACGTTTTGCGAGGGCCGGTATCGAACCTGAAACCTTGTGGTCCCTAGGACAATACTCTACCAACCGAATTAAACCAGCCCTTCAATAAGTGTGCAAATAATGAAGCTGTGTGAAGATACACGTGTGTACACACCTCTCAGAAACACACGTACATAATGTTTACTGGGTTTGTGTCAATATAGATGCACATTTGAAATTACAAAGGTGTATACTCCCTTTTGTAAAAAAAAAAAAAAAAAAAAAAGAATTATGAAAGACTTCTTGAGTATGTTTTGCATACGCATACACGTGTAACTTTGGTGTGTTCTATAAATATACAAATACACCAGTGTGCGTTCGCAAAGCCTGATTGCATGTGTTTGTACATGTGTACACACACAGTCCTGTGAAAAAAAGGGAAGAAGTGTCCAGTGCAAATAAGGACTTGCACTGAATGACTCCCCTGTGTGCATGTAAGTCTATGACACCCCGTAAACACCCCACCGTGTATAAATACACGCCCATCTATGGCATGCGATCACAAAGTTACACAAATAATAGATCTATAACAAGCTAGATAATTAGGTTAATACAAAAGGAAAGTATGTGTGTGTGTGTGTATATATATATATATATATATATATATATATATATATATATAGTGTGTGTGTGTGTGTGTTTGTGCTATTGTTCATCTCCTGAAATAACTCTTAATAATTCAGATGTCCATATCCTGTATTAGTAAAACTCGCCCATCTAGTTCGGACATTTAGCATGGAACATTGATTAGGAAAACGTTTACAAACAATATAATGGCTTTTTGATAATATCCAATCTACTATATGACTAGTTGTTTATATAACCAATGATACACTGAACAGGATTTATTAACCTTTTCACTTCTATGTTTGGCTATCGTTAAATTCTTAACACTATGCAATTAAAATTGAATTCTTAGCCCTGCGCCATGATTGACTATGGTTGAATTATGTGCCATATATGACTATAGTCTAATTCTTAGCCCTATATGCAATGATAGTTGAATCTTTAGCCCTATATGTGATGAGAGTCAAATTCTTAACTGTATTTGTGACTATATAAAATTATTAGCCATATGTTGGACAATAGTTGAATTTGCAGCCCTATATGCAACTATAGTCAAATTCTTAACCATATGTGTGACTATAGCAAAATTCTTAGACCTATATCTTAAGCCTATATCTGACTATAGCAAAATTCTTAAGCCTATATCTAACTATAGCAACATTATTAAGCCCTATATCTAACTACAGCAAAATTCTTAGCCCTATATCTGACTATAGATCTAACTATAGCAAAATCTTAAGCCTATATCTAACTATATAAGCCTATATCTAACTATAGCAAAATTCTTAAGCCTATATCTAACTATAGCAAAATTCTTAGCCTATAAACCCTATATCTAACTATAGCTTAAATATCTTATAGCTTAAGCCTATATCTAACTATAGCAAAATTCTTAAGCCTATATCTAACTATAGCAAAATAAGCAAAATCTTAAGCCTAAACTATAGCTCTTAACTATATCTAACTACAGCAAAATTCTTAGCCCTATATCTGACTATAGCAAAAAGCCTATATCTAACTACATCAAAATTCTTAGCCCTATATATATATATATATATATATATATTATATATATATTTCCCCCTATACACTTGGCATGTGCAAAAGTTCCCAGTGCCCCCTAGAAAAAAACTACATTGAACACAGAGTTGATAACTGGTTTTGGAAACTTTTGCACACACCCACCCAATAAAACACATTATTTATTATCACTGGTGGGACGGGTCTTGGAAATTAGATCATGCACAAAGTGTTAATTGGAATATAATAGAAATAGAGGTTAGCTGAATAATTGTTATAATTATTAATAATAATAATAATAATAATAATAAAACCACCTGATAAAGGTGTATACAGAAGATGACTAAACAATATACAATAAAACATGACTATGTATAATCAACAATTACATCATAAAAAAATGATTGATAATAAATTAGTTATTGCAAATCATTTTACAATTCCTATTTTTAGATATTGCCCGATAATTTAGCCATATTACGAATATATATTCACCCAACCCCTCCACACAAGCTAGATCTGGTGATAACCGTAAAACTACAAACTCCTCCAAATTAGGTCCAAGAAGGTGTGGTGGTTGATATAAGAGTTATTGCCATGGAAAAATGAAATTTGTGAGTAGAGTTCAAATTCCACCTCAGGCACTTAACAGGTACTACCACTCCGGGTCAGAGTGGACCTGGGAGTAATATTCCAAAAAAAAACAATAAAAAGCTATAGCTCTGTCAATGTAACGAGAGGTTTCGGAAAAAAACCCCAAAAAACAGGATATTGTTAATTTGTATTTATGAAGAAATTGTTATTGAATAATTCATAGGTTATTTCAGTTAGTACAGTCAGCAGCTGGACTAATGCTGTTAAATAAAGGTTTTGTTTGCTAGGTTAGTTGGTTGGATTTTATGGCATATCAACCCTTGTTGGGTTATTTTATGCTGAAGACATTTTGTTTTATTCATTCTTGATAGGTATATGTTGGTTGGTTGGATTTTATGGCATATCAATCCTTGTTGGGTCATTTTATGCAGAAGACATTTTGTTTTATTCATTCTTGTTGGGTATTCAATTGTTTTTAAACACATTTTGTCAAACTTATTTTTTGATCGATTTAACCTATAGATAGGACCCTAATAGTACTAACATACTAGGTTAGGCGGGGACCTGGGAATAATGGCGATAAAGGGGTACTCCACATTCCCTAGAGTTCCAGAGTCGGAACTTCACTACTACATGCAGTTTGTCATACCCAGGAAACAGGTTTGATTTGGCTTGGTTTAATGGCATATCAACCTTTGTGGGTTATTTAATGCCAAAGTCATTCTTATAGAAAAACAGTAGTAGCACTATTTAATGAATAGCTGGTAGGATGAGGGGTGTTCATACCTTTCCCAAGGGTATTAGTCCAAAAGTGAATGTAATAGGGTAACTGGAGTTTGAACTCGCTTATCACAATGTTGCAGTCCAGCACGTTAGCCACAACACCATGGGGACTCCCCCCCCCCTGCTAAAAATATAATTGTGAGTCATATTATGAAACCAGTCACAGTAATTCAGCCAGTTTTAGTTAATATTCTAAGAATTAACCCCACCTTATAGATTTGGGGATTTAAAAATAGATTTAACAATTTTTCTTTATTCAGTTCATGAGGGTACACGGGGGTGGGCTGAAAAGCTCATATGATGATGTCATATCTGCTGTTTGGTGACGTTTCAGAAGAAGATTATCCACCCTGAGGGTTTCTCGTTTGTTACCTGTTGTTTTTTTTTTAAGTATTAAATTTATTGTTGCATTTAGCAGTTGATTTATTGTGTGACTTTGTTACACTTATTGCCTACCATAGAACTTAGAAGCAACAGTTTGCTTTTCAGAATGGGCGTTGCAAAACTAATTTCTTTTTTTTTTTTTTTTTTTAACTGTTCTTTGAGCCACTTCTTCATTACAGATTTCACTTCCTCGTCACTGGAATAATGTTTGTCTTTCAAACCCTCTTATATGAGACCGAAGAGAGGCAAACATTATTCCAGTGACAAGGAAGTAAAATCTGTAGTGAAGAATTGACTCAAAGAACGGTCAACAGAATTTTACGGGGCAGGGATACATGCTCTCATTCGAAGGTAGAACATTGCTATTGCGAGAAACGGTGACTATGTGGATAAGTAGGGATGTGATCCACAGAGGATCAGCTTCATTTTGATGTATGATACATTTTCTTGTGTTGGTAATTATACCTGTCCTAAACAAAATGGCATTATTTTTTGACACACCCTCATATTTAATCCATAGCTGGGGAGATGGGGTGGGTTTTACACCTTTCCCAAGGGAACTAATCTGAAGTAAACATACTAGCAAAACCAGAGTTTGAACTTGCTTACTACAATGTCGTAGTCCAGCACATTAATCGCAACACCACAGGACTCCTACCACCTTGTTGAAGAACACTGGTGGTACTACTTAACCCGTAGCTGGGGGATGAGGGGAGTTTACACCTTTCCCAAGGGAACTCGTCTGAAAATGAATATAATAGCACAATTGGAGATCAAAGTTGCTTACTACAATATTGTCGTTCAGCACATTAGTCTCGCCACAAGGACTCTCCCCATTATCAACAAGTCAATTAAATTAGAATTCTTAATAGAGAAATTTGTTGGGTTATTTCTCTTGTGTTCATAATTTATTTTTCTCAGCCTTTTTATAATCTGGTTGCACTCGTTTGTTCTTATGAGTTTCAATAGGGGTGGGGGTGGGGGTAGTTCCTGTGGTGTAGTGGTTAATGTGCTGGACTGTGATATCATAGTGAGTGAGTTCAAATTCCAGTTGCATTATTTCACGTTTACTTTCAGACTAGTACTGTCATTCTTCCAGTTCCTCTATAAGGAAGAATTTGCTATTTAATTAATATAGGGAAACAAAACTGAATTTAAACTTGTTAAACTCTGCTTAATAAATTAACCTTGTGTCACATCCTGCTCGTGTGGAAAGGTTGGTGTGTGTGTGTGTGTATAATATATTATATTTTTAGATACCTTGACATCATGAAAAAAACTCCGCGCATTACAATTTGTAAATACAAAATACAAACTAGTGCCTATATATATATATATATATATATATATATATATTTATATAGTCAGACCTATTTATGGAAAGTTAATTCATATATATATAACTATTATTAATATTATATATATCAAATATATATATATATATATATATATATATATATATATATATATATTAAAACAAAAAAAAGACCAAAACATTCATACCACTTGAAAATAATCAACCG
>CM042164.1:13863981-13866481 GCA_023376005.1 Doryteuthis pealeii | reverse complement strand
TTTAACAGGTTTGAATTCAGAGTTTTCATTCTCCTAGACTGGTTGCCTAACAAAGGTTAAAGAGACCAGTGAAATAGATCACTAATTAGGACTGAGCTTATTCTAGTAATGACCACCCCAAGCGGAGTTTTAACAGATTTGAATTCAGAGTTTTTCCTTCTCATAGACTGGTTCAAGGTTAAAGAGTCTGCCCTACTATTTACCCGTAACTAGAGGGAAAGTAGTTGGTTTCATACCTTTCCCAAGAGTATTACGCTATGTGAACTGTAGCGTTATCCAGGATTTGAACTCGGGTCGACAAGTCCATTTATTACGACTCTAACCATTAGACCATGCATATCCATGAAAGAATATAAGAGTCAAAATGAAAATGAAACTAAACAACTAAAAATCAATATGAAAGAAAAGATGACTCAAAATGAATAATTGACAATGTGTCATCAATAAATTAAAGATACAACCGAGAATTGTGTCACATGAAAAAGTAACATAAAAACCCCAGATTTTTAAAAGTATTGTTAAGATTTTTCTGTTTTTAATAATAGTAAGCAAAACAAAGAAATTTCTAACTCGTGAAACTAAGATATTCATAATGATAAAATCAAATTAATAAATTGAAAATAAATAAAACATATGACTGAGTATTGTGTGACATTAATAACTAACATAAAAAAAAATTTTTTTAAATTATTAAAAAAATAAAAAGTCCATTTAAAAAGATTCTATTTGCGAAATATTGAAGATTTTTCTATTTTTAATGCAACACAAAGAAATATCTGCTAAGTAAAACTTAGATAATCTAAGATATTTTGAATTTTACAATTTATAAAATACTCAAACTAAACAAAATTATTGTTTTGTAATTTAGTACTAATTGTAAAAAATATCTTATTTTTTTGAAGAACCAACAAAAAAATAATGAAAAAGTTTAAAACCAAGGGCTTCCTTTTTAAAAAATACTATTCTAAATGTAAACAAAACAACAAAATTTCTGTAAAACTGAGATATTCCAAGATATTTTGATTTTTATACACTATAAATTATATCATCAATAAATTACAAATAAATAAAACATACAACAAAGTATTATGTAACATTAATAAGTAATATAAAAAAAAATTAAAACCTTATAAAAAGATCATTTAAAAAGATTCTATTTGCGAAATATTGAAGATTTTTGTTTTTAATACAAAACAAAGAAATATCAGTTAAAACTAGATTATCTTCAATTTTACACACTATGAATTATATCATCAATAAATTAAAATCAAATGAAATATATGACTAACTATTGTCACATTAATAAGTAATATAAAGAAAAAAAATGACACCCTTCAAATAGATTCTATTTTTTAAAATATTGAAGATTTTTCTAGCTTTAATAATGGTGGGAAAACAAAGCAATTATTAGCAAGGGAAACTTTGATATTCCAAGATATTTTGAATTTTACACACTATAAATTATATCATCAATAAATTACAAATGAATAAAATACACAACTTAGTATTATCATATTAATAAGTAACATAAAAAAATAAAAATAAAACACTATTTAAATTGATTCTATTTTTGAAATATTTCTGGTTTTAATAATGGTAAACAAAACAAAGAAATTCCTACTAAGAAATTCATAATGATAAAAACATATCAATAAATTAAATATCATATGACTAAAACATATGACTGAGTATTGGGTGACATTAATAACCAAAATTTAAAAAATCATGAGAAAATAAAAAGACCATTTAAAAAGATTCTATTTGTGAAATATTCAAGATTTTTTTTTTTCTGGTTTTAAAAATGGGGGAAAAACAAAGAAATATTCCAGGATATATTTAATTTTACACACTATAAATTAATACTCAAACTAAACAAAATTATTGTTTTGTAATTTATTACTAATTGCAAAAAAAATCTTTTTTTTTTTTGAGAACTAACAAAAAAAATAACAAATGTTTCAAACCAAGGGTTTCCTTTTTAAAAAAAAATACTATTCTAAATGTAAACAAATAACCTCACTTTCTTTGATTATACAACGGGTAAAATAACATTATTATTATTATTATTAGTCACAAGATTATATTATGGTTTCTTGCTTTTAAATAATTTTTTCGTAAAACTCTATGCATTAGATAATGTTAAATATATATTAAAATTTAAAAATATATGTAAATGTAAAAAAATAGAGAAATAAATTGTAATACAAAATTTTTTTACATATACCAAAATAAATAAAGATTGAACGAAAATCTTCTTTATCGATAATTCAACAACATATTTTAAACAAATATTTTTCATATTTCTTAGAAGAAAATATATTAATTTCTAATCAGTGAAACTCATAAATTAAAAAAAAAAAAAAAAAATAAAAAGAAATATAAACAATTCTACAACAAAATATGATAATAAAAGTAAACAAACAATTCCTATACTTCCTTTTCTTTTAAAGAACTGATTAGCGAAACTGATAGTTTTATTTACATAGATGTGTATATGCTA
>CM042164.1:13788981-13861481 GCA_023376005.1 Doryteuthis pealeii | reverse complement strand
GACGCAGCACTCAGAACAACTGTAGAATCGCTGACTGCTGAACGGGTGCAGCAAAACTGCGAGGTATCGATTGGAAAAAGATATTCTGTCACAAATCCGTTTTCTGCAATTAGCACGTAAAGGTAGCACGTAAGCGCAATGCTCGGATCTTAATGCAATTCTTGTGTTGCAGCTTTGTGCAACATGTTGCACGAGGCAGGGTTAGGTATATTGACACAACCTGTTCACCATGGGTGGGATGTGACACAAGGTCGCAAGAATAAGGGCATCCGGTAAAGATCGAACTCGCTATTTAGTACCAAGATCGGATGCTTATAATTCATTAGATGTATGTGCATTGCTTGAATCTGGATTTGGTTATTTCCCATAACTCCAACATAAACAAAGGGGAACCACTCTTTACTGTTAAATTATTTATTTATTTATTTATTTATTGAAGGGGCCGGGTTAGCTCAGTCGGTAGAGCGTTCGGCTAGAAACCACAAGGTTCCTAGTTCGATACCGGTCCTCGCCAACTCAGCGCATGAGTAACACAGGGATCTGTGCGGTAAAGTAAGGAGCTGAAGGTAGCTGTGGCGCTCCACCTCAGATGCTAAAACAATCTCCTTGGTCTAGCGCTATTGAAAAGGGGATAGACTCCCTCGCTGACTGGCTGATAACGACTTTACTTTTTTTAACTTTATTGATCTACTAGGAAAAAAGAAGATGGAGTTAGGGGTTAATGTTAGTGTTAGTTTAATTGGAAATAAATAAATAATTTATCAGTCAAGAGTGGTTTCCCTTTGTTTATGTAGGAGTTATAGGAAATAACCCTGTTTTTTTTTTTTCATTACACTACAATGAGACACTCTATTTACCCAACCATTCGCCACAAGGTATGATGTGACTCAAGGTTGAAAGCATGGGGGCACATTCAGTAAAGATCAAACTCGATATTTAGTAGTAATGGATCCGCAAAACTAGCTTGTTAACATTACACCATGATGGGACGTCCTAATGCTTATAATATGATAGGCCTAAAAGGGTGAAATGTACATACAGAGATTGATTTTTCTCGATTTGTTTAGCCTTACATTTGAATAGGTATTCCCGCCTAATTCATTAATTATAAATTACATGATGCAAAGTAGGTATTGACATAGCCTGTTCACCACGGGTGGGATGTGACACAAGGTTGCAAATATGGAGGCATCCAGTGAAAATCAAACTCACTATTCAGTAGTAATGTATCTGTAACATCTGCACATGATGGGTGCCCTTTTTTCCCCCCTGTTCGCCATGAGTAGAATGTGGCACAAGGTCAGAAATATAAGGCTTTCAGCAAGGATTGAACTCGCTAATAAATAGTAATGGATCCGAAAAGACTAGCTTGCTAAACATTGCAACAAACGCTCATAAGGTCATTAATCATCTTAACAACAGCAACCTTGAGCACCTTTTTGATCTCCATCTTTCCAACACACGTGGGCATGCCTACAAAGTCAGAAAACAGCACTGCTCACGTGACTTTCGGAAACATTTTTTCACACTCAGAGTTGCGGAGACATGGAATAAACTGCCTGCATTTGTTGTAGGCTCCCGAAGCACTGAATCTTTCAAAGCCTCCATGCTTCCTGTAGTCCGCCGACACTATACCTGATGACACTCTCCACATACATATGCACACACGCGCACACATACATGCATATTACTACTGTAAACTGTTCATGTTCCTGACACTAATACATTATTCTGTGTACTTGACATGAGACTTTGATGAGTTGTGGTGCACCTGAGCACTGTACACAATAAATTTCATTTCATTATCAAGTCCGTTTTATTTATGGTAGTAATTAATAAAATAGATTAATTCTATCTACAACACGACAATGGGCTGCACACTAACAGGGGCTCTTCGGGGGCCTGTGTTTGTTAATGCAAATTAACAGCGTTGATCCCGCGGGGGCTATCCCCCCAGTCAACACCTGCCCCCTTGATTTAAGGGCTGGGTTTATTGCCCAGTACCCGAGATGCCCCCTTTGAGGGGAATGCTGATGGGATCAATACATTTTTTCCACCTACCATCCATGAGTCTCAGCTCATGGGTGGGCCCACATAAAAAAATGTCCTTGTGCCACGCCCTAATAAGTGGGATGAGAGGCAAATACCCAATCAGACAATCTGGTGACATCATGAGTGTATAACCTTCAAATATTGCACTACAAACACTGTATTGTGAAAGTCAATATTGTTTTTTAATTAATTTTTGTAAGTATATATTTCTTTTGTAGATATGAATTGGTATTGTTTATTTCTATATTGGATAATCTAGGTGACAACATTCTCATTTAGTGTTAGTTGTGTTGGAAGCTTTGACATTAACTCTTAACATCCTGTTGAGAATTTTCCAAGTCTAGGGCCCCATTCCTATAAGGATTTATCAATAAATGGCTAAAAATGGCCTTTTCATTTAAAGTTACCTGTTATTTCCCTTAAATCAAAGACTTCAAAATATGTTTAATATTACATTTAAACAAAGGCTTTCCAAGTTCAGAGCCCCATTCCTATAAGGATTTATCAAAAAATAGCCTTTTCATTTAAAGTTACCTGTTATTTCCCTTAAATCAAAGACTGCTAAATATGTTTAATATTACATTTAAACAAAAGTTCTCATTTGGGGTGGATTAGAAAAATGAATGTGACTTTCGGCCGGGTGGAATGAGGCGGTATAGGACATTAAGAGTTAAATGGTAAAACAGAGAATTATAAAACTAAAGACATTGTCTTATATATATATATATATATATATATATATACTAGCAGCGGCTACCTGGTGGCGCCAGGGTAGAGGGGGATTTTTAAAAAAAGTTAGCCCCACAGATCCATTATTACTGAATTGTGAGTTGAATCATCGTGGGATGCCCCATTTAAATCCCTATGTAAAAAAAACAACAACCTTGCATTGATCCAGCTACTCTGAAAAGAAATGTTAATGTTTACTATCTAAAATATTAAATGAAAAGAAAAAAAAATCCATGATGTTATCATTTAAATTTTATTTTTTAATTATCTTCACGAAAATAAATCAAATCTCTATTATTTTTGCACAAAAACCAAGTGGTGACATTTAATGTGTATATATATTTACTTTGTCATTAATTATTTTATTTTCAAAGTTTACTCCGGACATACAGATTCACACAATTGCACTTTATATATGTATAGATAAATAGATATCTCTTATTATAATGGAGATTGTGTGTTTGTCTGTCTGTAACCAAAACTATATCACTACTCAAGTCACAATTCCCTTAGTTATTAACATCACATTCTCCATGATTTTATTTTTTATAAACCTCAATTGTTAATTAAATTGTTTTACATTATTAATACTGTTGACCATATCTACATACTAATAACATGCAATTGTATTTATATATACAACAAAAATAGAAATTTACAGTGTGAACGGGAAAGCTAATTTGCATATTGATATAAAAAAATTGATTTTAATGTGCTTAGTATTATTGATTTCTAATTGTTTGGTTTTATCTTATTGAATATGAGCAAAAATCTTGGGGATAAATCTTAAAAGAAATCTATTAACAAGAAGAAATAACTGTGATTTTATTCTTTACTTCTTATTTTAACTAAATAGTTAAAGTTATGAAAATATAGCAATGAAAGATGGGAGTGATGGAAGAGTAAGTTACAGTTGTTCTATTTTTTAAATTATACCACACTCAGTCTCAAATCTTTTTATCTGCGTTCTTATTTAGTTTCATTAGCCTTCCTAATTTAATAATATTTCATTACATTAAAACTTAAATACTTGCACCCTATGGAGGGTGTATATATTTGCTAGTATATATAAAGGATATCAGAAATCAAAATAATCTTGTCAGTTTTGGCACTTTAAGAATTATCAGGACATCAGTTTTTTTTTTGGGGGGGGAGGGGTCACAATGATTATTGATGTGAAAAATGCGAGCTGAATTTAAAATTCCAGCTGTGACAATTTGCATTAAATTTGCCCTAATGACCTCGAAAGATGAAAAAAAAAAGAAAAAAGAAAAGCACAAATCTATCTCTTCCACTCAAGTAAAATAGTAGGGCAGACTAGGACAGGAGGAATGTGGTGTAATGGTTAGAGTTGTAGGAAATGGACTCGTCGTCCCGAGTTCAAATCCTGGACGAGGCTGCTTGCATTTCACATAGCGCTAATACCCTTGAAAAAGGTCTGTATCAAACTACTCTCCCTACAGCTATGGGTAAATAGTAGGGCAGACTGGGAGCTTTAAAGTGGTAAGACCAGCTAGTGTAACGGTTAGAATCTCTGGCTGTCAGCCAGGCAGTTAGGGTTCGAATCACACACAAAGCGGCTTCGAATCTATAAATCTCCTGATGAGGCATAATAGGCCGAAATGTACATACAGAGAATGACTTTTTCTCGATTTGTTTACACTTCACATTTAAACAGATATATCTGCCTAATTCATTAATTATCAACTAATTAATTTTCAAATTAGGTATGACTTCAATTAAGCACATACATCAAATATTGTCGGCTGAAAATAGCCATATCACAAACATCGTCTGTTTGTTTACGTCTCGTAAGTTCGTGTAGAGGTCACTTAAGAGGAATATAAATACTACTACTTAACAAAGCGAAGAAAATCTTGCCAAGTCCGTTTGGTGTGGAGGTAAGACACTTGCCTGCTAATTTGACAGACAGGTTTCGAATCACACACCGGGCGGTCTTTGTATCTATAGCTCTGCTGATGAGGCCTAATAGGCCGAAATGTACATACAGAGATTGATTTTTCTCGATTTTTTTAGCCTTACATTTAAATAGTTTAATCCCGCCTAATTAATTATTAATGAATTAAATTTCAAAAAATAGGTTCGACTTCATTTAAGCACATATTCTCCCAAATATATATATATACATACATACATACATATATATATATATATATATATATATATATATATATATATAAAGTAAAAGTAAAAGTAAAGTCATTAGGATGGCCTAAAGTTGGTATCATCCAGACAGTGAGAGAATATCACCTTTTCATTAGTGCCAGACCAAGGAGATTGTTTTTGGCGATGGAGTTGGAGTGCCACACCTACCATCACCTACCTCACTTTACCACAATGATCCCTGTGCTTTTAGCTAAACATGCATGCACACACATATATATTAAATATTACACTCGTCTACCCGGATTTTAATAGCATGTCAAACCCTCAAAAAAATATTTCAATTTCTATAATTCTTTTATAATGCTCCCTTAAAAAAAAAACTATCTAAAAACAATTTCTTCAAACAAGAAATCTTCTCCTGACGATGACCTAAGATTGAAACTAGTTGAGAATAAATAACATATAAGAAATATTCCTGATTGTCTTATCACTTTTTGTTCATACTATATTAAATATATATATATATATATATATATTAAAATCCCACTCATCTCACAGGTTTTCAGATAGTGTATTTAATCTATCTTATCTATGTTGGATGAATGAGCAAAAATGTTCACTGTCAATTTTGTAGAGAAAAAAAGAGACAACACTAAAGAAGAAGTGTGCGTGTGTGTGTGCGTGTGTGAAGATATTCATGAATAAAATGACTCATTCAATTGGCTTGTGGCAAAAGTCACACACACACTTCACACCTGTGACAACACATTAAATTGGTAACAGTAAATTCTGACTCCCATTTCATACTTTCTACATTTTCCTTTCAACAAACAAAAACAAGAAAAAACAAATAAATAAAAATAAGAAACAAAAAAAAAAACAACAATAAACAAAAAATGAAGAAAAAAAGAAAAATAAATAAAAGAAAAGAAAAAAAGAAAAGAAAAGAAAAACTCTAAAGAGAAACCTAACCCAAATATATTATCTCTCTTAAGTCCATTATATATATATATATATATATATATATATATATATATATATATATATATATATGTAAGAATGGAAAATGAATCCGACAATATGAGGAAAAAAATGAGTAAAGAAAAGAAATGTAGATGGATAAAAATGAATTTTATTGATATCACTTTTAATCGATATCACTTACACATGTGTTTCGGTCTGTTTATCATAATGTATACGGACTTACGTTATTAATATTATTAAAATAATCAGATGGAGTTGAAATGATGATGATAATAATAATAATAGGAAAAATTTCTTTTTCCTCATTTTTTCCTCATATATATATATATATATATATATATATATATATATATATATATGAGAAGTAAACAAACAGATGATGTGTTTTGATATGGCTTTTTTAGCCGACAATTTTTGGGAGAATATGTGTTTAATTGAAGTCGTACCTAATTTTTGAAAATTAATTAATTAATAATTAATGAATTAGGCGGGAATACCTATTCAAATGTAAGGCTAAACAAATCGAGAAAAATCAATCTCTGTAAGTACATTTCAGCCGATTAGGCCTCATCAGCAGAGCTATAGACAGGGCAGTCCTTTGTGTGTGACTCGAACTCTGCCTGTCAGCTTGACAGTCAGGGTTCGAGTCACACACAAAGTGTGGAAATGGAACTGGTGACACGAGTTCAAATCCAGGATGAGGCTGTTTACGTTTCATTTCATGCTAATAAACTTTGCGGAAATGTACTGTACACCCCTCACGGCTCCAGAACTGGAGCTATACCAGCAGATGCAGTTTAGTGTCATACGTAGTAAACCCCTTTTTTGGGGGTGCTGAGGGCTTCTTATCAAAAATATAGCCCCCCCCCCCCACTGAGAACAATAGTCTTCTAGTCTATCTCAATGACTTACACTATGAAAGACGCACCCGTCAGTGTTGCAGTGGGCTGTCACCAGCACATCTGTACCTATTAGTACATTCAATAAATGGCTTTAATCTATCGGCTCTTTTAAAAAAATTGTTTAAAAAAAAAACAAGAAAAAAGAACAATATAATAGCTTTAATTGAATTAAAAATTTTATTTAATAAAATGGATTAAGTGGATTTAAGGGGATTAAAAATCACCTTGGAGATTAAATCTTTATACAACTGTAAATACAATATAGGGAATTTTCGTCTTTTTTTTTTTTTTAATTCAAACACAAAACTAATTGTCTCTACTTTGTTAATCCAAACTTTTTTCTTTTTTTTATGTACACACTCGATTATCATTTTGAATTAAATGATTAAAACCGTTTGACAATTAGAAGTTTAAAAGGTAATTATTGCTTAACATGGGGGGAGGGGACCCCAGTTTAAATTATAAACAACCACAAAGGATTAAAGATGTAAATGACGTTTTTTAATGCTTCTTTTATGAGTACATATATATACATATATATATATATATATATATATATATATATATATATATATATATATGTATATATAATCCAAAAATCCGGAGAAGAAATCTTCCTTACAACATAGAAGTTTTTTTTTAAACGTGTCGCAGTTTGCAGAGCTCAATGTGTGCTCTTATTGTCAGGAGTCACAGAGCAAAATTATATAAGTAAAAAATATAACAGAAGACTTAGATTCTCAGATGAAATGTTCTAAGGCGGGAGTCAGATGTTTTCGTTTTAAAGTTAGGCAGAGCTGATCTCGATGCTTCAGTCTATTTTCTTCAAAGCTCTTTAATCTAGCGAGACATGTCTTCGGCCATTCTTTCTGATTTGATGCTAGATTTTTCCCAAGCACTCAGATTAATATTGAGGCGTTTCAAATTCTGTTGACTGTTCTTTGAGCCACTTCTTCACTACAAATTTCCCTTCTTTGTCACTGGAATAATGTTTGCATCTCTTCAGCCCCATGAAAGGCTGCAAACCAACTTTAAGGAAGTCTAGAAAGGAACAAGTCATTATGTCTTGATTGTGCATTGGTCATACAAAACTAACACACTCTTATATACTCAAACAAGAACAACAACCACAATGTGAAACATGTCAAACACCCCTGACAGTTAAACACTTATTGATGGAATGTAGATTTTTTGTTCACATCAGAAAACGTTATTTTAAAGCAAACAATATGAAAGATCTGTTTGAAAATGTTAACATAGAGGATATTTTCTCCTTCTTGAGGGAAATAAAATTATACCATAGAATATAGACATGAAACAAATCAATGCCATACAATATAATCCCCAATAATGCTAACACATTGTTAAAACCAATTACTAAATTCTTAGTTAAAAAAATGGTAATGTCAATAAAGGGGTACTCCATACTCCTTAGAACTGGACCCTCACCATCAGATATAATTTAGTGCTATACCTTTTTGGGGTGCGGATCTTAACCCTCTACAGGGGATACAGCATATTCTAAGCCTCACCAAAACAGATATTACAAGTGTATTGATTTTTTTTCTCTCTCCTTCTCCACAATTTTTCTCGATTTTGCTCAGTAACAGCTTTTCTATTATTCCTAAGAAACAACTTTACATAAATATAAATTTATAACGATTATCGATTCAGGAAACAATGCCAACTCCCCAATTAAACAAACTTGCAATAATAATAATAATAATAATAATAATCATAATAATAATCATTATTTAGTCGGCCCTTATAACAAATACATTTTTATATATTAATGATTTGAAGGCAATTACAATGCATGTAAAAAATAAAAACAAAAAGATGTTTTTTTGTCTTATCGATTTCAAAGTAAACTTTATCTTCAGAGACGATTTTCAGAAATGGACGCGTTTTTTTTGTGTTGTTATTTTATTTTATTTTTTTATGTTATAAACACGCGTCTCGTGGTGTTCTTTTTTTTTTTAACGCCACGCGGAAGGTCGTGATAGTCATAATAGCCGTTGTTCATTCACTTTCAATTTGATTATTTTCATCTATTTATATATTTATATATTATTTATTTTTGTTTATTTGATATATGTATATATAGTAAAATATACATACTATGTATACTATATACTATAAGGAACGTGTATTTTAATTAATTATGTATTCAGTGTTTAATTCTAATCTATTGTTTATACTAGGACCTAATTTAGCTATTAATAAACTTTCTCTAATTCTGAGATTACCAATGTTGCGTATTATTATTATAAATTTTTATTTTTTACAATGTGTGATACATTGTGAGAAATGGGAAAAAATAAAAAAGTTATTTGTTGTAAGGGCAGACTAAATTATTATTATTATTATTATTATTATGCGTTTTTCACACCAGTGATAGTTGATGGTCTTTCACAGGAGTTTGAGTGACAACAAGTCTTCTCAGGTCTCCAGAACTCTCCTGAGTATTCTAGCTGATTTCAACAATGCTGTTGTCTTGAAGGTCTCAATTCTTCCTCTGATTTCCAATTCCTCAAGTCTGTTTTTCTAATCTTTTGGGGACTGTTCCAGGTGCCCCAATTACAATTGGAATCACTCATGTGGAGGGGTTAGGTAAATGCATACTATTTTAACCATAGCTGAGGGTGGGAAGAACAAGTGGATTCATGCCTTTCCCAAGAGAATTAGCGCAAAGTGAAACACAGCAACCTTGAGCACCTTTTTGATCTCCATCTCCCCAATACACGCGGGCATGCCTACAAAGTCAGAAAACAGCACTGTTCACGTGACTTTCGGAAACATTTTTTCACGCTCAGAATTGCGGAGACATGGAATAAACTGCCTGCATCTGTTGTAGGCTGCCGGAGCACTGAATCTTTCAAAGCCTCCATGCTTCCTGTAGTCCGCCAACACTATACCTGATGCCACTCTCCACATACACATGCACACACATACATGCATATTACTACTGTGAACTGTTCATGTTCCTGACACAACATTATTCTGTGTACTTGACATGAGACTTTGATGCGTTGCGGTGCACCTGAGCACTGTACACAATAAATTTCATTATAAACAACCTTGTCTAAGATTTGAACTTGGATCGCCAATTTCATTTCCTTGCGATCACAGGGGTATATAACAATAGGTTAAGAGTGAACAAGTATTGACAAGCGTATAATTAACTAATTACTTATATACCGATCAATCTCATGTGGTTAGCAACATGGAGTGAGTCGATCAATCGTTGCTACGAAAACCTGCTTTTTTCAAAAGGCTAAGATTATGAAATTGTACTAAGATAAGAATTGGGTTACACAGTAAAAACGCGTGTTTAGAAGAAACTAATTGAGAAAAAAAAAAAAGAATAAATAGATGAAATGAAAATAACTGTGTTGCTTATATGAACCGTAAGGCACATGGTGTAATGGTTAAGTGTCGTAGGAAGTGGACTTATCGACCTGAGTTCAAATTGGAACTTCACCATTAGATGCAGTTTTAACGTCATACCCAGGATACTAAAAGCCTCAGCGACTGCCTTCAAGCACAGATATGATAAACACCTGCACAAACTACACACTTATTGTTAAGTATCTGGCCACCATCCTTGGCCAGTTGTAAAGGACTTAAAGTAAGTAAGTAAGTAAGTAAGTCCTGCGGTATAGAATCCTTTGGTAAGTGAAAAAAATTTGTTAGTGAGTCCTCATATGCTCCTTTGTAGATATATATGATAAATGTTGGGAAACTTTTTAGGTTGTATTAGAAGCAAGGAAATGTACGAAATAAGAAATAATAAAACTTTGAATATCAGAATTTAAAATAAGATTAAAGATTACATAATATTCATCACTTTGTATTTTGGTTATCATTCCTTATTTTGTACTTTTAGCTTCCTTTGCTGCTAGGAACATAGTGCTTGTTTTTGTTCCCAGACCTCTTGAAAAATAGTAAGTGGTTTTTATCTCTTTGTCTTTTAACCTTTTTCCATGTTTCTTGGAACACATTGTGACTCTTTTGTGGCTCGAGACGGGAACTATATTCCCTTTTTGTATGTTGTGTAATTAAATGTTATATCATATTTGTTAAGTTTCTGACCGCCATCTCTGGCTAGTTGAAAAATAACTTAAAGTAAGTAAGTCCTGAGTTATAGAATCCTTTGGTAAGTGAATAAGTCCTGAGTTATGGAATCCTACGTAGTATCAAAGGTCCAGTGATATAATCCTATGTTCCGTCGTCCACGAAGGTTCAAAGCAATATGCGTAGGTATAACCAGAACAGCCGGTATAAATAACAATATCAGCAGCAGAGTACTGCCAGTGATTGGCCAAGAGTATGGTCACATGATGATCGTTGAGTCTATAAATAAGAGTGGGCATTTAACACACGCCTTATATTACAAAAACCTCAACACTTATAATCAATAGGGAGCTCCATCAGAAATGACTGTCAAGTCCAGACGGAGTATGGCACCACTCTTATAGATGAGTAGCCAACTAGGAGAAGGACAACTCTGACTTAACACCTGCGATTGATGTGATTACTGGTCATCTTGCTTCAGCTTGTCACCGGATAATAATCATGAAAATTTAGAGAGTGGTATCCATGTTATACAAGTGTTGACCACTATAATACAATGATGTACAAATGTTCCCTTGCTTTCTTTATATATATATATACTAATAGCATAATCTTTACAGATCACTGCCATCCTTTATAATCCTACAACCCCACCACCAGAACCTTTCCTCTCATGAGCTCTCAGATGACTCATCAATCCCACTGCAGATCCACTGGATAATAATCATGAAAATTTAGAGAGTGGTATTCGTGTTGTACAAGCATTGACCACTATAATACCATGATGTACAAATGTCCCCTTGCTTTGTTTTTCATATATATATATATATATATATGTAATATATCAAGGAAAATGAAAAAACACATTTTAAACAGACTGAATGACGTATTTCCACTCGCTTTTCTCATTATTCTGTGATAAATAATTTCTTATCTTATGCCCTGAAGATGATCTAATTAATAGATCGAAACACTGCAGCGTCGGCCAATAAACTCACCACTTAACCCATTTAAACCTGTGTTTTTTCATTTTCCTTGATATATTACATACCGTCGGATTCACTTCCTTTTTTCACATATATATATATATATATATATATATATATATATATGTATGTATTTGGGCAGCATTCTTTCATTTATACATGTAGAACTAAACAAAAGACACATCTCCTGTTTAACAATTTTATTTTTGATCTTTTCGAGTTTTCTGGCCAACTTTTTGATGTTTGGGTGGAATTCGTGGATAAGTCCACCAAAGTTCAGGTCCCGAGTACTTTTGGCACTTCGAAGTGCCATATATATATATATCTATACACACATATATACACACCTACATACATTTGTTTTCTACCAAACTATCACAACGAATCTATTTCAAAACCTTGTCGGCATTAAATGACCCACCCAAGTTGATATACCGTTAAACAAAATTAGAGTACTGACCTTTTTGGAATGAATTGCCTGTTCTAATCGACACTGCCACTCCAAAGACTGCAACCAGATTGCATGCCATCTTTTTTCCAGGCTGTGGCTGGTCTGTTGCAACGATTCAGGAATGACAATTGGTTCGTCTTTGTTTTTGTCACTGGTGACTCCATTTTGCAAACATTCACTGAGTTTGAGAACAGCAGAAACAACTCTTGAGTGGGATTCAATGTCTTTCTGCAAAATCTGAAAAACAAAGAAATAAGAAAAAAAAAAACATTAAAAAAATGATAGAGAAAGAAATTGCTAGAAAAAAATAAATAAATAAAATGAAATTTTTTTTAAAATTCAAAAAAATTGCAAGAGATAGAAAACGCTAGAAAAAAAAAAAATTAAAATTAAAAAAATAAAAATTTTTTGGACCATATGACCTTTAGGCACCCCTTTTTGATCTCGATTAAGAAAGGACATGTTTTTCATTTACACCGTCAATATCTGGTTGTTTTAACAGACATTTTTTAGATTTAAAAAAAAAAATTATAAAACTAACACCTAACCCCTAACAAACAACCAGATATTGACGGTGTAAATGAAAAACATGTCCTCTCTTAATCGAGATCAAAAAGGGGTGCCTAAAGGTAATATGGTTCAATTTTTTTTTAAAATGCCAGAGAAAGAAAACGCAAAAAAAAAAACAAAAAAAATTTTTATTTAAAAAAAGAATGCCTGATATAGAAAATGCTAGAAAAAAACAAAACCTAATAACAATAAAAACATTAAAATAAAAATAAAAAAATGTCAGAGATAGAAAATGCCAAAAAACACCAATTTTTTCTGATTGTTATCCTAATCTTTATTGTCATATAAACAACGTTTCAGTTGATATGCCTCCCTGCCTTCTTCAGGGTTTTTTTTCTTCTTTTGTTCAATTTGTTTTTATGATCATGTTGCTTCTCAAATTGATAAGCATGCAAAAACAATATCATTATTTATTTATTTATTTTTTTTTTTTTACAGATCTAATGGTGATAACAATTAAAATGAATCTTTTGTTTTTAAATGAATCATTAGTAACATTTGTTGGTCGAGGTGTCATACAACACAGATTCCAAAAAAAAATGCTATCTTTCTGATTTTTATCTACAGAAATCTCAGCACGGCTTATTAAACCATAAAAAATGTTTTCTAGACAATAATCTTATCTTACATTTTTCACCTCAGTTAGCATTCGTTATACCAAAGGAATATTTTCTCGAGTTTATTTACAAAACATCAGCTCCCCACTTTACGGCACTGATCCAACCTGTGCTAGATTAGTTGGTTGCATTGTACAGCACATCAACCCTTGTTGGGTTATTTTATGCCAAAGACATTGGGTTTTATACATTTTTGAAGATGTTTTTGTTTTATACATTTTTGATGGGTACTCAATTATTTTTTAAACACTCTTTTTTAAAACTCATTTTTTCTATTCAACCCTGAAGAATAATCAAAGTTCCAATTACCGTCGAATTGGGAAGACAAGGCAACAAAGGGTTGTAACTCAATACAAACCTGAATAGTTGCAAAGTCTACTGCAGAATGATATTGTGTAGTTTTATAAATACCCTATCATTCAAATCAAGCAGCCAATCAGAACTCAAGGAATGGAATCACCCAAATTCATGAATGGATCATTCTTGATTTCTATATATACCAACTGTTTTGGACACTGTTTCAATGGTACTTAGTTAGCAGCTGTTATTCAAACCAACAGTAGACTGACTGACTTCAATAAACCCATAGATGGGACCCTAACATGTACTACTACACCGGGTCAAAGTGTACCTGGGAGTAATGGCAATGAAGCGTTACTCCACATTCCCCAGAACTCCAGAACTGGAACTTCACCATCAGATAGAGTTTAATGTCATATGCAGGACACTAACACCGCCTTCTAGCACCCATATGGTAAAAAGGGTCGGGACAATCATATGGGTGCTAGGGCTTAATGTGACCAGCCGATTGATCAGAGGGTGTTTCTCTGACTGCCTGTCTAGCCTAAGTAAGGGCCAAAGTGAAGTGTTGCATACCATGGACTGCTCAGCCACCAGGATTCCGTCCTTAAGCATCACAGGTGTCACCCCCGGCTAACAGGTGGCCACTTTAGAGGATGGAGGGCCTGCAGAGGTGCAGTCAGTGTATTCTAAATCCCCAGCCAACAAGGCTGTATATCAAAGGAATATTTTCTTGAGTTTGTTTACAGAACATCAGCAACCCACTTTATCATGGGACCCTAACAGGTACTACCACTCTGGGTCAGAGTGGACAGGGAGCCATGGTGATGAAGGGGTGCTCCACATTCCCCAAACCTCCAGAACTGGAACCTCACCATCAGATAGAGTTTAACGTCATTCCCAGGATATGTAGACCCGCAGCCACTGCCTTCTAGCACCCATATGATAAAAAGGGGTTGGGGCTTGCCATAAGGGCAATAGGGTTGGGAAAATCATATAGGTGCTAGGACTTGACGTGACCAGCCGATTGATCAGAGGGGACCTTTCCGACCGCCCGTCTAGCCCAAGATAGGGCCAAAGTGGAGTATTGCATGAACTGCTCATCCACCTGGGCTCTATCCTTAGGCATCATGGGTCGCCACCCATGGCCAACAGGTGGCCCCATTGGGGGAGTCTTACCCCTCTGCAGAGGTGCAGTCGGTGCATTCTAACGCCCCAGCCGACAGGGCGGTCTACTCACTGAGTCACTTGGGTTTGTTTACAGATTTAATAACAAATGACAACTAAAATGAATCTTTTGTTTTTGTTTTTAAACAAATCGTCAGTAACATTATGCTGTACAAGTGTCATACAATATAGACAGTAAAAAAGCCCTGTGTTTTTGATCTTTATCTTGTGAAATCTCTACACTGGCTTTATTGGACCATGAATCAGTTTTCTAAAGTCAGTTTAGAATCCAAGAAGCCTATCCCAGGTCTCGTGAAAATCCATTGAAAACCCCTGAGAAAATTTCTAAGACCGACAGCTGCAGGTCTTCTTTTCTCCACTATAAGGTAATTAACTTTTTTAAAAAGAACCTCACTATACACTTAGAACTTAAACAGACCATTTTATCCTTTCTAATTCGGCATTGGTATAAAAAGAGAATGCATGACAACTGTTATTTATCCATGTATAAATCGTTTCTTTTGCCTAATTTTATACTTATTATTTCTTGCTGCGTATAATTCCCTTTATCTTTCAAATACTGACTATCCCATATATATATATATATATATATATATATATATATATATATATATATATATGTGTGTGTGTGTGTTAAAAGTAAGGAAATGAATCCGATGGTATAAGTATAGATAAAAGGATATGAAAACACACAATGATGTTAAAATGAAAATATTTTATATCATATTCATAGCTAATATTGAACAATATTTCAATTTATAAAAATCATCTTCAGAGCTTGTTTTTTTACTCCGGACTCATCGAGAGAGGAGCTGAAAATAATTTGAATTCAAAACAAAAACATTGATGTTCCAAAAACTACCACATAACTTTTTGGGAACATCAATGGAACATAAAATTAAAATATTTTATATCATATTCATAGCTAATATTGAACAATATTTCGATTTATAAAAAAAAACAAAAAAATTATTGAAAAAATATTTATTTTCTGGAAAAATCCATTGCTTCTGTCAGTAACCAGGTGCTGTTGACTCCATGTCTATGCTACCTTTAAAATGATGTGACAAAATACAAACGTCTGATTTTTTTTTCAATTGTTTTTTAATGTATAAATGTATCAATATTCTAACGTGCAGCGTCATATCGTGCTCCGATCATATATCTTATTTTTCTTAAATGAACACTGACTTCAGAGTGTTGTTGTGGCGAAATTCAAATGTATGAATCTTCTTTTCATTTGTTTTTAATGTTTGACAGTCTTCACATGTGACATCTGTGGTTGAGACTGTTTTTCGAACATTGGACTTCATTAGAATGTTGTGGCGAAATTCAAATGTATGAATTTTCTTTAGCCCCATTCCTATAAGGATTTATCAAAAAATGGTTAAGAAGAGCCCTTTCATTTAAAGTTACCTGTTATTTCCCTTAAATCAAAGACTTCTAAATATGTTTAATATTACATTTAAACAAAGGCTTTCCAAGTCCAGAGCCCCATTCCTATAAGGATTTATCAAAAAATGGCCTTTTCATTTAAAATTACCTGTTATTTCCCTTAAATCAAAGACTTCTAAATATGTTTAATATTACATTTAAACAAAGGCTTTCCAAGTCCAGAGCCCCATTCCTATAAGGATTTATTAAAAAATGGTTAAGAATAGCCCTTTCATTTAAAGTTACCTGAGATATTTCCCTTAAATCAAAAACTTCTAAATATGTTTAATATTACATTTAAACAAAGGCCATCGTTTGGAGCAGATTAGGAAATGTGACTTCTAGCTAGGTGGAATGAGGTGGTATAGGACGTTAAGAGTTAATGTTTGACAGCCTTCACATGTGACATATGCGGTCGAGACTGTTTTTCGAACATTGGACTTCATAGTAAAAAAAAAAATGAACACTGACTTTAGAATGTTGTTGTGACGAAATTCAAATGTATAAAGTTTCTTTACATTTGTTTACATCTGTGATTTGTTGTTGGTTTGTGGGTGTGTAAATGTGTCATGAGAGTGTTTGGTGTACACGTGTAAGTACGTGTGTAGTGTGCCGTGTGTTGGATTGCGGTTTGATGAATGCTATAAAAATATCCACTGATGACAATGAGAAATGGTGTTTTCTTTTTTTTTTTGTTGTTCTTTTGTTTTAACGAATTCGTAAGTCCAGTTTTTATACTTTTCAAGATTTTCTCGTATGTTTACGATTTAATGAAGTGTAACTTGAATGACAGGACCAGGAAATAATTATCGCGCATAATAATAGGTTGTCTTGTTTTTTTGCCGAGTAGAAAAGGAAATTCATATGTAGGTTATTTAGTAATTAGTAATTAAATTGTCAGGTAAGGTAATAAAAGCTTTAGGAAATGTGTATTCATTTTATATAAACAAAGCATTACTATAATATTACTATATATATATATATATATATATATATATATATATATATATACATACATACATACAAGAAGGTACTGAAAAGTTCTTGGTATAACCAAGAAAGAAATCACTTTTTCATCGATTTTTATATATATATATATATATATATATATATATACAGGTGTTCATAATTTGATATTTTCTGGGTTGTATACTTCAATTGTCAATTGTCTTTTAGCGGCTATTGTTGGTGGTTGTACCAGAGTTTGATCACCTCTGATAGGGTCAGCAGGGCGAGGGAAGTCTGATGTTGGAAGACCCGAAACTTCCCAATGAACCTTGCAGATTACATCACTGACGACAACCTCCAGCGCCCCAAATGTAGGAGCGTATATTTAAAGTGTATATATATATATCTTATTATAATGGAGATTGTGTGTTTTTCTGTCTGTAACCGAAACTATATTACTAATCGAGTCACAATTAACATAGTTATTTACATCACATTCTCCATGATTTTATTTTTATTTAAACCTGAATTATTAATAAAATTGCTTCACCTTTTTATTAGTGTTGTCCATATCTACATATAAATAACATGCAATTGTATTTATATATACAAAAAATAGCGGTTTGCAGTGTGAATGTGAAGGCTAATTTGCATATTGATATTAAAAATGTGATTTTATTAAATATGTGCTTAGTATTATTGATTTCTAATTGTTTGGTTTTATTTTAATGAATATAAGCAAAAATCTCTTCAATGAATCTTAAATGAAAAAGAAAAAATAAGTGTAATTTTATTCTTTATTTCCTAATTTAACTAAATAGATAAATAAGTAAAATTCAGCAATGAAAGACGGAAGTGATGGAAGAGTAAGTTTAATTTCTATTTTTCTATTATACCCCCACTCTGTTTCAAATCTTTTTATCTGCCTTCTTATTAGACTTTCTAATTTAATACGATATTTCATTACATTAAAACTTAAATACTTGCACCCGGAGGGTGCATATATTTGCTAGTATATATAAAAAGGAAATAAAGTATAGAATGTATAAAATAGGATATTTTAATTAATTTAACTTACATGTATTTCGGTCAGGAGTTTATCCATGTGTACATTATTCAAACTATTATTATTTTTAAATAACAAAATGAAATAAAATAATAATGATAGAAAAATGTAGAAATGTTCCGCACACAAAGAAATATCGACCCTCCTCAGAGTAAATCCTTATTTTTTTTACTCCGAGGAAGGTCGATACTTGTAAGTTAAATTATATAAAATATCCTATTTTATCCATTCTATACTTTCTTTCCCTTTTCAACATACCGTCAGATTCACTTCCAGTTTCATTTTACATATATATATCCCCCCCCCCTTTTCCAGGCTTGTTGGTCCCAATGCATTATTACCACTAACCCAAAGTATGCCAATAGCATCTTACAATACCACCCAACTTTATTGGTTTTCTATCACATTGTAGGAATACCAGAGCAAGGTACAGCCTCTTTTCACAACATTCCAATAATGAAGCTATTAATTGAATGATGTAAGATTTAAATTAACTGACAAGATGACATGTCATTACACTGAACAGGAACAAGAATTTAATTTCCATGAAATTCACTTTCCATGTCAGTCTACAAGATCTCAATAATGAATTGTTAATTCAAATGGTGTTCATTTAAAATGGATGACAAGATGATAATGTCAGTGGGAAGTGGAAATAACATTTTATGTAATTTAATTTCAGACAACTAATTTTTTGAAACTGGTTGCCCATGCCAATAAACGAACGAATCCAATGTATTGTGCTGGAATCCCGGACTCTGGATCCCTTTGATTGATTTACAATCTATGTATTGCGTGTGTCTGCATATATATATATATATATATATATATATATATATATATAATCTAATGAGTCAGACGAACCTACTATTAGTTTCGCATAAAGCTCTTCAGGGCTAAAATCTGACTCAGATTTTAGCCCTGAAGAGCTTTATGCGAAACTAATAGTAGGTTCATCTGACTCATTAGATTATCTTTATTACTTGGCTCTACTTAAGTATCGAGCACTTTTTACATATTAGCTTCTCCTAGCAGTTATATGAATATATATATATCTTATATACATATATATATACATATAAATTGTTTTTTCTTTTGGCCAAATACTGTACCAATAGATTATTTTTTGTTGGTACGAATATCTTGGTCCTTTCTTTTTTTCAAAAATTTTTTTCTTCCTGGTTGATGTTTGGTAGTATATTTTTACAATCAAACTCTCTGCTGGGTTTTTTCTCTCCGCAAGGATCTACCAACACGCTTGGTATATTATATATATATATATATATATATTATGGACTCTCTCGTCGATTTTCGACGCATGAGGGTTCATACAATGAACACCCACACATTGATTTGTTTATAGCGGTGAAGGCTTGTGTTGGACCATCCACACTTTTTGGCACAGTCGATAGGAAAGAATTGGTGCATCAAGGGTAGCCACAAACCCAATCAACGACCAACCTCAGGAATTTTGAATTCAGAGTTATCCCTTTTCTAGACTGGTTACCTACCCAAGGTTGAAGGGCCCAGTCTGCCCTACTATTTTACCCATAGCTGGAGGGAGAATATATGGATTCATACCTTTCCTAAGGGTATTAGCGCGATGTGAAATGCTAACAGCTTCGTCTAAGAATTGAACTCGAATCAACGAGTCCATTTTCCACGACTCTAACCACTAGCCCACGCGCCCCCATATATATATATATATATATATATATACACATACACACCTTAATATGAAATCTGGTCTACTAATGTAATGAGCACTTTATATTTAACTTATTTGGTTAATATTTGGATTGACCATCGATATTGCGAATAACTTGATATTCTGGTAAGCCATCTTCTTTATTATATATGTATGTATATAAATAATTGAAAAAACAATTACTCATTTTTTTTCTCAATTTAACCAATAGATCGGACCCTAACAGGTACAATCTCTGTATGTATGTGCGTGTGTGTAATTAAATGTTAGGAATAAAAGCAGATATAACACAAACACCTTCATTCAATTGATATTTTGCCTCATTAATACACTGAGGTGAAATATTAATTGAATGAAGTTGTTTGTGTTTTATCCGCTTTTATTCCTCAACTTTTAATTACATTTTGTTGAATGTTACCCAATCTGTTATGTCCTTATATATATATATATATATATATATATATATTTTCTATTCAACCTATAGTTGGGACCCTAACAGGTACAACCTCTGTATTGTGTTTGTGTGCGTATATATATATATATATATATATATATATATATATATATATAAAGATCCTTATGGTGAAACTCGAGTAGGTTATCACTTGTACCTATATATATATATATATAAATATATATATATAGAGAGAGAGAGAGAGAGAGAGATGTGAGGTATCCAAAACTTGGTAGTAAGGGATGATTCTATATGTGATTTCTAAGACACACTGTATTATTATTGTATGATCCAATATGTATAAATACAGTGAATCTTTAAATCACTACAGAGAGCTCAATGTCTAATAAACTTTTTAGATTACATACAGAGCAATATATATATATATAATTGCAAAAACAAGGGGTTCAGATGGATGATATTTTAATGTAGGAGCCAACGTTACAGTTTGTTTAGCAAACCATTGTCAGGACGTTCATATATATTACAAAACAGTGGTTTGTAAGTTTATTTTATTTTACTGTTGCGGCTTCAGAATATAACTATATATATATATATATATATATATATATATATATATATATATAGGCTACAGTTAAGAGATACCTTTTTCGCCGACTGATTTTTTGTGGCGGAAGTTGAAACTGCAACATAAAAACTTTTTCCTTTTTTGCAACATCAAAGATTTACATTTGGAATTCATATCACAGGATTACAAAATTCTAAAAAATTTAAAAAAATATATAAATAAAAATCTGTTTTCAAATGCCCTTAAAGTAATAAAAAATTTCATCATTTGCATCTGATGAGTCAGAAGATTTAGACTATTTGTCTAAGCTCCCTGAAATAGACTATAATGCTAAATCTCTAAGTCTTTTGTTGTTTCTTTACTCATATATTTGCTCTGTGACTCTAACATTAAGAGCACACATTGAGCTCTCAAACAGCGACTTGGTTTTGTTTAAATAAAACTCTTGTGTCGTAAGGAAGATTTCTTCTCTGGACTTTTGGATTATATATATATATATATATATATATATATAGTTAAAAAATCTAAAGTTGGCAGAGTAGCTTATTGTCACTATCAATTGGACAGTCAGGGAGTCTATCCCACTAGTACTAGACCAGTTTTGCTGAGGTGGATTCATATTATTTGTCATTGGTATTAGATTGTTAAACAACCCAAGAAACTATTCCTTTGAAATAAAGAATTTTAACTGTGAAAGGGAAAAGAATAGAAAAGTTGTATGATATCTGATGGAGAAATATAAAAAAGACCATCAAAGCATAACATCACACCTACAGAGTGTGGAGACGTCAAAGGCGCTCACCACCACACAAACCAGGTACGCACGATTGAAAAACCAAACTCTACATTCTTCGCATACCAGAATAGACAAAAAAGAACCTGAAGACAAATACAACAGACCACACTGCCACAAATTTCTCACCAAATTGAAAAACTTTATATGTATATATATATATATATATATATATATTATATGTATGTATGTGTGTGTATGTATGTGTGTGCGCACGTATCAATGTTTCTAAAGTGTTTTGTCATTCCTAAAATCAAAAGTGTCACATTATTTGCCATTGAAACACAATTTTCCAACATAGGATATATTTTTATATTGTAAAATCATTCCCAATGCATTTTTTAAATAGTAAAAATCATTTCTTTATAGTAAAATCATGTGCAATGTAATTTTTGATAGTAAAAATCTTTGTCAATGCATTTTTATAATATTAAAAATCTTTGTCAATGCATTTTTATAATATTAAAAATCTTTGTCAATGCATTTTTATAATATTAAAAATCTTTGTCAATGCATTTTTATAGATGGTAAAATCATTTTCAAAATATTTTTATATACTAAAATAATTCATAATGCGTTTTTATAGTAATAATCATTTCCAATGCATTTTTATATAGTAAAATCATTTCTAAGGCATTTTTATCGTAAAAATCATATTTCTATTCAAAATTAAGTTTTATTCATATTGAAAGCAAGAATGATAGTTGACAACTAGGCTTGAAAAAAAAAATTATACATTATATGTGTGTATGAGAGAGGGAGGGAAAGAGAGAGAAAGAGAGATGAAAGTGAGAGAAAGAAAGAGAGATGAGAGAGAGCAAGAGCACATAATATCTATTAGCTAAGGTCATATAAAAAAAACCCTGAAGATAAAGATTTGGATTAGGATGAAATTAGATGGTTAAATGACCAGAGAACCTCTACATAATCCATACGCAAAAAGACAAAAGATAATTATATTCTTCTGATTAAACGGAAGCTCGTAGGGCAACAAACATTCATTTATGCTTGAAAAAGAAATAAGAAGACTTAAATGCATGTGTATGAATAGGCTGACAGGCGGACATTCTACTGACAGGTAAGGTTCGAATCACGCACAAAGCACTGCCCTGTCTATAGCTCTGCTGATGAGGCCTAATAGCCTGAAATGTACATACAGAGATCGACTTTTTCTCGATTTGTTTACGCTTTACATTTAAACCGATATGCATGCCTAAATTCCTTTAATTATAATTAATTAATTAACAAAAATTAGGTATGACTTTAATTAAGCACATAATCTCCCACACATATATATATATATATATATATATATATATATATATATACTAGCAAATATATGCACCCTCCGGGTGTAAGTATTCAAGTTTTAATGTAATGAAATATCGCATTAAATTAGAAAGGCTAATGAAACTAAATAAGAATGCAGATAAAAAGATTTGAAACAGAGGGGGATATAATCGAAAAATAGAACAACTGAAACTTACTCTTCCATCACTCTCGTCTTTCATTGTTATTTTTTCTGATTTAAGTATTTAGTTAAAAGAGGAAGTAAAGAATAAAATTACAGTTATCTTTTTTTGTTAATGGATTTCATTTAAGATTCATTGAAGAGATTTTTGCTAATATTCATTAAAATAAAACCAAACAGTTAGAAACCAATAATACTAAGCATATATTTATTAAAATTACATTTTTAATATCAATATGCAAATTAGCCTTCCCGTTCACAGTGTAAACCGCTATTTTGTTGTATATATAGATACAATTGCATGTTATTAGAATGTAGATATGGTTAACAGTATAAATAATGTAAAACAATTTTATTAATAATTGAGGTTAAAATAAGGATAAATTCATGGTGAATGTGGCGTCAATAACTAAGGGAATTGTGACTTGAGTAGTGATTTAGTTTCAGTTACACACAGAAAAACACACAATCTCCATTATAATAAGATATATATGTGTGTGTGTGTGATAAATAATATTTCTAAAGAATAGATCCTTTGATTATTTACATCTGGATTGAATCTGTTTTTTGTCTATAGGTGAGAAATCATGCCATTTGTTGCAGACCCCACCACAACTCAATTTCAATGTACCAGGACACTTCTCTTCAGCATAATGGCCCTTTTGTGGGTTTTTGAGTTAGAGAAACCCATTTGGTGTAGAATATAAAAGAGATTAATGCTTCCACAATATGGTAACGCCCTCACACATATCTCTGTCTTCCTTTTTTGTTTTGTTGGTCAACAACAACAAAAATGATATTTATCAAAAAACATGGCCGCATTGTAATTCTTCATAACCAGAAACTAATATGAGAAATTAATTGTGCTACAATGAACACTAAATATTTCGACTTTGAAAAAAATGTTTGGTAGGAAGCAGACTTAGTGGAAACGTAAACAGATAAAAATGAGGAAAACAAAATTTGGCCAACACAAAAGAAGCCTATATTTTCCTTTAAACATAAACATTATATATATATATATATATATATATATATATATATATGTGTGTGTGTGTGTGTTGAAAAGATAAATAAATACAGGGAAGAAAATGTTGAATGGATAAAAATGGTTTAATGAATTGCCTACGTGTGTTTCGGCCGAGAGTTTGTCCATGTACACACTGTATTCTATTTATTACTATTTTGAATATGAAATAAAATGATAATAATAGAAAAATATAAAATTTTTAAGTACACACAAACGGTCTTCCTCAGGGCAAGATGTTTGATATTTGAAGTTAAAATGGTCAAAATACAGAGAATTTGGAAGTGTTCGAAAAAAAGAATTTTTTATTTTTTTATTTTTTTGAGACGCTTACGTTTGGAGTGTATATAGCGAGGGAGTCTATCCCCTTTTCAATAGTGCTAGACCAAGGAGATTGTTTTGGCATCTGAGGTGGAGGCCACACCTACCATCAGCTCCTTACTTTACCGCACAGATCCCTGTGCTACCCATACGCTGAGTTGGTGAGGACCAGAATTGAACTAGGAACCCTGTGGTTTCTAGCCGAACGCTCTACCGACTGAGCTAACCCGGCCCTTAAGGTGTGTCAAAAAGTATCAAGATTTTTTGTACTTTTTGACACACCTTGTATTCTAAAAAAATTAATGTTCCATTTATTGTTCATTTCTTTCTTGGTAAATACAGCTTCAATCTCAATACTTTTATGACACCTTGTATATATGAGTCAAAAGGTATTGTCATTTTGTGTAGGACAGGTATAATTACCAACACAGGAAAATGTATCATACATCAAAATGAAGCTGGTCCTCTGTGGATCATATCTCTACTCCTCCACATAATCACCATTTCTCTTAATAGCAATGTTCCACCTTCGAATGAGAGCATGTAACCCTGCCCTGTCATATTCTGTTGACTGTTCTTTGAGCCACTTCTTCACTACAGATTTCATTTCATTGTCAATGGAATAATGTTTGCTTCTCAAACCCTCTTTTATAGGACCGAAAAGATGACAGTCTGGCAATGGGTGGATGAGATCAGCTCGATCTTGCATCTAAGGTAGAGTGTCACACCTACCATCAGCATCTGGAACCTTGTGGTTCCAAAGTGGATGCTCTACTAACTGATCTACATGGGTTTGTTTACAGATTTAATGAGAAATAACGAAAATGAATCGTTATTAACATTACTTGGTATAAGTGCAGTGATGCTGATAGCTTTTTGATTCAGTACGTCCTGGGACTCACATATTTGCTTTGAATGAGTCCCCGGGAAATTTGACGGGTCCCATCTAAAGTTTCTTAATAAATTGTAGGGTTTTTATTTATGATCTGAGGAAAGAACTAAAGCCATCTAACTCCTACCTTGTAACCTATCCTGTGTAATTCATTTCTTTTATCAATCTTAATACGTTTTTGACACACCTTGTATATATATATATATATTATATATATATATATATGAAAATAAAATGGAAATTAATCCGACAGTGTGAATATGATATATTGAAAAAAAAAACAAAGGATGTTTACAAATGCATGGGACGGTTTGCACATTCTCTCCTGATGATCCCATGCATTTGTAAACATCCTTTGTTTTTTTTCAATATATCATATATATATATATATATAGTGATGCTCATAGCTTTTTGATTTAATGCGTCCTGGGATGCATATATTTGCTTTGAATGGGTCCCTGAGAAAATTTATGGGTCTCAACTAAAGCTGTCTAACTCCTACCTTGTAACCTATCCTGTGTAATTCATTTCTAAGAAACTATTAAAATGTATTTACAGTTAGCTTGAAAGGGTGGGGGAAGAAAAAAGAAAAAACACTGGGATGCATGTATATGATTTTACTGTGTCCTTTTAGGGACGCAGGACATGTATCTATCGGCATCTCTGTAAGGGTCATACAACATAGTCTCCAAAAACTCCTATCTTTTTATAAAATAATAAAATTCGAAGGCAATACAATGCGTAAAAAATAAAGACAAAAAGATGTTTTATATGTCTAATCGATTTCAAAGCAAAGCTTTATCATCAGAGTTTTTTTCTGAAAAAAACTCTGATGATAAAGCTTTGCTTTGAAATCGATTAGACATATAAAACATCTTTTTGTCTTTATTTTTTACGCATTGTATTGCCTTCGAATTTTATTATTTTATAACATACTTAACAATGCTTCAAGCAAATTACCAATTACTTTTATCCTATCTTTTTAATTTCTATCTTTCGACTAAACCAACACTTTGATGTACTTAAAAATATACAAAAATTAACAACAATCTGTTGCGTTCCTCTGAATTAAAAAAACATCAACCTTAACAAAAGGAGCCATTAATTAAGTGCGATAACACCAATAAAACTAACCCCCTTCTCTCCACCTGCTGCTAATGCACCCTGAAGGAGTCTCGCAACAGGTCATGGGGTATCTCAACCAAAGCGGTAGCAAGTGAGGTTTGATGATGTTGGGAGAGAGTTGGCTAATTGACTAGTGAATTTGTCTCGGTAATCCGATTTTGGTTTTTTTGAGTCAACATAGAAATCTTTGAAGTATGTTTTTTAGTTTTTAGTTTTCACATATGAATAATTACAGATTGTGAATAAATATCAAGAGGAAAGGAGGTTGACTCATTCGCTTAGATTAATACTTCACAGTTCATTGTTATCACTATCAAAAAAAGAAACACCCTCTGGGCAGTGTAAAAATAAATTTTTGAAAAATATTCCCTGGGGTGGGTGGGAAAATAATTGTTTACTAAGGATTATTGTTACTGTATATACTCATAGCCAAAAGTCAGGGGTGCATGTTATACTGAACTAATTACGGCAAATATTAGATCACCACGTGGAAATCTGTCCTTTAGAATTCAATTCTGGATCAGAATTGACCCAACTTTCTACAAACTACAATTCTGCATTACTAGTGGGTTCGATACTCACTGGGTGTCAAACTAAATTAATTTTAAAAGTTTTACATTCAAATTAATACTTTTGTTTCGTATTGTTGATAAATCATCATATTTATCAACAATACGTGATTTATATTTATCACATAATATCATCTGTTTCAGGAGATGATTCATATTTTGCTGCCATTTTGAATAGTCTCAAAACAGATATTTTTGTGAGATTAAAATAATTTTTGCTATAAACCAATTCCAAACAATGCAAACCATATTTATTAAATCACCTTTGTATTTATATATATATATATATATATATATATATATATACACTGTAGGTGGGGGTTACCAGGTACATTGATATTTGGATGATTCTAAGTTGGAAGCTGCCCAGAGGGTGTTTCTTTTTTGATAGTGATAACATTCAAATTAATACTTTTGTTTTGTATTGTTGATAAATCCGTATTAGATTGACCATTCTATGCTAACATGAGAGTTTAACTGTAAATTAATCTGCTGGTGTCGAATATCAAAAGGTAGCTCGTTAATGTCTTCCCCATTCCTTTGCCCTGTCGTTATTTCCCCTCTCTCTCTCTCTCTCTCTCTGCCCTCGTGTTGAATATTAATTTACTATAAAAAAATCTCAGAATTTACTGTCGACCCGAAATCTCGGAACAAAACTAAGGTGAATTATTTAATTTTGTTAATTAGAAACGGCAGATGGACAAACAGAAAAACAACAAAGACTAGAAAACAAAAATGGGAAGAAAAACAATTATATGGATGCTTCAAACGACAAATTGAAGAGGTTGCACATGAAAAGACTTGGACATGGTTAAGAAAGGGAAACCTCAAAAGAGAAACTGAATCACTTATAATTGCTGCACAAAATAATGCCATAAGGACAAATTATATCAAAGCGAAAATTGATAAGACCCAACAAAATAGTAAATGTAGACTTTGCGGGAATAGAGATGAGACTGTTAACCATATAATCTGCGAATGTAGCAAACTAGCACAACGAGAATACAAAACTAGACACGACTGGGTTGGGAAGGTGATTCACTGGGAATTATGCAAAAAATTAAATTTTGACCATACAACAAAATGGTATATGCATAAACCAGAATCTGTTCTTGAGAACGAAATGCATAAAATTCTCTGGGACTTTGAAATAAAAACGGATCACCTTATCCCAGCAAGAAGACCAGACCTAGTGTTGATAAACAAAAAAGAAAGAACTTGTCAATTGGTGGATTTTGCAGTGCCAGCAGATCACAGGGTGAAGCTGAAGGAAAATTAGTAAATCCCGACAATTCTACAATTTTGAGTCACATAATCTTGGATGGGGTGGGTGGTGGCGAGGACAACATTCCGAAACATTCTGAAAAGGGTGGATGAACAAAATGTCGAGAACCACTCTTCCAGAAAGATAGTATCAGGTATTCATCATCCCGTATATATGATAAACAAAATCTATATTCCAACAGCGCCTTGTTGGTGGGGTTTAGAATAAACTACCTATGCCCTGATATATGGTATATATATATATATATATATATACACACACACACACACACCAACTCCTCCACACGAGCAGGATGTGACACAAGGTCAATTTTTTAAGCGGAGTTCAACAGGTTTGAATTCAGAGTTTTCCTTCTCCTAGACTGTTTACCTAGCCATGGTTAAAGAACCCAGTCTGCCCTGCTATTTGCCCATAGCTGGAGGGAGAGTAGGATTCATACCTTTCCCAAGGGTATTAGCACTAAGTGAAATGCATATATATATATATATATATGAAATGGAAAAATGGATTCTCTCGTCGATTTTCGATGCATGAGGGTTCATCCAATGAACAACCTACACAGTGTTTTGTTTATAGTGGTGAAAGCTTGTTGGAACATCCACACTTTTTGACACAGTCGATAGGAAAGAATTGCTGCACAAGGAATGCCACAAACCCAATCAATGACTGACCTCAGGTTTTTCAAATTCAGAGTTTTCCTTCTCCAAGACTGGTTACCTAGCCAAGGTTAAAGAGCCCAGTCTACCCTACTATTTTACCCATAACTAGAGGGAGAATATATTCATATCTTTCCCAAGGCGCTATGTGAAATGCAAACAGGCTTGACTAGGATTTGAACTTGGGTTGACGAGTCCATTTCTTACGACTCTAATCATTATGCTACATATATATATATATATATATATATATATATTTATTTATCAGGGCACAGGCTCTCTGTTATATATGGATTTGAACTTTCTAGTGATTATAACATATATACCTATGTATGTATTTATCAGTTAAAATTCTGCTTCTTACTGGTAGGAGCTGATGACTGAGGGATTAGGCTATCGGACTGATGAAATATCAGTTGGATTCACTCCCAGCTAGAAGTAGTTGGTCCGACCGCCCATCTAGCCCAAGAAAGGCATTTTCTTTGAATAAAACCTTTTTGCTAAACAATTTGCAGGATTCTCCCTCTCTCTCTCTCTCAAGATATCTCAAATATTTTTTGTCAATATCCTAAGGGACCCAATAAGAAGAATCAATGATTGTTGCTGAATTATTTGATGAAACCTTATTCTGCAAGAACAGATTAAAAAATAATAAAATGAATAAAAAAAGTAATAGCAATTATGATGGGAGGAAGGGGCTGTTGATAGTAATTGTGATATTTGTGACGATGGTGGGAGTAATAATGTTGCATGTTAATATTACATATAGCATAGTGGATATAGGCGTTGAGTTAATACAGTTCTAAGTGACAGTTATCTCTATGCTGCAGGTTCAATCCTGGTCAAGGGTGACAGTTACATAAAATATTAATTAACACAGTTTAACACTTGTACCCAGCTATGGTTAGCAGAATGAGAACAGGATACTCCCATGGATTGAATAAAGGGTTGGATTCAAAGTTCTGTGATGGCTCCCGATTAGGAGAAGAAGGTTCCTGAGTTCGAGAAGACTCCCGAGTCCGACAAGAGATACCTGAAGAAAGCCGGAGGGCACATAACAATAAAGATGAGGACAATAGTCTGAATAATCCAAATAACACGTGATAATATTAGTTGAAATAATGCTGGTGGTACAACTAGGAGTAGTAGTAGTAATAGTGATGTGGTGTGGTGTAATGGTAGTATTAATGGTGTTGGGAGTGGAGGTTATTATTTAAGTAGTAGTGGTGGTAATTTTTGTTGTTTAAGTAGAAGTAGTAGTGTCTAAGAGTAGTAGAAGTAGTAGTGTTGGGTAATGGTATTAGTTAAAATAGTGTTGGTGTTATTACTAAAAGTAAAAAGTTGAAGTGATGGTGGTAGTACAAGTAGTAGTAGTAGTAGTAGTAGTGGTGAGAGAAGTAGTAGTAGTAGTAGTAGTGTCTTCTTCACAATTACTATTTACTTCAGTAGTGGTGGTAGTAGTAGTGTAGGATGAAGGTATTAGTTGAAATAGTGTTGGTGGTATGACTAACAGTAGTAGTAATAGTCACAGTAGTGGTGGTGGTTGTATTGTTTTTTGTATTTAAATGGTAGTAGTATTATTGGATGATGGTAATAGATGAAGTGATGGTGGTAGTAGTACAAGCTATGGTAGTAGCGAGAGTAGTAGTAGTAGTAGTGTCTTCTTTACAACTGCTATTTACTTGAAGCAAAGAGTAGCTGCTATTGACACACATAACAATAACAAAAGATGGAATTGGAGGAGAATTATTTGCTAACACAATAGAAATTTTTAAAAACAAAAACAAAAACCCTTTCTCAGATTTGTTCTTTTCTTCCAAAAAAGGGAATAAATTCCTTGTCATCCAACTAGTGCTTGTTTTCCGAAAGCAGTGGAAAAACCTCAGAATAATAAAGTGAGGCATGCTGGGAAGAAGAGCATCCCAGGAATTACTTTAGGGGGGAAGTCGAGACCAATAAGATCAATAATTCCCGCAGAACGCTCACTTCCTGTTTATTAAAGACGTGAATGCTTGATATTGGGTCGATTTACAAAAGACGTATTCCTCGTTTCAAATTGAGCAGGAAAAGCACTTTTAAAAAAAGCGCACAGAACAAGTTAATAAGAATTAGACAGGAAATTTCTACTTCAATTTGTATTGGCAATAACGATATTAAATGTACGTACAATATACAACTTCTGTCCCCTAAAGTCTGTGGAGTGACCTATTGTCAGTATCAACCGAACTGTGGGGAGTCTATCCCCTTTACACTAACACTAGAGCAGGGAGGTTGATTTAGCTGAGGTGGATATTGAATGAACATGATATACTACTTCTGTCCCATAGTAGTAAAGTCTGGGGAGTAGCTTATTGTCAGTATCAACTGAACCGTGAGGAAGTCTATCCCCTTTTCACTAGCACTAAACCAGGGAGTTTTTGCTGCGGTGGTTAGTGATTTGGATTTTACAGCATGTTAACCTTTGTTGGGTTATTTTATGCCGAAGACATTTTGTTATATTCATTCTTGTTGGGTACCCAATTTTTTAAACACCCTTTTTGTAAATTCATTTTTTAACGATTTAACTCATAGATGGGACCCTAACAGATACTACTCTCCGAGTCAGGGTGGACCTGGGAGTAATGGCAATGATGAAGTACTCCACACTCCCCCAGAGCACCAAAATTGCAACTTCACCATTAGATGCAGTTTAATGTCATACCCAAGACACTAAGACCCTCAGCCACTGCCTTCTAACACATATATGATAAAAAGGTTGGGACAATCATATAGGTGCTAGGGCTTGACGTGATTAGCTGGAGGGGTCTTTTTAACTGTCTGACCTAAATAAGGGCCAAAGTGGAGTGTTTGCAAGTCATGGACTGCTCAGTCACCAGGATTCCTATAGTTTCAAATCAATCCTATGAATGATTTTATATAGAAATCAATTAAAATCTTATTATAATGGAGATTGTGTGTTTTTCTGACTGTAACCGAAACTAAATCACTACTCAAGTCACAATTCTCTTAGTTATAGACATCACATTCACCATGAATTTATCCTTATTTTAACCTCAATTATTAATAAAATTGTTTTCATTATTTATACTGTTAACCATATCTACATACTAATGACATGCAATTATATTTATATATACAACAAAATAGTGGTTTACAGTGTGAACGGGAAGGCTAATTTGCATATTAATATTAAAAAATCGAATTTAATAAATATGTGCTTAGTATTATTGATTTCTAACTGTTTGGTTTTATTTTAATGAATATAAGCAAAAATGTCTTCAATGAATCTTAAATGAAATCCATTAACAAGATAAAATAACTGTAATTTTATTCTTTACTTCCTCTTTTAACTAAATACTTAAATTAGAAAAAATAACAATGAAAGACGAGAGTGATGGAAGAGTAAGTTTCAGCTGTTCTATTTTTATTATATCCCCCTCTTTTTCAAATCTTTTTATCTGTATTCTTATTTAGTTTCATTAGCCTTTCTAATTTAATACAATATTTTATTACATTAAAACTTAAATACTTGCACCCGGGGGGTGCATATATTTGCTAGTAGAATTAAAATATAATTGAAATAAGTGTAATCTTTTTATATGAATTCTTATTTAATTTCGTTAGTGTTTCTAATTTCATTACATTAAAAACTTAAATTAAATACTTACGCCCGATGGAGAGCACATATGCTTGCTAGTATTTATAATTTTTTATAGATAGGATGTAACTTGACATTGAACTAAATGGGGACAAAAATTGATCTGGATTTTTTTTTTTTTTAAAATTATAAATTTAAATCTATCTTAAAGAAATAAGAAGTGGAGCTGAGATTTAGTACAAGACCTGGGGTGGGGGTGGCTTCTTTCGAGAGCCCCCCCCCCAACATTTTGTCAGATTTTATTATTGCATATCAGTAGAAATGCAGCAGGTGAAATTACTACTTATAATTGGGAGGGGGGGGGTCAAATCAAATTTGGAGAGCTAAAAATCCACATAACTCTGCCAATTTTTGGAATTGGAAGTTCAAATTTTTGGGATTGTCTAACATTAACATAGTCAACTCCTGGACAAAATTTCAGAATAATTGGAGGGGGTGGGTGACAATTTTACTTTTTTCTGGATGATTTGACATGGAATTACTCCTATTACTTATCAGAAAAGATATCATTACTTAAAAAAAATTAAAAAACCCAAAATGCCCTCAAGCATCTCTTCCTCATTTCCTATTAACAAGTAAAACTTGGAATTTTGCCAAAAAGTTGTTAATTAGTGAAATCAGTGCAGCGTATTTACCCAAGCCCTCTGCCATGAGCAGGATGTGACACACACTTGTTTTTTTTGTTTTATGGCATATCAACCTCAGTGAGTCATTTAATACCAACAAAGTTTTGAAATAGGTTTGTAGTGACAGTTTGGTAGAAAACAAATGCATATGCATATATATATATATATATATATATATATATATATATATATATTATTTATTTATTTTCAACCGAAATAATTGCAGTCATTCACAAAAACATAACCGCAAAAAATGATTTTGCAGACACACCAGAGGGATTAAAGGTATCCTGACGAAAGCAAAAAGCCTGAAACCTTGGTAGATGCTCACTAAAACCTTTGTATAAACAGTTATATTTAATAAATAAAGCTCTTACATTTGTAATTGAGCACTTTATTTTCCTTTTGTTTCATCTCGGTAAAATTACCAATCTCTCTCTCTCTCTCTATATATATATATATATATATATATATATATATATATATATATATATGAATAAATTGATAGTATCAATTAGGAATACTGGAAACTATTTAATTGCATGAATTATTATTATTATTATTATTATTATTATTATTATTATTAAATAGGAATAGTTACTTGAAACCATATAACTGTGTATAAATTAATAGTATTAAATAAGAATACTTGAAACCATATAATTGTTCAAATTATTATTATTATTGAATAGGAATAGTTACCTGAAACCATATAACCGCATGCAAACAAATGATTAATTTAAAATAGGAATAATTACTTTTATACACTAAAATGCAACAAGTATTAAGGCACAAGCCAAACAATCTGCAAGTGGTTGTCTTACTTTTTTTTTTTAAATATCTCAAATATTCTTTTTTTATTTTTGAAAAAATATTTTTGTCAATATCCTAAGGGGAACCCCCCACCCCATATTCCAATTAGAAGAATCAATGATTGTTGCTGAATTATTTGTGGGTCTGAACATTTAAAAAGTGAAACCTTATTCTGCAAGAAAAGATTAAAAAATAATAAAAATAATAAAAAAAAAATAGGAGTAGTAGTAGTTAATTCGATGTTGAAAAATATTTTTTAAAACTAAGTTTAATTGAAATTATACATTGCAATACTAACACAAACAACTGATTCAATAATTAATTTCAATGGTTAATTAAATGTATAGTAATTTTTTTTTTGTTTATTTTTTTTTAAGCAATACGTAATTAAAAACAACCTTAATCCCCTAAAACCGTAATGCAATTCGCAAAATGTTAATTCATAGACTGTAGTTAAACTGTCATTGGGTACCACCAAAAAACTTTCCGTTTTAATTTTCCGACCAAAATCAGAAGTCAGTTCCCCTTTTGTTACGAATAGTTGAAAAGAGAGAATAAAATTGTGTGTTTTTAAAACCCCAAAAGATGGTCTTAAAGTGCGTGTGTGTGGGTGGTGGTGACAGGCATTGACAGTCCAAGAATAGACATCCACATCTTATACAGTTTAGTTAAACTGCCATTGGGTACCACCAAAAAACTTTCTGTTTTAATTTTCCGACCTAAATCAGAAGTCAGCCGAGATCTGTTTACAAAACAAAGCCTCCAATTAAACAACAAAGAAAGATAATTTGAATTATTAACTGCTAATGAATAAATCAAGAATCAATCTCGATATTCAAATCTTACCTGGCCAGTTTTCATTAGAAGAAACGCAGTTTGAATGCCGCACATTAGAAAATCGTGTTTGTGGGTGGTATTTTTCCTTCTCTACCGGTAATGGTTTGCTTTCAAGTGAGACTAGCAAAATTTTTCTATTCACTTATCGAGGATGGTCCATCGAAATCCCACCGGAGGGATAGACAATGACGAAAGTTGGCAGGTCATTCAGGAAAAGAGCCATTCATAAAACTGGCCTAGATAGATTTGATTGGCTGGTTGTCATCAGGTCAAACAATTTAGCAGAAAGAGTACTTGGGATTATTTACGAGGGAAATTGGATTGAGAACTGTAGACTCTAAATTTTAATGTCGGTGGGTAAATTATTACTAACGCTCTCCTATAGTAGTTGTTACGTTTGCAGTTGTTGACTCCATGTCCACACTACCTTAACTCAAATATAAATGGTCTATCAATCAATGATATTCAGCACTGTTTGTTAGGAAATATAACACTCATATTATATATATATATATATATATATATATAATCCAAAAGTCCAGAGAAGAAATCTTCCTTACAACATAGGAGTTTTTTAAAACAACTTGTCGCAGTTTCAGAGGTCAATGTATGCTCTTATTGTTAGAGTCACAGAGCAAATATAAGTAAAGAAATAACAAAAGACTTAGAGATTTTGCATTATAGACTATTTCAGGGAGCTTAGACAAAAGTGTCTAATTCTCCTGACTCATCAGATGAGTCGGGAGAATTAGACACTTTTGTCTAAGCTCCCTGAAATAGTCTATAATGCAAAATCTCTAAGTCTTTTGTTATTTCTTTAATTATATATATATATATATATATATATATATATATACACAGTACAAACCGATTGATATTGTTTACCTCAATGAATATCCATGGCAACCATCTGAATAAAATTTTTAAATGCGGCAAAAATAGTCAAATTTGGTGTTAAAATAAAGGCAAACTTCTCATCAGAATTCTCTTTGGGGATCAAAGAAAAAATTTCACACACACACACACAGACGTGTGTGTGTGTGTGTTTTCTTACCCATTTTTAAGAATAAGACATTCATATTCAACCTTTTTAATATTGCATTTTCCATTTTTCAGTAATTCCCAGTGTCACATTTTCCATTAAACAATTTTTTTTTAAATAAATAAATAAAATCGTTTAAAAAAACGTTCACTTAAAAATATTAAATCAGGATAAAATCTTATCATCATCAAAGTAAATATGAATTGATGTTAAAAAAAAAAAAAAAAAACAAAAACAAAACAAACATGGAAAACGTATAAAATTCACCTATTTTTGTAGCTAGGAATTTGTCTATGGCAAGGAAAGGGTGAAAGTAATTGCTGTGTTTTGGTTCTTCTGTAGTTTTTTTCTTCTTCTTTCTCTTTCTTTCTATAATGTACGTCGGCACATTGTATCGTCTGAGTCATCATGATCTAAATTGACTTCATATTCACTAATTCTGCTTAATTTCGTGTATGAATCACATCTAATTTCTTCCAGAACCTGTTCAGTACAAACCGATTGATATTGTTTACCTCTACGAATATCCATGGCAACCAGATGAATAAAAAGAATTAAAAAATCCGGCAAAAATAGTCAAATTTGGTGTTAAAATAAGGGCAAACTTCTCAGCAGAATTCTCTTTGAGGATCAAAGAAAAAAATTTCCCAAACGTAACGTAGTATGAAATTCAACCGTAACTGGTCACGGTACAGTGCTAGGAATTCAAGTATGACCACACACAGAACGGATCGTGCGACACAGAATGTCAAAATAAATAAAAGGTTGTTTATGATATATAGTGTTTTTTTGTTGTTTTTTTAAAATATGGACACTGAAGCTGTATCACACCTCATAAAATGTATGTAGTCATATAGTGATCAGTACCAATGGAATTAACAGGTTTATTGTGACAATTATGGGCTAAATTGGATCAATCAAAATCTTTTTTTAAAACACTGATATAGCAAAATGGCATTGAGTGTTTACCCATTTAAAATGATTGTGCACTTTATTGATACATTGGTTTTTAAAATATTGATATTGCATTTCTCTGAATGTTTGAAATGAGGCTTGAAGATTAGTATTATCTACCTTTTGGACACATGGCTTAGTGGATAAGGTAGTTAGGTTCTAAGTGACAGTTATCTCTGAATCCTGAGTGAAAGCAGTTAGAAAAATAATTAACACAACTCCTACCCCAGCTATGGTTAGCGGAATGAGAACAGGATACCCCCATGGACTAAATAAAGGGTTAGGTTCAAAGTTCCATGATGGCTCCCGATTACGACAAGAAAGTTCCCGAGTTCGACGACAAGAAATACCTGAAGAAGGCCGGAGGGCATATCGGCCGAAACGTTGTACAAATAACAATGAAGATAGGGACAATAGTCCGAATAACGCAGATAATATTTGATATTGCAATAGGGCATGAAGTATTATTTTGATTTTTCAGACTGTTGTCCTCAGCTTTATGTGAAATATAAAAACGCAATGTTTTGGTTGTTGTACCCACAGGCTTTACTCAGGTGTCCCTTGTCTATCCGAGCATAGAAATGATTTAACTTGAGATATCAATTTTGAATAGTGTAACTGTAGTGCAAACAAAGTATTGAAAAATTTATAAAGATCTCATTTAAATAATGACATCATTGTTTTTGTGCACCCATCAATCTGAGAAGTTTAATCTAAAATGATTGTGAACTACATTAAAAACTTGATATTACAATAAGGCCTAAAGTGTTTACCTGTTTAAAATGATTTTGAACTTTATTAATATATTGTTTTTCAAATTGGGTTAACTCAGTCGGTAGAGCGTTCGGCTAGAAACCACAAGGTTCTTGGTTCGATACCGATCCTCGCCAACTCAGCGTATGAGTAGCACAAGGATCTGTGCGGTAAAGTAAGGAGCTGATGGTAGGTGTGGCGCTCCACCTCAGATGCTAAAAACAATCTCCTTGGTCTAACGCTATTGAAAAGGGATAGACTCCCTCGCTGACTGGCTAATACCGACTTTAGGCCGCCCCGACTACTTTACTTTTTTTTTTTATAAAGTATTTATCTGTTTAAAATGATTGTGAACTTTATTGATAGATTGGCTTTTAAAACATTGATATTGCAAGTAAGTATAAAGTTTTACCCATTTAAAATGATTTTTGAACATTGATATTGCAACTTAGTTCAAAGTTTTAACCTGTTTAAAATGATTGTAAAGATACAATTATAATTGTATATAACTGGAGATCATAAATGTTAAACTGACTTCTGTATAAGATAATCTCATACCTAAAACCAAAAAAAGCAAATTCTCCCAACTCTACAATAACAATGCAGTGTTTTATAAATAAGCACTCCTTCATTTAGTTTTTTTTTTAATCCCAAAACACAGGATTTCATTAAGGAATTTCAAAAAATAGGAATGGCGTTGAGTGGCTCCTGGAGTCTGGGATGAAAACAGGATCAGGAAAAAGAATGTCAGTGATGTAAGCAAATTCAATACAGACACATGGATCATCCCTTTGGATACAGTAAACATTTCTTATCCCGGATTCCTGCCTTTATTTACGCTATGTTTTTCCTTGACGGTGTAACGATTGTCTGCCCTTGCTGAGATGGACTTGGATTGGAAAAGAGTTATCTTCCCTTGCCGTGAGGATTTGCAACTAGGTGGCACTACTTTTAAAACTAAGCCGGGAAATTCTCAGCCTCTCTTTGGTCTGGCGTCCATAAAAATGCACTAGACGAGTGATGTCTCTGTCCATTAAGGTCCTGCCTCCCCCAACTATAGGCTTGTACCCATGTGCATACATAGCCCTGTGTATAACCTACCACGTGGGTCATGCACAAGTAAGCGACTCTTATATTCATTAAAAACTCTTTCTCACTACCCATAGACTTTCGTTGTGTGTATTTTGTTATATACGTCATGTTCCATATGCTCAGACAATAAAGTCTGCATTATTGTTATATTGTACCTCTTTGTTTGGATTTTATTATGTATATATTCACCTACATTGGAAGGTTTCTCTGAAGCCTTTCTAATGTATTATAAGAACCAGCTTTGGCCAATATGCATGTAATAATTCCTGACCACTGACAATCCCTTTCAGTGCATTTCTATAGATCAGTCAGTAGAGCACCTGCCTAAGAATCGCAAGGTTCTGAGTTAGATACTGGTCCCCACCAACTCAGCTTTTGGTTTGTTTGGTTTGTTTTGTTTTACGGCATATCAACCTCAGTGGGTCATTTAATGCCGATAAAGTTTTGAAATAAATCAATTCTTAATGGATAATACAATTTTTTAATAAATACATTTTTCTATTTAGCCCATAGATGGGACCCTAACAGGTACTACCACTCCGGGTCAGAGTGGACCAGGGAGCAATGGTGATGAAGGGGTGCTCCACATTCCCCAAACCTCCAGAACTGGAACCTCACCATCAGATAGAGTTTAATGTCATTCCCAGGACATGTAGACCCGCAGCCACCGCCTTCTAGCACCCATATGATAAAAAGGGGTTGGGGCTTGCCATAAGGGCAATAGGGTTGGGAAAATCATATAGGTGCTAGGGCTTGACGTGACCAGCCGATTGATCGGAGGGGGCCTCTCCGACCGCCCGTCTAGCCCAAGATAGGGCCAAAGTGGAGTATTGCATGTCATGAACTGCTCATCCACCTGGGCTCTATCCTTAAGCATCATGGGTCGCCACCCACGGCCAACAGGTGGCCCCATTAGAGGAGTCCTACCCCTCTGCAGAGGTGCAGTCGGTGCATTCTAATGCCCCAGCCGACAGGGCGGACCAACTCAGCGTATGAGTAGCACAGATCGAGTAATCTGATCTGTGTGGTAAAGTGGGGAGCTGACGGTATGTGTGGCACTCCACTTCAGATGCAAAAACTATCTCCCTGTGAAAAAGGGATAGACTCCTTCACTGTCTGGCTGATACTGACAATAGGCCACTCCGCCAACTTTACTTACTCTATAGTAAAATTATCAACAATTTGAAAAATCTTTAATGGGTTTTGGAGGTGCGTGGTGTAATGGTTAGAGTCATGGGAAATGGACTCGTCGGCCGGAGTTCAAATCCTGGTCGAAGCTACAGTTCACATTGTTTCTTTTCAAAGTGTCCATCAATAAATAAACCAGTAATCATGTCTGAACATCCAAACTCGGTTAAAAAAAACAGCGTATGTTCAAAGTTTGTCATAAACACAAACATATCACGTTCTAAAGCGCAAACACCTTTTGACTCACTTCAAGGTAGCAATTAACTCTGTAATTACAAACAGACATTTCCGACTAAAATTAACGTGTTTATATTTATAGTAGTAGACATATACGTTACTCTCAGTTTGGCTTCTTATATTTTGTCATCATCATTATCATCATCAATAATGTTTTGAATTCATTTTTGGACAAAAGCCTAAAATACGCCTGTTGCATCCAAACAGTTTTTGTAATAGAATAAGTGTTATTATGTACAGCAGATGTGTAGTGTGATGACCTGCAAATGACCCCAATGTCATCATCTATCTACAAGCTAGACTAGCTGACTATTGTTATTGAGTTTGATTTTCACTGAGTGCCCCATATTTCAGGCGTTATGCTAAACTAAACTACACCCAATCTAAACTAAGTTTCACACAAAACTGTTAAACTCCACTTAAAAATTGACCTTGTGCCATACCCTGCTTGTGTGAAGTAGTTACCTGCATTGTGTAAATAATATAAATATGAATAACTCTTCATCTCAGAAAAATACGCCTGTTGCAGCCAAACAGTTTTTGTAATAGAATAAGTGTTATTATGTACAGCAGATGTGTAGTGTGATGACCTGCAAATGACCCCAATGTCATCATCTATCTACAAGCTAGACTAGCTGACTATTGTTATTGAGTTCGATTCTCACTGAGTGCTCCATATTTCAGGCGTTGTGCTAAACTAAACTTAAAAATTAACCTTGTGCCATACCCTGCTTGTGTGAAGTAGTTGCCTGCATTGTGTAAATAATATAAATATGAATAACTCTTCATCTCAGAAAAATACGCCTGTTGCAGCCAAACAGTTTTTGTAATAGAACAAGTGTTATTATGTACAGCAGATGTGTAGTGTGATGACCTGCAAATGACCCCAATGTCATCAGGTGCAGAGTAACAAAGAACAAATGTCATCAGAAAATACCTTCAATGGAGTTGTGGGGTGGGCAAGATGTTCCATGCCCAGAAGATGAACATCATAAATAAATAAAGCAGCACCCACGTGCTAAAAAGATTTGCGTGCACACAGACCTACAGAGACCGATAAGAGATACACATTCCACCCCGGGGTGGGGGGGGATGGAATCGATTGGGTGAAAATACTTTTTATACATGAGGTTAGAATTAATGATTAATACCAATTTCCTTCGATCCAGACAATTGGACAGATAAGCGGTGACCTCTAATCCAGAGCCAGCACCCCCCCCAAGAGCCAGCACCCCCCCACCAAGTAAAAACAAGTGTTATATAACAATTGGCGTCTGTTTCTAACCAACGATGAAATGATTACTCCAGTATTTACGTTTGGTAGTGGAGAACACAACAACTTTCCAGATGCCAATTGTTTATATATATATATATAATATATATATATATATATATATATATATATATATATATATATATATATATATATAAAGTTTGTTTCTTTATAGTATCTTTGAAGCATTGTGTGTATGTGTAATATAAAGATTTTGAAGGCAATTTACAATGCAATATGTGTTGAATTTATTTAACTTTTGTTTTTTTTTTTTCAAAACTAAATATTTTCGGAAGTAAAATTCCATCTTCAGAGTTATTGAAAGTACTAGGTCTTTTTTTTTTATAGTACTTATCCCACGCCGATATTGTAATCATATGTTGTTTAAGAAGTTGAAGAACGCCGTATATTTGAACATTTTTTCCGTGATGTCAAATCGGCTCGGCTGCTCCCGCGCGTGGAAAATGTTCGAAATTTTACTTCCGAAAATATTTAGTTTTGAAAAAAAAAAAAAAAAAAAGTTAAATAAATTCAACACATATTGCATTGTAAATTGCCTTCAAAATCTTTATATTATATTATATATATACACACACACACACACACACAAATGCATGCCATTGTTGTCTATTTGGGAATCTAGTTCCTTTGTGTTATATAATGGATATCTATTTTTAAACAAGATGACCATATTCTGTAGAAAGATGAGAAATTGTTAAGAAAACGAAACTAAAAAGATGAAAAAAAGGAAAAAGATCTAATAATACAGGCCAACACTAATCACTGTCCCAGATTTACTCTAAAGACCTAATATCATTGGCTTTATTGCCAATAATATTAGGTCTTTAGAGTAAATCTGAGACAATGGTTCCAAATACGGCATCGGTTTAGTTAGATTTGTTCTATTTCTTATGATAAATGTAAGTCGACGGGGTGACCTATTGTCGGTATCAGCCAGACAGCAACGGAGTCTATCCCCTTTTTCACTAGCGCTAAACCAAGGTGATTGTTTTTGCGTCTGAGGTGGCGCACCAAACCTACCATCAGCTCCTTATTTTACCACACAAGTCAGATTTCAAATTGGATTTTGTTGCTAATCATCAAGTCATACCAACAGCAAATCATTTTGATATTAGGTTGCTTACAGTACATGCTGTTGCATCTAAGTACTGAACACGTTCATCATAGCTTAACTTTAGTGATCAAGCTGGAACCGATACTTTCAACATGATTGGACCATAAACATAAACAAAAGACAATGCTCTCCTATAAAATGGATGGAGCACTCTCTGGCAGCCTTTACATATATACAGATGTGTGTATTTATCAGTTAAAATCCCCCTAGCAGTCTGTAGGTGACGATGGCAGAGTGGTTAAGGAGCCTGACTGAGGATGAATCAATCAGGATTCCACACTGGCTGGAGGTAGCCTGCAAATGTCTAGCCACACAGAGACATGATACGTCGAAACACAGTGTCTGTAGATGAATATATATATATATATATATAGACACATATACTGATAGGTACGCGTCTTGCATAAAAATCTAAATATTGTATCCATGTGTCCCAATGTTTTTTTTCCCACCATTTGCCGCTAACTGTAAATACAATATTTTCTTGGAAACAAATTACTGTATGGAGTACAAGGTAGGGGTTAGATGGCTCTAGTTGTTCATAAATAAAACCCCTATAATTTATCAAGAAACTTTAGTTAGGACCCATCAAATTTCCCGAGGACTCATTTAATTCAAATACATGTGTCCTAGGATGCACTAAATTAAAAAGCTACCAGTATCACTGTTTGTGTGTATATATATATATATATATATATATATATATATATTCATCTGTGCTTAATTTTTATTCTCTTATCATTTTAAAATGTTTTTTTAAATCAATTGGGTTTCCACCCGGCTGGAGGTAGCCTGCAAATGTCTAGCCACACTAAAGAGATATGATACATCAAAACACGGTGTCTGTGGATGAATATATATATATATATATATATATGGGAGTAAATATGGAAAATGAATCCAACAATATTAAGAAATTTGAAAAAACAAATGTTTCGAAAATAGGATGAATTTATTTAAAAAACATTCATCCTATTTTCGGAACATTTGTTTTTTCAAATTTCTTAATATATATATATATATATATATATATACACACACACACACACATACACACCTGTGCTTAATTTTGATCCTTCAAATACATATGTCCTAAGATGCACTAAATTAAAAAGCTACCAGTATCACTGTGTGCGTGTATATATATATATATATATATATATACATACATACATCTGTACCTAATTTTGATTCTCTTATCATTTTAAAATGTTTTTAAATCGATCAGGTTTCCACCTTGGCTGGAAGTAGCCTGCAAATGTCTAGCCACACTAAAGAGACATGATACATCAAAACACGGTGTCTGTGGATGACTATATATATATATATATATATATATATATACACACACCTGTGCTTAATTTTGATCCTTCAATCATTTTAACATTCTAAACAAAGCCTGATATTTCATAGAACTCAGACTAGTAGGAACAGAAATAACAATATAATAATTTCCCGAGGACTCATTTAATTCAAATACATGTGTCCTAGTACGCACTAAATTAAAAAGCTACCAGTATCACTGTGTGTGTGTGTGTGTGTATATATATATATATATATATATATTAACCTGTGCTTAATTTCTATTCTCTTATCATTTTAAAATGTTTTTTAAATCAATTGGGTTTCTACCCGGCAGGAGGTAGCCTGCAAATGTCTAGCCACACTAAAGAGATATGATACATCAAAACACGGTGTCTGTGGATATATATATATATATATATATATATATATATATAAACACACACAACCTATCAAATATCAGACATATTCTGCCAAAATAATAATTCATTGCCCGAAGAAGACAACAGATCAGAAACACGTGTCGCGTATGTAAGATAAAAGAATAAAAAATTTTTTCTGAGAACATAATACATTTTGCGGACCTTCTTCTTTTTATAAAATATTAAATTTTCTCCTGTTGGAACCAGAACAACATTTTATATATATATACACCTGTGCTTAATTTTGATCCTTCAATCATTTCAACATTCTAAACAAAGCCTGATATTTTCATAGAACTCAGACTAGTTGGAATAGGAATAACAAGAAATGGTTTATAAAAGAGGTCGATATGAAGACAGAAGAAATACCATTCTAAAGAACCAAATTCCAATTAATTGTAGAATTAGAAATTCTAGTTTCAAATATCAAATCAAATCTTTAAAGAATCAACCAATAAAATGAGAGTAGGTAAAATAATGACTAATAGACAATTCTGTATCCTGGTAACATACATTAAGCGGCTTTTAAGGCCACAACGATGACAGGTTGATAACACGTACAGAGTGAGAGAGTGAAAATATTTACGGCCATGCTTTCTTCTTGTTCATTCTCAGTGTAAATGCACCAGTTTTTTCCAGGAAGAGAAACAAGAACGAAGAACAAAAAAAAAAAAAAGGAAGGAGGTGATTTTAGATATAAAAAATGTCAGATAAATGAATGGTTATAAGAAGAAACAATTCAGTGAATAAAACTTCTCTTAATGAATGTTGTAAGCAATAAAAATTATTTTAGATATTATCACGTGGAACAACACAAATTTAGAATCAATGAACTAATAATATGGAACGACAGAAGGAGGAAGAAAAATTTCATTTGATTTAGAATAAATTATATGATTAATTTTTTTAATGAAAATTACATTATTTCATGCTATTTCTTTATATTATATTTATGATTGTTATATTATTTCATACTATTTCTTTATAATACATTATTTATGATTGTTATACTATTTCCTTATAACACATTATTTTCTTTATACTATTTCCTTATAACATATTATTTTTTTATACTGTTTCTTTATAATACATTATTTATACTGTTTCTTTATAATACATTATTTCTTTATACTATTTCTTATAACACATTATTTTTTATACTGTTTATTTATACTACATTATTTTATTTATACTGTTTCTTTATAATACATTATTTTCTTTATATTCTTATAACACATTTTTATACTGTTTCTTTATAATACATTATTTTCTTTATAATACATTATTTTCTTTATACTGTTTCTTTATAATACATTATTTTCTTTTATACTATTTCTTTATAATACACTATTTTCTTCATACTATTTTTTTATACTACATTATCTTCTTTATACTGTTTCTTTATATCATTATTTCCTATTATTCTTTGAATTATTTCTTATTGTGAACAATAAAAATAACTTTGAATATAAACACATGTAATAAACACAAAATCAGAATCAACGATTTAAAAATATGGAACAACAAAACGCTAAAAAAAAAGTCACCAATATAAATTAAATTAAATTTCTCAAGAATTTTAATATAACAGACCCATTTTCACATGCCATCTGACTACTGTGCCAATTTCTCAACAATAACAAATAGAAACATGTCTGTGTAGCAGACATTTGCTATTTTTGTGACCATGCATTCCCCACCAAAAATAGTTTGAATAATGCATAAAAATGTTGTCTTTTTGTTTTTATATTATTGCTTAGTTTTGTCTTTGATTTTTAATTTGATTGCTTTGTTTTAAAGATGAAAGAAAAAGTAGTAAAAAAATGAATAATTCAATGTTTCCTTAAAGACATTTACACAATTTAAGACTATTATGATTACTACTACAACTACTAATTTTTGAGTGTTTTTTTTCTTTTTTAATTTCATTTTTCTTTTTACTTAGTATTAATTTTATTACCTCAGTTTTAATAGATCCTTCTTTTAATCTTTTTAATTTTTTAATTATTCCATTTAAGATATTCGGACACTTTAAAACCACCATGTCTACAACTACTACTACTACTACTAGTTGTAAAGTAATAAAAATACGAGAAAAAAATAAAGAATGAACAATATTAATGTTTAAAGATATATGGACAATTTAAAGTTCTTATAATAACTTAGGTAATAAAAGAAATATTTAGAAATAAAAAACAAAATTTAAAAAAAAAACAGTAAAAAATTAACTACAATGTTTAAGATTTAAGACAATTTAAAATGTTGATTATGTTCCTGACACTACATTATTCTGTGTACTTGACATGAGACTTTGATGAGTTGTGGTGCACCTGAGCACTGTACACAATAAATTTCATTCATTATTATCGTAATCAAAATCAGATGAAAGAAAAACTAGTAAAAAATTAATATTTCATCACAGAAATTCAGACAATTTTAAACTATATCTTAAAAAATCAACCGACCAACCCTCAAAACAAGAAAAAACAAATAAACAGTGAACAGTAATGTGGATGTTTCATCTAAGATCTTAAGAAATCTTAAGATTATTAAATCTTTTATTTTGTTTAAGTTTTCGTTAGCTAAACTTCTAAGCTCTACCTCATGTGAAAAAAATCTCTTCTAACCAAATTTAATGCAAAATGTATGTTGTTGTTTAGTAAATAAATAAATTATTATTATTATCATCATCATCATTAACTTATGGCTGTTTATTTTTAAGTACTACTTTTATTACTAATAGATATAAAAAAATAATCTCTGGTAACTAAATTCAATATAAAATATATGTTGTTTAGTAAGTAAGTAAATAAATAAAATTATTATTATTATCATTTCTATTATAATAGTTAACTTTGTGACATTTTTAAAGTTTTATTTTTGAGTATTATTTTCATTACCTAAGTACTAATAAATATAAGAAAAAATCTCTTGTAACTAAATTCAATGTAAAATATATGTTGTTTAACTCTTAACATCCTGTTGAAAGTTTTCTAAGTCCAGAACCCAATTCCTATAAACATTTATCAAAAAATGGCCTTTTCATTTAAAGTTACCTGTTATTTCCCTTAAATCAAAGACTTCTAAATGTTTAATATTACATTTAAACAAAGGCTATCGTTTGGGGTAGATTAGGAAAATGAATGTGACTTCTGGCCAGGTGGAATGAGGTGGTATAGGATGTTAAGAGTTAATGAAAGTGTTTTGAAAAATTTGAAAATATCAATGAAAAACAAGAAAAACAAGAAGCTTATTGTTTTACTTTACAACACACACACACACACACACTCTCCAAAACCAACCAACCAACCAACAAAATTATTATTATTATAATAGTTAACTTTTGTTTTTTTAAAGTTTTATTTTTGAGTATTATTTTCATTACCTAAGTACTAATAGATATAAGAAAAATTTCTTGTAACTAAATTCAATGTAAAATATATGTTGTTTAATGAAAGTGTTTTGAAAAATTTGAAAATATCAATGAAATAAATAATTTTACTTCACACACACACACACTCCAAAACCAACCCACCAACCAACAACAGAAATGAAATAACGATACAAAAAAGTGTTATAGTTTAATGAATCATACTTGTAAGATATTTAGGTTTATTGAATTCTTTCAGAAAGGAGAGCAAGGCAGTTCAAATGGGAGAGTAAGGAGAGAAAATGAGAGTTTAGTATGGACATACCAGCTGGTGAAATGACACTATCCCAACTACTACCACTCCTCTATAATACCTGTCCTGTGACACAGAACATTCACTGCCTACCTGTCGTTATCACACATGCATAGACATAGGTATACACAACTGGTACACATTGGACAGATAAGGTGAGACCCAGACGCGAAAACAATAGAGGTTAATGAATGGACAGGCAAGTATATTGTTGATAGTAGAGATGGGTCGAAAATTAAAGATAGATTAAAAAAAAAAAAATTTAAAAAAGAAAAGAAAAAAAAAAAGGTATGTTGCCTTACCTAATCTCAATAAAAACAAACACGTCGGTAGGGATTTAAGCTCAACGAGCCCGGTTGACAACAACAGTGCCGTCAGAATTGGGGTGGTCTAGACTTTTTTTTCTGTATTCCAATCCGTACATAAAGAATAATAATCCAGTTCAAAATGTGGAAGACTCCGAGGTGGAGGAATTAGGAATTATACCAACATATCTATTTATCTATCTATATATTTATATATATATAGATAGATAGATGGATAGATTTATATATATATACTTTTACCACTTCTTGGTCTGTCTTTCAAGCACATCTTCTTCAAGACAGCCACAAGGACAGCAACGAAGGGTAATATCAGTAGAGTTAACAAGCATGGGTACACTCTTCTTTCTTATTCGAATCACATTCTGTAGTCTTTGTTTTTTTTTTGTTTTTTTATTTTTATTTTTACCTTCTCTAGTTATCTATTACTCTCCTCCCATTACCTGCTACTACTATGACTACATGCTTTACTCCCACTGCTACTACAGCAGGGAGAATTTGATTGGCTGATAATTTAAATCTTTACTGAGGAGGAAGAGGAGGAAAAAGGGTAGTAGGCTTGCTTCACAGTAAAGCACAGGAACAGAAGAGAAAAGTTCTATGACTGCTGATGATATTATCGATCGAAGGATTTGCCGCCGACTACTGCTATTGATATTAGATCCGCCGTGGCATTCATCCAATGTGCATGCATGCCATAAGGTAGGAGGAAGAAACACGTATGCACACATGCATTATTTGGGGAAAGAAAAGGAAATATCATAAAACAAATAAGGTCAGCTGTCGATCTTGCGGCTGCTGTATGTTCCTCTGTGTGTTTGTGCATATCGAAAGCAAAACAGGGATGACTTGATCGAGGAGTAAAGAGCCGATCAACAGAATGGTTTTTTGTAATGGAGGGAAAATAAAATAAGCGTTTAATGGTGGGAAAAAACTGGTTAAGACTTTCTCATTGTGGAAACGGAACTGAAAAAAAGAAATTTTTTTTTTTTGATAGCATAAAAAGAGACGCGGGAAAAGAAACTATGAAAATATACGGTGAAAAAAAAAATATCCGTTTTTTTTTTTTTTTTTTTTTTATTTATTTTAAAAGTTTTTTTTTTTTAAAGTTCAATATTGAAATAGTGTCAATCAAATTTATTTTAAAAAGTCTCAGGTTGGTCGTTCTGTTTATAATAAACAAGTTTGAAAATCCCCTCTAGCTACCTGTTGCTTGTTAAAAATAATTGGTTGTTGATTGGTTGTTTTTACGGCATATCAACCCTTTCGGGTCATTTAATGCTAAATCAAGTCATTTTGATAAACAAACAACTCAGGCTGCTTAAGAAAAAACTGGTTAAGACATTCTCATTGTGGAAACGGAACTGAGAAAAAAAAATTTTTTTTTAATAGCATAAAAAAAGAAACTATGAAAATATACGGTGAAAAAAAAAAATATCCGTTTTTTTTTTGTTTTTTTTATTTATTTTAAAAGTTTTTTTTTAAAGTTCAATATTGAAATAGTGTCAATCAAATTTATTTTAAAAAAGTCTCAGGTTGGTCGTTCTGTTTTATAATAAACAAGTTTGAACGGCATATCCCCCTAGCTACCTGTTGCTTGTTAAAAATAATTGGTTGGTTGATTGGTTGTTTTTACGGCATATCAACCCTTTTCGGGTCATTTAATGCTAAATCAAGTCATTTTGATAAACAAACAAATCAGGTTGCTTAAGTGGTCAAAATTTATTTAAAAAAAGTCTCAGGTTGGTCGTTCTGTTTTATAATAAACAAGTTTGAACTCTCATCCCCTCTAGCTACCTGTTGCTTGTTAAAAAATAATTGGTTGGTTGATTGGTTGTTTTTACGGCATATCAACCCTTTTCGGGTCATTTAATGCTAAATCAAGTCATTTTGATAAACAAACAACTCAGGTTGCTTATAATACCTGCTGTTGCTTAAGTGGTCATCCGGTTAAGTATTGAACAGGCTCATCACAACTTGACATGGTGGTCTAACGGGAACAGGTGCTTTCAGCATGACTTGACCATAATTCAAAAGTGTCAGGTATTCATGCTCCCTCCAATATTACACCCACCCTGACTATTAATAAAGTAAGTAAAGTCATCAGGGTGGCCTAAAGTCAGTATCAGCCAGACAGCAAGGGAGTCTATCCCTCCTTTCACTAGTGCTAGACAAAGGAGATTGTTTTGTCATCTGAGGCGGAGCTCCACACCTACCATCAGCTCCTCACTTTACTGCACAGATCCCTGTGCTATTCATAAGCTGAGTTGGCGAGAACTTTTTGGTTGCTAGTCGGGCGCTCTAGACTCAAAAGGACTAGTCATTTGTCATTTAGTAAGCTTAACTGGAGGTGTGTTTGGTGTAATGGACTAGGCATTCTGAGTTCAAATCCTGGACAAAGCAGTTTGTGTTTTTTTTTTCACTTTGTGCTAATATCTTTGGAAAATTCATAAATCCATCTCAGTAATTTATGAGGAAGTGCGTCCTGGTCTCCTGCCTCAAAAATTGCTACCCGGTGACTATTAAAATAATGACCCAGCTCAGTCTATTCAAAACTATCCATCTTCATATCTATATTACTTTAAATACTAAGATTTTTTTTTATTCATGAATACAATTCCGTAACCTCTAGGTATAAAATAACCCTAGACAGGTTGCCAATACTCCCAGGTAAAAGTAAGTAAAGTTGGCGAAGTGGCTTATTGTCGGTATCAGACAGACAGCAATGGAGTCTATCTCTTATTCACTAGCACTAGACATGGGGATTTTTTTTTTCTGAGGTGGAGTGCTATACCTACCGTCAGCTCCATACTTTACTACACAGATCAGATTACCAATCAGTGCTCAGTGATAGCTTTTTAATTTAGTGCATCCTAGGACATACATATTTGCTTTGAATGAGTTCCTGGGAAAATTCATGGGTCCCAACTAAAGTTTTTTAATAAATTGTAGAGTTTTATTTATGATCTGGGGAAATAACTAAAGCCACCTAACTCCTACCTTGTAACATATCCTGTTTAATTTGTTTCTAAAAAAGCTATTGAAATGTATTTACAATTAGCTTGAAATGGTGAGGGAAGAAAAAGAAAAACACTGGGACGTATATAGATACGATTTTACTGCGTCCTTTTAGATTTTTGTGCGTCAGGGACACAGGACGCATACCTATCAGTATTTCCGAGTGCTACTCTGTGCTGAGCCGACGCGGACTGGTATTGAACTCGGAACCTTGCTATTTCAGGGCAGGTGCTCTATTGACCATATCATTTATTATCAGAGAGTGATGGAGTCTATTCCCTTTTTGATAGCGCTAGACCAGGGAATTTTTTTTTTTTGGTGAGGGGGAGTGCCACACCTACCGTCAGCTCCATACTTTACCGCACAGATCAGATTACCCAATCTGTGCAACTTGTGCGCTGAGTTGGCAGGGATCGGTATTAAACCCGGAACCTTGCAATTCCAAGTAGACTCTCTACCTAACGGCTAAACCGGCCCCTCCCAGGTAATTATCGTTTATTATCAGTTTTTTTTTTTTTTTTTTTTTTTTTTTTTTTTACTGACAACTGTTTCTGCTCGCTTATAGCTATTATCTATTTGGCAAGAAAGATCTTAATGAAGAAAAGAGGTTAAATAAATCGCACAATAAAAAGATTCACACAGAAATGAGCGGCCAACAATAGGTTCTCTGTGAAATTATTAATGATGAGAATATGGATAATCGAAACAATGAAAACGTGTACAAAACGAACAAAGGCTTTATATAACTGAAACCAATTAAAATATGCAAATTTATTTAGAGAGATCAAAGTAGAATAAAAAAAAATTTTTTTCTTTTTTTTTTTCTATTTTCATTTTGTAACTTACAAGAAAAATACTTTCTGGTCGACCGGAATTGATATAAACGTGGAACTTCACAAAAATGATTTTTTTTTTTTTTTTTTCACTCACTGGACCTGAAACCTGGTTGGATGGTTATTTGGATTTTATGGCATGTTAAGCCTTGTTGGGTTATTTTATGCCGGACATTTAATTAATATTTGATGGGTACCCAAACTCTTTTTTTTTTTTAAACATTTATTTAAGCTCTTTTTTTCTATTTATCCCATAGATGAGACCCTAACAGGTACTACCACTACAGATCAGAGTGGACCAGGGAATAAGGACAATTTAGGGGTACTTCACACTCCTCAGAGCTCCAGAATTGAAACCTCCCCATTAGATGCAGTTTAACGTCATACCCAGGACACTAAGACCCTCGGCCACCACCTTCTAGCACATATATGATAAAAAGGGTTGGGGGTTTGTCATAAGGGCAATAGGGTTGCGACAAATCATATAGGTGCTAGCGGATTGATCGGATAGGCCTTCTCTGACTGCCCATCTAACCTAAATAAGGGCCAAAGTGGAGTGTTGCATGTCATGGACAGCTCAGCCACCAGGATTACATCCTTAAGCATCACTGGTCCCTCTACAGAGGTTGTTATTGTTTCTACAGTCCCAGCCAACAGGGTGGTTTTTAAAAAAAGATGTAAGTGAAGATTTGTGGTAAGATTTAAGATAATCATAATCTATTAAGTTTTTATGGTTATTCCTATAAGTCTAACATGATCAAAGGGGAACCACTCTTGACTGAAAATTATTTATTCATTTATTTATTTTCCCATTAAACTAACCCTAAACCCTACCCTAACCCCGTCTTCTTTTTTCCTAGTAGATCAATAAATAAATAAATAATTTATCAGTCAAAGGTGGTTCCCCTTTGATCATGTTAGACTTATAGGAAATAACCGTTTCTATTTTGGAGGGGGAAATTTAAAAAAAAAATCTGTTTCTAAAAGATGTGTATTTCTCAAAGAAGTGTCCAGTGTGTCACAAATGAGAAAGAGAGTTTAATCTGTGCTGTTTTTTTCCCCATTGAGATGATTAACTCTTAACATCCTGTTGAGAATTTTCTAAGTCTAGTGCCTCATTTCTATAAGGATTTATCAATAAATGGCTAAAAATGGCCTTTTCATTTAAAGTTACCTGTTATTTCCCATAAATCAAAGACTGCTAAATATGTTTAATATTACATTTAAACAAAGGCTATCATTTGGGGTAGATTAGGAAAATGAATGTGACTTCCAGCCGGGTGGAATGAGGTGGTATAGGATGTTAAGAGTTAAAATCCTCTTCATTTGGATTGTCTCCTTTTAATCAAGTTAAGAACTAGGCAAACATTTGTTGGTAAAGTCATTAAAAAAAGACAAATAAAGATGGAGGAAGGGAAATGAAAGATTAAAAAATGTTTGTTTGTTCCTTGAAGATTAATGAGAGATTGAAAAAACAAAATAAACAAAGTTCTTTTTAAACTTTCTTATTTGAAAAAAGATTTTTTTTCTTTTAATTCATTTTATTTCTGATTTCTCAAGGGTACAGATTATATATTGGTTTAGTAATGACATTATTAATTGGTTTTTAATATTTTATTAGTTTAGTAGATTCATTTTAAATATTTCATTGGTTTAGTAATTAAATTTCTATTTGGTCTTAAATATCTTATCAGTTTAGTAGTATCATTTTTAATATTTCATTGTCTTAGTATTGAAATTTTTAGCTGTTTCTTAACATTTCATTGGTTTAGTAAAGTCATTTTTAATGAAACATTTCAAGAAAAAAAATGGGAAAAAAAATAACCAAACAATATTTGTATATGTAACTATTGGTAAATTAAAAAAACAAATATGAAAAAAAAACAAAAAAACGGGAGAAAATGTAATATTTTATAAAAAAAGAAGAAGGTCCGCAAAATGTATCGTTCTCAGAAAAAATGTTTTATTCTTTTTATTTTACATACGCAACACGTGTTTCAGATATTCTGGTATCTTCATCAGGCTTTGATCAATACATATATTGATATATATATACATATATATATACATAGGCTTGTGTGTGTTTCTGTAATTTTTCTGTTATAACAGAAAAATTATAGAAACACGCACAACCTATGTATATATATATATATATATATATATATATATATATATATTGATCAAAGCCTGAAGAAAATACCAGAATATATATATATATATATATATATATATATAAAGAAGAGGGAGCATTAAACTTTCTTTGAAAATAAAGACTTGTTCTCTTAACTCATTCTATTTCTTTAAAAAATTGTTTGATAAAAAACCAACAAAACAAAAAAAAAAAACAAAAAAAAAAAAACGAGGAGTAAAAGAAAGTAAAGGAAAATAGTATTTATTTGTTCCTCAAGAAAAAGAAAGGATATGTGTGTAGACTATATATATATATATATATATATATATATATAGTGTTTATAGTTCATGTTAATTATGTTTACTATATTGTGTTTTTTTTAAACTAGCGGTGAATTTTAGACCACACTGGAGGGTGTCTATGTTTACACACCGATTGATTTATTTCCATTTTCCCTGATATCCTGTTCTTTTTAAAAGAATAAATAAATAAATAAAATATATATATGTGTGTGTGTGTGTGTGTAAGAAGAAGATAAGTGGGGTCTAAACTTTCTCCTTATCAAGGGAGGACTTGTTCTCTTAATTCATTCTATTTCTTTAAAAAAAAAATTTTTAAAAAAAGAAAAAGAAAAGAAAACCCATAAAGTTATTTACCTGTAAAATGTAGGTCTTTCGCATCCTGTTTTTTTTTCTCCTTTTTTTTTAAAGATATTTATTAGCAATAAAAAAAAAATAAGGGTCAAACCAGCAAACGGGTTATATGGTGGGTGTACTGCTAAAATAACCAGTTTACACTGAATGGGACAGGAACAAGGGAACCGGGTCAGTTACCCAGGGTACTTGTGTTTGAACAATGAGGGCAAAGAGACAAGGGCCAAGGCTGAAACCAGATGTTATTTTGGGGGTGGGATTTAACAATAGACATACAAGATATTTTGATTTCTTCCCCCTTTAACAGAGACAAACTTGTATTATTATTATTATTATTATTATTATTATCTAGGTTTGCTATTGTGGTGGGAGGTCAGGAAATTTTTTTTTTCAATTATTATTATTACTAGCAAATATATGCACCCTCCGGGTGCAAGTATTTAAGTTTTAATGTAATAATATATTGTATTAAATAAGAAAGGCTAATGAAACTAAATAAGAATGCAGATAAAAAGATTTGAAACAGAGGGGGGTATAATCGAAAAATAGAACAACTGAAACTTACTCTTCCATCACTCTCGTCTTTCATTGTTATTTTTTCTAATTTAAGTATTTAGTTAAAAGAGGAAGTGAAGAATAAAATGACAGTTATTTTTTCTTGTTAACGGATTTCATTTAAGATTTATTGAAGAAATGTTTGCTTATATTCATTAAAATAAAACCAAACAGTTAGAAATCAATAATACTAAGCACATATTTATTAAAATCACATTTTTAATATCAATATGCAAATTAGTCTTCCCGTTCACACTTAAACCCCTATTTTGTTGTATATATAAATACAATTGCATGTCATTTGTATGTAGATATGGTTAACAGTATTAATAATATTAAATAAATTTTATTAATAATTTAGGTTTAAATAAAAATAAAATCATTGAGAACATTATATAAATAACTAAGGGAATTGTGACAGACGGAAAAGCACACAATCTCCATTATAATAAGATTTAAGCGTGCGATTGTGATGTAATGGTTAGCAAGCTAGTCTTGCAGATCTTTTGCTACTAAATAGTAATCTTGTGTTAATCTGACCTGGTTGGGTTTTACGGCATATCAACCCTTGTTGGGTTATTTTATGCTGAAGACTTTTTGTTTTATTCATTCTTCATGGGAACTCAATTTTTTTTTAACTCATTTTTTTTCTATAAAACCCATAGTTAGTATTATTCTAAAAAAAAACTAAAAACACTGAATATTTTAACCTAGAACTGACAAAAATACTACAGACACAGTCACTAACATATGTTCATTTTTGTATAAGTTTAATATGAATAGATGTAAATTTAGATACATATGTTATTTTATTCTTATGTAGACCTTATGTAAATAAAAATTAATTTGTTCATTTTCACATATAAAATAGTCAGAAGCAAGATTTGGAGGGAATGGCCATTTTTGCTTAATTTTACAATATAATTAATTAATGAATAAATAACACATTCCATACAGGAATAACATTTGTAATACAGTATTATCCTGGGCAAAAAGCAAAGTTTGAAGGAAATAATGTCCTTTTTCTATATTTTTACAACATAAGCAATTAAGAAAACAAAATTTGTCTTACATAGTATTATCCAGGACAGAAAAGCAAAGTTTGAAGAGAATAATAGCCATTTTTCTATACTTTTACAACACAAGCAATAAAGAAATTGCTAATGAAGGTAGCTCTTTAAAATCAAATTTAGATATTTTACAGTAAATTAAAAGATGTGTTTTAAGGTTTACATTTTTTTAAATTAATTAATTGTTGGTTATAAAATAATTTGATTAAAAATTCTATCTAAAAATAAAACAGTCTGACTAGTTTCAATTGAATTACACGGTTCACACCCTCAGCCTAAAAATATCCGACTCAGAGGTTAAAAAGTTTTAACCCAGTCACGTTATGAGAATTAATACAATAGGATTTGTTTTATTGTAGGCGTCTTAGACAAATATTTCTTATGAAGGTTTCTCATCAAGCCTTTTTTTTTTCGCTTGAACTGAATCATCAAATTTAGAGTTCAAGTTTTCGGCAACATTAGAAGCCCAGAAAGAAAGTTACCAGTGGATTATATATACTAGCAAATGTATACACCCTCCGTCAGGTTCAAGTATTTAAATTTTAATGTAATAAAATATTATATTAAATTAGAAAGGCTAACGAAACTAAATTAAGAATGCAGATAAAAAATTTGAAACAGAGGGCGGGGGGGGGGGGTATAATAAAAAATGCGAACTCTGCATATGAGTAGCACAGCTTGGGTAATCTGATATGTGGTAAAGCATCCGGGAGCTGACGGTAGGTGTGGAGCTCCACCTCAGCAAAAAAATCTACCCGGTCTGGTGCTAGCAAAAAGGGGATAGAATTCCTTGCTGTTCAACTGATACCGACAATAGGCCACTCTGCAGGACTTTTCTTACGATTAAGAAAAGGGGATAGACTCCCTCGCTGACTGGCTGATACCAACTTTAGGCCATCACGTCGACTTTACGACTTATATAATACATATATGGGAAATGGACTCATCGCCCCGAGTTCAAATCCTGGATGTGGTAATTTCATTTCACTTAACGCTAATACCCTTGGGCAAGGTATGAATCCTACTCTCCCTCCAGCTATGGATAAATAGTAGGGCAGACTGGGCTCTTTAACCTTGGTTAGGAAACCCGTCTAAGAGAAGGAAAACTCTGAATTCAAACCTGTTGAACTCCGCTTAAGAAATTGGCCTTGTGTCACATCCTGCTCGTGCAGAAGGGTTGGTAAATATATATATATATATATATATATATATATATATATATATTTATTTATTTTACAAACTCATCTCTATCAATTTCAAAGAATATCATTGTGGATCCGACAGACAATAGCAAATCAATAGAACCGGGAATGATAATTAGAGAGAGAGAGGGGGGGGAAGATATCAATAACAAAAGAAAGAGTGGTTACCATGGATACAAATATAATCACTTCTGAACCAATACATGCTGAATTCTATATGTACTTAATACCAATAAAAGTAAAAAACAAAAAACAAAAAACAAAAAAACAAAAAAACAAGATATACAGTCAAATAAGACAAAGATCGTATATATATATATATATATATATATATATATATATATATATATATATATATGAGAGTGAGTAAATAAACAAAGTGTTTATTTGATATGGCTTTTAGCCGACAATTTTTGGAGGATATGTGCTTAATTGAAGTCATATCTAATTTTTGAAAATTAATTCGTTAATAATTAATGAATTTTAGGCAGGCATATATGTTCAAATGTAAGGCTAAACAAATAGAGAAAATATCAAATATATATATATGAGGAGTAATGGATTGGGTAAATCCGATGAAATGTGATTGAAAATTGAGGAAATGCGGATAAAACTCAAAACAACTTTGTTCAAATGATATTTTGCCTCCGTATATAACAAAGCTTTGTCAAATATATTTATTTGAGACAACTGAACCTGTTTTTATGCTGAAAAAGGTAATTGGGAGGAGCAGAAGAGGAGGGGAGGACAGATGTGTGGTAAGGTGTGAGGAAAAAGGAAGAAAAAAACTTTTTTTTGTCTGCATTTCCTCAATTTTCAATCACATACATACAAACACTTTAAATAATATTTTCTACACTAACTATTCAAAATTGATAGTACACCCATCAATTATGCAACAAATGTATACTGATTTAAAATCTGTTTACATGATGGTTTACATTAGTAACTGCCAGTTTTTCATATGCAATCCTCAGATCAAGCCACGGGATTTGTGAGTGATATTTCTTAACCTTATTGTGACCTCTCTTCCTGTTCATGAGTTTGAAATGTGGGAAGGAGTTTTTAGGTAATCAGTTTCTAGTTAACAGTTGAAGGATGAAGACGCAATAGCTAGCTATTAGCTAGATTCTCACATGCACGGTTGAGTGAGTGTTAATTTGAGAAAATTATTTGCTAACAAACAATTGGGCTACATACCTGATTATCTATCAATTTCTCTTCAAGTTCAGTGATAGTCCAACTGCTTCGGATACAAAGCGGCAATAAACGGTTTTCAACACCCTGCAACCATTTCCAAAGAATGTCAAAATCTTCTTGAAGATCTGAAAAATGGAAAGAGGAAAAAAACATTTCAGAAGAGGAAATAAAAAAAGGAATAAAAAAAATAAAAGAGAAAATGAATGAGAAAAGAAACATTTTTGAATTAGAAATAAAAAAAAAATAAAAAAAAGAATTAAAAAAAAAAATGAAGACATAAAAGGGGAAGAAAAAGAAAACTGAAATAAAAATGAATTAGAAATATGAAGGTAGAAAAAAAAAAGGGGAACATATGACCTTTAGGCACCCCTTTTTGATCTCGATTCAGAAGGACATGTTTTTTTATTTACACCGTCAATATCCGGTTGTTTGTTAACAGACGATTTTTAGAGTTTTTGTTTTAAATTATAAAACTAACCCCTAACCCTAACCCCTAACAAACAACCGAATATTGATGGTGTAAATAAAAACATGTCCTTCTGAATCGAGATCAAAAAGGGGTGCCTAAAGGTAATATGGTCCAAAAAAGAATAAGAAAAAAGGTGAAAAGAAAGAAAGAGAAAGAAAATAGGAAAAAGCAATAAAAATGAAAGGAAATGAAAAAGAGAGAAAAAGAAAAATAAGGAATGGAAAGAAAAAGACAAGATGAAGAAAAAGAAGTAAAGAAAAAGAAATGAGGAAAAAAAAGAAAAAAAGAGAATACATAAAAAAGAAAAGAAACAAACACCCCCCACCCCACCCCAACAAAATGAGAGAAATTTTATGAGTCACCCCAAAAATTCTCGTTCCAATGAAAAACCAATCTCAAAGATATCAAACAGAGAGGGATATTAATACAACGCTTTTATCGATCTATGCAATTAGCTGAAAACACTCCCTATGGGTGGGGTTTTAAATTACATAAGCTAGCCAGAAATATACAATTCATTGTTTAATGGCATATCAACCTTCATGGGTTATTTAATGCCAATGCCATTCTTATAGAAGAACAGTAGTGATAGTATTTAACCTGTAGTTGGGGGATGCGAGGGTTTATCCCTTTTTTAAAGGATATTAGCCCAAAGGTGGACATAATAACGCTTCTGGAGTTTGAACGTGCTTACTACAGTGTTGCATTCCAGCACATTAGCTACTATGCCACGGGGACTCCACCGTAGGGTTTTCAGTCTGCAGATCTGGTTGTTGGGGATTCGTCCCTTTCCCAAGGATATAAGTTCAAAGGCGAACATAACGCTACTCGAGTTTGAACTCACTTACTACAATGTACAATCCAGCACTTTAGCCACTACGCCAGAGTGACCCCTTCTCCAAGATATTTGGTCAATCCTAAGAAAAAGGTTTTGAGATATTTTTATTATTGCATGAGAAAAGAAAGTATAAAAGCCTTTGTTCTGATTCTTGACAATGGCTAGAGACGAGTCAAAAATGTTGGAAGAAAAGAATATAAAAGAGTTCCTACATTCTATTAATTCTTAGATGCATTCCTATCAAAGAAAACAACTTAAATAAAAAAATGAATAAGAAATTCTGATTCCATTATATTCAATAAGACTTGTTTATATATACACACACACACACACACACACACACACACATATATATATATGATGTTGTTATGGAGTCCACTTTGTCGGTATATATATATATATATATATATATATATATGGATTTATCAGATATATATATATATGTATGTATATTATGGACTCTCTTGTCTATTTTCGATGCATGAGGGTTCATACACATAATGAACACCCACACAGTGATTTGTTTATAGTGGTGAAGGCTTGTGTTGGACCATCCACACTTTTTGGTACAGTCGATAGGAAAGATTTGTTGCATCAAGGGTTGCCACAAACCCAATCAACGAACGACCTCAGGAATTTTGAATTCCCTCTCCTAGACTAGTTACCTACCCAAGGCTGAAGGGCACAGTCTACCCTACTATTTAACCCATAGCTGGAGGGAGAATATATGGATTCATACCTTTCTCAAGGGTATTAGCGCTATGCGAAATGCCAACAGTTTCGTCTAGGAATTGAAATCGAATCGACGAGTCCATTTTCCACGACTCTAATCACTAGCCCACACGCTTCCATATATATATATATATATATATATATATACACACATATATATATATATATATATTTGGAAAATAATTTTAGGGTGTTTTAGAAGCATTTAAAAAAAAAAATGAACATCAGAAACAAAATCTCCATTTTTTTTTTCAAGCTTCTAAAACTACCAAAAATTATTTCCCCAAATACATTATATATATATATATATATATATATATATATATACACACACACACACATATATATATATGTTTTGGTGCAATATGCAGGAAAATGCACATGAATAGAACCTCCGTTTTCATAAATGTTCTAAGCAAGTCTGACTAATTGCAATTGACTGTTGCATATCCTAGGACCATTATAGAAGAATTCCTAAACTATTCATTAAATTACACAGAATGAATCATAAGATGAGGCAGCCTAGAAAAAGGTCAGGGTCACAGGTGGAACAGATCTGATGTTGCAAAACCCAAAATCTGTAATGATCCTGGCATGACATCACTGATGACTTCCTGCAGTGCAATTTTTAACAAGATTATATATATATATATATGTAAAAATGGAATTGAATCCGACGATATGAGGAAGAATGAATAAAGAAAAGAAAGTACAGAATGGATAATAAAAGATGAATTTAATTAATATCACTTACACATGTGTTTCGGTCAGTTTATCTATGTGTACACGATTCAAACTATTATTATTATTAAATAAACAAATGAAATAATAATAGAAAAATGTAAAAATATTCCGTACACAGAGAAAATTCGACCTTCATCAGAGTAAAATTTTATTTTGAATCAAAATAAAATTCCACTCTGATGAAGGTAAAATTTTCTCTGTTGATGGTGTAAATGAAAAAAATGTACTTATGAATCAGCAAAGCAAAAGGGGTGCCTAAAGGTCATATGGTCCGAAATGTTAACCAATCAATTTGGCTTAGCAGGTTATTGGCTATAAACCAGTGGTGCAGGGATGGATTTTATATGTCAGTTAAAAACAAGTAAGACAAGAAACACCATGGAAACAAGTTGGCGTCATCATTTTTATGGTGTCTAGGTTTATCTACGTATCATATTATAGCCTCAGGCCACTATGAAATATGAGATCTGTCCAGAACCAGCCATTCAAAGAGCTCAGTCTCTCCTACTATTTACCCATAGCTGGAGGGAGAATAGTTGGATTCTGTAGAGATTTGTGTAGACTGATCAGTATTCAACTGTATTGCAAGTTGAATCTGCTTCTGAGAATCCAGACTTGGTAAGTGGTTTAAATAGCAAGTCGGGCTATTCTATTATGTGGCATGATCAAGTCTATTTCCAGGATTTTGATTGGCTGGTGGTTTTAGTGTGTATATTTTTATCCATATATACTGAACACTTGACCATGTCCTTTCAGTTGCTACAGAGTGTATTTGGTTACTGTCTTTTTTTTTGTGTGGAGACTGGACGCTAGTCACAGCCTTCCTGTGAAGGTGAGTATGATGTTGATTTTACAGATTCATATCTTTCCTCAAGGGTATTAGAACTATGTGAAATGTAAACAGCCTCATACCAGTATTTGAACTACAATGATAACCATTACACTTTGATTATGGGCAAGTCACACAGAAAACACCAGTTCCCACTAGATCACTGAAGCTAAGCAGCGATGAGCCTGTTCAACAGCTAATTGGGTGATGACTTTAACAACAGCAGATACTGTAAGCAACCTAAGTCATTTTTTTATGAAAATAACTTGATTCAGTATTAAATAACCCGAAAAGGGTTGATATGCCATAGAACAAAACAATATGCCTATAGATAAGAGCACTAACAATTTAAAAACAATAAAGTACCTATAAAGTACTAGAAGCAGCTACCCAGCATCACCTGGGTAGGGGGGAGGGGACCAAAAATATGTGGTGTAATGGTTAGCAAATTACTCTTGAAGATCCATTATTATTATTATGTATATTTTAATTTTTTGATATCTTTGTAAATATAAATCAAATCTTCATAATTTTTGCTCAAAAAGCAAGAACCAGTGATATTTAATGTATATATATTTACTTTGTTGTTAATTGTTGTATTTTCATAGTTTCATCCGGATATACATACACACAAACTGCCCTTTATATATGTACTAGAAGCAGCTAGAAGCAACTGAGTAGAAGTGCGGTGTGTGTGGGGGGGCATTGGTGTATTGATTTGTTTACATTTGTAAGTAGAATTTCAATGCTATTTCTACATATATTTTAATTTTTAAATATCTTCATGAATATAAATTTTAAATATTTTAACTTCTAAATATCATGAATATAAATCAAATCTTCAAATTTTTTGCACAAAATGCAAGAACCGGTGAAATTTAATGTGTATATATATTTACTTTGTCGTTGTTTTATTTTTGTAGTTTCGTCAGGACATACATACATACACACACACACCAACTGCTCTTTATATATGGATAGATAGATAAATAGATAATTAGTAATGGATCATTTTGACCTGGTGATTTTAAAAATAGCTCATAAGCCAAAAATGTGTGGGCACCCCTGACGTAGTTTAATAAAAACAACATTCCTTGTGTGGGCAGATTCCCCCCCCCCCCCAAACAATCCAACTTTTTCACGTTTTTGGTTCACAAGACAAAATTCCCTAGGCAAGCCCCTTTTTTAAAGCTGCTATTGTTGTTTTTAATAAAAAGACAAGCCCGCACCAAGAGACCAGAAAAGAAAATATTCCCATCAAGATATATATTGACAGCTCAAGTCAATATTTTTCTTAAAGGATAGCTGATCTATAATAATATGGCTAGACACACACACACACACCCAACACGCACGCACACTGCACACACCGCACACACAACCTTAATTTCAGATTAAAAAACAACCAAGAAAAAATATTACATATTTAGTTTCTCTTCGTTCATGTTATCATTATAAATATGAAGTTAGTTGGTGCATTTAAAGAAAACAGTTTTTGGTTTGGTTTGGTTTGTTTTGTTTTACGGCATATCAACCTCAGTGGGTCATTTAATGCCGATAAAGTTTTGAAATAAATCAGTTCTTAATGGATAATACAATTTTTTATAAATACATTTTTCTATTTAACCCATAAATGGGACCCTAACAGGTACTACCACTCCGGGTCAGAGTGGACCAGGGAGCTTGACGTGACCAACAGTTTTTGGTATTAGATTCATCCCGGGTTCCTGCCCTTAATAACGCTATGCAGAAGATCTATGTGGATAGTGGATGCCGTGCAGAGGACCAGGTACTGCTGCTGCCCTAATTAAAATAAATATTATTATTGTGATTCCTTTTAACAATAGGATAAAATAGGAAACTATGTGAATATATACAGTGATGCTGATAGCTTTTTGATTTAGAGTGTCCTGGGATGCACATATTTGCTTTGAATGAGTCCTCGGAAAATTTGATGAGTCCCAACTCAAGTTTCTTAATAAATTGTAGGGTTTTTATTTATGATCTGGGGAAACAACTAAAGCTGTCTAACTCCTACCTTGCAACCTATCCTGTGGAATTCATTTCTAAGTAACTATTGAAATGTATTAACAATTAATGGTGAGGGAAGAAAAAGAAAAACACTGGGATGCTGCATCCTGACCGTGGTGGAGGAGTGGATAAACACACATAATATCAAGAAGAGTCATTAAGATTGATTATTGAGGGGGGTGGGGTCAGCAGTGGGTGGACTCAATCCCTGAGATTATGAGTGTCACTGCTTATATTATTTAAATTTATGTTTACAACCATTTTGTCAGGAGAAGAGACACTCACTTTCCCTACAGATAGTAGACCTGAAGAACCATAGATTTGGTTTGGTTTACGGCATATCAACCTCAGTGGGTCATTTAATGCCGATAAAGTTTTGAAATAAATCAATTCTTAATGGATAATACATTTTTTTTTGAGAAATACATTTTTCTATTTAACCCATAGATGGGACCCTAACAGGTACTACCACTCCGGGTCAGAGTGGAACAGGGAGCAATGGTGATGAAGGGGTGCTCCACATTCCCCAAACCTCCAAAACTGGAACCTCACCATCAGATAGAGTTTAACATCATTCCCAGGACATGTAGACCCTCAGTCACTGCCTTCTAGCACTCATATGATAAAAAGGGGTTGGGGCTTGCTATAAGGGCAATAGGGTTGGGAAAATCATATAGGTGCTAGGGCTTGACGTGACCAGTCGATTGATCTAGTCTAGCCCAAGATAGGGCCAAAGTGGAGTATTGCAAATCATAAACTGCTCATCCACCTGGGCTCCATCCTTAAGCATCACGTGTCGCCACCCATGGCCAACAGGTGGCCCCATTGGAGGAGTCTTATGCCTCTGCAGAGGTGCAGTCGCTGCATTCTAACGCCCCACTGATAGGACAGGAAGACCATAGTTTCCTCCAGACATACATTATTGGAAATTCCATAGTTAATTATCTCCCCCTGCCGCTATGGGGCGAATCACCAACAGCGTATGTTGGCACCAAAACCAAAAACTTTACTTATCCCGGAGTACCCACTGAGGGTAGTTGCGTAAATAGCGGTCCCTAAACTTCAATCACCACTTAGCCCAAATCCAGGGCTTACTTATCTACGGACCGTCAACTTGGACAGAGGCATTTTTTCACAGCACACTTTCGAAGGCACAATAGCACACTACAGAAGGCTGAAGACCAAATAGTCTACTTGAAAAGGGCCCATTCACCGTCATTTAAAGAACTGTTACCCGGGTGAGAAGCTTCTAAAATAGCATCCCTCATCACTTATCACAGAACCGGTTACCAGGAAGAAAGAGAAACGTCCGAAGAAGCGTCCTATCAACATTTCTTACCAACGAACAGAATACCCCTGTTATCACCACTACTCCAAGAACATTACTTAACTCAGATAAGTCTGGTAGCAAATACCAATAAAATTTGCAACAAGTTCTTGTATTATTTGTCAATACATGTATTAAATTTCCATTGTGGGTTTGTCTTCTTTGTCCGACAATTGCCTACAACTACGGAGAAATAAGAGCTCCTTCGAAACCCGTAAATACTCATAACATACATACACACAAGTGCCCTTTATATATGTAGAGATTACATTCGGGCATACATACACACAACTGCCCTTCATATATGTATAGATGGTCAAACATAATGAACCATGAAATTTACCGAAGTGAAAAAGGACTCACTGGGTGTGTCATTGGGATCACGCGGTAATGAGGATTGAGGTCATAATTTTAGACCAGCGTGAAGTCAGAAGTGACCGGGAGTGGAGGGGTTGGTGATTGTCACGGTGAGAAAGAAAGGGAGGTTGAATTCACAACACCTGTGCACATGGGAGTTGTCGATCAAATTAAAGTTTACAATAAACCAATAATAGCAGCAGCAGCAGCAATGTTATGGCGGAGTTTCTGTTTTTTGTTTTATTTTAATGTTATTAATTTTTTGTTTTGTTTTGTTTTTTGTTATTTAATAGACAAGAAAGAAGAAGTCTGTTGTTAAGAGGTGAGAGAGTTTTGAATCCACTAACACAAGGTGTTGGCTATTAAGAAAGAAAAGAAATAACAATAAACTAATAAAAAACAAAAAACTTAAAGGTAGAAGTATGTGGGAGGAGTGGGAAGAAAAAAATAGAAGACAAGTTAGAAAAATAAACATTAGTGATAATAATAATAATAATAATATAAGTCGATGGGGTAGCCTACAGTCGGTATCAGCCAGACAGTGAGGGAGTCGATATTATCCTCATACCCCACGTGTACAACGTCAGGCACAAGGCCCTATTAATGTGGGACCACCTACAAGCGAGACTCATGGGTGGCAGGTTGAAAAATTGCATTGATCCCGTTGGCATTCTCCCTCAAGAGGGGCGCCTCAGGCACTGGGCAATAAACCCAGCCCTGCCCCTTTAAATCAATTTAAATTTGCCTGGGGGGATGGCCCCCTGGGATCAATGCTATTAATTTAACCTCTAGGCAGGTCCAGCAGCCGAGACAGTGAGGGAGTCTATCCCCTTTTCACTAGCGCTAGACCAAGGAGATTAGTATTATTTGGATTATTTGGACTATTGTCCTCATCTTGAAGATCTTGAAGATGAGGGCAATAGTCCGAATAATCCAAATAATACTAATTATCAAGCCTCATCTCAAAAATTCTGAGAAATATCAAGGAGATTGTTGGGTGTCTGAGCTGGAGCACCACACCTACCATCAGCTCCTCACTTTACCGCACAGGACCCTGTTCTACCCATACGCTGAGTTGGTGAGGGCCGGTATCGAACCTGGAACCTTGTGGTTTCTAGTCAAACGCTCTACCAATTGAGCTAAAGTGAGGATAACAGGAGGAAGCAATGATTTTAATTCAGAGCTTTTCTTCTCTGAGACTACTTGTCTTGTTCAGAATTATCCTGATGATCCATTAGGAGAAACCTAGGTAGATATTATCTGACTCGTTAGGCTTACTTTATTATTTATTGGCTCTACTTATTGTATTGAGCACTTTAGTATATTTAACTTATGCAACTCTTACAGTATTTTTTTTCTTTTGGTCATTTTAATAGTATCAACATCATATTATTTTCAGGAGGTTAATTAATAATTTCAGGAGGTTAGTTAATAATTAATGAATTTAGGCGGGCATATATGTTCAAATGTAAGGCTAAACAAATCGAGAAAACGTCTATCCCTGAATGTACATTTCGATCAGGGATTGACATTTTCTCGATTTGTTTAGCCTTACATTTGAACATATATGCCCGCCTAAATTCATTAATTATTAACTAATTAATTTTCAAAATTAGGTATGACTTCAATTAAGCACATATCCTCCAAAAATTGTCGGCTAAAAGCCATATCAAATAAACACATTGTTTATTTTGGTTTGGTTTAGTTTGGTTTGTTTTACGGCATATCAACCTCAGTGGGTCATTTAATGCCAATAAAGTTTTGAAATAAATCAATTCTTAATGGATAATACAATTTTTTTATAAATACATTTTTCTATTTAACCCATAGATGGGACCGTAACAGGTACTACCACACCGGGTCAGAGTGGACCAGGGAGCAATGGTGATGAAAGGGTGCTCCACATTCCCCAAACCTCCAAAACTGGACATTGTTTATTTACTTACTCTCATATATATATATATATATATATGTGTATGTATGTATAAACACACAAACTGATAGAGACAGGTATATAGAGAAACAAAGAGTATCAAAATAACTTTGTTCAAAGTCAAAGAAAAACAGAGAATAAAGAGTAATGATTTGAGTTGACCTGTACTCCTGATAACACCACCTCCTTCTTAAATAAGATCAGAGCTTTTTTTTTTTTTTTGAAATAATTAAAACTACTTATTTTCTGTAATTGCAACGGAAAAGCTGTTTTAGCAGCCAACAGTTAAGGGTAACCCAATTAGTGAAAGAAAAAAAAAAAAAAAACGCAAAGAGAACAACCCACATTTAATATGACCATCAACAGATTAGTGAACAAGTCAACCTTCCTGAACTTCAACAGAGGGATTGCTTCTTTTTTTTTTTTTTTTTTTTTTTGCTTTGCCTACCTAATCGCCCTCCCTCCACATTTTATTTATCTAATATATATATATATATTTTTAGCCGTGTCCATGCAATAAATCGAGAGCAGCCGAGTTGCAAAGTACATCTATCTCTGTTAAGACAACAGATAAGAGATATTAAACAGGAAAAGTCTTAAAGAGATTTATAGATGACTCTCTCTCTCTCTCTCTCTCTCTCTCTCTTTCTCTCTCTCTCTGTGGGAGTGTGGGTGGGGCAGTGAGAGAGAAGGTCATTAAGCAAAGGTCATGCACATGACAATGTAAACTTAATCACATGATTAAACAGATCAAATCTAACTTCATTACACCCAAAAGATATTCACCAAATAATAAATCTTTTGGGCAGAAAGGAAATCATCATTAAATAACACCGATTGATAAAAAAACAAAACGACAATGCAGCAAGTTGGGTTCATTAACATTGTGTTCATTAAACTGGTGTTTATTAAAACCTTGTGGTTTCTAGCCGAACGCTCTACCGACTGAGCTAACCCGGCGTTAGCTCAGTCGGTAGAGCGTTCGGCTAGAAACCACAAGGTTCCTAGTTCGATACCGGTCCTCGCCAACTCAGCATATGAGTAGCACAGGGATCTGTGCGGTATAAGCAAGGAGTTGATGGTAGGTGTGGCGCTCCACCTCAGACGCCAAAACAATCTCCTTGGTCTAGCGCTATTGAAAAGGGGATAGCCTCCCTCGCTGACTGGCTGATACCGACTTTAGGCCGCCCCGACGACTTTACTTACTTATTAAAATGAATAACTAAGAAAATCATGATGTCAATGGTGACATAGTTTCGGTTATAGACAGAGAGTTATTACAATCTCCATTATAATAAGATATGATATGATAAAAATTCTATAATATAATTTTCTTACTATAAATCTGCTAAAAATAGAAAAATAGTAATCATATTAGTTCCAATTACCTTCGAATTGGTAAGACAAGGCAAGAAGTAATCGTTACTTAATACGAATCTATCTTGCTGCGATCCTACTGCAAAATGCCAGGGTTTGTTTGTTTGTTTTGTTTTATGGCATATCAACCTCAGTGGGTCATTTAATGCCGATAAAGTTTTAAAATAATTCTTAATGGATACACAATTTTTTTTTTTAATAAATACATTTTTCTATTTAACCCATAGATGGGACCCTAACAGGTACTACCACTCCAGGTCAGAGTGGACCAGGGAGCAATGGTGATGAAAGGGGTGCTCCACATTCCCCAAACCTCCAAAACTGGAACCTCACCATCAGATAGAGTTTAACGTCATTCCCAGGACATGTAGACCCTCATCCACTGCCTTCTAGCACCCATATGATAAAAAGTGTTGGGGCTTGCCATAAGGGCAATAGGGTTGGGGCAATCATATAGGTGCTAGGGCTTGACGTGACCAGCTGATTGACCAGAGGGGGCCTCTCCGACCGCCCGTCTAGCCTAAGTAAGGGTCTAAGAGAGTGTTGCAGGTCATGGACTGCTCATCCACCGAGACTTCGTCCTTAGGTATCACGGGTTGCCCCAGCTGATAGGGCGGGAAGTGATGTTTATTAAAAGCTATTATATGTGTTTATTAAAGGTTGTTATGTTTGTGTTCAGTTGTTTGTGTTTATGAAAGATTATTGTCTTTGTGTTCATTAACATTGTGTTTAGCCGTGATTATCTTCATTAAAGCAGTGTTTATTAAAGGCTACTGTATTGTGTTTTTATTAGAGGCTATTGTGTTTACGCTTATTAGAGGCTATTGTGTTTACGCTTATTAGAGGCTATGTGTTTACGCTTATTAGAGGCTATTGTGTTTACGCTTATTAGAGGCTATTGTGTTTACGCTTATTAGAGGCGCTTATTAGAGGCTATTGTGTTTACGCTTATTAGAGGCTATTGTGTTTACGCTTATTAGAGGCTATTGTGTTTACGCTTATTAGAGGCTATTGTGTTTACGCTTATTAGAGGCTATTGTGTTTATGCTTATTAGAGGCTATTGTGTTTACGCTTATTTACTGTATTCGTGTTTATTAAAGGCTATTGTGTTTATGCTTATTAACAGCTGTTGTCTTTGTGGTCGTTAAAGTGGTGTTTAAAAAGGCTATTGTAGTGCGTGTCTATGTGTACATTAATGACTGTTGTGTTTGTGTTCATTGATGTTGTTTTTATTAAAAGCATATCTGTTCACGTTCATTAAGGTGATGTTTATTAAAGACTGTTGTCTTTGTATTGATTGAAGGTTTTGTATTTGCTAAAGTTGTTTATATTTAGTTAGGCCAGATCTAATTACTTGTAGTCTATGACATCTTGGTAAACATTAACTTAGCAAATACTTTATATATAAGAAACAGGAGATTTTTTTAAGGCCATTTTTTCCATTTTTTTGCCATACCAAGGTTAAAGAGCCTTGACTGAGCTACTATTTACCCATAGCTAGAGGGAGAATTATTTGTAGATAGAACTTCATCATCTAAAAGATTTAGGTTATCATATGAATGGCATGTATGGGCTTGAAAGATTCAGAGTTTTCCTTCTCCTAGACTGGTTGCCATACCAAGGATAAAGAGTCCAGTCTGGTTTACTGTTTACCCATAGCTGGAGGGAGAATAGTTTGATTAATATATTTCCCAAAGGTATTAGCGCTAAGTGGACATGCAAACAGCCTCACTCAGGATTTGAATTCAGGTAGCTGAGACCACTTCTTACAATGATAACCATTACACAACGAGTGCCTCCAACAAAGACTACTAACATAAACAGTAAGAGCCATCCTGTAAAAGTGTTGGTTAAATTTTATGGCATATCAAACCTTGTTGGATTATTTGATGCTGAAGATATTTTGTTTTATTCATTCTTGTTGGGTATTCAAAATTATTTTTTATTTAAATTCAATTTGTTTTTTTAAACTCATTTTTTTAAAAATTCAACCCATAGATGGGACCCTAACAGGTACTACCACTCCAGGTCAGAGGTTCAACCTGACCTGGAGTGGTAGTACCTGTTAGGGTCCCATCTATGGGTTGAATAGAAAAAAAAATGAGTTTAAAACAAATGTGTTAAGAAAATTGAGTTAACAATTTTTTTTGAATACCCATCAAGCATAAATAGATGAAACCATCTTCGGCATGAAATAACCCAACAAGGGTTGACATGCCGTAAAATCAAACAAACCAAGGATGAGCTCATAAGTGATATTCTTCAGTAGATATCTATACATGAACACACCACTGTTGACCGACAAGCAAAAACTTACATTTATCAGCTCTAGGGCAGACATTGGATGCCATGTGGAGGACTTGCCAGAAGTGATGACTGATAGGGACGGGTGGTGAGAGAGAGTCAATGGGAATCTATACTGTCAGCAAAACTTGATGATGATGATGATGATGATTTATAATATGATTATGTCTCATGGTTTATGAATGGATAGAAATACAACAAAAGCATCATCATCATAAACATAAACAAAAATATACTATTTTCATTTATTATTAATTTTTGACTAGCATTTCTTTAATCTTATATACACAGACACAC
>CM042164.1:13761481-13783981 GCA_023376005.1 Doryteuthis pealeii | reverse complement strand
AAAAAAAAAAAAAAAATGGTCGACACGGAAAGAAATCTCGAAGCGTCAATTTTGATTTCAATATTTCAAGAGCAGAAGAATTAAATATAATGTAAGGTGAATTTTTATCACTATGAGGTAGGTAAACGTCGGCAGCCAAACTGCTCAGGATAGCAACGCTTTTGAATTATAGCAGGTTATTATCTAAATAATTTAGTCATGAGCAAAAAAAAAAAAAAAAAAAAAAAAAAAACGAGCCAGGGTCACAGACAAGGGTAATCCACTTATTGATTTTTCATCAAGATTATTTCGGTATTAAATGATGAAGATTTATCATCATTACGCACTACTCGAGATTTGCATCTCCAGTTGCTGAGACTCACACCCGAATCTCCATTAAAACTCAGAAAGAAGTATTTGTTCATTCATATGAATGATTTAAATTCAGGGTTTTCCTTCTCTTAGACTGGTTGCCATATCAAGCTTAAAGAGAAACCAGTGCTTTCAATGTGACTTGACTGTAAACCCCATAGCTAGAAGGAGAATTATTTTTAGATAGAACTTCACCATTTATTACTGATTTAGGCTGTCATATGAATGGTTTTCCTTCTCCTAGGTTGGTTGCCATACCAAGGTTAAAGAAACCAGTCTGCCCTACTATTTACCCATAATTAGCGGGAAAAGTATTTGTATATAGAACTTCAATATCTAATAAAGATTTAGGTTGCCATATGAATGTTTTCCTTCTCCTAGATTGGTTGCCATACCAAGGTAAAGAGCCTTGACTGAGCTACTAAAAACATAGCTTGAGGGAGAATTATTTGTAGATAGAACTTCATCATCTAAAAGATTTAGGTTATCATATGAATGGCATGTATGGGCTTGAAAGATTCAGAGTTTTCCTTCTCCTAGACTGGTTGCCATACCAAGGATAAAGAGTCCAGTCTGGTTTACTGTTTACCCATAGCTGGAGGGAGAATAGTTTGATTCATATCTTACCCATTAGGTATTAGTGCTAAGTGGACATGCAAACAGCCTCACTGAGGATTTGAGCTCAGGTAGCTGAGACCACTTCTTACAATGATAACCATTACACAACAAGTGCCTCCTAAAAGACTACTAACATAAACAGTAAGAGCCATCCTGTAAAAGGGTCGGCTGTCTGGTTGGATTTTATGGCATGTCATCCCTTGTTGGGTTATTTTAAGCCGAAGATATTTTTGTTTTATTCCTTCTTGTTGGGTATTGAACAACATTTTTTTTAAAAACTCAGAATGTCCCTTTTACAGGTCTAATTCTGGAGATCTGGGGAATATGGAGTACACCTTCATCGCCATTACCCCCAGGTTCACCCTGACCCGGAGTGGTAGTACCTGTTAGGGTCCCATCAATGGATTAAATAGAGAAAAAAATATGAGTTAACAAAAATGTGTTTAAAAAAAATAATTGAAATCAAAAGTGAATTTTCTATACCTATCAAGAATGAAGAGAACAAAACGTCTTCTGCATATAATAACCAAACAAGGGTTGACATGCCAGTAAAATCCAAGAAAGAAAAGAAAAAAAAATGTTTTTTTTAAATACTTCAAGATCAACCAAGATACTATCAGACAGCTCAAGGGAGGTAACTTTGCTATTTGGTAATTTGCTCAAGGGAGGTAACTTGCATTTTAGGCTGTAATTTGATTAGAGCAAATTAACATTTTAATAGGATTATCTTCACGTAAAATTAAGTAAGTAAAAAGTAAAGTCGTCAGGGCGGCCTAAAGTCGGTATCAGCCAGTCAGCGAGGGAGTCTATCCCTTTTCACTAGCACTAGACCAAGGAGATTGTTTTGGCATCTGAGGTGGAGCGCCACACCTACCATCAGCTCCTTACTTTACCGCACAGATCCCTGTGCTACTCATACGCTGAGTTGGCGAGGACCGGTATCGAACTAGGAACTTGTGGTTTCTAGCCGAACGCTCTACCGACCAAGTAGTCAAAAGAAATTAAATTTAAAGAATAGTTTTTAAAAGACATGTAAACGATTCTCTAAATTTAGGGATGCCTAATAAGACTTTATATAACTGGACGTGTTAATTGCATTTCACTTAGCGCTAATACCCTTGGGAAAGGTATGAATCGACTCTCCCTCCAGCTATGGGTAAATAGCAGGGCAGACTGGGTTCTTTAACCATGGCTAGGTAACCAGTCTAGGAGAAGGAAAACTCTGAATTCAAACCTGTTGAACTCTGCTTAAGAAATTGACCTTGTGTCGTATCCTGCTCATGCGGGGAATTGGTAAATATATATATATAACTTTAAATGAAATTAACTGTTTTAATGAAGATATTACTTAGTAAAACTCACCCTCCTAAATGGGGTGTCGTTGGTATCAAACTAAACTGCATCCAGTAGTGAGGCTCTTGTTCTGGAGCTCTGAGTAGTGTGGAGTATACCCCTTTATTGCAATTAATCCCAAGTCCACTCTGACTAGAGGTAGTACCTGTTAGGGTCCCATCAATGGGTCAAATAAATCTGTTTGAAAATTAGTTGTATTACACAGGGCCAGGTTAGCTCGGTAGAGCGTTCGGTTAGAAACCACAAGGTTCTTAGTTTGATACCGGCCCTCGCCAACTCAGCGTATGAGTAGCACAGGGATCTGTGCGGTAAAGTAAGGAGCTGATGGTAGGGTGTGGCACTCCACCTCAGATGCCAAAAACAATCTCCTTGGTCTAGCGCTATTGAAAAGGGGATAGACTCTCTCGCTGATTGGCTGATACCGACTTTAGGCCGCCCCCCGACAACACAGGAGTACTTGCTATCATTATCAGTAATTTGAAACTATATAATTGGGTTAGTTTATCAGGGTTTAGAATATGCCAATTGCAACTTGGACACATCGTTAAAACGAAATTTAAAAAAAACTCTATATATTCATACTGATATTGATACTCATGTTCATTAACTGTAAGACTTATCATCTTGTAATACCCTCTGATTAAAAATGAGACCATCCAAATCGTCCAAGATGAAATGCAAAAATGTAAATCCTGATTATCTGCTGTTACTTATTCGCTGAATTCTTTTTTTTTTTTTTTTTAGGAGTGTCATCACCTCAGTTAAATAATGGTCTATTTCGTTTTTATCATTAAGAAAGGAAAGAAAAAGGGCATGCTACACAAAAATATAATAAGAAGAAAAGAGAGATAGTAGGGAAAGATAGAGAGAGGGGGTGAGCGTGCAGAAGCAATAACACTAATCTGTTTTAATCAAACATAATGAAAAAATGAAAAGGAGGAAAGAAAGAAAAGAAAAAAAAGAGTGAGAGAGAGAGTTAAATCAATATTATCATACTGTTTACATATTGAATTATTTTGCAATAGCTTTTAAGTAAACATATCAAATGTTGTAATAATTAAATTATCATACTGCGGTATATCCACAGGTCCTGCTAGTGTAGGTATATAAATGTATCAAAGCGAATGACCTAACTTCAGCTTTGAAAGGTTCTGGGGGAATCCCTTTAGTGTAATAGCTAATGTTCGGAACTGCGGTATTGGAGTAAGCGAGTAAACAAGGTTCTATGTTCGGTACTGGTCCTCACCAACTCAGTGCATGAGTAGCAAAAATTGGGTAATCTGATCTGGGTGATAATTAATCTGATGGTAGTTGTGGCGCTCTACCTCAGAAAAAAAAACTCCCAGGTCTAGCGCTAGCGAAAAGGAGACAGACTCCCTCGCTGTCCGGCTGATACCAACAATAGGCCACTCTGCAAACTTTACTTAATGTATTCATAAATAATTTTGACAATAAAATTACTAATTAGCATGAAAGTAAAACGAAAAAACATAAAATATAGTAAAACCTTAATTATTTATATAAAAAAAATTTTTTTTTTTTAAATCAAAAATTTAGAAAAAAAATTACTGAAGAAAAAATATTAAACCAATTATAACTAATTATCAAAATATTATTAATAAATGTAACTGATAAAAACGTCAAATTTATTAATATATTATCTTAATATTTTTTATTAGTATTTATTTCAACCTAATATCTATAGCTTTTTTAATCTTAGCTTACATTATCCAAGCTCACTACAATTACTTATCAATGGCGAGCTTGATGCAAGGGAGATAACCTGGATAAAGTTACCTCCCTTGCTCCAAGTAAAATACAGTCATATTGCATTGAACTCTGATATTGTTATCAAAAATTCATTTCATGTCATCAAGTACGTACAATGTAAATAAAAAATGAAATGGGAAAACGAAAGAAAAAGAAAGAAAGAAAAAAGAAAAAAAATAAAACTAAAGAAAAAAAAAAAAAAGGAAAAAGAAAAGAAAGAAAATTACAAAGGGAAAAAAATGAAAGAAATAAAAGAAAAAAGAAATGGAAAGAAAACATGAAAGAAAAAAAAAAGAAAAAAAGAAAGAAAAAATACAAAGGGGAAAAATGAAAGAAAAAATGAAAGTGGAATAAATAAAAAGAAAAAAGGAATATTACAAAAAACTATGGGGAAAAAAGAAGGGGCTGGGGAGTTAAGAATTAAAAGTGAATGAAAACCTTAGAAAAAACATACTCTTATATGAGAGATTAAACATTCTATTAGAAAAAAAAAAAAAGAAATTCATTTACCCCAAAACACTAAATAAATCAAGATTTAAATTATTCAGTTCATTAAATATCTTATTCAATCAAAAAATATCAAGGATTGGGCTACTCCAAAACATAAACAGGAAAATAAAATAATACAAATCTGTTATTAATTTAAAAAAGAAAAAGGATTTTTTCTTTGAAGAAATAAATTCACCTTAAAAAAAAAATTTAAAAAAAGGCCGTTTTTTTCTTTATCAAATTTATATCATCTCATTTTTACAAATCAATTCTCAGAAAAAATCGTTTGGGAGATTCAAGCATCAAGCTTTTCATAATAACAGATTGATCTTTTGGTAAACGTTACAAAAAGGTTTTTATTTTCTTTTTTTTCTTTTAATCAAAATTAATCAGGGACAAACACGATACACAAGGATTCATTTATTTACAAATGAAGATTTGTATAGACTTCTAAGAAGCCATTCAAGACTTCCTTTATATTCTCAAGTGGCTTAAACTTCTTTTCCCCAATGGAAAGAAAAAGAAAACTAATTCATTTTTTTCCCCAGACTACTGATTAATATAAATATATAAATGTTCTCAACTAATTTGTAAGACTCACCCCCACCCACTAACTTTTCTTATATAGTGAATGTTCTTATTGTAAAAAGGGGTTGGTGTGGGGGGGGGTACATAAATGAAAAGATGATGAGAATCCAACCAGAAAGAGAAGACAGTCAAAGAAAGAAAGGCATCATGGGATAGATTGATAAATGGCTTTCTTAAATAAGAAATATCATTATTTTTAAAAAGTAAGAGAAGACAGTCAGAGAAAGAAAGGCATCATGGGATAGATTGATAAATGGCTTTCTTAAATAAGAAATAAGGGCCGGTTTAGCTTAGTCGGTAGAGTGTTCGGCTAGGAATCACAAGGTTCTTGGTTCTATATCGGCCCTCGCCAACTCAGCGTATGAGTAGCACATGGATCTGTGCAGTAAAGAGAGGAGCTGATGGTAGGTATGGCGCTCCACCTCAGATGCTAAAATAATCTCCTTAGTCTAGTGTTAGTGAATAGGGGATAGACTCCCTCGCTGACTCGCCGATACGACATTAGGCTGCCCCGACGACTAAATAAGAAATATCATTATTTTTAAAAAGTCAGAGATCGTAAACAATGTGTAACATATATTTGGCTTAAAATGGCTTTTTAATCCATCATTTTTAAAGAAATTTTTATAAACTCATTTTCTTCTATTTAACCCATAGATGGGACCTTAACAGGTACTACCAGTATGGGTCAGGGTGAAACTGGGAGTAATGGTGATGAAGGGTCACTCCACATTCCCCAGAGCTACAGAATTGAAACATCACCATTAGATGCATTTTAACGTCATATCCAGGATATGAAGACCCTCAGCCACCGCCTTCTAGCACAAATGGTTGGGGTTTTGCCATAAGGGCAATAGGGTCAGGACAATCATATAGATACTAGGGCTTGATGTGACCAGCCAATTGATCGGAGGGGGCCTATCTGACCATACCCCTCTACGGCCAGACCACCCAGATGATCGGCACTTAAATTCAATTCCGACTTCCTGACTATGATTTCTCTTAAAAATTAAAACACTTGCTCTTGAGATCAGACTTTTGCATCTTCAATATTTTGACCATTAATTTCTTCAAAAGAGATTTCCTTATAAAAATAGCCTTTTTGCTTTTAATAGATGCCTAAAGATATTATCACTAAGTGGCTTAACTTCACGGTGGCCATACAATTCTCTTAAACTTTACGGCCTAATCTTTTGTGTCCGTAAAAAGGACAACCACCCACCCATTTACCTATGCCTGGGCTTTAACATATTCTATTTTTATTTATTTATTTTTTTTTTTGACCATGTTCTTCCTCAATCATAGTATCCCAACTAAGTCTGGTAATTATTATTATTTGACCACCATTGAATATTAATATTTTAAAAAATATTATTATTTTTTTATATTATAATAATATATAATACAATTTATATATGATTATATATTTATATATAATATATTTTATATTATAAATACTAGCAAATATATGCACCCTCCGGGTGTAAGTATTTAAGTTTTAATGTAATAGAATATCGAATTAAATTAGAAAGGCTAATGAAAATAAATAAGAATACAGATAAAAAGATTTGAAACAGAGGGAGTATAATCGAAAAATAAAACAACTGAAACTTACTCTTCCATCACTCCCATCTTTCATTGTTATTTTTTCTAATTTAAGTATTTAGTTAAAAGAGGAAGTAAAGAATAAAATGACCATTATTTTTTCTTGTTAATGGATTTCTTTTAAGATTCATTGAAGAGATTTTTGCTTATATTCATTAAAATAAAACCAAACAGTTAGAATTATACTAAGCACATATTTAATAAATCACATCTTAAATATCAATATGCAAATTAGCCTTCCCGTTCACACTGTAAACCGCTATTTTGTTGCATATATAAATATAATAGCATGTTATTAATATGTAGATATGGTTAACAGTATTAATAATGTAAAACAATTTTATTAATAATTGAGGTTAAAATTAAAATAAATTCATGGTGAATGTGACGTCAATAACTAAGGGAATTGTGATTTGAGTAGTGATTTAGTTTCGGTTACAGACAGAAAAATACACAATCTCCATTATAATAGGATTAATATTTTAAAAAATATTATTAAAGAATTATTATTATTTGACCATGTTCTTCCTCAATCATAGTATCCCAACTAGGTCTGGTATTATCATCCTAACCCTAACCCTATCATCATGATACACACTTTGTTACCTTAATCAAAATTTATCATCCATTAACTTTGAAGGGTTAACAGGACATGAGACAGCTTAAAAAAAAAAAAAAAAAAAAATCCACGTGAAAATGATAAGCAATTATTCCAAGTGGTACTTGAACCTAAAGTTTTAAGATGATGTCATAAAATGACTGTGGCTAACAGCGTGATAACACTCAGCACAAAATGATTACAAGGAAAAATAGATATAACAATTCATAACTTTAAAGTGGAAAGAACAACCCTACCCACTTCCAGAACTCTAATGACACACACAACATCAAGTAGTATGTCAGCCATATTGTTTTTTTTTAAAGGGGGGAGTATTAAAATATTATCAAAATTTATCATCCACTAACTTTGAAGGGTTAACAGGACATGAGTTTTTTTTTTTTTGGGGGGGGGGGGTAAACTAACTAACACTCCATTTTTTAAAAGTATCATCATCATCATCATTATTATCAAGGCGTGCCAACAGCGTGGATTTCTTCTGTTCTGTTCTGGCATTCACTATTGGTTAGTTGAGCCGGCACCAACCAATTCACTAGTGATGAACTCATAGAAGGAGTAACAAAGGAATAAGAAATTCACAAGCAGTCCCCAAACCCTGCATGCATATCCCGTTCAGGGAAGGAGATGCTCTTGTTTGCTGCAGATTTTCCACAGATGCAGTGACAAGTGCACCAAAAGCCTTGGAATGTTAGCTCTGTCGGCTGGGGCTTTCGAATACACCGACTGCACCTCTGCAGAGCGGTAAGAACCCCCCCTCCAATGGGGCCACCTGTTTGCCATGGGTGGTGACCCGTGATGCTTAAGGACAGAACCCAGGTGGTTGAGCAGTCCATGACCTGCAACACTCCACTTAGCCCCTTACTTGGACTAGACGGGCAGTCGGAGAGGCCCTCTTTGATCAATCAGCTGGTCATGTCATGCCCTAGTACCTATATGATTATATGAAGGGGTAACAAGGGAATATGAAATTCACAAGCAGTCCCCAAACCCTGCATGCATATCCCAGTCAGAAGAAAGAGATACCCTGTTTAGTCACAGTACACCAAAAGCCGTTGATTCCTGATGATGATATGAGACGCCCTTTGAATTTTCACCATAACCCCATTAGCTAAGTTGTAGTGATTCAGTTATACACTTTTTGACCTCAGGACTGCAAAAGTGGACTGTTTTAAAAATCTCACCATACTTCTGTGACAGCTTTCCCCCTGGGTCGGTTGAGCCAACTCCAACCAATGAATTCACCTGTTGTGAATTCATGGAAGGGGTAGACAAGGGAATATGAAATTCACAAGCAGTCCCCATACCTTGCATGCATATCCCGGTCAGAGGAAAGAGATGCTCTTGTTTGTCGCAGATTTTTCTACAGACAAGTACACCAAAAGCCACTGATTCCTGACGATGATGGAGATGCTCTTTGGGTTTTCAGCAGAGCCCCTTTGGCCGGGTTGTGGCCCTAATACCACTGGGTGCCAGACCTGTCCACCTTAGGTGACCCTACCAGGAACTTTAATTTAAAAAAAAAAAGAAAAGCAAAACAACCCAAAGAATACCAACAAAATACAACAAAAAAACACTTGAGCTCAAATCCTGGATGAGGCTGATTGTGTTTCAGTTTGCACTAATGTCCTTCTGAAAGGCATGAACCCAACTATTCTGAACCCACCCCCCAGCTATGGGAACAAAAACATCAAGGATAAAAAAAAACAACAAAAAAATCATGGGTCACCACCTATGGCCAACAGGTCGTCCCATTGGGGCAGATTTTACTCTCTGTTTTCTCTTCTGCCCCAACCGATAGGGCAGGAGTTCATCTTTACTTCTGCAGCAGTGTCCAGAATTTTTAATAATACAGAAGGAGAAAGTAATGAAAACCGCCTCATCCAGGATTTGAACTCGGCTTGCCAAGTTTATTTCATACAAGGAGGTGCTCTTGTATAATGGTTATTGTCATAAGAAATGGAATCTGTGACTTGAGTTCAAATCCTGGATGAGGCGGTTTGCATTTCAGTTATGTGCTAATGCCCTTGGGAAAGGCATGAATCCAACAAAAATACAAAAACACAACATAAAAGGATTTTTTTAAAAACAATGAAAAATACAAAAAAAAAATTTTTTAAATAAAACAAAAAAAAAAAACAATTAAAAAATACAACAAAAACAATTAATATATATATATATATATAAAGATAAATCTAATGAGTCAGACGAACCGGTATTGAACGCTCTATCGACTGAGCTAACCCGGCCCTTTATATCTAATACAACAAAAAACAATTTTTAAAAAAAATATGTGTCATCTAATAGCACGAAGCCAACATGTGCTGGCTTCCACAGGAGGATGTCACTTATGAGTTCGTCCTTGCTTCTCCAGCAGTGTCTTGTCCGTCTTACTTGGATAGTTTGGGTGATATGTGGCAGGTGGCCTATACGTAAACTCCGATAAAACTGAGTTTCATGTATTTTAAAAACAAAAGAGACATCTCAACTATCGATGGCAAACTCCTAAACTCGGTAGAACAATTTAGGCAGTATCTATCTATACATATATAAGTAATATGTGATATGCCGAAATGTACATACAGAGATAGACTTTTTCTTGATTTGTTTACACCTTACATTTGAACAGATATATTCGCCTAATTCATTAATTATCAACTAATTAATTTTCAAATTAGGTATGACTTCAATTAAGCACATATTCTCCCAAAAATTGTTGGCTATCGCCATCTCAAACAAACTGTTTGTTTACTCTCATATATAAGTAAGTAAAGTCGTCGGGGTGGCTTAAAGTCGGTATCAGCTAATTAGCTAGGGAGTCTATCCCCTTTTCACTAGCGCTAGACCAAGGAGATTGTTTTTGCATCTGAGGTGGAGCACCATACCTACCATCAGCACCTGTGCTACTCATACGCTGAGTTTGCGAGGGCCGGTATCAAACTAAGAACCTTGCGGTTTCTAGCCGAACGCTCTACCGACTGAGCTAACCCGGCCCTTTATATCTAATACAACAAAAAACAATTTTAAAAAAAAATGTGTCATCCAATGGCACGAAGCCAACAACCGTGTCAATTTGTGCAGATTTTATTAACTTATCTATTTATTTATTTTATTTTATTTTATTTATTGATTTTCATCCACGTGTGTGAACTTGGCCGTGATACAAGTTCAACCACGTAAAGTGGGTGGGGCGTAGTAGGCTTCAATAATCCGTAACTGAAAGTCAGTTCCCATTTTGTAATATTACCACCCGTTAAAATATTTGGTTGTAAATCATGAGTTCACATCATATAATTAATGGCTGACATAACCAACAAAAGATATTAATCCGATGACAATGCATCATCACCCATTGTTATCCGTGTCAGAAGAAGATTAGATTTTTTGCCACGGTCGATGCAACCAAAAAAAAAAAGTCGGGCACAAATAAACGGACAATAAAATAATTATTGTTTTGCAGTCCTAGTTTATAACCCAAGGTAATTCAATGAAGGATAATACCTCTGTCCCAAAATTATTGGTACATTCATATATAAATTTCATACACTAAATGTATAAACGATTATGGGACAGAAGTTTGATTTATGTTTTTTCTGTCTCATAATAGTTGGTACATTCTTATATAAATTTCATACACTAAATGTACAACCATTATGGGACAGAAGTTTGACTTATTCTCTTTTGTCCCATAATAGTTGGTACATTCTTATATAAATGTCATACACTAAATGTACAATGATTATGGGACAGAAGTTTGAATTATTGTCTTTTCTGTCCCATAATAGTTGGTACATTTGTATATAAATTTCATAAACCAAATGTACAACGATTATGGGACAAAAGTTTGATTTATTCTCTTCTGTCCCATAATAATTGGTACATTTGTATATAAATTTCATAAACCAAATGTACACGATTATGGGACAAAAGTTTGATTTATTCTCTTTTGTCCCATAATAGTTGGTACATTTGTATATAAATTTCATATGTACAACGATTATGGGACAAAAAGTTTGATTTATTCTCTTTTGTCCCATATAGTTGGTACATATAATTTCATACACTAAATGTATCAACACTATGGGACAGTTTTATTTATTATTTTTTCTGTCCCATAATAATTAGGACATTTATATATAAATCCCATACAGTAAATGTAACAATTATTTTGGGACAGTGGTATATTGATTTAATCCCATAACAGTTGCTACACTTGTATATATATTTTATATACTAAATGTCTCAACTATTATGGGACTGTGCTAGTTTGATTTTAATCTCTTTTCTGTCCCATAATAGTTATGACATTTGTATATAAATTTCATGCATTAAATGTACCAACCATTATGGGACAGTTTTATTGATTCTTTTCTGTCCCATAATAGTTGGGTTATATTCGTATATAAATTTCATACATTAAATGTCACAGTTATTATGGGACGTAATTTGATCTATACTCATACTACACTACATTACGAAATGAATAGGCTAATCTATTTATTATGTAACATTGCCACTTGCCTAAGTTTACTTGCTCCACACAGGTGATAATTTAAAATGTGGGAGGTATTTCTGGTGATTTTTCATCGGTTTAATGCTGTTAAATTAAATGATACACTACATCACAAAATGAATAGGCTACCCCATCCATTATGTAACATTATTTTCTAATATTCCCTCATCTTGTAACATAGCCAGTCAATAAAACCCCTGGTGATTTTCCATGGGTTTAATGCTGTTGAATTGATACACTACATCAGAAAATGAAAAGGCTACCCCATTCATTTTATAACATTACAATTTCAATTTTCACTTACCTTTCAACATAGTCTTCCAGTCCTGTGTCCCTTTCGCAGGGGATATTGCCTCTTCAATTTTCTGCCATTGTGTATTTAAGTGCTGTAACCTCATTGTGACGTCTGATCTGAGTGCAGGGTATCTGCGCAGGAGTTGCCGGGCATAGTCGTTGAGCAACTTGTGGCGGGGTGAACGCTGCAGCAGTTCTTCATGATAGGTCTGCAATTAATGAGAGAGTAAATAAATATCAATTCATGATTATTTACATGATAGAGGGTTGAGATATAAGAATTAGCGGGGTGTCAGTTTGAAGCTAACAACCGCACTCCTATAATGCGTTAGGTTATCCAAACGAGGGTAACCTAACAGGGAATATTCGCCTAAGAAAAGACAAGTCAATTCATACAAGTTAAATAAACTAAAAAGTCAACGGAGTGGTTTATTGTCAGTATCAGCCAGACAGCAAGAGAGTTTATCCCCTTTTCACTAACGCTAGACCAGGGAGATTGTTTTTGCATCTGAGGTGGAGCACTGCACTTACTACCAGCTCCCCACTTTACCGAAAGATCACTATGCTACTCATACGTTGAGTTGGCAAGGGCCAGTATTGAACCCGGAATCTAGTGGTTCCAAGCCATATGCTATAACATTTAATTACACAACATACAAAGAGGGAATATAGTTCCCATCCCAAACCATAAAACAGACACTTGGTATTCCAATTCAAGGAGCTCTGGGGAGTGTGGAGTACCCCTTCATTGCTATTATTCCCAGGTTTTAAAAAAACATAATCCATTTTGCAGACCTTCTTTTTTATTATATATATATATATATATATATTTTAAGAATGGAAAGGAGTAACCTACTCAAGTTTCATCGATAGATTCTTCAGGGTTACTTTAAATTAATAGAGTTTACGATTAATCTTAGGTGTTATAAACATGCCTGTTGGAGTAGGACTTAATTTTAGTAGAGGAACACTTGTTTAATAAACAAGCGTTCCTCTACTAAAGTTAAGTCCCATTCCAACGGGCATGTTTATAACACCTAAGATTAATCGAAAACTCGATTAATTTAAAAGTAACCCTGAAGAATCTATCGATGAAACTCGAGTAGGTTACTCATTTCCATTCTTAAAATAAATTTATGCTCTACATTGTATTGAGCACTTTGTATTTGTTTTTTTCTCAACCTTAACCTCTGGATATTGTGCGCTTCCAACGATCGTTCTTATACCCACCGGTAAGTTAATACTTATACATATACAAATATATATATATATTTATATATATATATATATTTGAGGGGTGTTAATTCAGTGCTAAAACCCACACTCCTATAATGTTTTAGGTTATCCAAATGAGGGTAACCTAACAGGGAATATTCGCCTAGGGAAAAGACAAGTCAATTCATACAAGTAATGTAAAGTAAAAAGTCGACGTAATGGTTTATTGTCGGTATCAGCCAAACAGCGAGGTAATCTATCCCCTTTTCACTAACGCTAGACAAGGGAGATTGTTTTTGCATCTGAGGTGGAGTGACACACTTACCACCAGCTCCCCACTTTACTGCACAGATCCCTGTGCTACTCATATAGATAAATAGTAGGGCAGACTAGGCTCTTTAATCTTGGTTAGGCAACTGGTCTAGGAGAAGGAAAACTCTGAATTCAAACCTGTTGAACTCCGCTTAAGAAATTGACCTTGTGTCACATCCTGCTCGTGCGGAGGGGTTGGTAAATATATATAGTTTCAAATAATTAATAATAATATCAAGTATTCCTGTCTAATACAACTAATTTGCAATCAGATCTATTTGACCCATAGATGGGACCCTAACAGGTACTACCACTCCAGGTCAGAGTGGACCTGGGTAAAATGGCAATGAAGGGGTACTCTACACTCTCCAGAGTTTCTGAAATGAAACTTTACGATTGGATTTAGTTTAGTGTTATACACAGGATACCCCCCTTTTTTTTTGGGGGGGTAGGAGGCTTATCTCCCTTTAGAGGATGTTAGTTTATAGAATAGTTGGTACATTTGTATATAAATTTCATACATTAAATATCGCAGTTACTAAACCATAATAATTTACACAATTATATAGTTTCAAGTAACTAATAATAATCTTTAGTAAACAATTATAGCTTCAAGTAACTATTATTAATACAAATAATTTGTACACAGTTGTATGGTTTCAAGTTACTAATAATAATAATAATCCCTTAGAAACAATTGTACCTTCAAGTAATTATTCTTAATACAAATAATTTGCACAGACTTATATGGTTTCAAGTTACTAATAATAATAATAATCCCTTAGAAACAATTGTACCTTCAAGTAATTATTCTTAATACAAATAATTTGCACAGACTTATATGGTTTCAAGTTACTAATAATAATAATAATCCCTTAGAAACAATTGTACCTTCAAGTAACTATTCTTAATACAAATAATTTGTACACAGTTATATAGTTTCAAGTTACTACTAATAATAATAATAATCTTTTAGAAATAATTGTACCTTCAAGTAATTATTCTTAATACATATAATTTGCATACAGTTAAATGGTTTCAAGTATTTCGATCTAACATTAATAATTCTATTTAATAATAATCATTTGTTTACACACAGTTAGATGGCCTCATGTATTCCTATCTAATATTAATAATTTTCAAACTTGACCCATAGATGAGATGCTAACGGGTACTACCATTCCAGTCAGAGTGGACCTGGGAGTAATGGCGAGTTATTTTTAAATAAATAAATAAAACATTTTTTTTAAATTGGAAAAAATAAAATAGATAAGATTTAAAAGAAGTAAAAGAAAGAAATAAAATTAAAATGAATAAATAAAATTAGAAATGAATAAATAAAAATAAGTTCAGTAAAATTTGTATTATAATAATTTGTTAAAATTAAATCAAAATAAATGAATGGTAGTAAGGGTAATTACAAATAAATAAATTGAAATATTTCTTTGAGGGAAATTTTCCCCAATAATAAAATTGAAGAAAAAACAAATTTTTAAAAAATTATGAAAGGATTTGGCCTTATTACAGAAAATGATTGGATTTTGAACTTTATTATTATTATTACTAGCAAAATAAAAAAAACGCCCTCTGGGTGACGTAAAATAAATATTGCCTGAGGGGATGGGAGTTGAAAATTTTATATCACAGAGTTTGTATCATAAGTAAAGTAAAATCATCAAATGTATTAAAGGAGTAAAAAATAAAATAAATTTATTAAAGGAGTAAAAAATATTTAAAAAATTGAAATGGAAACTTAGTTCTGATAACTTTAAATATATATTTTAAAAAAAAACTATATATATAGATAGATAATAGCAGGTATGTATTTATTAAAACTTGTTTTAAAAAACCAATGAGGACTGTCTAACATTGCATGCTCAAATTTTGAGAATATCTATTCTACGTTATGACGTTTTAGGTAGTGTGACGTAATCAGTGACGTCGTTTTTGTTACAGACGAAAACCGGAAGCGAATCTCCATTATTAATAGATTATCATTATTATTATAAAGCGTTTAAAGGGAAATAACTCTTTCCTTAAGTTGACATGAAAACCTCATCTTGATTGCACTACTAAAGGAAAATAAGGAAAAAATATTTTAAAATCGAGTATGTTTCTTTAATACATAAACAAACCAATATATATATATGCATATGTGCATGTACATGTTGTGTATATATATATATGTACATATATGTACGTGTGTGTATATATAAATATATAATCATATATATATAAAGTTCATAATCCTTTTAAACAGATAAACACTTCCTATTTAGTTGCAATATCAATGTTTTAATAACCAATGTATTTAGTTCAAAATTATTCTTAACATTATCTCAAACTAATTCCTCAATTGAAATGTCAAGGAACTATTTCTAGAGAAGTGTAAAGTTTGTTTTTTTAAATAAAATTAAAATTAAACTTCACCCGATTGATTTAATCAATTCTAGTTTTAGAAACGACAAATAATTTGAGGACAACAAGAGAAATAATCCCGGAAAGGATTAGGAAATTAACAGTGACCTGATGTTAAAATAAAAAAATAAAAAAATAGAAAATAAAAAAAATCTGAGTTTCAATGTAAACAATGTTGCTAAGCCGACACGTTTTTTTTTGTTTGTTTTTTTTTCAATTCAAATCTTTATCTTTTATAAATCCATCAGGTGGGTTAGTAGTGACCAAAAGTGAATGGCAAAAAGATTAACCGAAAATTATAAACTCTTTATAAAATGTTATCTTTTAATTTCTATTGATTTTAGAAAATGAGGGGAGGGGGTGTTCTGACAAAAAACAAAAAAAATAAATAAAAATAATGAATGTATTATCAGAATTAGGATTTAGTTTTTCTCAGTGTAAACAACACCTGCACATAATTAAAAAAAAATTTTTTAAAAAAACAAAAAAAAAAAATAAAAAAAGAATAATCAACCTTTATTAAATTTTTAAGTACAATAATTAAAATGACTTTTTGAAAAAAAAAAAAAAAATACCGGCCTTTGCCAACCCAGCACATGAGTTGCTAACCTTAGATCTGTGCGGTAAAGTGGGGAGCTAATAGTAGGTGTGGCGTTCCACCTGGTCTAGCACTAGCAAAAAAGGGATAGACTCCCTTGCTGACCACTTAACAGCAGGTATGAGAAGCAATTTGAGTCCTTTGTTATTAAATTGATTCAGCATTAAATGACCAGAAAAATGTTGATATGACATAAAATCAACCAATATTGATATTCTGGGTAACACATGTGGGCATGCCTACAAATTCAGAAAACAGCATTGCTCACATGACTTTCAGAAACATTTTTTCACGATCAGAATTGCCAAGACATGGAATAAGCTGCCCGCCTCCATTGTAGGCTGCCGAAACACTGCATCTTTCAATGCCTCCATGCTTCCTGTAGTCCACCAACACTATACCTGATACCCCTCTCTGCACACACGTGCACACATACATGTATATTATTACTGTATGCTATTCATGTTCCTCACACTAATACATTATTCTGTGTACTAGACATGAGACTTTGATGAGTTGTGGTGCACCTGAGCACTGTACACATACATGTATATTATTACTGTACACTATTCATGTTCCTGACACTAATACATTATTCTGTATACTAGACATGAGCCTTTGATGAGTTGTGGTGCACCTGAGCACTGTACACATACATGTATATTATTACTGTAAGTTGTTCATGTTCCTCACACTAATACATTATTCTGTATACTAGACAGGAGCCTTTGATGAGTTGTGGTGCACCTGAGCACTGTACACATACATGTATGTTATTACTGTACACTGTTCATGTTCCTCACACTAATACATTATTCTGTATACTAGACATGAGACTTTGAGGAGTTGTGGTGCATCTGAGCACTGTACACATACATGTATATTATTACTGTATGCTATTCATGTTCCTGACACCAATACATTATTCTGTGTACTAGACATGAGACTTTGATGAGTTGTGGTGCACCTGACCACTGTACACATACATGTATATTATTACTGTATGCTATTCATGTTCCTAACTCTAATACATTATTCTGTGTACTAGACATGAGCCTTTGATGAGTTGTGGTGCACCTGAGCACTGTACACATACATGTATATTATTACTGTATGCTATTCATGTTCCTAACGCTAATACATTATTCTGTGTACTAGACATGAGCCTTTGATGAGTTGTGGTGCACCTGAGCACTGTACACATACATGTATATTATTACTGTATGCTATTCATGTTCCTGACACCAATACATTATTCTGTGTACTAGACATGAGCCTTTGATGAGTTGTGGTGCACCTGAGCACTGTACACATACATGTATATTATTACTGTATGCTATTCATGTTCCTGATACTAATACATTATTCTATGTACTAGACATGAGACTTTGATGAGTTGTGGTGCACCTGAGCACTGTACACATACATGTATATTATTACTGTATGCTATTCATGTTCCTCACACTAATACATTATTCTGTGTACTAGACATGAGACTTTGATGAGTTGTGGTGCACCTGAGCACTGTACACATACATGTATATTATTACTGTATGCTATTCATGTTCCTGACACCAATACATTATTCTGTGTACTAGACATGAGACTTTGATGAGTTGTGGTGCACCTGAGCACTGTACACAATAAATTTCATTATTATATAATAAACTGAAATTGTAAAAAAAAAAAAATACTAGTTAAAAATAAATCATGTTGGAAAACAATTCATCTAATGATAAAATGTGGTTATTTACCCAACTTATTCACCACAGGTTGGGTCCCATCTATGGGTTAAATAGAAAAATGTATTTATAAAAAAATAAGAATTGATTTATTTCAAAACTTTATCGGCATTAAATGACCCACTGTGGTTGATATGCCATAAAACAAAACAAACCAAACCAAAAGTAGGAGGGCATCCAGCGATGAATCAAATTCACTATTCAGTACAAATGGATCTGTGAGACTTGGTTGGCAGCCTTCCATCTACAAGAGACGATGGAGTAGTGTCCAAGTTTTTGACTTTTTTCTCTTTTCTCTTTGAGCTACATAGCCTGGGCGGGTTCATATGGAGGATAAGCTGTTGCCCATGCAGCAACCCCCCTCTCCACACTGTTGCTGTGATCCAAAGGAAAGGTAAGGTACCAATGCAGTTTGGCAATGGTAGTGTCGCAGGAGTTGATGGGTAGCACTGGATTTCAGCATCACACCACCTTAGGGACTCTGGATCTGTGGGACTAGCTTGCTAACTATTACACAACGATATGACACCTAATGTAATGAAAAGCAACTAAAATTAAGGATACATCCTTTTCTCAAGGGCACTAATTTTGAAGTGAAATACTAAAAGCCTAATCCAGGATTTGAACTCATGAAGTCCATATCCTATGATACTAAAGTCGTAAATCAGTGCTTCTCATATCTGGTCCACCGAACCGGTGCCAGTCCGTGGAGTACTATTTATCAGTCCGCAGGTACCACACATGACTTTTTTTAAAATTTGTATAGTTTTGAAGTACAGCAAATAAACTAATCTTCTAATGAATTTTTATAATAAAATCATCTTCTAGTAAATTTTTATAATAAAACCATCTTCTAGTAAATTTCTATAATAAAATCATCTAGTAAATTTCTATAATAAAATCATCTTCTATTAAATTTCTATAGTAAAATCATCTTCTAATGAATTTCTATAATAAAATCATCTTCTAATGAATTTCTATAATAAAAAAAAAAACTAATTTCCTTTTTGTAAATTTCAGCACTATCACCTTGATCTCCAAAGAGATTGGCAGCTATTGAGTGCAAGTCCTCACCACTTACTGAAACAAACCTAACATACGTGGCACTCTCTTCTATCGAGCTAGTCAAGATTATTATACTTTTTACATATTGAACTATTTAACAATAGCTCTTAGATAAACATATCAAACATTGTAATAATTGAATTATCATACTGTGGTATATCCATAGGTCCTGTTAATTACTGTTAATTCAAATTTCAATGATTAAAATCCAACCCATACAACAAATGAGTTGTGTATAGAAAATATTATAATAAAACAATAACACTTAAATGACTAAGATAATAGAGACAGGATAATGACAAGTGTCACTTGATGACAATAGTTTAGGCAGGTCAGTAGTAACAGATCAAGAGGTGTGTGTGTATATATATATATATATATATATATATATATATTATATATGTGTGTGTGTGTGTGTATATATATGTGTGTGTGTGTGTGTGTGTATGTATATATATATGTGTGTGTATGTATATGTATATATATACATATATATCCATGTATATTTGTATTTGTATATATATGAGTTTGTGCATGCATATGTATGTATATATACATATATGTGTGTGTGTGTGTGTGTGTGTATATATATATATATATATATATATATATATAAAATAATAAAATTCGAAGGCAATACAATGCGTAAAAAATAAAGACAAAAAGATGTTTTATATGTCTAATCGATTTCAAAGCAAAGCTTTATCATCAGAGTTTATTTCTGAAATTAAACTCTGATGATAAAGCTTTGCTTTGAAATCGATTAGACATATAAAACATCTTTTTGTCTTTATTTTTTACGCATTGTATTGCCTTCGAATTTTATTATTTTATAACATACTCAACAATGCTTCAAGCAAATTACCAATTACTTTTATATATATATATGTGAAGAAAGGAAGTGAATCCGACGGTATGTAGTATATTAAGAAAAATGAAAAAACACAGGTTTAAATGGGTTAAGTGGTGAGTTTATTGACCGACGCTGCAGTGTTTCGATCTATTAATTAGATCATCTTCAGGGCATTTGTTGGTATATGGAAGGTGATAAGAATTTTTTTATCACAAAATAATGAGAAAAGCGAGTGGTAGTCCTTGTTATTCATCTGTTTGAAAAATTTTTAGGTTTTATATATATATATATATTATATATATATATATATATATATATATATATTTAATATACCAAGCGTGTTGGTAGATCCTTGCGGAGAGAAAAAACCCGGCAGAGAGTTTGATTGTAAAAATATACTACCAAACATCAACCAGGAAGAAAAAAATTTTTGAAAAAAAGAAAAGACCAAGATATTCGTACCAACAAGAAATAATCTATTGGTACAGTATTTGGCCAAAAGAAAAAACAATTTATATGTATATATATGTATATAAGACATATATATATTCATATAACCACTAGGAGAAGCTAATTTGTAAAAAGTGCTCGATACCTAAGTAGAGCCAAGTAATAAGGATAATCTACTGAGTCAGACGAACCTACTATTAGTTTCGCATAAAGCTCTTCAGGGCTAAAATCTGACTCCGATTTTAGCCCTGAAGAGCTTTATGCGAAACTAATAGTAGGTTCGTCTGACTCAGTAGATTATCCTTATATATATATATATATATATATATATATATATACATATACATATACATATATATACACATATACATATATATATATATATATAGTTGAATGAAGTGACAAATAAAAGTTTTAGCTTTTATTCATATATTTGGGAATGATATTACTACCAATGGTTTCCTGCTAAAAGCATTCATCAGGTAAACGAAATGTTTTTTTTTTTTTAAATGACAGAAATAGTGTAAATGGTCGAATGTGTGCGTTTTTTAACTGTATTCTCGTGTTGCATGATTACGTGATGTCGAATGCTCTTTTTGTTTGTACGTGTGCGTATTTTTGTTTGTGCGTATGTTTATGATGTCATGCGCGTGCGTGTGGAAATGCGTGAAGGCTGTGATGATATGGTTGTATCCACGCATATATATATATATATATATATATATATAAATAGAGAGAGAGATAGATAAAGTGGTTTGTCAAGTGTTTGTATATCATAATATGCATTCATATGAAAGGATCTTTTTACGGTTTGACTTTTACTTGAAAACATAAAAATATTTTAAAGTAAAATTCTTGCGTAAAAAGATCCAATGACGGAAACACAAATCATGATCAAGGGGTATGAGGCTAGCAACTCCATATATATATATATATATATATATATATATATATATATATATGTCAGCCACAGACACTGTATTTCAATGTATCATGTCTCCTCAGTGTGGCTAGACTTAGGAGGCTACCTCCATCTAAGATCAAGACCCAACTGAATTTTCATCAGTCAGGCTTCTTAACCACTGGACCATCATCAGCCACCTGCAGGGAAGGGGTAGAATTTAACTGATAAATACATACAGAGGTATATATGTTACAGTTGTTGGAGAGTTCACATTCATTTTATAGGAGAGCCTTTGCCATTTAAGCTTAATTTGCGGTCGAGAGACCAATTTTTACCCCAGGGAGCTCAACCAACAAGGTTGGTAGCATATATTTTGTATATTTGAGCACATATATATATATATATATATATATACACACACATATATATATAAGGGCCGGTTCAACTCAGTTGGTAGAGCGTTCGACTGGTAACCACAAGGTTCTGGGTTCGATACCAGCCCTTGCCAAGTCAGCAAATGAGTAGCACAAGGATCTGTGCAGTAAAGTGAGAAGCTGATGGTAGGTGTGGCGCTCCACCTCAGACACCAAAAAAATGTCCTTGGTCTAGCACTAGTGAAAAGGGGATAGGCTGTCTGGCTGATACTGACTTTAGGCCACTCCAACGACTTATATATGTTGAAAAAATGGAAGTAAATATCAAAATATTCTTGCCAATGATTGAATTCTCCTTTTTTTTTTTCTTTT
>CM042164.1:13754632-13761381 GCA_023376005.1 Doryteuthis pealeii | reverse complement strand
GCCAGCTGACTACGATTGGTTCATTCAAAGAGCCGTTTAGTCAGCAGTCTGCTCTAACACAACAACAACGACATAAGATGAAGATGAACTTGAAGAAGAGGTCATTTCCTCTAACCGTTTCTCTCTTCCTCATCCACCTCCACTTGCTCGTAAGAATTTCATCTAATACACAAATTTTTTTTCCCTTTCTCTTTTCTTGGCGTATTCTTCTTGTCCAGTTTGGCTTAGAAATAGAATTACATCATTTTTATTTAAGATTTATTTTTCCTTTTCTTAACACATCATCATGAACACCGACTTTTAAATATGTATTAGAATAGGCAGATTTGATATGTATATGTGTTCGTGTGTGTGTGTGTGTAAATATAAAAAGTAAAGTAAGGTCGATGGGGGCGGCCTAAAGTCGGTGTCAGCCTGTCAGCGAGGGAGTCTATCCCCTTTTCAGTATTGCTAGACCAAGGAGATTATTTTAGCATCTGAGGTGGAGCGCCACACCTACCATCAGCTCCTTACTTTACCGCACAGATCCCTGTGCTACTCATACGCTGAGTTGGCGGGGACCGGTATCGAACTAGGAACCTTGTGGTTTCTAACCGAACGCTCTACCGACTGAGCTAACCCGGCCCCTTATATATATATATATATATATATATATATATTAGTGTATGTGTACACACACACACACACACACACACACACACACACACATATATTATATATATAAGTAAAATTATAACAAAAAACTTTTGCATTATAGTCTATTTCAGGAAGCTTAGACAAAGCTTTGTTATATTTTTACTTATAAATTTGCTCTGTGACTCTAACAATAAGATCACACATTGAGCTCTGCAAACTGCGACAGGTCTTTAAAAAAAAAAAAACTTCTGTGTCGTAAGGAAGATTTCTTCCCTGGACTTTTGGATTATATATATATATATCTATATACACACACACACACACACACACACACACACACACACATATATATATATATAATCCAAAAGTCCAGGGAAGAAATCTTCCTTACGACACAGAAGTTTTTTTTTTTTTAAAGACCTGTCGCAGTTTGCAGAGCTCAATGTGTGATCTTATTGTTAGAGTCACAGAGCAAATTTATAAGTAAAAATATAACAAAGCTTTGTCTAAGCTTCCTGAAATAGACTATAATGCAAAAGTTTTTTGTTATAATTTTACTTATATATATATATATATGTGTGTGTGTGTGTGTGTGTGTGTGTGTGTGTGTGTACACATACACTAATATATATATATATATATATATATATATATATAAGGGGCCGGGTTAGCTCAGTCGGTAGAGCGTTCGGTTAGAAACCACAAGGTTCCTAGTTCGATACCGGTCCCCGCCAACTCAGCGTATGAGTAGCACAGGGATCTGTGCGGTAAAGTAAGGAGCTGATGGTAGGTGTGGCGCTCCACCTCAGATGCTAAAATAATCTCCTTGGTCTAGCAATACTGAAAAGGGGATAGACTCCCTCGCTGACAGGCTGACACCGACTTTAGGCCGCCCCCATCGACCTTACTTTACTTTTTTATATTTACACACACACACACGAACACATATACATATCAAATCTGCCTATTCTAATACATATTTAAAAGTCGGTGTTCATGATGATGTGTTAAGAAAAAGGAAAAATAAATCTTAAATAAAAATGATGTAATTCTATTTCTAAGCCAAACTGGACAAGAAGAATACGCCAAGAAAAGAGAAAGGGAAAAAAAATTTGTGTATTAGATGAAAATTCTTACGAGCAAGTGGAGGTGGATGAGGAAGAGAGAAACGGTTAGAGGAAATGACCTCTTCTTCAAGTTCATCTTCATCTTATGTCGTTGTTGTTGTGTTAGAGCAGACTGCTGACTAAACGGCTCTTTGAATGAACCAATCGTAGTCAGCTGGCATTCACAGCGACCGTTATTCTTCAGCAAAATTGATGAAAAAGATAACGAAAAAAAAAATTTCCAGTTTCAGGGCATGGAATTTTTTTTTCTTAGTTATATATGTATATCTATATATCTATACACACATATACTCATATAGAGATATGTGTGTGTGTGTGTTTTTATATATATATATATATATATATATATATATGCGTATATATATGTGTGTGTGTTTATATATATATATATATGCGTGTGCATATGTGTGTATATATATGTGTGTGTGTTTATATATATATATGCGTGTGCATATGTGTGTATATATATGTGTCTGTGTTTATATATATATTTATGTGTGTGCATATGTATGTATATATATATGTGTGTGTGTGTGTATACGTTATGAATCAAGCTGATATCATCTTTCTCAAAATGCACTATACATTTTTTTTTTTTTTTATTAAAGTTTTTTCTCTTTAGATAATGAATGATACACAGTGATTGGATCTTTTTTTTAGAAACCAGACTACTGCATTTATTCTGTAATGGAGTCTCCCTTTGACAACTGCAAAGAATTTAGTTCATACCTATTTAGATTTATACACTTTTCGTCTTTCTGCATCACACACCTGTTGTGTTAGTTATCTAACGACTGTCATGTTGGGGGACAAGTAGTTCTATCCTGAAATATCAGACCTCGTTCTGTAAATATACAAGTACAGAAGCCACAACCCAAAAATTGCATAAGAATGTGCTTATATTATTATTATTTTTTTTAGATTTTTTGGAGCAGCCTATTGTCAGTATCAGCTTGACAGCAAGGGAGTCTATCCTCTTTTCACTAGTGCTAGATCAGGTTGGTTGGTTGGGTTATTTTAAGACATTTGTTTTATTCATTCTTGATCAGTATTCAATTATATTTTTTTTCAAAGTCAATTTCTTTTTTAAACACATTAAACGCAGTCAGTTTATTTTAAGGCCCAAGCCAACAGGAGTTTTAACTGGGTTTAATAATGGTCTCAAAACTATAACAAGGAAATCCAGCATGGATTTTTGAAATAGGTACTAATAAACAAAATCTGTGTTAGTTTTTTTGGACCATATTACCTATATTTTTGGACCATATTACCTACGAAAATGTCTGGGTCAAGCATTCTCTAAAGTACAAAACTTACGTGGTAGACATCAGAAGAACAATGTTTATTTGTTTATCTATCTATTTACATTTTCTTTAAGGACCCCTAACAGGTGCTACCACTCATTTTAAGGGTAGACCTTAAAGTAATGGGTTAAAGGGGTACTCCACATTCCCCAGAGTCCAGAATTGGAACTTCAACAGTAGATGCAGCGCTAGACCAGGGAGATTGTTTTTGTTAGTATTGTACTTATGAGCAATAATGTAGTACCTAATAATATACCAAATTTAGATATATATATTTTTTCGTCTTTGTGCATCACACACCGGTTGTGTTTGTTATTTTAAGGGTAGACCTTAGAGTAATGGTGATGAAGGGGTACTCCACATTCCCCAGAGTTCCAAAATTGGAACTTCACCACTATATGCAATTTGACACTTGTATTATGATGGCCTTCAAAATCAAACCACAAACCACATAAAATTTATTTTTAACGTTTTAAATACCAGAAAACGCCGGGTAGCTTTGCTAATATGCATTAAACTAAGCAAATCTTACTAAGTTGGAGATAATGTCCATCTTAGAAAAGTTTTTTTTGCAACAGGTATTACCACTCCGGGTCAGAGTAGACCTAGGAATAAATGGTGATAAAGGGGTACTCCACATTCCCTAGAGTTCCAGAATTGGATCTTCAACAGTAGATGCAGTGCTAGACCAGGAAGATTGTTTTTGTTAGTAATGTACTTATTCATGAGCAATATTGTAATACCTAATAATATCTGGTTTGATTGTATAATGTTCCACTAGAAATAATAAAATCCTGGTATCTTTGGTTTAGAAGAAAATTACTTTTTATAAAAACATTGTTAGGGGTGTACTTATTCATGGGCAATACTGCAGTACCTAATAATATCTGATTTGATTGTATAATGTTCCACTACAAATAAAATCTTGGTACCTTTGGTTTATAAGAAAATTAACTTTTTATAAAAGATTGTTTGGTTTGGTTTGGTTTTATTTTACGGCATATCAACCTCAGTAGGTCATTTAATGCTAATAAAGTTTTGAAATAAATCAATTCTTAATGGATAATACAATTTTTTTATAAATACATTTTTCTATTTAACCCAGAGATGGGACCCTAACAGGTACTAGGGAGCAATGGTGATGAAGGGGTGCTCCACATTCCCCAAACCTCCAAAACTGGAACCTCACCATCAGATAGAGTTTAACGTCATTCCCAGGACATGTAGACCCTCAGTCACCGCCTTCTAGCACCCATATGATAAAAAGGGGTTGGAGCTTGCCATAAGGGCAATAGGGTTGGGAAAATTATATAAGTGCTAGGGCTTGATGTGACTAGCCGATTGATTGGAGGGGGCCTCTCTGACCGCCCGTCTAGCCAAGATTAAAATTGTTAGGGATTTACTTATTTATGGGTGATACCGTAATACTTAATAATATCCATTTTTGGTTGTAGAATGTTCTACAAGAAATAATAAAAGAAAATACTTTTGTTTAGAAGAGAATTGACTTTTCTTTTTTTTTTAATTGGTAGGTATGAACTTATTTATAGATGGTATTTTAAATTTTGAGAACGTAAATTTTAGACAAAATAAAAATCTGACAGTGACCTATGCATTAATAATAAAGAGATATTTAAACATAATGGGAAGGACTAGGAGGAGGCAACCCTTGACTTCCAAAAATAAATGACCTTTGTGACCCTAAATCACAGATATATACAATAACTCCTATCGACATTTCCCTAACATTTTTAGACCATTCCCTCCGTTATTGAACAATATTTATGCACTTCATTTGATTAGACAGAAGCAGAAATTGTTCACTTATTATTTTGGCAAAGAATCTATATGAAAAACAAAAAAAAAAAAAAAAAAAAACTCAGCCCCCCCCAAAAAACAATCTGTTAATTCATGTATAGGGAGGTCATCCTTGATTTATGGAAATCAGGAAATCACCTATTACTAAACTTCTTGTGTTTGCAAGTATGTGATTTATATATATATATATATATATATATATATATATATGCACACACATCCATATCAAATATGCACACATGCAAAAAAACTCATAAATACATAAACACACACACACACACATATATATATATATATATACATATATATGATGGCAGCAAACTCGTGTTCAAGTATTGCCATTGCTTGATATTAAAAAAATAAATAAATAAATAAAAAAGTTCAACAGTTCAAAGAATATAATGGTGAGCTTCAAAAAGTTCAACAATTAGCTGCACGAATATATATATATATATACACACACACACACACACACACACACACATATATATATATATATATATAAATATTTATATATACATGTATACCAAGATGATGGTTTGATAAACAAACTGAATTGCAGCAGTGTCTGCTAAATAAATATCACCCTTCAATGCAACTTGTTTTTTATTCATTTTTATATACTGTTGTATTCCTTCCATTTTTTTCTGATATAAAAATGTGTATATATATATATATATATTTATGGGCCGGGTTAGCTCAGTCGGTAGAATGTTCGGTAAGAAACCACAAGGTTCTTAGTTCGATACCGGTTCTCGCCAACTCAGCGTATGAGTAGCACAATGATCTGTGCGGTAAAGTAAGGAGCTGATGGTAGGTGTGGCGCCCCACCTCAGACACCAAAACAATCTCCTTGGTCTAGCGCTATTGAAAAGGGGATAGACTCCCTCACTGACTGGCTGATACCGACATTAGGCCGCCCCGACGACTTTTTATATATATATATATATACACACACGATATAAATCTATACATATATATATACACACTATATATACATACAAACATTACATATACATAGTATATATACACATTTACATATATACATGGACACATCTATTTATTTATATATATGACCCAGCAAAAACAACACATTTTTTATTACACTTAAAATACTCTTCGAGAATAAATCCTTTTCCAGTTCAATCTGCAACCTGATGATGATTTTGTGGGATGTACATTTGAGTTGAATATCATTTTTTAATCATCTAAATTCTTAATATAAAAGACATAACTATGAAAACTTAATTCAAATCCTTCACTCCTTCCAAAATGGAAGCATAAATATCATCATTGACCGCTATTTACTATTCACAGGTCACCAGTAGAATCAATTTTAAAGTCAACAACTGCTACCCTTAGTCATTCCCATTAGGTTGGAATTACAAAATTATTTATCATGTATATATATTTACAAACCCCTCCGCAAAAGCAGGATGTGACACGAGGTCAATTTCTTAGGCGGAGTCCAATAGGTTTGAATTCAGAGTTTTCCTTCTCCTAGACTGATTTCCAAGCCAAGAGCAAATAGTAGGGCATACGAGGCTCTTTAATTTAAAGAGCCCAGTATGCCCTACTATTTACCCATAGCTGGAGGGAGAGTATATATGAAGGGATATATATATATATATATATATATATATTTGCTAGGTTGTGTGTGTGTGTGTGTGTATATCTTTATTATAATGGAGATTGTGTGTTTTTCTGTCTGTAACCGAAACTATATTTCTAATTGAGTCACAATTAACATACTTATTTTCATCACATTCTTCATGATTTTATTTATATTTAAACCTCAATTATTAATAAAATTGTTTCACCTTTTTATTAGTGTTGTCCATATCTATATACTAATAACATGCTA
>CM042164.1:13737132-13749632 GCA_023376005.1 Doryteuthis pealeii | reverse complement strand
CTTCAATGCAACTTGTTTTTTATTCATTTTTATATACTGTTGTATCCTTCCATTTTTTTTTCTGATATAAATGTGTATATATATATATATATATTATGGGCCGGGTTAGCTCAGTCGGTAAGAATGTTCGGTAAGAAACCACAAGGTTCTGTTCGATACCGGTTCTCGCCAACTAGTGCGTATGAGTAGCACAATGATCTGTGCGGTAAAGTAAGGAGCTGATGTAGGTGTGGCGCCCCACCTCAGACACCAAAAACAATCTCCTTGGTCTAGCGCTATTGAAAAGGGGATAGACTCCTCACTGACTGGCTGATACCGACATTATGGCCCGCCCCGACGACTTTTTATATATAATATATATACACACACGATATAAATCTATACATATATATATACACACTATATTACATACAAACATTACATATACATAGTATATATACACATTACATATATACATGGACACATCTATTTATTTATATATATACCCAGCAAAAACAACAACATTTTTTATTACACTTAAAATACTCTTCGAGAAAAATCCTTTTCCAGTTCAATCTGCAACCTGATGATGATTTTGTGGGATGTACATTTTGAGTTGAATATCATTTTTTTAATCATCTAAATTCTTAATATAAAAGACATACTATGAAAACTTAATTCAAATCCTTCACTCCTTCCAAATGGAAGCATAAATATCTCATTGACCGCTATTTACTATTCACAGGTCACCAGTAGAATCAATTTTAAGTCAACAACTGCTACCCTTAGTCATTCCATTAGGTTGGAATTACAAAATTATTTATCATGTATATATATTTACAAACCCCGTCGCAAAAGCAGGATGTGACACGAGGTCAAATTTCTTAAGGCGGAGTCCAATAGGTTTGAATTCAGAGTTTTCCTTCTCCTAGACTGATTTCCAAGCCAAGAGCAAATAGTAGGGCATACGAGGCTCTTTAATTTAAAGAGCCCAGTATGCCTACTATTTACCCATAGCTGGAGGAGAGTATATATGAAGGGATATATATATTATATATATATATATATTTGCTAGGTTGTGTGTGTGTGTGTGTGTATATCTTTATTATAATGGAGATTGTGTGTTTTTTTCTGTCTGTAACCGAAACTATATTTCTAATTGAGTCACAATTAACATACTTATTTTCATCACATTCTTCATGATTTTATTTATATTTAAACCTCAATTATTAATAAAATTGTTTCACCTTTTATTAGTGTTGTCATATCTATATACTAATAACATGCTATTGTATTATATATACAAAAAAATAGCGGTTTGCAGTGTGAACGGGAAGGCTAATTTGCATATTGATATTAAAAATGTGATTTTATTAAATATGTGCTTAGTATTATTGATTTCTAACTGTTTGGTTTTTATTTAATGAATATAAGCAAAAATCTCTCCAATGAATCTTAAATGAATCCATTAACAAGAAAAAATAAGTGTAATTTCATTCTTTATTTTCCTAATTTAACTAAATAGTTTAAATAAGTAAATTCAGCAATGAAAGACGGGAGTGATGGAAGAGTAAGTTTCATTTCTATTTTTCTATTATAACCCCACTCTGTTTCAAATCTTTTTATCTGCATTCTTATTAGACTTTCTAATTTAATACGATATTTCATTACATTAAAACTTAAATAATTGCACCGGAGGGTGCATATATTTGCTAGTATATATATATATATATATTATATATAAAATGTTGTTCTGGTTCCTACGGAGAAAATTTAATATTTTATAAAAAAGAAGAAGGTCCGCAAAAGGTATTGTTCTCAGAAAATGTTTTATTCTTTTTATTTTACATACGCAACACGTGTTTCGGATATTCTGGTATCTTCTTCAGGTTTGATCAATATATATATTGATATACATATATATATAACACATATACATATATAGACATAGGTTGTGCGTGTTTCTGCAATTTTTCTGTTATAGTTGTTTAATAACGGTTGAACACTACGTTATTTTTTTCAATCCTTGCATGCGATTTGCGCGTGACCTGCATGCGACCTGCGCACAAAAATTGAGAAAAAAATGATGTAACATTCCACAATCTTGCGCGTAGTCGCACGCAGGTCACTGCTTAGTAATAAATTTATTAACTGAGCTTTCATTACTCTTTTAATAGGTATAGTTCATCAGATGTTCATTTGATATGATAGGTGTGTGTGTGTGTGTTTGAAATTTGTTTTGGTTCTAGAGAATTTCTGTGTTTTTACTTAAAATTATACTTTTGGGTGTGTGTATGTGTGTGTCTATGTTTACTTTTTTGTGTGTGCGTCTTCGCGTGGGTGCCCATGTACATGTTGTATTTTGGGTGTGTATGTATATTATATATATATACACATACCTAAGAGTTGAATTTTGAACGAAGAATTAAATTAACTGTATTTAAAAGTATTTAAAATAAGGTTTTTGTGTGTTTTTTACATTATTTAGTTTGTACATATATAGATTGCATATATATATATATATATATGCATATCTATATGTTGCATTATATAGTTTGAATTTTCTAATGTATACATGTGTGTGTTTGGGTTATGTTCAGTTTAGTTGTGTGTGTGATATATTATATATATATATATAATATATATATGAGGAAAAGGGGGTTGGAATGAATAGCCAACATTATGTTTTCAGTTTGTTTAGCAAACTACATCAGTGTATATATATATATATATATATATATATATATATAATATATTTGCTGGTTATGTGTGTGTGTGTGAGTGTGTATATATATATATATATATATATATACCTTGATGATAGTTTGCTAAACAAACCGACCAATGTTGGGTCCTACAATAATATATCAACATCTGAACACCTTGCTGTTTTTCCAATTTTTTTATATACTTACATACTGTCAGATTCATTTCCATTTTTCTCATATATATATACACACACACATACACTCAAGTCAATCTTATGTATAGGTCAACTTTGATCATCAGAAAATCCCTATTTATTTGGTTCCCCAGTAGGTCAAAATGTAACACAAAAAGTCGGTTTAGTGTATGTGTGTGTGTGTGTGGGGGGGTTCTACTATAGAGGAAGCCAAACCCTCCCACAGGGTGGGGGACAAAATATCAGCTAAATAAAGAAGCTAGTGTGTCAACCCAGTTCTCAATTCCAACCAATAATCTTTATAACATTTTAACCCTTTCACGCAGGTCAGAAAAACATATATTTATTTATATCTTATTAGTCAAGGGTTGATCTTTTTTCTTCCTGTTATCATTACAAAATTATTACTCATGTATAAATCAAAAGTTATTGTTTACATACAATAGTTGTAGTCAGTTTTGAATTTTGGGAGAGAGTCCTTTGTACATACTATAGTCAGAGGTTTTGCATGGAGATATTAGGAGTCAGAGTCTTTGCTACCCTAACTATATATATATATATATATATATATATATATATATATATATATATACAAGCGTGTTGGTAGATCCTTGCGGAGAGAAAAAACCCAGCAGAAAGTTTGATTGTAAAAATATACTACCAAACATCAACCAGGAAGAAAAACACTTTTGAAAAAAAGAAAGGACCAAGATATTCGTACCAACAAAAAATAATCTATTGGTACAGTATTTGGCCAAAAGAAAAAACAATTTTTATGTATATATATGTATATAAGATATATATATATTCATATAACCGCTAGGAGAAAGCTAATATGTAAAAAGTGCTCGATACCTAAGTAGAGCCAATAATAAAGATAATCTAATGAGTCAGACGAACCTACTATTAGTTTCGCATAAAGCTCTTCAGGGCTAAAATCTGATTTTAGCCCTGAAGAGCTTTATGCGAAACTAATAGTAGGTTCGTCTGACTCATTAGATTATCTATATATATATATATATATATATATATATATATATAAGATAAAAGGTGGCTTACCGGTGAAAATGGGCACGATCGTTGGAGGTGCAAAATTCAGGGGTTAAGTCAGCGATATAACAATACAAAGTGCTCAATACGAAGTAGAGCAAATTTATTAAGAAATGGATACAATAGAAACCTACTCGAGTTTCACCATAAGGATCTTCAGGGTTAAATCCACTGAATTAATCGAGGTACCGATTAATTGCAGCCGATCACACGTGTGTTCACTGTATAATATGTTACGTCCCTTGTAATGTAACATCTTATACAGTGAACACACATGTGATCGGCTGCAATTAATCGGTACCTCGATTAATTCAGTGGATTTAACCCTGAAGATCCTTATGGTGAAACTCGAGTAGGTTTCTATTGTATCCATTTCTTAATATATATATATATATATATATATTATATTTGTGTGTGTGTGTGTGTGAAGAGAAAAATGGAAGTGAATCTGACAGTATGTAATAGTGAAAAATTTGAAAAAAAAAAAAAAAAAAAAAAAACACAGGTTCAAATAAAATGAGTGATATTTATTCAGCCAACGTTGCAGTATTTCAATCTGTTTAGTAGATCTTCTTCAGGGCTTTTGTTGATATAAATTTATTTCAACAGACTCCTTTTCAGATAGCCAAAAACACAATGAAGAAAAAGCAAAATTTACACATCTTTTGTTGTGGACTTTTTTTCTCTATCTCAAAAAAAAAAAAAACAACTAACAAATGCTCCCACTCCGGGTCAGGGTGGACTTGGGAGTAATGGCTATGAAGGGGGACTCCACATTCCCTACAGCTCTAGAACTGGAACTTCTCCATCAGATAAAGTTTAACGTCATACCCACTGCCATCTAGCACACATATGATAAAAGTGTTGGGTCTTGCCATAAGGGAAATAGGGTTGGGACAATCATATAGGTGCTAGGGCTTAAGAAAACCAACCGATTGATCAGAGGGGTCCTCTCCGACTGTCTTGACAAAGTAAGAACCAAAATGGAGTGTTTAAGTCAAGGACTTCTCAGCCACTAGGGTTTTATCCTTAGCATCACGGATTACTCCCCATGGTGACCCCCATTTGGGGTGGTTTATTCCTCTGAAGAGGTGCAGTCAGTTTATTCTAAGGCCCAAGCCAACAGGGGTCTTAACTGGGTTTAATAATGGTCTCAAAACTATAACAAGGAAATCCAGCATGGATTTTTGAAATAGGCACTAATAAACAAAATCTGTGTTAGTTTTTTGGACCATATTACCTATATTTTAGACCATATTACCTACAAAAATGTCTGGGTCAAGCATTCTCTAAAGTGCAAAACTTACATAGTAGACATCAGCAGAAAAATTAAAAACAATGTTTATTTGTTTATCTATCTATTTACATTTTCTTTAAGGACAAAAAAAAAGAAGAAGAAAAATGAATCTGAAAAGAAAGGAAAAGATTTTATAACTTTCTTGGCTTAGGCACTCTGTGAATATTCAGCACTTGGAGTTTTCCTTCTCCTAGACTGGTTACCTATCCAAGGTCAAAGAGCTAAGTCTGCCCTACTATTTTACCCATAGCTGGAGGGAGAATATATGGATTCATACTTTTCCCAAAGGTATTAGCACTATGTGAAATGCAAACAACCTTTTTCTCTGAATGTTTGAGATGAGGCTTGAAGATTAGTATTATCTTCAGGTATTTCTTCTCGGACTCGGGTTCAAAGTTCCGTGATGGCTCCCGAATACGACAAGAAAGTTCCTGAGTTCAAAAAGAAGGTTTCCGAGTCCAAGAAGGTTCCCGAGTCTGACAAGAAATACCTGAAGAAGGCCGAAACGTTGTACAAATAACAATGAAGATGGGGACAATAGTCCGAATAACGCAGATAATGCAAACAACCTTGTCTAGGATTTGAACTCTGGTCGACGAGTTCATTTCTTGCGCCTCCATATATACAACCAATTGTAGAATAAACAACATACTCAGCTTGCAACACACTAATCACTCCACGAATCTACATGGCGCTGCGAACAGGATGGAACCTGAAGATTGGGAAAGTTAGTCTAGCTGATTAATCACGAGTGAGTAGTGAGCTTGCTCCTCACTGAGTACTTTGTATTGTGCCATACTTTATCATATTTCAAATACAGGAGAAAAGTCAACATGGTTACCGCCCAGTGTTAGTGAGTTTGATTCTCACTGGGTGCCCCATACTTCAGTCCTTGTGCTAAACTAAGCTAAGTAAATGACTACTAATTATTTTTCTGCGAGTTTGGCAAGTAAACCATCGTTAATGATTTCGATTCTCTTTGAGTGCCCATACTTGGGGCTGGTTAGTTGGATTTTATGGCATGTCAACCCTTGTTGGGTTATTTTATGCTGAAGACGTTTTTATTTTATTCATTTTTGTTGGGCATACAATTCTTTTTAACTCCTTTTTTTTTAAACTCTTTTTTTCTATTTAACCCATAGATGGAACCCTAAAAGGTAATTACCACTCCAGGTCAGAGTAGACCTGGGAGTAATTGCAATTAAAGAGTACTCCACATGCCCCAGAGCTCCAAAATTAGAACCTTACCATTAGATGCAGTTTGATGTCATATTCAAGACACCCCCATACTTCTAAAACTTCACATTTTTTTCAAATCTAACCTAAAAATGATATAGTATATCTTGTTAAATTTTAAAGTTTATACCAGAAGAAGAATTTGAATAAATATCTATTTTTGCTAAAAATATACATTAAAAAGTTATCTAAACCAGTGGTTCTCAACCTAGGACCACATGGCCCTCTTGGAACCATATAAAATTGGGGGGGGGGGTCCAAGCAAACAAAAAATATTTAAAAATAAGTATACAATAATCGGTACTCGATAATTCAGTGATTTTTGAACCTCGAATGTCTATGGGGTGGGGTTCACCATAGTAAAACAGGATCAAGGGGGTCCATAGGTAAAATAGATTGAGAATAACCACAGATCTAAACCTTAAAAAACAACTTTAGTATAAAAATAAAATCAAGTTATCTATGTATGTCTTATTTTTACATACCACTTAAATTTCTTTTCCTTTTCTTTTTTTAACCGATAAATCTTTTCTTTTTTTTTTTTTTTTTTCTTCTTTTTATTACTAAAAGTAGGATTAAACACGGCTGATATATATTACAATTAACTATAGAATCGTGAATAGAAAGGAAGATAAATTAAAGTTTAAAGGGAGAAAAAAGAATTCATACTTGGCTGGTGGTTAATGGTGTTGGTTACGAGAGAGGGAGACGATGAAAAAGAAGAGAAAAATAACTGGTTGTTGGTAGTTAGTTTCTAGTCCATACACGTGATTTTAGCAGCAGTCGACTTAAAAAAATAAAAAAAGATTTAAAAAAGATTACTACTACTAAAACTACTAGAATATTTGTTGAATATCCTAAAAGCAACAATAAAACATCGTTCCTCTTTTCTTCTGGTCATAATGACAGAGAGAAAGAATCTACCTGAAACTACCATCAGTATTTTGGGTAAATTTCGCACAGTAAGGACTTATATTTTCGGTTTTAATTTCTAGATATTTTAAATCAAAAATAGGTAGACTGTGAATTCAGGGGCGTAAATTTATACCATAGTCTACTGGATAGACGTTAGTGGAATATGAAATGAAGTCCAATGAATATATTTTTAATTTCTCAATGGGATTTTTAATAATAATTTTAAACAAAGAAAACATAACCTAATACGTTAATTCATTTATAAGTTTTTAAAAAATTAAACGGCAGCATTAATTGATGTATAGATTTAAAATTGTTGCGTAGTGATTCAGTTATATAGCTTATAAATGAATTAACGTATTAAGTTATGTTTTCCTTAGAGTTTCATTTTTATTAAAAGTATTATTAATAATCCCAGTTGAGAAATTGAAAATATATACATTGGACATTTCATATTCCACTAATATCTGTCCGGTAGATTATGGTAAAGATTTACGTCCCTGAATTCACAGTCTACCTTCTGGTCATAATGACAGATAGAGAATCTACCTGAACTACCCTCAATATTTTGGATAAATTTCGCACCGTAAGGACTTATATTTTCGGTTTTATTTTCTGATTATTTTGAATAAAAAATAAATGAACATTTTTTCTTTCCTTTTAGGCATTTTATAGTCAAAAATGGAAAATAACCGAGAAGTAAAGAATTCTTACACCAAGTAATGGCGTATTGAAAAACGATCTATTTGATTGAAATATATTTTCAATTTTTATCTTTATAAAGAATTGAATATATATCTTTCTAATAATAATTATTTTGAGAAAGTAATGAATAATCTGAATTTTAATAAAGGAATATAATATATTCAATATATCTCCTGTGAATAAAAGAAGCATTTCACCATAGTAGGAAGCTTCTTTTTTTTAAAAAGAGAGATAGAGAGAGCGACATGTTGCTTGTTTTTAGTCTCTTAGAAATAAGGAATGATAATGCTACAATCATTTTTCTACGAATTATTTTTAAGACCTCATAAAATTGTATTCTAAAAAAAAATACATATTTTTAAAGAGAAAGAACGATAAATGCTAGATATATCTTTGTTTTGTGTTTTTAAAATAAAATAAAGAAATGGATATGATGAGAAGAAAGTCTACAGACGAACAGAATCGGTCGCTGAAGAAAATGGTAAGAGCTGAGGAAAATTAGAGAATCAACAACCAGGTCATCTCTTTTAAGGGTTTCAAAGAATCCCTTGTCTTACTACTACTACTAAAATAATATCAGTTATCGTCTAAAGTGGTCGTATTTATTTAGAAATTGAGAATTCTAATTCAAAATATTTAATCTTTTATTAATTAATATTGTACCAGAAGAGGAAATACCATCATGATTCACAGACATTCCAAAAACGTGAGAAGATGGGGTGGGGGTAATATTTGGGGTTTCAAACAATGACAGCATCAAATCTGAAGATGGAGAAATAGTATTTGGGCTCAACACACCAGTTGCAAAAATATTCAGATACATATTTGACAGTAAGATAATAAAAAAATTTAAAAACATGCTTAATAATTAGAGAAAAATATTTTTAATTAATCAAATAAAAAAAACAATAAACTATTCTTGATTTGTTTTTAAGTCGATCTAATTTTCTTTAAGGATTCTATCAAATATTTATTGTTTGTTTTTTGTTTGTTTTTTTTTTTACACAACATGTTAAATTTCCAGAAGATTTATGTAGGTATTATTTTTATAATTAAAAAAATAATAATAATAATATAACTACATTATTAGTACATATTTATTTAAGTTTAGCTTTTTTTATTAAATAAATTTAAATTCCACATTTCTTTTAACATAGATATGTCGCACAGAAAACATGTAGCTACAAATCAGGTTGTTAAGTGTGTGTGTTTTTTATTATTAGTAGTATTTACCTTCTTCATAAAAAGATAATAATGATAATAATTTTCAATGGTACAATAAACCAGACACACAATATCACTAATTTAGTATTTATTACTAAAACACTAATAATACTTATAATTTAGAAATATTATTGGGGAGGAGACGAATAATTTAGAAGCAGAATCATTCAACCTGTCCATAATAGTTGGTACATTTAGTATCTGAAAGTTATACGTAAAATGTAACAACAATTATGGGACAGGTAGTAAAAGAGACTCATGGTTCTATTGAAGCTTGAACTCTGGATTTTTCTTTACACTGTAGAGAATCCAACTTCCATGGATCAAATTTCCCGGATATTTAAATTCTATAAAAGCAATTTAAAGGTGGAAGGATATGCAATACCAATTTTTAAACAATAAACATTAAACAATAACAAAAAAAACAACATTTTTTTAAATAAATTTCTGCTATTTACTGCCAAGCTTTCAAGAAACCTAATTCAATTTCGGTGATAATGGCTCGACCTCGCCACTAGATTCCAAGTGATTTTTTTTTTTTAATTTCAAGGTTTTTGATTCATCACTGAGGTTGTTAATGTTAGTTCTCAAGAAACCCCAGTATTCAAAGTGAATCTATCATTTACTACTACTAACTAAAAATCCAAGCAGACCTTGAACTCCTTTTACACGTTTTACGCGACCATGAAAGCAACAGATACCATACTGCATCTTTTTCTTCTTCTTCAATGCTAAAAAAATGTGTGTGTATATATATCGCCAATACATTAAACTCTGCACAAATTAAAGTTAAAGAAAATATAAAGCAAAAAGGATCGTTTTTAAATAAGTAATCAAAATAATTATTGCAAAGGTAGCGTAAAAATGTGTGTGTGCGTGTGTGAAACATGTGCGTGTGTGCTTTAGGGTTATTTTGTAATGAAAAGATATGATAAACGTGCACTGGTTGTTTTGTTTTGTTTTGTTTGGGTTTTGTTTTTATTTGTATTTATTTATTGCGTGTGTGCGATGTTTACCTATGTAAAAATTACGTCAGGATTTGAATTTACTGTTTCGCGATATAAAGTAGGGTAAAAAACAAAAAAATAATAATAATAACGATACCCAGGTGATAGTGTTAGATTTGAAGCCATAAGAACAAGAGTTACCCGCCACCCGATTTTGATACAAAGAAAAATCATCCTGTCAGATGAGGTTTCTGGATCTAATACCCCGTCCGTTCACCGATATTTGAACGGGGACAGAAAAAGAAAAAGAATGGTAACGAGAAGATGAAGAAGAAAGAGAAGAAGATTCCATTCATAAAAGTGCTTCTTTGGAAAGTGTGTAGATCCCGCAAAAGGGGGGAAAATAAAAAGCTCACTGACCGAGATTTTAAATCAAATATATAAATAAATAGAATTAAAATAAAATAAACAATAATAAAATTAGATAATTTTAGGTTTTTTGTTTGTTTATAAGCAATAAATTTCTTTGAAAACAAAACATAAAAGAAAAAGCTACTCTTTTCCCGGGTTGTCAGACATTTAAATTACGTTCCTGGTATTACGAAATAATTTTGAATACAATCAAATCTTATACAACTCTAACACGAATTATATATAAAAATTGTAAAATATCTCAAGAAAAATAAATTATGTAATAAAATCTAAACGTAAAAATAAATGCTGAGGTTTTATTCAGATGATTAAGAAACGGCATGGCCTTTTTTTTAAAAAAAAAGACAGGAATTTACTACACATTACGTAAAAATACAGATTATTTTTTAATGTTTTAAAAAGAAAGAGAAATAAACTATTAACTAAGAATGTATACAATAAAACCAGAAAAAACAACAAAACAAACCTTGATACCAATAAAAGTGACAACTAATAACGAATCTTTTAAAAATCATGATACAATCGTCCAAAGTCAACGGTTCATTGAGAAATTCAGTTCAATAACAAAATACAATTACTACAAACAAGCTAATTTACCCTCCAAAAAATGAAGAAAGGAGCTGCGAAAATAAAAATTTAAAAAATTCATATACAGTAAAAAGATGAAGCATTGAAAGAAAAGTGACCATACTTGCCACATGATGTACTTTGGTATTCCTTCATCAGTAAGTAAAAACCGAATGTAAGTAAATAGAAGCACTAGTCGACATTTCACACACACACAACTTGACTGTTCGAATCTATTTCGACGACTACATTCGCTCACAGTTAATTCAGCCGCTTCGACGGTTGCAGCAAAAAGTAGGCGGAACGAAGAGATCGTTTCGTTTTTCGGCTATACTTTTAGTTTTACTCTCTCTTTTTTAAACATTAAACATTATTCCTTTAAAATACATTTTAATTTTTTTTTTAATTTGTTGAATTTAACGAATTTTGTGTGATTTTATAATGTTTTAATTATAAAGTATTAATTTATTTTACATCTTTAGAATACGTTAAAAATAGTTTTATACTTTTAACATTTTTATTCGTTGATTGAAATTAATTTTTTATTTTGCTGTTGAAGAAAACGAACAAAAAATTTAAAATTTATTATTTTAGCATTTTTTTCTGAGCAACAAACATTTTATGTTATATCTCAGTAAAGATATATAATATGAATATATAATCTTACAATAGTATTTTCATGACAAAAAAGTTACATTTAAAATTTAAACTAAACATGACTTCAGAAAAGTTTAAATAAGTATGGTAAAAAGTTTAATTTAGAACATATATGTATTAATGCACCCTTAAGTAAGCAATAAAAATGTAAACTTTTTTTAGGTTTGTATCTCAATGTATTAAATAGGTTAATTAATTAAATTTCATTTGGTTGAATAAAGGTAGTTACAAGTGCGTGCGTACGCATGTATGCGCTCACACAATCACTTTTTTATTGTTCTCTTTCTTTCTTTCTTTCTTTCTTTCTCTATTCTTTCTTTTTATATCTATCTATCTATCTATCTTTCTTTTTATATCTATCTATCTATCTATCTTTCTTTTTATATCTATCTATCTATCTATCTATCTTTTTCTATCTATCTATCTATCTATCTTTTTCTATCTATCTATCTATCTATCTATATCTATCTATCTATCTATCTATCTATCTATCTATCTCTATCTATCTTTCTTTTTATATCTATCTATCTATCTTCTTTATATCTATCTATCTATCTATCTTTTATATCTATCTATCTATCTTTTTATA
>CM042164.1:13659632-13732132 GCA_023376005.1 Doryteuthis pealeii | reverse complement strand
CTATTGTCCCCATCTTCATTGTTATTTGTACAACGTTTTGGCCGATATGCCCTCCAGCCTTCTTCAGGTATTTCTTGTCGGACTTGGGAACCTTATTTTCGAACTCGGGAACTTTCTTTGAATACAATATGGGATCCCATAATTAAGAAGGCTAGATCAGATTGAGAGAGGAGAAAAAAAAAAAAAACACAATATGAGTCTAGGTAAAAAATCATACATAAGTAAATAGGTAGATATTCTAGCCAAATCAAGACATTAGATTTATAAAATTCACACTCAATTGTCCAATTGGAAGCATGGCCTAGTGGATAAGGTAGTTAGGTTAAGACACTTCTAAGTGACAGTTATCTCTGGATCCCGAGTTCAATCCTGAGTAAAGGCAGTTAGAAAAATAATTAACACAACTCCTACCTCAGCTATGGTTAGTGGAATGAGAACAGGGTTAGGTTCAAAGTTCAAAGTTCCGTGATGGCTCCCGATTATGACAAAGAAAGTTCCCGAGTTCGAAAAGAAGGTTCCCGAGTCCGAGAAGGTTCCGGATTCTGACAAGAAATACCTGAAGAAGGCCGGAGGGCATATCGGCCGAAATGTTGTACAAATAACAATGAAGTTGGGGACAATAGCATTTATCAATGTTTTTAACTCACAGTAAATATTTTGTTTTATTTTCTTTAAGATGAATTCATAACTTTAATCCGACCACATATGTGCGTGCATAGATGATTATATACACTTTACTTATTTTAGTCACTGTGGTTTTATAGATATTTAACACGTGATGCTGCATCTGTAAAAACAAATTTTTGTAAATTTTTTTTAGTATGTTAAAAAAGCAATTGTCTACTTACTGTTAGGTCCAGCCCTGCCAATGAATTTATAAAAAAAAGTGTCTGTGCCTTGTGGACCTGTTTATAACACCTACTCTAAATGCTGATTGGCTCCAGCATTAGCCAATCAGTTGTATAGAAGATGAGGTCTGTGTTGGCAGAACTCTATTTAAAGCCAGTCTAGCTGCTAGTGTTGAATCAGATTGGCCATGCACTAGAGCTTGATCTTCCCTAGTGGGGTCTAACTGGTGAGGGAGTATTATGTTGAAAGACCCGAACTCCCCAGATGAACCAGGTATAACATAACTGACGACGGCACCCAGTGCTGTTTAAATAGTACAAACATCATCGTAGTTCTTCAAAGATGACATCTATTAATAATGGAGATTTACTTTGTCTGTAACAAAAATTACGTCGCTGCTTACGTCACTATACACAAAATCGTCACAACATAGAATAAAATTTATTCTATGTTATTTTGAGTGTATTTATTCAATGAATACACTCAAAATTTGAACATGCAACATTAAAAACAAGTTTTAATAAATACATGACTGGTACTATATATCTATATATAGTTTGTTTTATTTTAATACATATTTAAATTTACATTTCAAATTGTTTTATTTTTTAATCCTTTAATGAATTTGATGATTTTACTTACTTCGGGTACAAACTCGCTGACATTGAATTTTTTACTCCCACTCCTCAGGCAATATGTTTCAAAAATGTATTTTTACATCGCCCGGGGGGTTTTTTTATTTTGTACTAGTTAACATAAATAATCTAATAACGCAAAGTGGAATTACTAATTATTAAAAGTTAAAAAATTTTTTTTTGAATTTGTTAAGTTTTGTTTTGAATGTTGTGTACAGATGTTAATAATTGCAAACAGAAACACTTGAAAAGATTCAGTTGACATTTCAGAGGTCATGCGATGCATTTAATTTAATATTTAATTACTGTCAATTACCTTTAAGATAATTAAGAGTGCTATTTGCTTACCCTAGCATATTTTTTCAGGATACACAAGTAATATATATATATATATAGGTTGTTACAAAAATAATGGCCGATTGAAGTGCTCGTTTTGAAATGTCTTTTTAACATAGAATTTGTTGTTTATTTCAGGTGAATTTTTGCATATATAATAATTAATGTGTGCTCAAAAATAAAATTTAATTTATTTTCAGATAGAAAGTATTTTTGAAAAATAGGGGCCTTCAAAGATGAACATGCCTAAACATGACCTTCACCTTCTTATGTTCCAAGAGTTCAAGCTTGGGCACAATGCCTCCGAAACTGCTGCCAATATCAACAAAGCATGGGGAGATGAATCCACAAGTGATCAGACAGTACGAAAGCGGTTCCAGAAATTCCGCAGTGGAGATGAGAGTCTTGAAAATGAAGAAGGTAGAGGACGGACATGCAGTCTTGACAATGAACAATTGGAGGAGTTTTTGAGCAAAATCCACAACAAAGTGTCAGAGAAATGTCACAGACACTTGGTGTCAGCATTGCAACAGTTTCTCGCCATTTACAGAGGATTGAAAAGGTGAAAAAGCTCGATAAATGGGTTCCTCATGAGCTCAATGTGCACCAAAAGGCGGTTTGAAGTGTGATCGATGCTCAGTTTGCGTAACACCAATGACCCCTTTCTTGACCGAATAGTCACTTTTGACGAAAAGTGGATCCTTTACAATGCTGACATATGGGTAGATAATTGGGATTGGAGAAAAGTGAGTTTGAAAATTGAATTGAATTTTTTTTAAATAGACAATATGAGAAAAAGTAACTAATCAACCATATTTAAGGTGGGAGGAATTTTTCACGTGGCATGCACGCAGGAATAAAAGATTATAATTTATTGATTTTAGAAATCTGAGCAGTCCAAACGCTGGAAAATAAATTATAAAATCAATCAGATGGTAAATGATACAGAAGAAATTTATTAATAGGTCTACACTTAGAAATCAATTCACATTTTTTTTGTTCAGCAATTTATTATTTTCAGCAATATTTCAGAATCTATAATTCTTCATCTAGATGTAATCTACAGTTATTATACCTTCCTTCATAAACGTTGGCTCTGGTAAAAATGAGACCATCCAAATTGTCCAAAATAAAATGCAAAAATGTATATCCTGATTAACTGGTGTTGTTTAATCACTGAATTTTTATTTTTAATTAAATTTCTGCTAAATAATGTACCATTCTGTTATTATTTATTTCTTCACAGAAAAATTATATAACAAATAAATAATTAGTATTATCTGCATTATTCGGACTATTGTCCCCATCTTCCTTGTTATTTGTACAACGTTTTGGCCGATATACCCTCCGGCCTTCTTCAGGTATTTCTTGTCGGACTCGGGAACCTTCTCGGACTCGGAGCCTTCTTTTCGAACTCGGGAACTTTCTTGTGGTATTCAGGAGCATCACGGAACTTTGAACCTAACCCTTTATTTATTCCACGGGGGTATCCTGTTCTCATTCCGCTAACCATAGCTGGGGTAGGAGTTGTGTTAATTAATTATTTTTCTAATTGCTTTCACTCAGGATTGAACTCGGATAAGAGTGGATAAGGCAGTTAGGTTAAGACAGTTCTAAGTGACAGTTATCTCTGGTACCCGAGTTCAATCCTGAGTGAAAGCAGTTAGAAAAATAATTAATTAACACAACTCCTACCCCAGCTATGGTTAGCAGAATGAGAACAGGATACCCCCGTGGAATAAATAAAGGGTTAGGTTCAAAGTTCCGTGATGGCTCCTGAATACAACAAGAAAGTTCCTGAGTTCGAAAAGAAGGTTCCCGAGTCCGATAAGAAATACCTGAAGAAGGCCGGAGGGTATATCGGCCGAAACATTGTACAAATAACAAGGAAGATGGGGATAATAGTCCGAATAATGCAGATAATACTAATCTTCAAGCCTCATCTCAAACATTCAGAGAAATAAATAATTACTCTTTTTTTAATTGGTTGATATGTGAAGATAGTAAAAAGGGAGATGCCCATGGAATCATAAAAAAACAAATGAATATACACTAGCTATGCCATTCCATTTGCTATCATGGTATGGAATGGCATCATGTTCACACTATCATGGTATGGAATGAGAAACATCATTTGTTTGTGACTGAAATTTTGTTATAAAATAAGCATAACTTGGTTGCTTACACATAAAACTCACCAGTGCCGCCTCCAAACAGCCAATTACTAAAAGGAGTGAAATTCAACAATCTCAACTTGCCAACATTGTTTAATGATTACATCTTAAAGATATAGACATGCAAAAGTAATAATCCCAATGCAAATATATATTTACCAACCCCTCCGCACGAATAGGATACGACACAAGGTCAATTTATTAAGCGGAGTTCAACAGGTTTGAATTCAGAGTTTTCCTTCTCCTAGACTGGTTACCTAGCCATGGTTAAAGAACCCAGTCTGCCATCCCCCCAGGCAACACCTGCCCCCTTGATTTAAAGGGGCAGGGTTGGGTTTATTGCCTTGTGCCTGAGGCGCACTTGTTGAGTGGGGAATGCCAACGGGATCAACACATTTTTGCACCCGCCTCCCATGAGCTTCGGTTCGTGGGTGGTCCCACATTAATAGGGCCTTGTGCCTAACCCATACATGTAGGGTACATTGTAAATACCGAAAAATCCTTTAAAATATATATATATATATATACCAACCCCTCCGCACGAGCAGGATGCAACACAAGGTCAATTTCTTAAGCGGAGTTCAACAGGTTAGAATTCAGAGTTTTCCTTCTCCTAGACTGGTTACCTAGCCATGGTTAAAGAAACCAGTCTGCCCTGCTATTGACCCATAGCTGGAGGGAGAGTAGGATTCATACTTTTCCCAAGGGTATTAGCGCTAAGTGAAATGCAATTACCATGTCCAGAATTTGAACTCGGGGCGATGAGTCCATTTCCCATGACTCTAACCATTACACCACGCGCTGCCTTCACAATGCAAATAATCCTATCGTCTGTGACAGGAACTATGCTTGCGTAAAATAAACAGGTAGATAAGAATAGATGGAACTTACTTCTGTAAATGCACCTAAGTAAATATGAACAAGTTTGGATACATACCTGCAGGGGAAACATCAAAGTAGAGAAGTTGTTTTCTTATATAGGTAAGTAAATATTATTGTTGCATAAGTATAAAGACCCCCTACATATATACATACACACACACACACTCCCTTCCTCTCTTATTTTATACTCAAATTTTATACACAGTAATAGAAATTATTTTTTGGCATCAAGGTATATACAGTAATGCTGCATCCTGGATTTAAGCTGGGGGAGGTCTGTCAGGGATGAAGAAGTGGAGCCCATGCAGTTAGGGGATTCAGTGCTCTGTAAGATTTTATGTTTAATTTTTTTTTCTTTTTAATATGGCCAATTTCAGAGCCATTTTGAAATCATAGTCTACATTGGGTATATTGATTCACATACACACACATGCACACCGTTAAATCGAACTTAACGGACCTAAATTCCACCATCATATGTCACCCCGCCGAAAGAAAAAAAAATACCAAAAATCAGGGAATTAACCAAATTTAATGAAATTTTCAGTGTTGATATATTAATGAATAAAAGATATAATGAACCAGTTATTTTATTTAAAAACTTTTACATTTTTTCAGGTCAGTTAACTTTGAACCACCTATCTTTGAGAATCTGTGTTACACCTCAAAGATACATGATTCAAATTAAATTTGGTTATTCCCTGATTTTTGGTATTTTTTTCCTTTCAGCAGGGTGACATAAAATGATGTAATTTAGGCCTGTTAAGTTCGATTTAACCCACGCACTCATACACATGTATATAAGTATGTATTTTCCCAACCCCTTCACCATTGACAGGATGTGACACAAAGTCAATTTTTAAGTGGAGTAAAACTGGTTTGAATACAAAGTTTTCATTCTAGACTGGTTCCCTAACCAAGGTGAAAGAACCCAGTCTGCCCTATCCACCCATAGCTGGGGGAAGAACAAGGAGATTTATGCTTTTCTCAAGGGTATTAGCACAAAAGTGAAAAAAAATAATAGCTTTTGGTTATTTCCTATAACTCTAACATGATCACTCTTGACTGATAAATTATTTATTTATTTAGTGATCTACTAGGAAAAAAGAAGAGGGGGTTAGGGTTTAGGGTTAGGATTAGGGTTTAGGGTTAGGGTTTGTTTAATGGGAAAATAAATAATTTATCAGTCAAGAGTGGTTCCCCTTTGATCATGTTAGACTTATAGGAAATAACCCAGCTTTGTCCAGGATTTAAACTCAAATTGTTAATCCCATTTCCGATTCACTGAGCACACCCCTACATGTATATGTATACTTACTAATCCATCCACACGAGCAGGATGTGACACAAAATCAATTTCTCAAACAAAGTTTAACAGGTTTCAATTCAAAGCTTTCATTCTCTTAGATTGGTTCCTTAACCAAGGTTAAAGAACCCAGTTTGCTCTACTATTTACCCATAGCTGGGGCAGAATAGTTGGATTCATACCTTTCCCAAGAGTATTAGAGCTATATAAAATGCAAACAGCCTTGTCCAGGATTTGAACTCGTCTCACCATGTCCATTTCCTACAACAGTAACCATTACACTATGTACCTATACTCTGTAGAATAATCAAGATAAGTTCCAATTACCATCGAATTGGTAAGACATGGGCAACAAGTAGTCGTAACTGAATACGAACCTATCTTGCTGCAACCCTACTGCAGAATGACAGGGTATTTATGAAACTCCAAAACATCATAGAAACCAAGCAGCCAATCAGAACTCAAGGAATGGAATCACCCAAATACATGAATGGACTATTCTTGATTTCCATAAATACCAACTGTCTTGGACATTGCTTCAGTTGTGCTTAGCCAGTTGCTGTTATTCAAACCAACAGTAGACTGACTGACTGACTGACTAATTGAGTGACTGACTGACTTCAATATACTCTAGATAGTTTTTTTTTTTTTTCCCTCTTTTTTACTGAACCTAAAAATATCACTAATCATTCTTTAAATCCCAGACGTTCTTTGAGAATATAAAGAAAAGAATGTCTCCTAAATGTAATCAGTTTATCAAGTTGAAATGTTTTTTGTTATTTTAGGCTTTCATGCATATTTCAGAATAGACTTGCCGAGATTTTGTCATAGTTAAGGGTGGGTGGGGTTTGTCTGATGGGTCACAGTTGACTTACCAGCACCTTGCAACAAGAGAGGGAGCAAACAACAACAATTTCTGAAACTCCCTTGGAGTTGGGATTTAGGCAGAGAGAGAAAAAAGAAATGAGAAAAAAGAAAATGGCTGACTTTCAGCTGAGAGAAGATGTCATTTTTAAATGCAAAACCATTTACAAATAAAGACAATAATTGAAAATTATTTTTATCTGGATTGTGAATATAAGTATTATATTCCTATCTAATATTTTGGATAATTGCTTCAGTTGTGCTTAGCCAGTTGCTGTTGTTCAAACCAACAGTAGACTGACTGACTTCAATAAGTTACATGGTTCTAATGAGCTACACTCCCTTGCTGTTCAGCTAATACCGATAATAGACTACTCTGCCGACTTTAATTTACTTTATACATCACACTTATTGTTATAAAAAATAAAATGAAATAAATAGCAAGATAAAATAAACAGAAAAAAATTGGTTATTTCCTATAACTCCAACATAAACAAAGGGGAACCACTCTTGACTGATAAATCATTTATTCATTTTCCCATTAAACTAACTCTAAACCCTAACCCTAACCCTAACCCCTAACCCCGTCTTCTTTTTTCCTAGTAGATCAATAAATAAACAAATAAGTTTTCAGTCAAGAGTGGTTCCCCTTTGTTTATGTTAGACTTATAGGAAATAACCAGAACAATTTTGTAAATGCAGCTAGATAAATGAGTAAGTTGAGCTTGTTATGTGTATATATAAATTTTCTTCCTAACACATGCACACACATACTTACATACACACACACACATATTTATGTGTGCGTGTGTGTATGTGTGTGTGTGTGTGTGTATGTGTGTGTGTAAAAGATTCATACTTATATATTATATAAAATATAATATATGATAAGAATAGATAAAAATATCTTTTTATAAAAAGACATAAATAAATGCAAGCAGCTTAAATCTACACGTCTGCAATGTCATATCAAAATAAAAGTTGTTTTTCTTATAAGAATGTAAACTCACAATTCCTGTCTATACTATAAAAAAAGAACAGTGCAAATGTGTGTGTATGTATGTGTGTGTGAGTGAGAGTGAGAGTGTGTGTGCGTGTGTGTGTGCGTGTGTGTGGGAGTGTCTGTGTGAGTGTCTGTGTGTGCGCGTGTGTGTGTGTGTTTTATAAACACAACAAAACCATTCAAGTGATTTTCACCAAATTTGGTACACATATACAGCTGACTTTGGGGCGTGTTCTGTTCTGTAGGGTGGGGAACACAAACATATGATACCTACCTTCAAAGATCTTTTCAAAGGCAATAACCTCTAAATTGACCCAAATGTCATGTGGAAAATCAAAGGAGATTATTATCAAATTTTAATTACATAGTCAATTTGACCAAACTTGACAAAATGTCATTTTCTCAATTCGTTTAGCCTTACATTTGAACATATATGCCCGCCTAAATTCATTAATTATTAACTAATTAATTTTCAAAATTAGGTATGACTTCAATTAAGCACATATCCTCCAAAAATTGTCGGCTTAAAGCCATATAAAAAATAAACACATTTGTTTGTTTACTTAACCTCATATATATATATATATATATATATATATATATATATATATTTAAAGTTACATATATATATATATATATATGTAAATTAAGTAAATTTGGTGGCGTGGACTATTGTTGGTATCAGCCGGCAGCAAGGGAGTGTATCCCCTTTTCGCTAGCACTAGACCAGGGAGATTGTTTTTGCTGAGGTGGAGCACCACACCTAACGTCAGCCTCCACGTTGCAACACAGATCAGATTACCCAAGCTGTGCTAATCATTGGCAGGGGCCAGTATTGAGCTCGGATTCTTGCAATTCCTAGTTGGTGCTCTAACGACTGAGCTACACTGGCCCCTGTTATAAATATATATATATATATATATATATATATATAATATATATATATATATAAGGTATCCAAAACTGGTAGTAAGGGATGATTCTACATGAGATCTTCAAAATCTCACTGTATAATTATATTGCATATTTTAGTAGGTGCAAATAGAAGGATTTTTATAAATCCCTAGAGAGAGCTCAATGCATAATAATCTATAATTTAGATTAAATACAGAGCAATATTTACCTTTGAAAGAAAGGAAAAAGTCAATAAACCGTCATTCTGTAATAAATTTATTTAGTTTTGGTCGAAATAAATTTATTACAGAATGGTGGTTTATTGAGTTTTTCCTTTCTTTCAAAGGTAAATATATATATATATATATATATATATATATGTAAAAATGGAAATTGGAAATGAATCCGACAATATGAGGATGAATGAATAAAGAAAAGAATGAATAGAATGGATAATAAAAGAAGAATTTAATCAATATCACTTACACATTGTTTCGGTCAGTTCATCTGTGTGAAAATACTCCGCACACAGAAGATTCGACCTTCATCAGAGTGAAATTTTATTTTGAATTATTATTATTATTACATGTGTAAGTGATATTGATTAAATTCTTCTTTTATTATCCATTCTATTCTTTCTTTTCTTTATTCATTCTTCCTCATATATATATATATATATCCCTTTGTCTATCTTGGGAGCACATTATCTCAAGAAGATAACTCTTTGGATATTTAAATTTCCCTCAGGTTCCAAGAAAGCAACCATTTCCTTTGCTTTGCTTGAGAAGAGAGTTTGGAGCCAATGTGGCATTAAAATCTCAAACAAGCTGGGTGTATACTGAGTCTGTGTACTCACTGACCTTTTGTATGCCTGCCTGAAAAATAAAACAGGAAGTGGCCTTGCTCATGCATGGGTTGAGAGCCAACAACATTTATATATATATATATATATATATATTTTTTTTTTTTTAACTAATTAATTTTCAAAATTAGGTATGACTTCAATTAAGCACATAGCCTCCAAAAATTGTCAGCTTAAAGCCATATAAAAAATAAACCCATTTATTTGTTTACTTAACTTCATACTGTCATGTAGCAAGTCAATAAAAAGTGGAATATAAATAAGTTTCAAAACGAACGAAGAATGTAGGAATGGCAAGCTAGTGTAATGGTTAGAGACTTCGCCTGTCAGCTTGACAGTCAAGGTTTCGAGTCACACACGGAGCAGTCTCCCATGTCTATAACCTTGCTGATGAGACCTAATAGGTCGAAATGTACATTCAGGTATTGACATTTTCTCGATTCATTTAGCCTTATATTTGAACATCTATGCCCGCCTAAAAATTCATTAATTATTAATTAATTAATTTTCAAAATTAGGTATGACTTCAATTAAGCACATATCCTCCAAAAATTGTCGGCTTAAAGCCATATAAAAAATAAACACATTTGTTTGTTTACTTAACCTCATATATATATATATATATATTATATATATATATATTATTTATTTATTTATTTTACAATGTTTTCATAGATCAATGTTCATTCTCAACGACCGCGGTTCATGCCAAATAGCACTCATCAGGTTGAGTAGTAAGATCCTATGGTGTTTGTTGGAGTTCTTTACTCGATGTCATATTTAGGATTGTAAATAACGTCGGTTAGAAAATCAGCGTCCGTAATTTTCTAACCGACATTATTTACAATCCTAAATATGACATCGAGTAAAGAACTCCAACAAACACCATAGGATCTTATTACTCAACCTGATGAGTGCTATTTGGCATGAAACCGCGGTCGTTGAGAATGAACATTGATCTATGAAAACATTGTAAAATAAATAAATAAATATTAGCTCTTACGAACTGTGATTGAGCACTGTATTTTCTTTGTTTCATCGCAAAAAAAATTTTGTTTTTACATATACCTATATATATATATATATATATATATATTTAAAGGGCCGGGTTAGCTCAGTCAGTAAAGTGTTCAGCTAGAAACCATAAGGTTCCTAGTTCGATACCGGCATACGCCAACTCAGCGTATGAATAGCACAGGGAACTGTGCGGTAATAACTGTACTGATGATAGGTGTGGCATTCTACCTCAGACGCAAAAACAATCTCCTTCATCTAGTGCTAGTGAAAAGGGGATAGACTCCCTCACTGATTGGCTGATACTGACTTTAGGCCACCTCGACGACTTTACTTACTTACTTATATATATATATATATAGTATCCAACTGTCACTTTAATGTTTCTGTTGCGGTGGCATTAGTAAATAATCCAAAAGTGCTGAATATATTAAAAACAAAGAGCAGTAATAATAATAATAATATTAGTAGAGAAAAATTACATCGACTGAGTTAAGTGTAGGATAGGGTCCTGACAAAATCATTTGGATTGAAACCATGGTAGACCCATAACTTTTTTTTCTCTACTAATATATATATATATATATATATATATATAGTATGGACAAAAAGTAATAAGACAAACAGGAATATTTTTTATATATGTTATTTATTCTCAACTAGTTTCGACCTTAGGTCATCGTCAGGAGAAAATTTCTTATTTGAAGAAATCGTTTTTAGATTTTTTGAAAGGGAGTATTATGGAAGAACTATAAAAATTGGAGTGTTTTTGAGGGTTTGACATGCTATTAAAATCCGGGTAGAAGAGTGTGTTAATAGTAGCATGTCCATTTGTTCCGTGAAGAACCTCTATGAGGTGGGTTATTTTTTTAATGCTCTTATATATGTGAGGGCAGGTTCATGGGAGTTGTGTATATGCCCATATATGTATACATATAAATGTATGTGTGTGCATACATATATGTGTGTGAATGTGAGTGTGTGTATGTGTTGTGATGTTAGTCCAACAGTAAAAAAGAAGTCAAGTCGAGATAGGGTAAAATAAGACAAGTGTATTTACAATAATGGTACATGAACGACTAGCTTGTCGTTAACGGGAACAGTACGACCTTTCCACTCGGTGTCTCACTATTTATAGTGAGAACCGGTGTCTATTCTCCACTGTAGGAACGACCGGTACAACAGTATGTATCTCAGTACTGTGCGTATACCACTACCACCCGTCTGCACAAGTAAGATGTAACAATGTCAATTTCTTAAGCGGAGTTTAATGGGTTTGAATTCAGAGTTTTACTTCTTCAAGGCTGGTTGCCATACCAAGATCAAAAAGCCCAGTCTTCTCTACTATTTAACCATAGCTGGAGGGAGAATAGTTGGATTCATACCTTTCCCAAGGGTATTAGTGCTATGTGAAATGCAATAAACCTCATCCAGGATTTGAATTCAACTTGTCATGTCCATTTCTTACAATGGTAAATATTACACCAGGCGCCTACACTTTTGTGAGCATAAGCCTTATTACACACACACACACGCACACACACCACACACACGCACACCACACACACACACACACCACACACACATATATATATATATATATATATATATATATATATATATAATTATGTAAAAATGGAAAAGGAATTGAATCTGACACTATGAGGAAAAATGAGTAAAGAAAAAAAAGTAAATGGATAAAATGAATTTAATCGATATCACATTAATCGATATCACTTACACATGTGTTTCGGTCAGTTTATGTGTGTGAAAATATTTCTCACACATACAAGAATCGACCTTCATCAGAGTGAACATTTAAAAATAAATGTTCACTCTGATGAAGGTCGATTCTTCTATGTGCGCGAAATATTTTTCACACACATAAACTGACCGAAACACATGTGTAAGTGATATCGATTAATGTGATATCGATTAAATTCATTTTATCCATTCACTTTTCTTTTCTTTACTCATTTTCCTCATATATATATATATATATATATAATATATATATATATATATATCTGGTTTATGATCATACATAATAGCTGATAAAATTTTTTTTAAATAGTTTTTTAAAAGCACTTAAATGAATGACTTTAATGGCAAAGTAGGAAAGTTTTTTATTACTAAAGCCTATTATATAAGTAATATAGACTCTCAATTCCACCTCTAATTCATATATATATATATATATAATATATATTATATATATATATTGTGTGTGTGTGTGTGTGTGTGTATATATATATATGCGTGTGTGTGTGTATATATGTGTGTGTCTGTGTATATAAATATATATATATATATGACACCAGAAGGATGGCCTGAAGATTAGAACGGATCGACGAAAGACTTGTCAGACAGGAATTGTCTGTTCAATTCAATGAAACATATATATATATATATATAATATATATATATATATATATAATATATGGGTAAATAGTAGGGCAGACTGAGCACTTTAACCATGGTACAGCAACTGGTCTAGAAAAAAGAAAACTCTGAATTCAAACCAGTTAAACTCCGCTTAAAAAATTGACCTTGTATCAGACATGCTCACATGGAGAAGTTGGTAACTATGTATATGTGTGTGTCTGTGTCTCTGTGTGTCTCTGTGTCTGTGTCTGTGTATCTGTGTATGTGTCTGTCTGTGTGTATGTGTGTGTATGTGTGTGTATCAGTGTGTTTGTGTGTCTGTGTGTGTGTATGCGTATGTGTGTGTGTATGTGTCTGTCTGTGTGTGTCTCTGTGTATGTGTCTGTCTGTGTGTGTGTGTGTTCTGTCTGTATGTGTATGTGTGTGTGTGTGTTTGCGTGTGTGTCAGTGTGTTTGTGTGTCTGTGTGTGTATATGTATGTGTGTGTGTATCTGTGTGTGCGTGCGTGCGTGTGTGTATGTGTGTCTATATATGTATGTGTGTGAGTGTGTGTGTGTGTGTGTGTGTGTATGCGTATGTGTGTGTATGTGTGCGGTTATGTGTGTGTGTATGTGTGTGTATCAGTGTGTTGTGTGTCTGTGTGTGTGTATGCATATGTGTGTGTATATGTGTGTGTCTGTGTCTGTGTGTGTCTTTGTGTATGTGTCTGTCTGTGTGTGTGTGTATCTGTCTGTATGTGTATGTGTGTGTGTCAGTGTGTATGTGTGTGTGTCAGTGTGTTTGTGTGTCTGTGTGTGTGTATGTGTATGAGTGTGTGTATCAGTGTGTGCGTGTGTGTATGTGTGTGCGTGTGTGTGTATGTGTGTCTATATATGTGTGTGTGTGTGTGTGTGTGTGTGTGAACTTCTTTATTGTTTCAAAATAGTCCTGAAATTGGTCATATAAACAAAAGAAAACAAAGAAAAATAAAATTACTTATCGTGTTGTTGGTGTTGGTGTGGGGGTGGGACTTAGAATGCATTTGAGATCCCCCAACTACATGGGTTTTAGTCATTCTTCTCTGATGGACTTTTCTCTGATCATCGACCATAAATCCTCGATAAAGCCGTACAATGTACCTAATTCCCGGAAACCCATTTCTGTCATTGAATATATGTCATATATTGTTTACATAACTTGTGGACATTTGTTTTAAACAAGCAATATTTGCCTTCGCATTTTTAAGGTTGGGGTCATAGATAGAACAGTAGATATCTTTATGATCATCTATATAAATATATGTATATATATATATATATAAATTTATATATAAAGTAAAGTCGTCGGGCGGCCTAATGTCCGGTATCACCAGACTGCGAGGCTGAGTCTATCCCCCTTTTCAAGCTAGCACTAGACCACATGGAGGATTATTTTAGCTAGTGCTAAGACCAAGGAGATTATTGAGCCGCCTCTGAGCGCCACACCTACCATCCAAGCTCCACACTTTTTGGCACAGTCAATAGGAAAGAATTGGTGCCTCAAGGGTGCCACGGACGTGAACCCGTATCACGCGCTCAGGAATTTTTTTATGAGAATTCAAGAGTAAATCGCTCTCCATAGACATATATAATGATATAATATATATATACTATATAGATATCACTGATATAAGTATACTTAGTATACGTAGTACTTTAGCTCAGTCGGTAGAGTGTTCGGCTAGAGAAAATCAAAGGGTTCCTGTTCGATACCGGTCTTGGCCAACTCAGCCGGTATGAAGTAGCCACGCAGGATCTGTGCGGTAAAGTGAGAGTTGGTATGGGTGAGGTGTGGCGCTCAAGAGGCTAAAAATATATCTGCGCGTTGCGTCAAGTATGGCCGAGAGTGAGGACGCACGATCTTTTGTGTAGGTTCAGTTCTGGTCGGTTTTGATTTTTTATTATGGTTATGGATGCGAGGGTCTGGTTTTAAAATTGATTGTTTTGTAGGTAGTCCTTTTAGCGAGGATCTTGTGTTTATTCTTTGATGGTTGTTTTGTTTGTGTGTATTCTATTAGTTAGTGAGGTCCTGTATCTTTTGGGAATTTTTAATACTGCAGTTCTTTTTATTCTGGTGGTTTCCTGTGTAGGGTCTTACGTTGGTATGGGATTGGAGTTTTGACTTTCTTTGGTTTCGGTTTTTTGTTCTTATGGCATTAGTTTTCTGGTTTTTGCAGTCTCTTGTAAGTATTTGTTTATCATTCCATAACATTAGGCCTGGGGTGGGGGTTGATATTGAGGAGTTTTGTATGTTTGTTGTGGGGATTTTTTTTTCATTTCTTGGGCGTGGACTCACTTAGCTGGCTTTCTCTTTCTGTTCGGTGTTAGTTCGTGATTCGGCATGGGTTTGTTTGGAGTTTGGTATTGGCATTCTGCTTGTTTGTTGGTCTTGGGTTGTGTTTTTGTTCGGGTTTTGAGAGGTTTTTCTGTGTGTTTTGGAGGAGATTGGGTTCCTTACGTTCGATTCGGTTTTTGAGGATATGAGTTCATGTTTTTTGGGCGTTTTAGTTGCTCTGGTTTGGAGCCGGGGTTTGGGTTTTTTTTTCATTATGATTGGTGGTTGGTATGGATTTTTGTGTTTTGTCGTTGTATGTTGCGAGTGATTTTTTGGTTAGGTGTTGTGGCATTGGAGTGTGTTTTGCTATTGTTATATGCATTTGGTCTGGGTATTTTGTTTTTGTTATTATTTTGGTTGTAGATAGTGTTTGAGTGGGGTTTCGTAGATGCTTTCTTGTTCTTATGCCTTTTCTGTTATTATGTTTGGAGTGGAATTCGTTTCTTTTTGTCTGGATTGAGTTGGAGTAATTTGTTATTATTGGATAATGAGATCTTTAGCTTTATTATGTTTTTGTATTTTGTTGGCTTCTCGGTTGATTGGTTTATTTTGTTGGTGTTTAGTTGTGTTAGTTTCAGGATATGGTGTCTTGATACTGTATTTTTATTGGGGTTTGTTTATGGGGATCGCTGGGTGTATATGGCCTGTAATGGAGTAGTTTTAGTTGGTTAGTGGCATTATTATTGTTCATTTATGTTCATATGGGATTTGGTTGTACTCTGTTGGTCAACCGCTAGTAGTGTTATCTTAATATATTTAGTTGTGTATTATAATGAAATTATTTGATTTAATGTCATGTCATTGATACATAGATTGATGTTCATCTTTAGGTACTTGTAATGATATGAGTGAGATTGAACTTTGTTGTTTGGTTATTTTTTCTGGTTATTTGGTGAGAGTGTTTTTGGTTGGATTTTGGGATTTAATATTATTATTTGATTGGTCGGGTTGGTTGGTTTTTATTTTTTAGTGTTATGCGTCATTTAGTTTATATGGGCTGGGGTTATGTTAGTGTTTGTTTTATTTTATTTATTGTTTTTTATGTTTGGGCTGAGGACAGATCTGGTCTTGGATGTTCATTGTTTTTGTCGTTTTATTTTATTTGTTTGCTGTATGACAGATTCTGTTAATTTTGATGTGTTTATATTTTATGTGTTTTTGGGGATAGTTTTATATGTTAGTTAATTGATGATTCATTTATTGCGACTGGGTGTTCATTGTTTGAGCTTTTTTCAGGACGTATTTTTATATGAGCTTCCAGTTTTCGTTACAATGATAGGGCATGGTCTTATGTGTTATCCGGTTACTCAGTGTAGTTTTTATTGATTGTTAGTTTATTATTTCATTCAAGTCTGTATTTTGTTCGCAGGGTATCGTGTTCACCTGGGAGGGGGGTTTTTTTCCCACGTTAGTCCCTGGGTTGGATTCAGGGTTATGGTATTTGAGGAAGTGGTGGTTTCTCGTTGTCCTACACGGGTGATCATTCCTTGTGTTACTTTATCGTCATTTGTCGTATTACTGTTTTAGACGATAGAGATGCGATATCATAGTTTGAGAAGTAAGACCTGGGAAAGGAGATGAGTAAATGAAGAAAACAAAATAAATAAAGAATCGATTGCAACAAAATATGGATGATTGTTAGTTTTTGACGAAGTAAATGTATTTTTTTCCCGCCCAGTGCTTTATTTTTGTGTTATATTTGTTTAGGCTTGTATAAGAAAACTTAACCTGTGGAATTAAGAAAAAAAGCTAGTATTGTTAATAGTAAATAGATAAGAATAGTGAAACAAATTGAGATACGATAGATAAGATTAGATAGATGAGATGGGAGTTTTGAATAGACTTGAGCTGGGCTGTTTATTTAAATAGTCACCGGTAGCAATTTTGAGGCAGGAGACCGGGACGCACTTCCTACATAAATTACATTCAACTCACTATTCAGTAATTTTATAACTGAATCATGTATTGGACCCTTGCAATTAATCCCCACATTAAAAAAAAAAAGATTTGCATTGATCAAGCACACTCTAAAGAGAAATTATTACTACTATATTAAAATCTTAGATGCAAAAAAATTCCATGCTGTTATCATTTAAATCTTATTTTTTAATTATCTTCACAATATAAATCAAACCTTCATTATTTTTTACTCAAAAACCAAGCTCCGGTGATATTATATGTGTATATATATTTACTTTCTCGTTAATTGTTTATTTTCAAAATTTCTCCCGGACCATAACCATAGACACATAAAAAGTTAATTTTCTTCTAAATCAACTATTACCATGATTAAAAGTGATGGAACACTCAAGGCGGACTTTACATACATACAGATGTATGTAATTAAAACAGTTAAAATCCCTTTCGCATTCTGTGGTTAATGATAGCCGAGCGTTAAGATGTCCACTGCTGCTGAATCGATTTGGTTTCTATCTCGGCTGTAGGTAGCTCACAAATGTCTAGCCACACTGAAGAGACTTGATAAGTCGAAACATGTGTCTCTCGCGCTGTAGGTAGCTCACAAATGTCTAGCCACACTGAAGAGACTTGATAAGTCGAAACATGTGTCTGCAAATGACAATACATATATATATATATATATATTATATTATATATATTTTTGATCACCAGAGAGATCATATCCATAAACAACAGACAATTACTGCTTTAGCTGGCGGTGAAAGTCAATTAAAATCAATCGCTCTTTGAGAGCTTTACCTGGTTTTGGGAGCATATGAAAAATTAAGTTTTGGGTTTTATTAAAAACATGAAAAGAAATGAGTAATGTTTTACTCATTTCATTCATGCTTCATTAAGAAAATTATTTTTTCAAAAAAATTTATTTCATATTATATATTATATATAATATATATATATATGAGATATATATTATATATCTATAATATATATATATATATATAATATGAATATATATTTATATTTATTATTATATATATATATATTGATATATATTATATTTATATATATTTATATTATATATATATGAGATATATATTATATATATATATATAATATATTATATATATATATATTGAGATATATATATAATCTTATATATATATATAATATATAAATTATATTATATTTATATATATATAATATATGAGATATATATTATATATCTTATATATATATATATATTTATGAGATATATATTATCTTTATATATATATAATATATATAATGAGATTTATATATATATTTATATATTTATGAATATATATTATTTGTATATATATATATATATATGATAATTATATATTATATATTATATATATATATATATATATAGAGATATATATTATATATCTTATATATATTATATATATATTGAGATATTATTATATACTTATATATAGTATATATATTATATAATATATATTATATATCATATTATATATATATATATATTGAATATATATATATTATTTATATTATATATATATATATATGAGATATATATTATATATCTTATATTATATATATTAATATATATATATATAATATATAAAAAATTTGAAAAAACAAGTGGTTCCGAAAATCGGATGAATTTATTTATCGATGTTTAAAACATTTCGGTTTCTTTAAACCTTCATCAGATTGTATCTTCGGAACATTTGTTTTTTCAAATTTCTTAATATTGTCGGATTTATTTCATATATATTATATATTATATAATATATATATTAATAATATAACACATATTATAAGATATAATATATACACATAAAAACAGACTCATCAGATATACCAAAAAAGAAGCATTATGGACTCTACTTACAACAACATGTATATATTTTATATCTACATATCTATATATCTACATATTATATCTATCTATCTATATATATTGTGTGTGGTGTGTTGTGTGTGTTGTGTGAAAGTTGCATCACTGTGTCCAACATGCCCAACACAAAAAATAATATTGTTCTCTGATAGGAATTGTTAGTTAACTAATTACATTTCATTCACAGCCAGACAATTTAAAAAAACAAAATGTTCATTTTCTTCTAAATCAAACTGTATCAGTTGTAGAAGATTCAAACTAAATCCAATTACCATTGAATTGGTAACACAAGCAACAAGTGGTCGTAACTGAATCAAAACCTATCTTGCTACAATACTACTGACTTCAATAGCAGTATTCAATCAAAACGGATATTATTAGGTATACATTCTTACCATGAATAAATACACCTTTAACATTTTTATTAAAATGTTTATATATATATATATATATATATATATATCTATATATATATCCAAAAGTCCAGAGAAGAAATCTTCCTTACACCACAAAGAGTTTTAATTTGAAAAAAGCCTGTCGAGTNTGTCGCAGTTGAGAGCTCAATGTGTGCTCTAATGTTAGAGTCACAGAGCAAATATATGAGTAAAGAATAACAAAAGACTTAGAGATTTAGCATTATAGTCTATTTCAGGAAGCTTAGACAAAGCTCCCTGAAAATAGACTATAATGCTAAATCTCTAAAGTCTTTTGTTATTTCTTTTATCATATATATATATATATATATATATATATATATATATATATATATATATATATATTATATATATATATATATATATATATATATATATATATATATATATAAATATATATATTATATATAAGGGTTGGGTTAGCTCAGTCGGTAGAGCATTCGGCTAGAAACCACAAGGTTCCTAGTTCGATACCGGTCCTTGCCAATTCAGCGTATGAGTAGCATAGTGATCTGTGCGGTAAAGTAAAGAGCTGATAGTCGGTGTGGCACTCCACCTCAGACGCTAAAAACAATCTCCTTTGTCTCGCGCTAGTGAAAATGGGATAGACTCCCTCAATGATTGGCTGAAACCGACTTTATGCCACCCCCATGACTTATATATATATATATTGGTTTGTTGGTTGGTTTTGAAGGCTATCACAATGCAAGTGTAAAGAAAAAAGAAGGTAACTGTGGTGTTGTTTGTTAACCTGTGATTAATTCTTAATATTTCGGGATAAAAATCCCTTCTACAGAAGATCAGCAAACTGAAGTTGTTGCTAGTGGCTGTTCATTTGTTCTGTCTCATGCCTTCCAAATTCTGTGTATATGTGTGTGTATGTGGGGGGGGTGCTTGTTTATGTGTGTGTTTGTGTTTGTGTTTGTGTGTGTGCACGCTTATGTGTGTGTGTCTGTTCAGTTTCTTCTCTTTTTTAAAATTTATTATTATTCCAGATCTGGCTCGCCCACTAAGCATGATTTTTTTTGTTTACTAACAGGGCCATCTGATTCCCTCTTTTTTATGGGTAAGGTGTTTAAATTTAATATCTATCAGAATCACCTGTTGTCCTGTTGTGTGTGTGTGGTGTTCTTGAACAAGCGTGCGCACACACTTACACACACACAAACACAAACACAAACACACACATAAACAAGCACCCCCCCCCCCACACACACACAGAATTTGGAAGGCATGAGACAGAACAAATGAACAGCCACTAGTAACAACTTCAGTTCTGGTGATCTTCTGTAGAAGGGATTTTTATCCCAAAATATTAAGAATAAATCACAGGTTAATAAAATAACTTTATTTGATCAAAGACTTTGTTCAAACAAATAAAGTCGATTTGTAAACGAAGTAAAGCTGGTTTGAATTGATTTTTCTTCTCCTAGATAGGTTGCCTAACGATGGTCAAAAACTCCATTAGATGAATCTAAATACCTTACATTGTGTGTGTGTGTGTGTTTTAATGTTTCTCTTTTCTTAACCATTGAGAGAAATAAAAATATATAAAAAATTATGAATCTGATATAAAATACATCCACGAAATACATCTACAAAAATACACCTGTGAAGGAAACTTGAGTACCAACTTTTATTTCACACTCTAATAATTTTTGGCATTAAATAACCCACATGGTTATTATGCCATTAAACAAACCAACACAAACCAAATGAAGTCGATGAAAATCATTTATAACAATTTGAAGATATTAAGAACTTAAAACAGAAACTTTTATCAAAATGACTTTTACCCCCATTAAATGACCTGAAAAGGGTTGATATGCGATAAAACAAACAAACCAAACCTTTTCTTAATTCGAGACCTAAATTCATTTCAATCAAAATATAAAATAGGAATAAAATTATTTAAATAGTATCAATCTATAACAAAACAAAAAAAATCCCCCTCCCCTCCAAAAAAAAATGTTCTGTATTGATACAAAACTAAAAAAGTATGATCTCGTAGCCCCTGCCTTGTTATCCCTAACCAGTCAGGTAAGTTTTCCCTTTGCTGTTTCCAGAGTTTGATGTTGTTTCAGGTGTTTTTATGCAACACATTTCAGCTGAGAAAGTTTGCCAATTAATGAGGTGAAAATGGTTTGACATATTATGATTAAAAATGTTATCAGTTGAAGAAGTGAAAAAGGAAAAAGTAACCTTGGATTTATCTGCTGACAGTGACCCCTGGTGTTGCCTATTGACACCAAACATCATACTTAAAGATGCACTTTGGCCTATCAAAATCTTCCACAATCTCAAGCTATTCCTGCTTTTCATTTAAGTCTCCTACCACTGTCTTGTTTTTATAAGAATTTGTCAGGTCATTAGATTCGTTTTCATTGAGGAAATTAAAAGATTCTAGGAATTAATAATCATCCCTATCATAATATTTAGGATAAAAAGTAGGGACTGTCATCAATCCAGGCATTCAGGATCATCATCATCATCATGTTGCACAAGCAGCACTGATATCCATGACAGTCTCTTGCCAACCTTCCCTATCACTCATTGCCTCTGGGAGATCTTCTGCACGGCATCCAGCATCCTCACATAGTTGGTCAATGTAGGTCCTTGCTGGGCGGCCCACACTAGCATGCCCATGTGTTGGCTTCTACAGGAGAATGTTGCTTATGAGCTTGTCCTTGCTCCTCCAGCAGTGCCCGCATGCCTAGTCCATATTACTCGGATGGTTTGGGAGATGGGGGGCATGTGGCTATACAGCTGTTTCCTTGCTGGGTGTTGTTTCCACGACTTATGAACTAGCAAGAATATGTGCCCTCCAGTCATAAGTATTTAAGTTTTAATGTTATGAAATATATTAAATTAGAAAGACTAACAAAATTAAATAAGAACCCATATAAAAAGATTACACTTATTTTAATTACATTTTAATTGGTTTCTATATAAAAGTATTGATATGGTTGATTTTAATACATTAAAAAATAAAACAATAATATTAAAGATCAATAACACCAAGTAATTATCTATTAAACCCAGTTTTGTTAAAACCAGTATGCAAATTAACGACGCCATATATTATGTAAACCTTTATTTCTTAGTGATACTAGCAAATATATGCACCCTCCGGGTCCAAGTATTTAAGTTTTAATGTAATGAAATATCGTATTAAATTAGAAAGTCTAATAAGAATGCAGATAAAAAGATTTGAAACAGAGTGGGGGTATATAGAAAAAATAGAAATGAAACTTACTCTTCCATCACTCCCGTCTTTCATTGCTGAATTTTACTTATTTAACTATTTAGTTAAATTAGGAAATAAAGAATAAAATGACAGTTATTTTTTCTTGTTAATGGATTTCATTTAAGATTCATTGAAGAGATTTTTGCTTATATTCATTAAAATAAAACCAAACAGTTAGAAATCAATAATACTAAAGACATATTTAATAAAATCACATTTTTGATATCAATATGCAAATTAGCCTTCCCGTTCACACTGCAAACCACTATTTTTTTATTATATAAATACAATAGCATGTTATTTGTATGTAGATATGGACAACACTAATAAAAAGGTGAAGCAATTTTATTAATAATTGAGGTTTAAATATAAATAAAATCATGAAGAATGTGATGTAAATAACTATGTTAATTGTGACTCGATTAGTAATATAGTTTCGGTTACAGACAGAAAAATACACAATCTCCATTATAATAAGATATAAGACACGTTGCAGGATTTTAAATGCACTAATAACATTTCATTGAGGAAGTTAAAAGAATCTAGCAATTGGTATTAATCCCTATCATAATATTTGGGATGCATGCATTAATGACAGAATAGAGGTATTTTATGAATAATTTAGATATATTGTGAGTGATTTTGCAATAGAAATCCATTGAAAATCAGGAGGAAGGGGGATTGTCAGGGGTCAGGAAATAATAAAAAAACATTACTGATAGAATAGGGTTATTATTTGAATGAAGGCTCCCGATTACCACATGAAGGCTCCCGAGTTTGACATGAAGGTACCTGAAGAAGGCTGGAAGGCATATTGACTGAAATATTGTGTATATAACAATAAAGACGAGGACAATAGTCCGAAAAATCCAAATAATGCTAACAGATAAAATAGAGTAATTATATTTTCCCTGTGTTTATCTCTATTAATAATGGAGATTCGCTTCCGGTTTTGTCTGTAACAAAAAGTACGTCACTGCTTACGTCACATTACCCAAAATCATCATAACAGAATAAATACACTCAAAATTTGAACATGCAACATTAGACAGTCCTCATTGTTTTTTAAAACAAGTTTTAATAAATACATGACTGGTATTATATATCTATATATAGTTTGTTTTATTTTGATACATATTTAAAGTTTACATTTCAAATTGTTTTATTTTTTAATCCTTTCATGAATTTGATGATTTTACTTACTTAGGGTAAAAAACTGGCTGACATTGAATTTTTTACTCCCACCCCCCAGGCAATATGTTTCAAAAATCTATTTTTACATCGCCCGGAGGGTGTTTTTTATTTTGTACTAGTCTGAATAAAAAAAGACTGGTTTTATCTTTATAAAAAAACAAAAAAACTTTTCTGTTTGTACATTTTCATATTAACTTGCAAAATCCCACGACATTGAAATTCTCCTTGGTGAGTTGGAAAACTCATCAAAGAACATCTGAATGTTTAGACAATTTCTTTTCTGCTTTTATGAAACAATTTCTGTAAATGTTTAAATAATTCCGAGAAAGAATTCCATTTATACCACCTGTTTTTCCCATTATCTATAAAGGAATGTTTTACTTATCTTTTCTAGTAGTTTTTTTTACCATTTCCCTTTATAGATAATAGTATTATGGGATTTCAACTGTGGCTTTTCCCAGCATGCATTTCTATAACTGTAACAAGTGATACTGACTCATTATTATTTTTACTGCAATATCTATATCTATATATCTATATCTATATCTATATCTATATCTATCTATCTATATCTATCTATCTATCTATATATATATATATATATATATAATATATATATATATATATAGTAAATGAAGAAAAACTCTAAACTTGCTTCATTAACATAATTTATTTCAACCGTATTAATACGGCATCTTCAGGTAATCACAAGAACATGACTCTTACTGAGAATTTCCCAAAGTAACATCTCTTTTATATCTATCAATTTAGGGGAGGGAGGGTTGGTGTCTTATTTTGGAATGGGTGGGGTTAGTTTCTTTGGATGAGGCGGAGAGGTCTATGTTTTGGATGAGGTGTGGCTTAGCTTGGGGCATATTCCTTGGAGAAATAGTTGTAAGAGTGTATCTACAAAATGAGCAGAATTTCAAGGCTAAAAATATATATATATATATATATATAAAGGGCAGTTAGTGTGTATGTAGGAGAGAGATGACTTACTTTTATTCCGGAACTGGAAGTGGCTACCCAGCATAGCCTAGGTAGAAAACGGTGCAGTCAGTGTATTCTACAGTTCCAGCCGCCAGTGTATTCATTTTCATTGATGATAAATATCACACTATAAGTAGACAAAAATAGGACTGGTTATCTTTTTCCTTCAGGAGAAAAATCCCCTTACAAAAATAAGTATAGCCAAGATATCCAAAAATAAACTTGGCTGTTAGGTATTTTCTTTGAGAAAAGTGCTTCACCCCCAGAGTTTATTTTCTGTCCCCAAAGAGGATATCTGCTCAAATGATTTTCTTGATACATATAGTCTATCTCTATCGTCTCTAGGGTGTAAAGCCTTGTGCATGGTCATTAATTTTCTAGTCCTTTGGTCAATCTGTCTGAGTTCTTCTTTTGTCCACTTTAAGAATGGTCCAGAGTATCTTATAATGGGGACAGCCCAGGTATTAATTCCTTTGATCAGATTTCTGCTGTTGAGTTTGGTTTCTTGGAGTTTTCTTGTTCTCCTGAGGTATCCTTTTTTAAACTTTTCCTTTCATTTCTGCTTGCTTGATATTGGGCAGGGTTGCGTAATAAAGCTTTATCATCATAAAACAAGTCTTGTTGTATTGTAAATATAGTGTAATGGTTACAGTTGTAGGAAAAGGACAAGGCTCTTTGCATTTTACATAGCATTAATACCCTTGGGAAAGGTATGAATCCAATTATTCTCCATCCAGCGGCCCCATGAAAGAGGGTTTGAGAGGCAAACATTATTCCAGTGCCGAGGAAGTGAAATCTGTACTGAAGAAGTGGCTCAAAGAACAGTCAACATAATTTTATGGGGCAGGGATACATGCTCTTATTCGAAGGTGGAACATTGCTATTGAGAGAACCGTGACTATGTGGAGAAGTAGGGATTTGATCCATAGAGGACCAGCTTCATTTTGAACATGATACATGTTCTTATGTTGGTAATTATACTTGTCCTAAACAAAATGGCATTACTTTTTTGACTCAGTCTAGTATGTGGAGAAGTAGGGATGTGATCCACAAAGGATCAGCTTCATTTTGATGTATGATACATGGTTCCTGTGTTGGTAATTATACCTGTCCTAAACAAAATTACATTACTTTTTGACTCACCTATGTGGAGAAGTAGGGATGTGATTCACAGAGGACCAGCTTCATTTTGATGAATCAAGATCATCCTCAACCCCCCCCTCTCTCTCTTTCTCTCTCTCTCATCTCTCTCTCTCTCTCTCTTTCTCTCTCTCTCTCTCGTTTATATACCCAATGTTGGGTATACAACAACATTACTAGTGGTCGTCACACCCAGTAAGACATTCTGCTAGGTGTACGATATGTGGCAACAAGTTTACATGATCAAGTGATTTTTGTTCTCTTGTTATAAAGGGATTTATAAATATCTATTATTATGCTAAAGCTGAGTGAATCAACTTTTATTTACTAAAGGCTTTTTTACTGTTTAGTTTAATGACACGAAAATTATACTAAATCGTTCCTTACTTTTAGGATTGAGTTATGTTTGAAAAAAATTCCATTTTAATTGGTTCTAATTTGCAATTAAGTCAAAAACTGACCAATCTCTTACTTTACTTTCTCGCTATTACTATTTTTCCCTCTATGTATCTCTTGGTTACCTCCTCTTTATATAATGTTAGTTTTTCTGAGAGAGAGAGAGAGAGGAGAGAGAGAGAGAGAGAGAGAGAAGAGAGAGAGAGAGAGAGAGGGAGAGAGAGGGGGGGTGATATTCATTATGAAAAACAAACATCTAAAGTCGCGGTAATTTATGAGGAAGTGCGTCCCGGTCTCCTGCCTCAGAAATTGCTACCCGGTGACTATTAAAATAACGTCCCCAGCTATGTCGGTGTTACTTGAAAGAAAACAACCAACTTAGAGCGTTAAATATATTTTTGGAGGGGGGGGGCTTCTCTTTTTTGGCGTAATTCTTATTTATCTATCGTAATTTGTCGTAATTCTTGTTCATTTATAGAAATTTGTCGTAATTCTTGTTTAGATATGAAGATGGATATATAGTTTGGAATAGACTGAGATAGATAGATAAACAAAATAATATAGATAGATTTTTGTCGTAATTCTTGTTTATTTAAACTAAAAACAAGACATTAAACAAACATGAATAAAAGAAAATCTGAGACGACATAGCTGGGGACGTTATTTTAATAGTCACCGGGTAGCAATTTCTGAGGCAGGAGACCGGGACGCACTTCCTTATAAATTACCAAAGTCGCTACCTGCTACCTGAGAAAAGATGGGCGATTAATCACCTGCGTTTGTCCTTTGAATTTACAACAATGTCAAATATTAAGTTTTTTTCTTCTACTTGATTGCCATGTAGGATTCAAAGGTTATGACAAAGTCATAACTCGTTGGAACGCAAACAAACTCCGACAAAGTTTGAGGGACAAAACATTTTATATCACAGCACAAGAATTAACAGGGTACACAATACATACATACATAAGTAATATAAAGTTACATGTAAAAAGGATAAACATAAAAGCAACAGACATGAGACTAGGAATAGTCCATGCTGTATAAATCACTTACAGTAATGTAAGGGGGACCAAAGCCCCAACGAGAAAGGGGTAGACCTAAGTCTAACCCATAGTGTCTCGTAGGTCGGCAGGCAAAGAGATAGAAGAAGTTCAAATCAGCCGCTTAAATAGACCAGGCCCCTAGCGGGAACCAGCGAAACCAAACGGGCAGACAACTCCCCAGGCAAATACGAAAATAACTCCCACAGCCATAAAAATTCGTAGCGACATAAATATTTCTACTTTTTGTATTTCAATATGGCGTAGATTACTGTAGAAATTTAATTCTCAGTAATACCGTGTTTCCCCGAAAATAAGACAGGACATATTAATTTTCACCCCGAAATATAACACGAGGCTTATTTTCGGGGGATGTCGAGCGTTTGCGTTGCATCATGTGATTGTGACGAATGCTTATTTTTTTCGTCTGTCTGCCGCTCTCAACTATGTTGTACACTCTTTCTTACTTCTTACTTCTGGTCGTATTTTCTTCTGGTCGGCTTTGGTTCTATCTTCTATCATCTTGACTTGGTCTAGTCTAGCGTTTCGGATCTCCTAAGGTCTGGACTTTCTATTGCTATGTTCCTGCTGGCTGGTCGTCCTGGATTCATTTCTTAGTCTTGTTACCAAGACATTCATCAACCACAAGAACATTTTACTTATACAAACTTTTATTTCCTTAACTATACATTTCACGTAACTAAATATCTGACTAACATAGCGCGCGTGAGTTCCAGTTTTAGGCAGGACCTAAAATGGTCGACTTCTCTGCCTGACGTCTAACTGAAAAAAACTGGGGACCGAACAGGTCCCACGTGACTTCACGTATTTTGGCGGGCTTCTGTAATTTTCCATTGAGGGACCCGGCCATGGTATGAAAAGGGTCATCCCCTCAGAATTACAGGGGACCGACAATAATCTTATGCAACCGTATAGATTATGTAACAACTAGTGCTTATCTTATGGGGAGGGTTTATTTTCGGGGAAACACGGTAACAATTGTTTTCAAGTAGAATTGCTCTATGGGCCATTAAAATATCACCATGGACCTCCAGTTCGGTATTTTTTTCTGTGGATTCCCAGTAATGTTTCATGGACCGTGGGGGTCCATGAGGACCCCGATTGAGAATCACTGGTGCATACCGAAGATTACGTTTTTAGATTTTCAATAGAATAAATAGCATTTAATAATTGGTGTGTAAATATTAAATGACATGGGAATTACATTCAGAACACGAATGTCACTCGATTCATAATGATTGTGTTCTCTGATAATACAGTTAAATAAACACATTTCGTTTTGTGACGTCAAAGTTTTGGCACACCCGAAATAAAATAAAAAATTTAAAAAAATAAATAAAAAAAAACTAAAAAAAAAAAAACTGCCAAAATGTTCGGGTGGAAATAATTGGAAATTGGAAGATAGCTTAACCATACTAAGATTAACCTTTGACATAGTTGCCCTGGAAACCACCAATTATTGGTAACGACTCACTTTTTTTTATGATTAGGTTTACGTTAAAATTCTGTTGCTGGGAATCCAATTCAAATCCCGTTTATATAATTGCTATTGTTATTTGAAGTAAACAACAAAGAAAATCAGTAAGAAAATGAAGGTCAAGGGGGGGGGGGAGAGAACCTTATTGTGTGATGTAGCATTGCAGCATCTGGTTGACCGTGGGTGGCGACCCGTGATGCTTAAGGACAGAATCCTGGTAGCTGAGCAGTCCATACAACACTTCACTTTAGCTCTTATTTGGGCTAGACGGGCGGACGGAGCGGCCCCCTCCGATCAATAAGCTAGTCACGTCTAGCCTTAGCACCTATATGATTGCCCCGACCCTATTGCCCTTATGATAAGCCCCCAACCTTTTTATCATATACGTGCTAGAAGGCGGTGGCTGAGGGTCTTCATGTCCTGGGAATGACGTTAAACTCTATCTGATGGTGAGGTCCCCGTTCTGGATGTTTGGCGAATGTGGAGCTCCCTATCATCACCATTACTCCCAGGTCCACCCTGACCCGGAGTGGTAGTACCTGTTATGGTCCCATGTATGGGTTAAATAGAAAAACATGAGTTTGATAAAACAAAAAATTGAGTATCCATTAAGTATGAGTTTATTTCAAAACTTTGTCGGCATTAAATGACCCACTGAGGTTGATATGCCGTAAAACAAAATAAACCAAACTAAGCATCTGGTTGGCTTGCAGATTCAGCTTCTTAGAGAGAGAGAGAGAGAGAGAGAGAGAGAGAGAGAGAGAGAGAGAGAGAGAGAGAGAGAGAGGAGAGAGAGAGTCGTCGGTTCTTATACTTACCAAAGGGAAAGTAAGAACTGAAATGGCCTACAATTTTCGTTTATCTGCTTTTTGGGTGCATATTGCATACAGGGTTTCGGTGTTCAAAGTATACCTTCCTAAAGAGTTCTCCCGAGGAAGGTGTACCTTGAACACCGAAACCGTGGTATATTTGTCTCATACCCCACTTGTATGGACTGGGCACAAGGCCTCGTTTTAACGTGGGCCCACCCACAAGCCGAAGCTCATAGGTGGGAAAGAACAAAAATTGCGTCGATCCCCTCGGCACTCCCCCTCAAGGGGGGCGCCTCAGGCACTGGATAATAAACCCAGCCCTGTCCCCTAAGGGGACAGGTATTACCTGGGGGAAAGCCCCTGGGATCGACGCTATTAATTTAAACTTACCCTGATCCAGTGGTCGAAGCTCATTGGACCCCCGAAACCGTGGTAGGGAGAAAAAAATTTCTTCAACTATAAATGTTCTATATTTTACGAAATATATTGAGCCCTTTTGGATTAACTACTTATGCTACTGCAATAAAAACGTGGTAGCAACTTTTGATGAATATGTATATATATTGTAATTATATATTGAGTTATTTATAAGTATTACTATTATTTCATTATGATGAATAGAGAATATTAGCAATTAATAATTACATGGTCGAGTTGTTAGGGATTGAAGCACCCCCTCCCATCAGGCCGGCCCATTCAGGAGTGTAACTAAACATTAATCAAAGAAAAAAAAGCGCATCCGAAGAGATTCAGACTCTCTCTCTCTCTCTTCTCTCTCTCTCTCTCTCTCTATATATATATATATATATATATATATATATATATATATAGAGAGAGAGAGAGAGAGAGAGAGAGAGAGAGGAGAGAGAGAGAGGAGAGAGAAGAGAGAGAGGGGAAAGAGAGGGAGAGAATAGGCAGAGAGAGGGGGGAGAAGAGAGAGAGAGAGAGAGAGAGAGAGAGAGAGAGAGAGAGAGAGAGAGAGAGAGAGAGAGAGAGAGAGAGAGAGAGACCTGGTATGACATGGGCATTCAAAAAATGCTACAGCGCCTACAAAAATGCACCGAATAGATACATGTTTAAACTTTAAAATGATGTAAACTTCATTGGTAAGAAACAATAAACGTTTCTGTGATTTCTAAATATTTTGGAGACCTTACCTATGGAATTACCATCATATATATAACTGCTGGTTAAAAATCTCGAATTATCTAAGGTTTAAGGATTAATCTAATGGACTTAACTAATACAACAAACCCTTGTGCTAACCCTAACCCATACCCTAGCTGAGGTTTTGGATATTTCCGTTAAATCTAATAAAATTTAATGCTCTTTATACGTAATCTAAAGATATTGTCTCTAGCAAGAAAGAATTCTTCAGACTTTTTCAAGAAGAAATTTCTGGAACTATCGCAGACATTATGAACTCGTTCAGAAATGTTTCTTTTACAAATCAAATTGATGTACAACCTGTTCATCAAATCAAAATAAACATATTTACCCAATCCATCTGCATGAGCAGGATGTCACACAAGGTCATTTTTTAAATTGAGTTTAGAAGGTTTGAATTCAGAGTTTTTCCTTCTCCCAAACTGGTTGTCATACCAAGCTTAAAGAATCCAGTGTACCCTACTATTTACCAATAACTGGAGGGAGAAGAATTGTGTTCATACCTTTCCCAAGTGCATTAATGCTATGTGAAATGCAACTAGCCTCATTTACCTCTGATCAATCGGCTGGTCACGTCAAGCCCTAGCACCTATATGATTTTCCCAACCCTATTGCCCTTATGGCAAGCCCAACCCCTTTTTATCATATGGATGCTAGAAGGCGGTGGCTGCGGGTCTACATGTCCTGGGAATGACGTTAAACTCTATCTGATGGTGAGGTTCCAGTTTTGGAGGTTTGGGGAATGTGGAGCACCCCTTCATCACCATTGCTCCCTGGTCCACTCTGACCCGGAGTAGTAGTACCTGTTAGGGTCCCATCTATGGGTTAAATAAAAAAAAAATGTATTTATAAAAAAATTGTATTATCCATTAAGAATTGATTTATTTCAAAACTTTATCGGCATTAAATGACCCACTGATGTTGATATGCCGTAAAACAAACCAAACCAAAACAAAAGCAAGTGTTAACATTTTTTAAAATCACCCTGTATTCTGTACTTAATATTTCCACCATTAAGAGACAAAAACCGTCGGATGTGTCTCTTCTGCACTAATGAACATGAAAGCCAAAGTGCAATTGCAATAACCGTATTAATAATATTATTTTTAGTCGTGAATTAATGAATCGTTCATCGTTTCTTAGTGTAAGAATTTATTCTAAATAGCTCAACATAATAAACTGAATGTGTCAATTTGACCAGATCAACCAGTTTGCTATGCATAAAATAAATAGACGTCTTTGCTCTAATAGTTATTTTACTATCGACAGGAGTTTTTAAATTGTTTACATTTCGAGGGGAAGTATTTTCATTAGTAAGCTTTGACTAGCCCCCCCCCCACACACACACACTTTTTTTTGTATATGTATATGTGGGGATTAAAATAAAATTAGAATAAAAAAATAAATAAATAACAAACTCCCATGAGCCTTCACACCGGAAGAACCCCCGGCATGTGCTGAAAAAGGACCCACTTCCGAGTTTTAAATTGTTTACATTTCGAGGGGAAGTATTTTTTAGTAAGCTTTGACTAGCCCCCCCCCCACACACACACACTTTTCTTTGTATATGTATATGTGGGGATTAAAATAAAATTAGAATAAAAAAAAAAAAAAAACTCCCATGAGCCTTCATACCGGAAGAACCCTCCGAGCATGTGCTGAAAAAGGACCCACTTCCGATCCCCATGATAATCTCTCGGTCATTCAAACTTAGGCCTTAACTGGGGTAAGACACTACTACTGGTCAGGAAGAAATTTTCTTGCCACTTGGTGGCTATGACCCGTGAATAAAGCCTAAATCATAAAACTACTTTTTTCTTTGTCTCTTACTTTTCGTTCCTTGAATTCTTTTTCAGCGCAACCACCAAATAAGATGGGGTTAAAGCAAACCCTAGGAACACACACCAGAAATAAACAGCTACTTTTAAACCTGAAGCATTAAACCTCTTGCTACCCCGCATAGTGTAGGTCGATTTTTCACTTTTAAAAAAATATCAAATTACATGAAACATCGAAAGTTGTGAATTGGTCTATAAGTAAGTAAAAAAAGTAAAGTCGTCGGGGCGGCCTAAAGTCGGTATCAGCCAATCAGCGAGGGAGTCTATCCCCTTTTCAATAGCGCCAGACAAAGGAGATTGTTTTAGCATCTGAGGTGGAGCGCCACACCTACCATCAGCTCCGTACTTTACCGCACAGATCCCTGTGCTACTCATACGCTGAGTTGGCGGGGACCGGTATCGAACTAGGAACCTTGTGGTTTCTAGCTGAACGCTCTACCGACTGAGCTAACCCGGCCCCTAACCCCCAAAAATTGGGTCTTGAACTTGTACCAATATTTGAGGAAATGGCATCAAAGATCGTAGACAAAAATGCACTGAAAAATCTTCGGTTTTGCAACATTTGGTTAAATAAGTCGTCGGGGAGGGGAGGCCTAGAATCGGTATCAGCCATACAGCGAGGGAGTCTATTACCTTTTCACTAGCGCTAGACCAAGGGGGTTGTTTTTTAGCGCCTGCGACGGAGCGCCACACCTATCGTTAACTCCTCACTTTACCGCACAGATCCCTGTGCTACTCATACGCTGAGTTAATTGATCAGAAAAACAATTTCAATATTCAAACCAGGAAATGTTATCATTTTATTTTGTCAAAATGAAATTAAATGACGAAATTATAACTAAAGTTTAAATTAAAAATATGCCCCCCCCCCATTAAAACAAAATGGCCTTAAGTTATAGATATAAATAATACGCTTGTTCCTTAATCTTCCGACAGTTATCATCTTGAAACACCCTCTGGTTAAAAATGAGACCATTCAAGATGAAATGTAAATCCTGATCATCTGGCGTCGCTTAATTGCTGAATTCATATTTTTATGAGTGTCGTCACCTCAGCTAAATAATGGACCATTCCGTTTTTATTATAAAGAAAGAAAGGGGAGAAATAGGGCATACTACACAGAAAACATAATAAGAAAGAAAAAAGAAAGAGAGTAGGGGAAAGATACGGAGGGCGGCTGAGTGCGTGGAAGCGATAACGCTAATCTGTTTCAATCGAACATATTGAAAATATGAAAAAAAAGGAAAGACAGAAAAAAAGAATGAGTGAATGTATCTGCGTGCGTGCGTGCGTGCGAGAGAGAGAGAGAGAGAGAGAGAGAGAGAGAGAGAGAGAGAGAGAGAGAGAGAGAGAGAGAGAGAGAGAGAGAGAGTTAAATTAAGATTATTATAAAAAGTAAAGTCGTCGGGGCGGCCTAAAGTCGGTGTCAGCCAGTCAGCAAGGGAGTCTATCCCCTTTTCAATGATTATTATATTATTCAAAGATTATTATACTTTTTACATATTGGCAATAGGTCTTAAGTAAACATATCAAACGTTGTAATAATTGAATAAAATTAAATTAAAATAAAATTAAAATCATCATACTGTGATATATCCACAGGTCCTGCTACTTTTATTAATTCTTCCTAGTTGGATCAGGAAGTTGTAGGTTCATGCCTTCTTCCTTTAGTTGCGAAGTGAAAGGAAGTCGAAATTCAGAACTCGGTTTCGCCGATCCCAATTTCTAGTCATAGATATAAATTATGACAATTGCCCCACTTAAGCAAACAAAAACCAGCCACCCCCACCCCACCCCCCTCATTTTGTGCATAACAATGACGCCAGATTAACTTAGTCGGGTCGCATTCAACACTTGACCCTCAACAATGAATACTTTGCTTCTTCGAATGTCACCTTCTTATAAACCGAATCACACAGGTGCACGAATCCAACAGGGGTGTATTGTTGGTCTCATCGAAAAGACCTTTAAATGACATTTTAGACTCTCTCTCTCTCTCTCTCTCTCTCTCTCTCTCTCTCTCTCTCTCTCTGGTTAGGAAATGTTTTCATATAAAAGTGCCGACAAGTCCCTATCAGTTATCAAATAATCACCAATGAATCGAAAAATATTTCTCCCATATATATATATATATATATATATATATATATATATATATATATATATATATATATATAATATATAGATAAATATATAAAGGTTTTACATATCTATTTATTTGGTGACAAAGGAACATTGACGACCATATTGGTCTCATGCGATGCAATCATCAGGTGAAGATGTTTCAAATTGGACATTTGAAACATCTTCACCTGATGATTGCATCGCATGAAACCAATATGGTTGTGATTGTTCCTTTGTCACCTAATAAATAGATATGTAAAACCTTTATATATTTATCTTATCATATTATATAACAGCTCTATTTTATATTGAGCATTCTACCAATAATACTGCCTTTGGTACACCATTCCAGCAAAAGCTGAAACAGTGACCATCTCACACTATAGTATATATATATATATATATATATATATATATATATATATATATATATATATCTGTATGTGTGTGTGTGTGTGTGTGTGTGTATGTAAGGTATCCAAATCACTGGTAGCAAGGAATGATTCCACCTGGGATCCTCAAAATATCACAGTAAAAACATACTGTATGCTCCTGTAGGTGCAAACATATATTCATACAAGAATTTTTATAAATCCGTAAAGAGAGCTCAATGTATAATAATCAATAGATTAGATTAAATAAGTTAAGTTTTTTCTTTCTTTGAAAGTTATATATATATATATATATATATATATATATATATATATATATATATATGTATGTATGTATGTATGTATAACTTTCAAAGAAAGAAGAAACTTAACAGACCGTCATTCCATTGGTCTTTTTTTAAAAACCCAAATGGACAGACTGTGAATGAAAAGTAATTAGTAAACTAACAATTCCTATCAGAGAACAATTATTTTTTGTGTGGGATGTTTGGAGATAGTGATGTAATTTTCACATAAGACTAGATGTCTTTTTTATGTCATTTTAAACTGAAAAATAATAGCAAATTGAATCTATAGGGGAAAACTAACAAGATAATTAATACTATTAGTGAATATGTCCTTTTGTATCTAGATCACAAATGGGGTCTTGGTCCCAAAAACTAAATACATGGACTTAGTTTTTAGTCTTAAAGCGCCATTTCCTGCTAGTAAAGCATCAATGAGTTTGGTCATTGCTTAGATGAGGAACAGCACAACATAACATAAGCTAATCTGAAGCCTGCTAAGTAAAATTAGTTCACCTTCCATCATCTAATGGTTAGCAAGATAAGTTAACTGATCATTTATAATGAGTTAGATTTTCACATACTTAGTAAATGACAACTGAATGCAAGATTCTTTTTTCTTTTTTTTTTTCAATTTCTTTTATGAATGTTAATATTCTGTGTTCAACTACTTTTTAATTATTTTTTAATATATCATACCCTTATTATATTTTTTATTTAGCTTTTCTTATGGAAAATGAAGGATAAAAAGTTTGTTATTTTGATCCCCAGTCTTGGACAAAAAATAGGATGATTTTATTTGAACTTTGCATCAATTTTCATTTATAAAAAGACTTGTGCTCGGTTGTTGTACAAACAGACAGACATACAGAATCTTTCTTTTATATATATATAAATATATAGATATTGAACAAAAATGTTACATTAATTCATTTGAGCTTTATATTAAGTCAAATTATTTTTATAAAAATTGATTAAATATAACTAAATATGGTTAAGTACTAAATAGCATTTAACAATTATCTTCCTTGTGAGATTATAATGACCCCATGTTATTATTAAGTTGGAAATTGGATTGGAAATTGCTTTATTCTATAAATTAAAGCATTTTTGTGTTCAAAGGTTCTTTATATGGCATTAGTAACGTTGAGTAGAGGGACCTCAGGAAGGTTGACACCTTTGAATAACGGATTAGTATCTATCTTAGAAGTGAGCAAGTTGGTCTCATTCAGAGCTCTTCAATGTGTGGCGCACGTCTCGTCATAGGTTTTCAGTATACGGCTTATTATCACATCTTTAATGTGGATTAAACTGGCTATATTCCCTGTTTACAATTTGTATCCAAGATACAATCAGTTACGATCATATATATATAGCTATGGGTTTAATAGTAGGGCAGACTGGGCTCTTTAACCAGTCTAGGAGAGGGATAACTCTGAATTCAAAATTCCTGAGGTCAGTCGTTGATTGGGTTGTGGCATTCCGTGATGCACCAATTCTTTCCTATCGACTGTGCCAAAAAGTGTGGAATGGTCCTACACAAGCCTTCACCACTATCAATAAATCACTGTGTTGGTTGTTCACTGGATGAACACTCATGCGTCGAAAATCGACGAGAGAGTCCATTATATATATATATATAATTTAATATACCAAACGTGTTGGTAAATCCTCGCTGTGAGAAAAAACCCAGCAAATAGTTTGATTGTAAAAAATATACTACCAAACATCAACCGGGGAGAAAAATTAAAAAAAAAAAAAAAAGAAAAGACCAAGGTAATCGTACCAACAAAAAATAATCTATTGGTACAGTATTTGGCCAAAAGAAAAAACAATTTATACGTATATATATGTATATAAGATATATATATATTCATATAACCACTAGGAGAATAAGCTAATAAGAGTCAGATCTTAGCCCTGAAGAGCATTAAGCGAAACTAATAGTAGGTTCGTCTGACCCATTAGATTTATCTTATATATATATATATATATATATATATATATATATATATATATATATGAGAGGTATCCAAAACTTAGAAATATGTGATTTCTAAGATACACTTTATTATTATTGTATGATCCAGTATGTATAAATACAGTGAATTTTTAAATCACTAAAGAGAGCTCAATGTATAATAATCTTTTTAGATTATATACAGAGCAATATTTATCATAGAAAGGAAGGAAAAACTCAACACCGTAATTCCATAATAGATTTATTTCGACCAAATTGGGGCCTATATAAATCTAAGTTGATTTAATATAGCTCCCAAAATCCAGTTTATATATATATATATATATATATATATATATATATATATATATATATATATTATATATAAATATATATAGATAAATATATATAGATATATAAAACATATAAGATTCATACAAAGGTTTTTATAAATCCCTAAAGAGAGCTCAATGTATAATAATCAATAAATGAATTTTATACAGAGCAATATTTATACTTTCAAAGAAAGAAAAACTTAACAAACAGCCATTTGACTATAATAATTTATTCCGATTGAAACAGATGAGTGTTATCACTTCCGCGCACTCACCTCCCCTCTCTCTCTCTCTCTCTCTCTCTCTCTATCTATCTATCTATCTATCTATATTTCCCCTACTCTCTTTCTTTCTTTCTTTTTCTTTATTATTTTTTTCTGTGTAGCATGTCATTTTTCTTACCTTTCTTTATAATAAAAACGTAACGGTCCATTATTAGCTGTGGTAACGACACTCATAAGAAATAAGAATTCGACGATTAAGCAGCACCAGATAATTATGACTCACATTTTTGTATTTCATCTTGGACGATTGGAAGGTCTCATTTTAACCAGAGGGTGTCGCATGATGATAACGGTCGGAAGATTAAGGAACAAGCATATTGAATATATAGCTGGTCTGTTAGGTTAGTTCGCTAGGCATTATCCCATTTGAGGCGTCCAATCTAGGTCACTCAGTAGTTGTTAGCCAGCTGGTAGACCATTGTTAGTGAATGCGATCCTATCATTAATTTGTGTTCGGCTCAGCGAAGTAAATAGTGGCTTACACAGCGCCCTTTTTTTTATTATTAAACTAGCAGGGCTACCCGGCGTTACACGGAATCTAAAAATCTAAAAATAAATCTTTTATCGGTGTATATATATATATATATATATATATATATATATATACCCTTTATTTTCCATCTAACAATAATATTATTAGTATTATTACTGCTCTATATTTTTAATATATTGAGCACTTTTGGATATATTTTTGAAGATATTTCCTTATCACGTGGTGGCTATGACCCGAGAATGAAGCCGATATTATCCTCGTACCCCACTTGTACAAGGTCAGGCACAAGGCCCTATAAACGTGTGACAACCACAAGCCGAGACTCATGGTTAGCAGGTGGAAAAATTGCGTTGATCCCGTCGGCATTCCCCCTCAAGGGGGCGCCTCAGGCACTGGGCAATAAACCCAGTCCTGCCCCTTTAAATTTGTATTATTAAACTAGCAGGGCTACCCGGCGTTACCCAGAATATAAGAATCTAAAAATAAATCTTTTATCGGTATATATATATATATATATATATATATATATATATATATATATATACCCTTTATTTCCATCTAACAATAATATAAATGAGTATTATAACTGCTCTATATTTTCAATATATTGAATTTGGATTATTTACTGACGTCATTGCGACAGAAAAGTTAAAGTGGCAATCGGATACTATATATATATATATATATATATATTATATATATATATATATATATATATATATTAATTACGAGGGGGTAAAATATATACGCAAAATATTATATGAAGGTTTGAGTTTTGGTTGAATCCTATCAAGTAAACATTTGATATCACACACACACACACACACACACACACACACACACATACATATATATGTATATATATTTGGCTGTGAATGGATTCCTATTTTTGTTTTATTCTTATATCTCTTTCTTGAATAAAAGTTCTAGTTATAACAATTTTTTCATTGTTTCCTCCTTCTTTAAGTAGTATATGTAGATACTGCTATGTTATTATGAAAGTATATATTCTAAGTATTGTTTTAAAAAAAAAGAAGTGAAATATTTGCAATAGTACATATATGTACCACTACGTGCATCAGTAATATACATAGTGGTACATTTGTGTACCAATACATAGTCAACGTTTTAAAAACAAAGCGCGGCGACTGAAAGGTCCAGAGTGGAAATTATAAAGAAATATGTAGTAGTTGTATTATCTCCCTTGGTCGATATACCCTTTTTTTTATACCGACCAATCACTGGCCCGCAATTGTTGGCGCCAGAAATCCTTGAAAAAAGCGGACGTTTAATATTGTCACTGCGACTACCAAATAATGGGAAGCCGTGCGTAAGTACTATTGGAAATTCCATTGCAAATTATCTCCCCCTGCCGCCAGGGGGCGCTCGCCAACATCGTATGTTGGCGCCAAATACCAAAACTTCACTTATCAGGGAACCGTTACTGGAGGAGACGTCAAAACTAACGTTCTCTCACTTAACCCAAAACAGGACCACTTATCGCAGAGCAGTACTGGAGAAGAGACATAAGACACAAAGCTCTCATTACCAAGCCCCAAAACAGGGTCCACTTATCACAAGAACTTTACAACCAGCTTCCGCCTAAGGCATTGTATCAGCATACTGCATAAAGGCCGGTACAACAGCACACTGACCAAAGGAAGAACAACTACCGAGACGAAGCGTCTATTCTACATTTCCCACCGACGAGAAGAAAACTGTGTTATCACCAGTACTACAAGAAATTCCTCCACAGATAAGTCTCGTAGTAAATACCATTAAATTTGCAACAATTAATGTAATTTTTTGTCAATACAAGTGGCTGCACTTACTTTGTGTTTATTCCTTTCTTTGTCCGACAATTTGCCTACAACTACGGAAAAATAAGAACTCCTTCGAAGCCGTAAATACTCTTAGTACGTTAAAACATATACCAAGGGCTTCGGTTAAGTGGACTAATATTATTATATTTCATATAAAACAATATAGCCACAAACAGAATAATTTGTTTGCAACTGAAATTATTGACACACGGTATTTTCTTTATAAGACTATAAAATAACAATCTTTGAAATTCAAATTGTTCCATTTAGTTCCCGTTATTAACATGTTTGTTGGGATTAAAATAAATTAAAATAAAAGGTAAAATATAACAAATTCCCATGAGCCTTCACACCGGAAGAACCCTCCGAGCATGTGCAAAAAAAGGGCCCACTTCCGACTCCCAAAAGAATCTCTCGGCCATTCGAACTTGATCTTAACTGGGACAAGACCCGACTACTAGTCAGGAAGATATTTCCTTATCACGCGGTGGCTATGACCCGAGAATAAAGCCGATATTATCCTCTACCCCACTTGTACAAGGTCAGGCACAAGGCCCTATAAACGTGTGACCAACCACAAGCCGAGACTCATGGGTGGCAGGTGGAAAAATTGCGTTGATCCCGTCGGCATCCCCCCTCAAGGGGGCGCCTCAGGCACTGGGCAATAAACCCAGTCCTGCCCCTTTAAATAGAGCGGGAAGGTGTTGCCTGGGGGATGGCCCCCTGTGATCAACGCTATTAATTTAACCTCCGGCAGGTCCAGCGACCGAAGCTCACTGGACCCCGACCGAAGCCACAGACCCGAAGACCCGTGAATAAAGCCTACATCTAAAACTACCTTTGTCTTTGTCTCTTCCTTTTCTTTCCTTGAATTCCTTTTCAGCACGACCACCAAATAAATGGGGTTAAAGCAAACCCTAGGAACACGCACCAGGAATAACCAACCACCTTTTAACCTAAAACATTAAACCTCTCGTCACCCCACATGTATCATCTTAACCACCATATTTGCGGCCTAGATCACCAAAGATATCTGTAGTCGAAACGTTCACGGCCGATACGTCTGGTTACCGTGATCCCAAGTTACATTAACAGCTATTTATATTTGTAAGTGGCCAGACGAAGAATGTTAGACGTAAACAAAACCCTATTGTTTTAGTGTAAAGCTTTTAAAAATCGTTTTTTAAAATTTTCTATTGTATCCTTTGGTTGACTGTTGCCAAGTAATGGTTCGTCACTGAACGTGTTAAATTACGTGTATTCAATTTGGCCAGGTTAAATTCTAACAATTAAAGAAAAACGAACGAAAGAGAGAAAAAAAAAGGGTGCAAAGAGACACGGAAAGAAAAAAAAAAGTAAAAAGACAAAAAACAAAATAAGGAAATTTTTCAATTACTTTTACTTTTCGAATGTTGGATTTTGATGGATGACAGTTATTACAATCAGTTTTGATTAACTGGGGGAAAAAGATCATTTTGAACTCGAAGACATTTCCCTCAGAAAATGAACTTTCTTGTTGGCCGCCATTTTTTTTTTGTGTTAATATGGCTGCCATTTTTTTTAAATAACAGGAGACTTATTTAGCCACGACCTTGGATAAAGAAAAAATTAGTGAATGTGTGTAAGTGCGCGCGCGTGTATGTGTGTGCATATATATATATATATATATATATATATATATATATATATATAGTTAGGGTAGCATGTACATGAAGTCAACAACGCTTAGTTACGCACAGTTTTTCGCCTATGCGATTTTCAAATAATAATATAGTGCACTTGATTATATATATACATACATACATATAGCTCTGCTGATGAGGCCTAATAGGCTGAAATGTACATACAGAGATCGACTTTTTCTCGATTTGTTTACGCTTTACATTTAAACCGATATGCACGCCTAATTCATTTAATTATGATTAATTAATTAACAAAATTAGGTATGACTTTAATTAAGCACAATCTCCCACAAATTGTCAGTCTTCGCCATTTTCAAACACATTGACTACTTCATATATATATATAAATATATATATATATATATATATATATATATATATATATAAGTGTGTGTGTATGTGGTGTGTGTGTGTGTGCACATAATGTTGTTATGGGTTACCCGTATGCTTCTTTGTCGGTATATTTGATGGTTATATATAAATATTTTAGCCATATTATATATATATTATATATATATATATAAAGAGTTTCATAATTTGCTTGAAGCATTGTGTATGTATTGGTTAGGAGGTTGATTTAGAAGGCCATCACAATGCAGTTTGGAATAAATAAAAAATAATAATACGGTAACAATGGTGGTGTGTGTTGACCTGTATTTTTTTTATTATTTCTTGAATTTTCGAGGTAATACCTCTTTATCAAAAGAATTGAACTGAAGCAGGAAGAAATGCCATAGCTGTACTGCTTCAGTTCAATTCTTTTGATAAAGAGGTATTACCTCGAAAATTCAAGAAATAATAAAAAAAATACAGGTCAACACACACCACCATTGTTACCGTATTATTATTTTTTATTTATTCCAAACTGCATTGTGATGGCCTTCTAAATCAACCTCTAACCAATATATATATATATTATATATATATATATATATATATATATATATACGTGTGTGTGGGTGTGTGTGTGGTAAATAAATGGGATTTAGAACACAATATTCAGCATCTTTTTTCTGGTCTTAATTTATTTCATTCATTTTTTTCATGCTTCTAAAACAACCAAAATTATTTTCCCATAAATATATGATATATATATATATTTATATATAATATATATATATATATATATATTTTATATAACACATACACACACACACAACACACACAACACACATACACGCACGTGCATATATAGATATATATGTGTGTGTAGGAAGCATGTGGTGTAATGGTTAAAGTCATGGGAAATGGACTTGTCGCCCGGAGTTCAAATCCAGGATGTGGTAATTGCATTTCACTTAGCGCTAATACCCTTGGGAAAGGTATGAATTCTACTCTCCCTCCAGCTATGGATAAATAGTAGGGCAGACAGGGCTCTTTAACCTTGGATAGGCAACCCGTCTAGGAGAAGGAAAACTCTGAATTCAAACCTGTTAAACTCGCTTAAGAAATTGACCTTGTGTCACATCCTGCTCGTGCGGAGGGGTTGGTAAATATATATATATATATATATATATATATATATATATATATACATATATATATGTGTGTGTGGTGTGTGTGTGTATATATATAAATATAATGTATATATCTAATATAATATAAATACTTTTATTGATAATATAGTTTGTTATATTTGTAAATAAAGAGTATTCAATATGACGGCCAAATAGAATATTAAGATCAACTAAATCCTTTGTCCTGTTTTTTCAGCTTGGAGCACAGTGACCTAAAATAATAGTGCGCATGCGTTAAAAATCTTTGAACTTTTCGGACCATATGACCTTTAGGCACCCCTTTTTGATCTCGATTAAGAAAGGACATAACATAACAGGAACTACTTGTAATGATAGGTCTATTCAGCATTTAAAAAAAAAGCTAAGGTCTTGTAATTATTAAATTAATAATACAGCTAATTATAGACTCCTCAGTGGCAGAGATAGTTACGTTTTACCAACCACTTCCAGAGGTAGGTGTTCGAACCAAAGCAAAAGTCTAGAGTTCCTATACTCATGGACCATATGACCTTTAGGCACCCCTTTTTGATCTCGATTAAGAAAGGACATAACATAACAGGAAAAACTTGTAATGATAGGTCTATTCAGCATTTTGAAAAAAAGATAAGGTCTTGTAATTATTAAATTAATAATGCAGTTTATTATAGACTGCTCAGTGGTAGGGATAGTTAAGTTTTACCAACCACTTCCAGAGGTCGGTGTTCGAACCAAGGCAAAAGTCTAGAGTTCCTATACTCATGGACCATATGACCTTTAGGCACCCCTTTTTGATCTCGATTAAGAAAGGACATGTTTTTCATTTACACCGTCAATGTCCGGTTGTTTTAACAGACGATTTTTAGATTAAAAAAAATTATAAAACTAACCCCTAACCCTAACCCCTAACAAACAACCGGATATTGACGGTGTAAATGAAAAACATGTCCTTTCTTAATCGAGATCAAAAAGGGGTGCCTAAAGGTATGGTCCAACTTTTCTTCGGTTCTTTGCTCTCGCCGCCTCATTTGAACGGCGACTTCTAGAACCGGTCTTGAATTAGTTTGCATACCTGATTTAGTATTCAGTACAATTTGCGATCAAGAGTTTCTTTTTTTTTTGTTGTTGTTTTGTCCATAAGGTGTAAACAAATTTTAGATTCACCTCCCCTGCCCCGCCAACTGTTAAGGACACAGTGCACTCAGATGATACCTACAGCAGGTCAACCATACTGGATCTGGCAAGGTCGGTACTTCAAGGATTGCCGACTGCGGGTTTACCGTTCGCACCGCTGAGCTAAAGTCTTGTCTGTTTTCTTGTGACAAAGATTTGCTATTTTCAAAGGTGTGAGTTAGGTGATGGGTCAGCGAAGATGAAAAGTTTTTTGTTCAGAAAAAGGTCCCAACCCTTTCAAAAAATAGTACAATAAAATCTCGGTTTAACAGGTAGTTTGTTAAACCGAGATTTTATTGTACTATTTGTACCACTGAAAAAAAATTAGATTCTGTCTCATGTTACCAAAATAATACGAAACTTTTTACTCACCTTAGTATATCTGTGGGAGGAGCCTGTGGCATAGTGGATAAGGTGCTGGACTGTGACATCTTACTAAGAGGGTTCGAACTCTAGTATCGCTATTACGTTCTCTTTCGGGATAATACCATTGAGATAGGTATGACCCCCCCCATTACCCAGCAATGGGTTAAATAGTACCACTACTGTTATTCTACAAGGATGACGTGGCTTTAAATAATCCACGACGGTTGACATGCCATTACACAAAGAAACCAAACCAAACCTTAGTAGACCTGTCGGTGGGACTGTAAAATAATCCGACTGCGCCTCTACAGAAGGGTACCCCCCCCAATGTGGCCATATGTTGGCCATGACACTTTAGGAGGGAATCCATGTAACTGAGTCAATGGCATACAATGCTCTACATTGGCCCTTACTTAGGCTAGACGGAAAAATCAGAGTAGCCTCACCTTGTCAATCGGCTGGTCACGTCAAGCCTGTAAGGTTCAATGTTATAATATATGGTATAACTTGTTGAAACGAACAAACTCCGACAAGGATGTTAAACATATAACAAGATGGACTTTATTACAGGCACATGGAATAACATATAACATGAAATACACATACAAGGAAACAAGATATAATAAAAGGAAACATTTAATAGTTACGTACATGTACATATAAAATATAGAAGGAGTTATGGATAGTCGATAAGGTTGAAGTCACTTACTGACTTAGTCCGTACGTGGGGGATAGAGACCCCCACGAGTGTGGGGTGTAGACACAAATGTCTAACCCATGTCGTCCAGTCCGAGAAGAAGGAGAAAAGAGAGTGAGAGAGTTTGAATCAGGCGCTTAAATACTACAGACCCCTGGTGGTCGGCAACGGAAACCCAGCGGGAAGATAACTCTTCCAGGTAAAGGGCAGACAATCCCAACAAGCCCAAGCACCTGTGGGATTATCTCAACTCTTATAGCAAACCCCAACCCCTTTTTTATCATATATAAGCTAGAAGGTGGTGGTTGAGTGTCTTAGTGTCCTGGGTATGATATCCAACTGAACCTAGTGGCGAGGTTCGAATTCTGGAGCTCTGGTGAGTGTAAAGTACCCCTTTTTTTTCTATTGCTCCCTGGTCCACTGTAAATCGGAGTGGTTGTACCTGTTAGGGTTCCATCTATGGGTTAAATAGATAAAAATGAGTTTAAAAACTGAATACCCAATAAGAATGAACAAAACAAAGACATCTTCGGCATAAATTAACCCAACAAGGGTTGACATGCCATTAAACAAAGAAACCAAACCAGCCAACTAAACAAATCTTAGTATATTTATTCAAGATCTGTTGTCTCTGTTCATTTCTCTCCCTTTATACGTATGGATATAGTTGGTTGGTTGGTTGGTTGGTTGGTTGGTTGGATTTTACGGCATGACAACCCTTATTGGGTTACTTTATGCCGAAGACATTTTATTTTATTCATTCTTGTTGAGTATTCATTTTTTTAAACGTTGCTAGGACTTGATGTGACCAGCCGATTGATCAGAGGGGGCCTCTCCGACCGGTCCTCTAGCCTAAGTAAGGGCCAAGATGGAGTGTTACAAGTCTGCTCACCCACCAGGATTCCACCCTTAAGAAACATGGGTCGCTACCCACGGCCAGTAGGTGAATTCATGGGTGGATGAGGGTCTTAGTCCTCTATAGAGGTTGAATCGGTGTATTCTACAACCCAAGCCGACAGGGCGGGTGTGGATATGGCGGAAGCGAATGGGGAGAGTCTTGATACTTAAAACTCGATTAAGTAGCGGTACTCTCATTTTTTATCAATTGACATCGGGGCTCTCTCTTTAATTTAAAATAGTAGGGAGATGTGGGGAGAGAGAGAGAGAGAGAGAGAGAGAGAGAGAGAGAGAGAGAGAGAGAGAGAGAGATAACTGCAATAAAAATTATCCCCCTTTATTTTTTCTTCTTCTTGTTTGTTTGATTTTTGCTGACATGAAAAACCGGCTTCTACCGAGGGAAGGAAAGAAAGGGGTCGAAATTTATTTTTAACCTGAAGATCGTGTCATTTTTCTATAAGTGCTGATCAATCACTATTGTTTCCCTTGTCAAAAGCAACGCGTTTTTATTTTGTATTTTTTTTTTATTAAAAAAATATTTATGCAGCAATTAAATCGCCCAGCTGATCCTCGTTTTAAAACTAGGCTCAATTGATCCGTGATATCCAGTCTGGCGATATTCACATATAAGAATCACTGGAGTGTGTATCAAAAGACTCATTGTTTATATATCGAAATTATATATTGGGGTATGTATAATGGGACCGACTTTTTTATTGGCATGAAAACCAGCTAAGGGGGGGGGGACCACTTCACTATTATTGAACCCTTTCTATTTAGAAGATATATTTACACATTCTTTTTATACAAACTTGAATCAAAACTTGAGTATATATTTGTTTACGTATCAGTATTTATGTTTGAAACCTTTTTTTTTTTTGCAATTTACAAAGACGTATGTTCGCTCTCTCTCTCTCTCTCTGTATGTCTGTCTCTGTCTCTCTCTCTGTCTCTTTCTGTCTGTCTGTCTGTCTGTCTCTCTCTCACACACAAGCACACACGTGCGCGCGCACATATAAACACAGTTACACACTCAAACAAGAGTTCTCCCGAAAAAAAAAAATTTTTTTTCTACGACTATAAATGCTCTTTATCTTACGAAATATATTGAACACTTTTTGGAATTAACATTTGAATTAAAATTTGTTTTTTGCAATTTACAAAAACCTGTGCTTTCTTATTATATATATTATAATATATTAATAATTTGAAGGCAATTACAATGCGTATAAAAAATAAAAACAAAAAGATGTTATTTTTGTCTTATCGATTTCGAAGTATAAACTTCATCATCAGAGGTTCATATCAGAAAAATTTCTGATATGAACCTCTGATGATGAATAACCATCTCTGAAGATAAAGTTTTGCTTCGAAATCGATAAGACAAAAAACAACATCTTTTTGTTTTTATTTTTTATACGCATTGTAATTGCCTTCAAATTATTAATATATTATAACATACTTAACAATGCTTCAAGCAAATTACCAATTACTTATATATATATATATATATATATATATATATATATAGTAGAAAGGTATCGTTAGATAACCTACTTAAGTTTCACCAAAAAATGGATCATCAGGGTTAATCATAATGAATTAATCAAGAAATCGATTAATTAAGTACAACCACGGAAGTGAATAATACAATTATAGCCTCACACACAAAATTTAGCTGTTAAAAAACAGATCCGCAGCAAAAATGAACGCTAGAAAGTTGTCCGTTTCATTCAAATATCAAATGTCAAAAGATGACTGCTGATATAAGAACAGCTGGTTTGAATTGTCAAACAACACGTGTATAGAATAAGCTTCTTTTTATCATAGCAGACAATATTCACGTAAGACGTTTGCGCTAAAAAAAGGGGGGGGGTTACATTTATAATTTTAGTTATATATACATATATATTTGTGTGTGTGTGTGTGTGTGTGTGTGTGTGTGTGCGTGCGTGTTTCGTGTATGTATAAAATGTTGATAAATACTGATTTTTAGTGACCAGATGAATTAAGCGGTTGAGGCTAATATATATTATAACAATCATGTAATAGGTGGTGTTCACTTCCGCCGGAGTCTTTAGTGTAAGTGTCCTGTCTCAAAATTATACCAGAGTGGACCTAGTAGTAATGGTGATGAAGGGGTGCTCCACATTCCCCAGACCTCTAGAACTGGAACCTCACCATCAGATAGAGTTTAACGTCATTCTCAGGACACTAAGACACTCAGCCACCGCCTGCTAGCACCCATATGATAAAAAGGATTGGGGCTTGTCATAAGGTCAATGGGGTCGGGGCAATCATATAGGTGCTAAGACTTGATGTGACCAGCCGATTGATCGGAGGGGTCTTCTCCGTCCACCCGTCTAGCCCAAGTAAGAGCTAAAGTGAAGTGTTGCATGTCATGAACTGCTCATCCACCTGGGCTCTATCCTTAAGCATCACGGGTCTCCACCCACGGCCAACAGGTGGCCCCATTGGGGGAGTCTTACCCCTCTGCAGAGGTGCAGTCGGTACATTCTAACGCCCCATCCGACAGGGCGGTCAGCCACTTGGGTTCCATCTTTAGGTATCACGGGTTGCCACCCAACAGGTGTGCACATTGGGGGAGTCTAACCCTTCTGCAGAGGTGCAGTCGGTGTATTCTAACGCCCAGCCGACAGGGCGGATAAATTAAAAGTTTTTTTTTTTATTGTTATTGAAAAAAATAAAGTTCTCGAATCAAAACGTGTGCAAACACGCTGAAGCCAATTGAATCATTTCTTTCTCTTTTTATTTTATCGCCAAGTTTCAACGGAATGTGACCTTCACTTTGCGATTAAATTAATAATCCCCCGTAGCAAATATGTTCTACTTTTACTTCTATTAATAATGGAGATTGTCTGTATTTCTGTCTGTAACAAAAACTACGTCATAGCTCTACGTCACAGCTTACGTCACAATATTCTTATGCTATATACACCCAAAATTTGAGTAAGCAATTTTAAAAATTGTTTATTACTCTCGTCCCTTAAAAAAAAATTTTTTTTTACAGTAACAAGAAGTTAACTAAAAAGTTTACAAATAAATAAATACCTACAATTTTGTGTAAAATTGATGTGGAAAATATTCAAAATAATTGTTTGATTATTACATGCACACAACATTTTATTTGAGAGGGACGGGGTTCAGTTTTCATTTCAATTTGTTTTTTTTGTTTTTTTACTTCTTTAATATATATGAGGATTTTGCTTACTTATGATACAAACCCTCTGACATTTGAATTTTTAACTCCCACCCTCTCAGACAATGTCTTTCAAACATTATTTTTTACGATGCCCGGAGGGTGTTTTTTGTTGCTAGTTTAACTTAATAAAACTTTAACCTCTTAATTTATTTGGCAACCAAACACTCGGTGTTAACCTTTACTGCGCGGGAACCGAGTATACTCAGTGTGGTATAATGGTTAATTATATGGCTTCGGGTATTCCTATCTGTAGTATCTTGGTATAATAATGAGATGGGACACTTACCCAAAAGACGCCAGCGGAAGTGAACACCACCTATTACTTCCTTTACTTTTTTTGTATTTTATGGTATGTCAATCCTTATTGGGTTATTCTATGCCGAAGACGTTTTGTTCTACTCGACTAGTGGGTATTTGTCTCATACCCCACTTGTTTGGACTGGGCACAGGGCCTCGTTTTAACGTGGGCCCACCCACAAGCCGAAGCTCATGGGTGGGAAATAACAAAAATTGCGTCGTTGCCTGGGGGGGGGGGTAGCCCCCTGGGATCGACGCTATTATTAAACTCGGCGAGTCCAGCGGCCGAAGCTCGCTGGACCCCCGGTATTAACCGGAAAACCGAGTGTGCAATGAGTTTATAATATTAAAAAAAAAAAGATTCTACTCAACTAGTGTGACCCGTAGAATTTCCACGAAACGAAACAAATGTCAAGAGGATCTATTTAAGACAGAAACAATGATTTGAAATTTCATTACATATAAATCCTACTGTTATCTTTGCAATAAATAATACGAAAATAAAAGTGACAAAAACACGACTCGGAAAAAAAGTTAGGCTGGAAATTCGCCTGATGCCGGCTCGCTAAAACAGAAAGTAAATTAGGACAGGAGGTCTTGACAATATAAAATCAAAATTACCAAAATAACTTCTGTAACTCACAATTTCAATATTACAAATAAAACAAACATGAAACTTCTTTTTCTTTCAATTCATTCTAATTTTATGTTTGGCATTTAAGCGACGCAAGACCATTTTGAATGTTTCATTTTTAGAATTGGATAAAATAAAATGGGACAAATAAGAAATCTGCGATAAAGCGACACCAGATAATCTGTATTCACATTTTTGCATTGCCTCTTGGACAATTTGGACGGTCTCATTTTTAACCAGAGGGTGTTGCAGGATGATAACGGACGGAAGATTTAGGAACAACCGTATTTACATTCTTGATGGGTATTGAAAATTATTTTTTCAAACTTAATTTTTTAAACACATTTTGTTTTGTTTTGACCTTCGACACTTTGGCCCTTACGGAAAGACCACCTTCAATCAATCAAGCCCTAGCACCTATATGATTGTTTCGACCCTATTGCCCTTATGACAACCCCAACTCTTTTTATCATATATGTGCTAGATGGCGGTGGCTGAGGGTCTTAGAGTCCGGGGTATGATGTTAAACTGCATCTAGTTGTGAAGTTACAATTCTGGAACTCTGGGGAATGTGGAGTACTTCTTTATCACCATTATTCTCAGGTTCAATCTAATCTGGAGTGGTAGTACCTGTTAGGGTCCTATCTATGGGTTAAACAGGTTTTTAAAAAAAATGAGTATTAAAATGTTTTAAAAATTGAGTCTGAAAAAATAATTGAATACCAATTAAAAAATGAGTATTAAAATGTTTTAAAAATTGAGTCTGAAAAAAAAAATTGAATACCAATTAAAAAATGAGTATTAAAATGTATTTTTAAAAATTGAGTCTGAAAAAAATAATTGAATACCCATTAAAAAATGAGTATTAAAATGTATTTTAAAAATTGAGTCTGAAAAAATAATTGAATACCCATTAAAAAATGAGTATTAAAATGTATTTTTAAAATTGAGTCTGAAAAAATAATTGAATACCCATTAAAAATGAGTATTGAAATGTGTTTTAAAAATTGAGTCTTAAAAAAATAATTGAATACCCATTAAAAAATGAGTATTAAAATGTGTTTTAAAAATTGAGTCTGAAAAAAGAAATTAATACCCATCAAGAATAAATAATTAAAAATTCATTCAGCATGAAATAACCCAACCAGGGTTGACATGCCGTAAAATCCATTCAACAAATAAACCAACAATAATTATCGTAAACTTTGATAAAAATAACTCAAATGTAATATGGCTAACGAGCACTAGTTTTTATAATGCACTGGACTTGGTGCCATTTATCTATCTATACATATACAAGGGGCATTTGTGTGTGTATATATGGGTGTATGTCCGTCAACATAAACACGTGGGGGGCTTGTGCAGAAGACCGTACCACCTGGCGCCTCCTCGTCAAACAAGGGACGAAAGGGAGTGAAAAAGAGAGGAAAGAAGCCGCCACAGAAAAGAGAGCTAAAAGGAAGGAGAGACAACAACACCCCCAACACCTACAGAAAGCATCACCTTTTGTTTGCAATCACTGTACCAGAGACTGCCATTCAAGGATCGGTCTGTTTAGCCACTCACGTAGCTGTAGATAAATAAATAAAAAATTTAAATTGACACTACGCCATCGTCTAAAATAGACGGAAGGTTGCCAATCATGTCCGGAAGAAACTACGAAAATAAAACAATTAACGACAAAGTAAATATATATATACACATTCACTATCACCAGATCTTGATTTTTGAGCAAAAATAATGTAGATACGAATTATATTCCTGAAGATAATTAAAAAGTAAAATTTGAATAATAACATCATGGATTTTTTTACATTCAATATCTTAAATAGGAGACATTATTTTCTCTTTTCAGAGGGTCTGTGCGTTTTTTTCTGACACCCCAAATAGGCCGGATCAACGCAAGCTCTTTTTTTACATAGGGATTTTAATGGGGCATCCTGTGAGGATCCAACTCGTGATTCAGTTATAATGGATCTGCGAGACGAACTTTTGTCATCCCCCCTCTACCCAAGCGATGCAGATAGCCACTTCTAGTACATATATAAAGGGCAGTTGGTGTGTATGTATGTATGTATGTATGTATGTGCGGATTAAACTATGAAAATAAAACAATTAACGGCAGAGTAAGTATATATATACATTAAATGTCAAAAGTTCTTGCTTTTTGTGCAAAAAATTATGAAGATTTGATTTATTTACGAAGATATTTCAAAATTAAAATATACATAGAAATAGCATTGTAGCGTTAGTTTCGTATTTGCCTGAGAGTTGTCAGCCGGTTTAGTTCGTTGGTTCCCGCTAGGGGCCGTTTTATATTTAAGCGGCTGGTTTGAATGTCTCTTTCTCTCTTTTCCGGTTGCTCGACCCACGAGGCACGACTATGGGTTAGGCTCTGGTGTACCCCCCTCTTGTTGGGGCTTTTGGCCCCCCTTACATTACTGTAAGTGATTTATACAGCATGGACTATTCTTAGTCTCATGTCTGTACTTTTGTATGTATGTTTATGTACACTCTATATCATGTATCTTGTTATATCCATGTGCTGTACCATATTAAATGTTTTGTTTATCAAACCTTTGTCGGAGTTTGTATCTTCAAGTATATATCACTTTTAACCTTACAGCATTGAAATTCTACTCAAAAATGTCCAGCATTTGTAAATTATGAAGATTTGATTTATATTTGAAGATATTTAAAAATTAAAATATACATAGAAATAGCATTGAAATTCTACTTAAAAATGTTCGGAATTTGTAAATTTCCGTCCTTGAACATCACGGGTCGCCAACCACGGCCACCCAGTCGCCTATTTGTCGGGAGGAGTCTTGCCCCTCTGCAGAGGTACAGTCGGTGTATTCTACAGTCCCAGCCGACATGGCGCCCTACGAAGTTCAATAATAAACGATAAAAGGGAGGACACTTGTCGGTGGGGCTTAGAATACTCTGAGTGTATCCCCTTAAGAAACAACCATACAAGCAATGTAAATATGAACGTCCGCCCTATCGGCTGGGGCGTTAGAATGCACCGACTGCACCTCTGCAGAGGGGTAAGACTCTCCCAATGGGGCCACCTGTTGGCCGTGGGTGGCGACCCGTGATGCTTAAGGATAGAGCCCAGGTGGATGAGCAGTTCATGACTTTGCAATACTCCACTTTGGCCCTATCTTGGGATAGACGGGTGGGCGGAGAGGCCCCCTCCGATCAATCGGCTGGTCACGTCAAGCCCTAGCACCTATATGATTTTCCCAACCCTATTGCTCTTATGGCAAGCCCCAATCCTTTTTATCATATGAGTGCTAGAAGGCGGTGGCTGCGGGTCTACATGTCCTGGGAATGACGTTAAACTCTATCTGATGGTGAGGTTCCAGTTCTGGAGGTTTGGGGAATGTGGAGCACCCCTTCATCACCATTTCTCCCTGGTCCACTCTGACCTGGAGTGGTAGTACCTGTTAGGGTCCCATCTATGGGTTAAATAGAAAAATGTATTTATAAAAAAATGGTATTATCCATTAAGAATTGATTTATTTCAAAACTTTATCGGCAATAAATGACCCACTGAGGTTGATATGCCGTAAAACAAAACAAACAACAACAAAAATATGAATGTACAATTTAAGTGATTCCCCAACCTCATGGCATGGAATAACCTGAGACTATTTGACACGCCGTTAAAATTAATCAATTAGTCAGTCACTTCCTTGGGTCTTAAATTCACTCTTTTTTTAGAGCCTCAACGACCCACTCCTTCGTATTGTCCCTAAAATGCGCCCTCTTTTCTGGGGTTATTCAAATAGCACCCCTCTTCTTCCAGCATAGTAGTTCTTGCGAAAAATGCGAGAAAAGGGGAAATAAAGAATTCGCGTTCATCGCGTTCGTAACAGTAAAGATACCTTAAGTCGTCGGGGCGGCCTAATGTCGGTATCAGCCAATCAGCGAGGGAGTCTATCCCCCTTTTCAATAGCGCTAGACCAAGGAGATTGTTTTCGGCATCTGAGGTGGAGCGCCACACCTACCATCAGCTCCTTACTTTACCGCACATATCCCTGTGTTACTCATACGCTGAGTTGGCGAGGGCCGGTATCGAACTGAGAAACTTGTGGTATCTAGCCGAACGCTCTACCGACTGAGCTAACCCGGCCCTTGATACCTACTTTACGTTAAAAGGTGCTACAAAATATTTTCGTTGCTTCTAAAGAAAAACATTTTTTTTTTTGCACTCCGAGAACTAAAAGTTTGAAAACTGATATAAGGTATCATCTTCTTAAAGGTACCCTTCCTAATTTACTTTAGAATATAAATAAGTGAACATATGAAAATATTTATAGAATATCTACTTTCTTATCTAAGTATGTTTTTATTTATTTATTTATTTCTCTCTCTCTCTTTCTCTCTTTCTCTCTCTCTCTCTCTCTCTCTCTCTCTCTCATCTAGCTTACCCCTATTGTCAGTTTATATTCATCCCAATCTGGCCATCTCTCCCCCCCTCTCTCTCTCTCTCTCTCTCTCTCTCTCTCTCTCTCTCTCTCTCTCTCATTCTTTCTGGTTGGATGAAAAGTTAATCGTCTACATTTTCAGTCTGATATTGAAATTCCCCAGAATCTGCCACAACTATTTCGAGATGTGCTGAGTTGGGTTTAAATTTATAAATCAGACTGAACTTGACTTTCGTTTTCAGATTCCAACGAATCTGGTTGATAATATTAAAATTCTATTAATATCCTTATCTAATGAGTACAGTCATCACGAGGGGCACATAAAAAACATGCCCCCTATATACGGCCGCCCTGTCGGCTGGGGCGTTAGAATGTACCGACTGCACCTCTGCAGAGGGGTAAGACTCCCCCAATGTGGCCACCTGTTGGCCGTGGGTGGCGACTCGTGATGCTTAAGGATAGAGTCCAGGTGGATGAGCTGTTCATGACATGCAATACTCCACGTTGGCCCTATCTTGGGCTAGACGAGCGGTCGGAGAGGCCCCCTGCGATCAATCACGTCAAGCCCTAGCACCTATATGATTTTCCAAACCTATTGCCCTTATGGCAAGCCCCAACCCCTTTTTATCATATGGGTGCTAGAAGGCGGTAGCTGCGGGTCTACATGTCCTGGGAATGACGTTAAACTCTATCTGATGGTGAGGTTCCAGTTTTGGAGGTTTGGGGAATGTGGAGCACCCCATTCATCAACATTGCTCCCTGGTCCACTCTGACCCGGAGTGGTAGTACCTGTTAGGGTCCCATCTATGGGTTAAATAGAAAAATGTATTTATAAAAAAATTGTATTATCCATTAAGAATTGATTTATTTCAAAACTTTATCGACATTAAATAACCCACTAAGGTTGATATGCCGTAAAACAAAACAAACCAACCAACCTATATACGAGGGTGAGTCAAAAAGTAATGCCATTTTGTTTAGGACAGGTATAATTACAAACACAGGAACATGTATTATACATCAAAATGAAGCTGGTCCTCTGTGGACCACATCCCTACTTCTCCACATAGTCACCATTCCTCTCAATAGCAATGTTCCACCTTCGAATGAGAACATGTATCTCTGCCCCGTAAAATTCTGTTGACTGCTCTTTGGGCCACCTCATCTCTACTGATTTCACTTGTTCGTCACTGGAATAATATTTGTCCCTTTTCGGCCCTGTGGAAGAGGGTGTGAGAGGCAAATATTATTCCAGTGACGAGGAAGTGAAATCTGATGAGGCCAATAGTCCGATTAATCCAAATAATACAGACCAATTTTTCATGTTACTGGGAGAGGATTTCAGCACCACTGCCACGATCGATGCCATAAAAGGGGAATTACTCGACGTTGCACCCGATGACATCATAGGTTATGGTAAATATTCCATCCATATTGAAAACTCTTCCATGCTGTGGCTAAAACTGATCGTAGGTTGGCTGTGGGAAGTTTGTCTGTTGTCGTTTGATCCTTGTCATTCTACGCCCACTGCGTGAAAAGTTTTTGTCGCAGAAATAAAACAGAGTGAGAGAGAGTGAGAGAGAGAGAGAGACAGACAGACAGACAGACAGAGGCAGAGACTGAGACAGAGAGAGACAGAGAGAGAGACAGACAGAGAGACAGACAGACAGACGGAGAGACAGACAGAGAGAGACAGAGACAGAGAGAGACAGACACAAAGACAGACAGACAGACTGAGAGAGACAGAGACAGAGAGAGAGAGAGAGAGAGACAGAGAGAGACAGACAGAAAGACAGACAGACAGACTGAGAGAGACAGAGACAGAGAGAGAGAGAGGAGACAGACAGACAGACAGAGAGACAGAGACAGAGAGAGACAGAGAGAGACAGACAGACAGACTGAGAGAGACAGAGACAGAGAGAGAGAGAGAGAGAGACAGACAGACAGACAGACTGAGAGAGACAGAGAGAGAGAGAGATTGACAGAGGAGAGAAAGAGACAGACAGACAGACAGACTGAGAGAGAGAGAGAGAGAGAGAGAGACAGACAGACAGACAGACAGACAGAGAGAGGCAGAGACAGAGAGAGACAGACAGAGACAGACAGACAGACAGACTGAGAGAGACAGAGACAGAGAGAGAGACAGACTGACAGACTGGGAGACCAGAGACAGAGAGAGAGAGAGACAGACAGACAGACAGACAGAGACAGACAGAGAGACAGACAGACAGACTGAGAGAGACAGAGACAGAGAGAGAGAGACAGAGAGAGACAGATAGAGAGACAGACAGACAGACTGAGAGAGACAGAGACAGAGAGAGAGAGACAGAGAGAGACAGAGAGAGAGACAGACAGACTGGATAACCGCTTGATATAATTCAGTTGAATGTGTGACTTTTTTACAAGTGTCTGTCGCAACTAACGAGGGCGGAATTCAAAAATAGTCACTAACTTAAGATTGCGTCTATGAATAAAAATCGGGAAACAGTGACTTGCAGAACCAATCAGAGTACGGACTATTCTGCTTGCATCTAAATGTATCACAGTCAGAAAGAATTTATATCAAAACTAGAAGCGACTACACAGCATCGCTTGAGTAGAGGGTGGCAACAAATACCTAGTGTATTGATTTGTTAACTTTTGAAATTTACAAATACTTGAATTGAAAGAAAACAACCAACTTAGGGCGTTAAATGTATTTTAGAGAGGCGGGGGGCTTCTCTTTTTTTATATGAACAAATGGAGATGGGTGGATAGATATATATATATAAACAAAGTAAAAAATGAACAAATTGAGGTAGATAGATAGATAGATATCCATCTTCATATCTAAACAAGAATTACGACAAATTTCTATAAATAAATTTCTAAACAAATTACGTTAAATAAATAAGAATTACGACAAAAAAAGAGACCCCTCCCTCTAAAATACATTTAACGCCCTAAGTTGGTTGTTTTCTTTCAAGTAACACTGCCGAGACGACATAGCTGGGGACGTTATTTTAATAGTCACCGGGTAGCAATTTTTTGGCACTTCCTCATAAATTACCTTTCTTTTTTATAATCCAAGTGTAGACACTATGTGACCACATAAATGTGTCTGTTGAAACGAGAGTTCAAGTCTCACAAACAATTTATTATTTTATGATCGGGACTTGGTATTTTTTTTTTTTTTTGCGGGAGTAGCGGTATTGCCCTATTATTTAAAAAAAAATGTAAAATCAACAAGCCGAGATCGAATTCCAGATGAGGTATTTTATGTTTAATTCGTAAATCGAATCTAACCCAACAAGAATGAATAAAACAAAAGCATTTTCGACAGGGTTGACATGCCGTAAAATTCAACCTTAATTTATTTTTAAATGCTTCATAATAACGCCCAACTTCAACATAAAAAAAACATAAAAATATATAAAGATTTTTTTTTGTTTTGTTTTTATAGTGTGTTAGAAGCATTAATTATAAATGTAATACGATATATATATTTTTTGAAGGCAAAATAATGCAAATTTATGTTGAAAAACATATTTATTTATTATTATATTTTCAACTCTATAATAAACTCTCTGAAGATGGATTTACTCCGAAAATTATTAAGAGGAAAAAGAAAAAAAGAAAATTTAAATAAATATGTTTTTCAACATAAATTTGCATTATTTTGCCTTCAAAAAAAAAATAAAAAGATATCGTATTATATATATATATATATATATATATATATATATATATATATATATATAAGTTAGAGTAGCTGTCAACAACACTTGGTAACTGACAGTTGCTCGTTTATGTGATTTTCAAACCAAGTGAATTATTTGTGTTTGCATTTTTCCTTATATGTTATTGTGTGGTAGGAAGCGCGTGGTGCGATGGTTAAAGTCATGGGAAATGGACTCGTCACCCCGAGTTCAAATCCTAGATGTGATAATTGCATTTAACTTTGAGCTAATACCCTTGGGAAAGGTATGAATCCTACTCTCCCTCCAGCTATGGATAAATAGTAGGGCAGACTGGGCTCTTTAACCTTGGTTAGGTAACCAGTCTAGGAGAAGGAAAACTCTGAATTCAAACCTGTTGAACTCCGCTTAAGAAATTGACCTTGTGTCACATCCTGCTCGTGCGGAGGGGTTGGTAAATATATATATGTTATTGTGTGGTGTGTAATGGGAAGGGTCAAGCATTTGATCCTAGTTCAGTTTACTTGATAATTGATACAACAATAAACTAAAGTGTCCTACCTAACATCCCACACAAAGAAAATCAGACTTCTCACCATGCCCTACAAGCTAACCTAGCCTTACCCACAATGACTCCGGTGGTTGACACTTTCCATGATGCACTACATAAAGAAAACTAGCCCGCCCACCATGCCCCACAAACTAATTTAAATATACATGTTCTATCAATGATATTGAGCACTTTTTTATTTATAAATATAGCAAACTATATTCTGCAGAAAATGGAAAACTACTGCACTTTAAAGATGTCTGCAAGAGGGACATGAAGGTATGCCACATCAGCACTAACACATGGGAGGCTTAACATTCTGAAAGGATGTATTTGACATTGAATAACCCATCGAGTTTGTTATGTCACAAGAAACAAAGAAACCAAATCAAATTTTTTCATCTTGTGTTTGTCTTGGGCAACTTTCTTCAAGACCCGGCAATGCAACAATACTGAAGTCTTTGGAATAAAGCACCAGTGTCCCATATGGTCCGGTCACGCAACCACAGACCCCCCGGGGTCGGGTGTACGCGCCCGCCCCGGGTCAAAATCACAAGCGTCGATCCCAGGGGGTCATCCCCCCAGGCAACGCCTGCCCCCTCGATTTAAAGGGGCAAGGCTGGGTTTATTGCCCAGTGCCTGAGGCGCCCTCATCGAGGCGGAATGCCGACGGGATCAACGCATTTTTTGTGCCTACCACCCATGAGCTTCGGCTTATGGGTGGACCCACATAAAAATGTCCTTGTGTCACGCTCTCATAAGTGGGATGAGAGGCAAATATCCTGAGACTGTGAAGATTACGGAACCATTACGCGAACCGCCTACCTCGATGTTTTAGCACTCTGTTGCGAGTTACTCTATGTCTGGCGCAAACTGTAGTTAAATGTACTAGTATACTGAATATTGTATGATCCATACAACAATTATTAAATTCATTCTGATGAAGTATTTTAATCAATAAAGACGAAACATTAATTGAATCAATTGTTTGTGTTGGTTTATCCCCTTGTGGGGGAGATGCCTAGGGGATAGACGCAATTTTTAACCCCACCACCAATGAGTCTCGGCTTGTAGGTGGTCCCACGTTAATAGGGCCTTGTGCTTAACCTAGTACAAGTAGGGTACGAGGATAATACTCCGGTCACGAAAAGAAGTGGGGCAGGATATCGAGGGTAGAATTAAGCTGGATACCACATGGAAAACCAAAGCTCGAAACGACCAAAGAACATCTAGAGGAGGACCGCGGAATACGAGCTTTTGATGGGGTAAAGCAGAGAGAGAGAGAGAGAGGAGAGAGAGAGAGAGAGAGAGAGAGAGAGAGAGAGAGAGAGAGAGATGAACAGATATATATATATATATATATATATATATATATATATATATAGAGAGAGAGAGAGAGAGAGAGAGAGAGAGAGATAGATAGATAGATTGATTGACTGACAAACCGTGAGTGAATGTGTAGGTGTGAAGGGATTGGTGATATTAAAAGTTTTCCGTTTCAAAAAGAATAAATCACTTGTTAATATTTATGAGTTCCTTTGTCAAGTTTTTTTTAAAACTCCAAACAAAAAAGAACTTAATTCTAACGAGCTCAGATTTCCGACAAAAAACAGTAATTTAACCCTTTTACCGCAATCTTCGTCTCCAGAATAAATCATTAAATGATTTATCGGCACCAAAATCGGTTTCTTCTTTTCTTTTTTTTATAATCCAAGTGTAGACATTGTGTGACCACATAAATGTGTCTGTTGAAACGAGAGTTCAAGTCTCACAAACAATTTATCATTTTATGATCGGGATTTAGTATTTTCTTTACGGGAGTAGCGGTATTGCCCTATTATTTAAAAAGAAGTAAAAATCAACGAGCCGAGATCGAATTCCAGAAGAGATATTTTATGTTTAATTCGTGCGAGTGAATCGAATCTTAAGCCATTAAAAGAGGTTCATCTTCTCTCTTCAGGTTTCCCCTTCTTAGCCATTATTATTTCACTCCTTGAGAGTTTTTTTTATACCCGCCTTAGATGGTGGCCTTTCACACAGGAAGTCTCCTTAGGTCTTCGAGACACTTCTGAGTATTCTAACTGATCTTAACTATACTGTTGGAAAAAGTTCGTGATCTCTTCTGCACTCCCCTTAGGGAGGGTGGAGTATCCCTTTATTTAAAAAAAAAAAAGATTGTTTTTAAAAAAAATTGAATACCCATCAAGCATGAATAGAACGAGATATTTTCGGCATAAAATAACCCAGTAAGGGTTGACATGCTGTAAAATCCAACCAACCAAACAATGGGTCAACACATTTGCATAGGACCAGCTTGCGAACCTCATCACGCTTTGATTTTTCTCTTGCTTCGATGCTCAACGACGCATTCTTTTCTTCAATAGACGAGTCCTAGAATATTAAACAGCTCTTACTAATCAACCCAGACGTCTCAGGGTTGTTGTTATTATTCAATGAACAATGAACGAAGCGGGCGACAACTGACTTGAAAGATGATATATGCAGCAACTGCACTGTGATGTCACTTTGCCAGAGTCTGGCAATAATGACAGCCCAAACAGTTTATGTAAATGGACCAAAATCCGTTCGTGGGATTGCGGAGGAGGAAATATTCATGATTTACAGGTGGCAGGTCATTAATCTATTTATTTATTTATTTATTCGAGCAGATTTAATTAAACAAAGAAGAAGAAGAAGAAGAAGAAGAAGAAAGAAACGCTTCATGCACAGAGGACTGCTATAGTGGAATTACGTGTTGTTTTTTCTGACCAACTATGTATAAAACACATTTCTAAAAATACTTCTGCATCATCATGCCGTGTATAAAAACAAGTTAGGAAAAGAAATATATGCAGATATGTGTATCTGAGAATGTTAGTTATAGTATAATGATCAACTAGCTATGCTACTAAACCACTGTTAGTGATAAACTGAGCTAAGTTTAGTAAATGACTTCTACTTTTCTTTCTGTCTACGAGGTAGACTAACAGACACTTGTTAGTAGGTACAATTGTCACTAGGTGTCCTATACTTCTAGCCTAGGGACGTTTGGCTAAAAGAGTCAAGGGAATCGGTGATGTCAGTTCGACATACCAGTTGCTGTATTATTTGGATTATTCGGACTATTGTCCTCATCTTTATTGTTATCTACACCAGTGATTCTCAACGTGGGGCCGGGTTAGCTCAGTCGGTAGTTCGGCTAGAAACCACAAGGTTCCTAATTCGATACCGGTCCCCGCCAACTCAGCGTATGAGTAGCACAGGGATCTGTGTGGTAAAGTAAGGAGCTGGTGGTAGGTGTGGTGCTCCACCTCAGATGCTAAAAAACAATCTCCTTGGTCTAGCGCTATTGAAAAGGGGATAGACTCCCTCGCTGATTGGCTGATACCGACTTTAGGCCGCTCCGTCGACTTTACTTTACTTATAATGACCCTCCCCAGTTGAAAATCTCTATTTAAGCACACGTCGATGATCGGCGGAAGATGAATTGTCTTGTCTTACTTTAACACGTGTGTTAACCGCTCGCAGCAACATTCAAGAAATGTAGGATTGGTCCATGGGAATTTTTTGAATAAAAAATGACCCATAAGCCGAAAAAGGTTGAGAAGCACTGATCTTCGTTGGACACATGACGCTACTGATTTAAGGGTTGAGTTAATAAAGTGACAACCATCTCTAGGTTGCAGGTTCAATTCTGGCCAAGAGCGATAATAATAAAAAATATACTTAACACAGCTTGACACTTGCACCCGGTTATGGTTAAACGAAATGAAAACAGTCTACCCCCGTGGATTGAATAAAGGGTTTAGTTCCAAGTTCCGTGAAGGATCCCGATTATGACATAAAGGCTCTTGAGTTCGAAGAGAAGAATAATGTTTGCCTCTCAAAGCCTCTTTCATGGGTACGAAGAGATGATAGTCTGAAGGCAAATATTATTCTAATGACGATGAAGTGAAATCTGTAGTGACGAAGTGGCTCAAAGAACAGTCAACAGAATGTTACGGGGCAGGGATACATGCTCTTATTCGAAGGTGAAACATTGATATTTTACATAGCACTAATACCTTTGGGAAAGGTATGAATCCAATTATTCTCCCTCAAGCGGCCCCATGAAAGAAGGTTTGAGAGGTAAACATTATTCCAGTACCGAGGAAGTGAAATCTGTAGTGAAGAAGTGGCTCAAAGAACAGTCAACATAATTTTATGGGACAGGGATACATGCTCTTATTCGAAGGTGAAACATTGATATTTTACAAAGCACTAATACCTTTTGGAAAGGTATGAATCCAATTATTCTCCCTCAAGCGGCGCCATGAAAGAAGGTTTGAAAGGCAAACATTATTCTAGTGCCGAGGAAGTGAAATCTGTAGTGAAGAAGTGGCTCAAAGAACAGTCAACAGAATTTTACGGGACAGGGATACATGCTCTCCTTCGAAGGTGTAACATTGATATTGAGAGAAACGGTGACTATCTGGAGAAGTAGGGATGTGATCCACAGAGGACCAGCTTCATTTTGATGTTTGATACATGTTCCTGTGTTGGTAATTATACCTGTCCTAAACAAAATGGCATTACTTTTTGAATCACCTATGTGGAGAAGTAGGGATGTGATCAACAGAGGACCAGCTTCATTTTGATGTATGATATATGTTCCTGTGTTGGTAATTATACCTGTCCTAAACAAAATGGCATTACTTTTTGATTCACCTATGTGGAGAAGTAGGGATGTGATCCACAGAAGACCAGCTTCATTTTGATGTATGATACATGTTCCTGTGTTGGCAATTATACCTGTACTAATCAAAATAGCATTACTTTTTGACTCACCCTCGTATTTTGCAAAACCCATATAAAATTTCAACTCTTGTAGTTTTATTTTTTTATATACGTTTTGATTATTGCATTTCAACAAGACTTCTCTATTTCTTTTTTCATTTTAAATCTGTTGCAGGACTTTATAGACACCCTGTGTATTCTGAAGTAGATTAAGGTATTGCTTACAACATTGAACGCGCTGGTCAATATCGAAGCTGAGTCAGTCGGTTGGAAATAAAATAAAATAAAATAAAATAAAATATAATAAAATAAATAAATAAATAAGTAAATAAATACATCAACTAGAATGGGAGACTAAGGACAATCGTCCCCGTGTCCCACAATTGGATTCTCTGTCCAATCTCAACTAATTTTCAACAATTAATCTTTCATGAATGGGACAGGGAGAATTTTCAAGGTCAGTCACTGGCTAAACAGTTTTTTTTTCTTTCTTTTCTTTCCCCCTCCTCCTCCTCCTTCTCCTCCTCCTCTCATTCACTTTTATTGATTCAACGTGTAAGCAATTGATTTGTTGATAAGATCGAAACGGCGACATGTGCTCACTTTAAAGTACAGATGATCTGACAGATTTGGATGCTATGGTAACACTAAATGAAACCTAATAAGCTTGCAGCCCAGTTAACGTATAAATATTAGCTCTAAAATAGATGTATAATAGAAGTCTTTTGAAGAACAATAAACTACAAAATGACACTCGCCATCTTATTGTAGTACACAAAAATGTCCGTCCGTCCGTCTGTCCGTCCGTACATCTAAGTCTCCGCCATTTTAGGCTCAATTTCAACCAGACTTTTGAGAATTGTTATAGTTATTATTATCTGTTTGTTATCTCTCCTTGAGCATCTTCCCTTTTTTATCTTCTATTGTTGGTTCACAAGGCATTCTTTCTTTCTTTCTTTCTTTCTTTCTTTCTTTCTTTCTTTCAGTATATGTTTTTTTTAGTCTCTTCACATCAATCTATCTATCTATCCAAGTTTCCCACTTTCCCACTAAATCTATTCTTTCTTTCTTTCTTTCTTTCTTTCTTACAGTATATGTTTTTTTTAGTCTCTTCACATCAATCTATCGATCTATCCAAGTTTCCCACTCTCCTACTAAAACTATTCTTTCTTTCTTTCTTTCTTTCAATTATAAATAATGTTCAATAGCTACGAGTATTATTGCTATTGCGAGAAACGGTGACGATGTGGAGAAGTAGGGATGAGATCCACAGAGGACCAGCTTCATTTTGATGTATGATACATGTTCCTGTGTTGGTAATTATACCTGTCCGAAACAAAATGACATTACTTTTTGACCCACCTATGTGGAGAAGTAGAGATGTGATCCACAGAAACCAGCTTCATTTTGATATAAGATACATGTTCCTGTTTTGGTAATTATGCCTGTCCAAAACAAAATGGCATTACTTTTTAACTCACCTATGTGGAGAAGTAGGGCTGTGATCCACAGAGGACCAGCTTCATTTTGATGTATGATAAATGTTCCTGTGTTGGTAATTATACCTGTCCTAAGCAAAATGGCATTACATTTTGACTCACCTATGTGGAGAAGTAGGGCTGTGATCCACAGAGGACCAGCTTCATTTTGATGTATGATAAATGTTCCTGTGTTGGTAATTATACCTGTCCTAAGCAAAATGGCATTACATTTTGACTCACCTATGTGGAGAAGTAAGGATGTGATCCACAGAGGACCAGCTTCATTTTGATGTATGATACATGTTCCTGTGTTGGTAATTATACCTGTCCTAAACAAAATGGCATTACATTTTGACTCACCTATGTGGAGAAGTAAGGATGTGATCCACAGAGGACCAGCTTCATTTTGATGTATGATAAATGTTCCTGTGTTGGTAATTATACCTGTCCTAAGCAAAATGGCATTACATTTTGACTCACCTATGTGGAGAAGTAAGGATGTGATCCACAGAGGACCAGCTTCATTTTGATGTATGCTACATGTTCCTGTTTTGGTAATTATACCTGTCCTAAGCAAAATGGCATTACTTTTTCACTCACCCTCGTATAAAGAGACGCAAAATATGATGATCCTTTGGTTTATCAATTTAATAAGCGAATATTTTCCCGCGTAAAAATGTCAATAGATTCCCCCTCCCTACTACCCTTCATGAGCAAATCAAGAGCATTTTCTTTTTTTAATTTCTTTTAAAAAATGTCAGGAATGTCATGTTATATCGAAATACCTGTTAACTTTCCTTTGTTGATAAATTTCAAAAGAATAATTAACATTCCTAGCTTTTTTATTATTTAATAAAATCAATTCTACCGCACATACCGCAGTAATCTATCTATCTATCTATCTATCTCTCTCTCTCTCTCTCTCTATATATAATATATATATATATATATATATATATATATATTTTGTTCTTGTTGGCATCCTTCCGTCTACTAAAGACGATGGTGTAGTGTCCATTTTTTTAATCTGCAACTGCGTGAGTGGCTGAATAGACCAATTTTTGAATGGCAGTCTCTGGAGCAGTGACTGCAAACAAACGGTGATGTTTGCTGGAGTTGCTGTTATCTCTCCTTCCTTTTGGCTCTCTTTTCTGTGGCGGCTTCTTTCCTCTCTTTTCACCCCTTTTCGTTCCTTGTCTGACGAGGAGTCACCAGTTCGCCAGGTCGCATATTATATATATATATATATATATTATATATATATATATATATATATATATATATATATAATGGATGATATATTTCCAAGCAGACAGTGCTCAATATCATTGATTGAGCATTTATATTTGAGTTAAGGTAGCGTAGTCATAGAGTCAAAAACTGACAGTTTCTCGCTTATGCGGTCTTCTAACTGAAGATCGCACAAGTGAGAAACTGTCAGTAACCAAGTGTTGACTCCATATCTACGCTACCTTAATTTAATATATATATAGTGTGTGTGTATGTGTATGTGCGTATGTGTGTGTGTGTGTGTGTGTGTGTAAGTATATGAAATGAAAGAACAACTAAGTGTTCAGATCAATTATATTTTAATGATGGAGTCGACCCTATAACATTTCAGTTTGTTTAGCAAACAATCGTCAGTGCATTAATTTATATAGAAAAAATTTTTTTAATAGTGTTTGTAATTTAAAAAAAAATTTTTTTTAGTGTGTTGCGGCTTCTGAATCTTCTTCAAATATTAAAAAAGGGGGGGGGGGCAGAACTTAACACCATTTTTTTTTCAGAAGCCGATTTGTTAAAATAAACAAACCTAACAACAAATATTTAAAAAAAAAATCTTTTTCCATATAAATGACCTGACGATGGTTAGCTAAGCAAACGAACCGTTATAATGTCGGTTCCTACGTTAAAAATATCATCTATCTGAACACCTTGACGTTTTGTGTTTTTTTAAATTTTTATATACTTACATACCGTCGGATTCATTTTCATTTCTTCTGAGTGTTGGTTGAACATCCGCCAAGGAATCGCAAAGTTCCTGGTTCGATACAGGTCCTGCCAAATCAGCGCATGAGTAGCACAGATTGGGTAATCTGATCTATGCAGTAAAGTGGGAGCTGACGGTGGATGTGCGCTCCACCTCTGTTAACCTTTCTTCCGCATTTCAATGCTGTTATTTGATAACTCAGACACAACACAATGAAAAGGTACCCCACACACTTCACACTCTTCAGAGTTCCAGAATGGGTTCTTGGAGGCAAGAATACACTTTTTTTCGATGGTGATGTTACGGCCTTACCCGTTTGCAGGGGATACAGTCGGTGTATTCAAACTCCCGCCAGCAGGCCGTGAGTAATAACAAAAAGAAAAAAGAGATAGATATGATTCAACCATTTTAAAACACTTCTGGTCTGGAGCCAATTGCTCATAAAGGAAACGTTTTCTGCCTTTTTTTTTCTTCTTCTATTTCTTTCTTCCTTAAATGATTAATTTCTTCCTGTGTTTTATTGGCCACAAAGAATGACAAAGACATAGATAGAAACGTCATCTACACGCCTCACAGATTAACCTAATTGAAGGCAGCCATTTTTTGTTTTCATGTACAAAAACCTCTGCAAATTGATTCTTTATCTTTCTTAACGGAAAAAGGCGCTAATGAGTAATGAATTCATTTTTCACTTTTGTTCATCGTTGGTTGGGTGGTTGGCGGGCAGGCGCGTATTTTTTATCATTCTATTTCTATTTCGCTTTGCTGCTTCTCTTAACGTGCTTTCATGAATCTATACACAAGCTCCATTCTTTAAATATGTATGTGTGAAAATTAATCCATGTCGGTTGAATACATTTTTAACTAGCAGCGGCTACCCGGCGTCGAGGGGGATTTTTTAAAAGTTAGTCCCGCATATCCATTATTACTGAATCGTGAGTTGAATCCTCATGGGATGCCTCATTTAAATCCCTATGTAAAAAAAAACCAACAAAGATTTGATCCAGCTACTCTGAAAAGAAATGTTAATGTCTACTATCTAAAATATTAAATGAAGAAAAAATCCATGATGTTATCATTTAAATTCTATTTTTTAATTATCTTCACGAATATAAATCAAATCTCTATTATTTTTTCTCAAAAACCAAGCTCTGGTGATGTTTAATGTGTATATATATTTACTTTGTCGTTAATTGTTTTATTTTCGAAGTTTCCTCCGGACATACATACAAACACAACTGCCCTTTGTATATGTATAGATAGACGGTTAAAATGGACTCTCTCGTCGATTTCGACACACGAGGGTTCATCCAATGAACAACCTACACTGTGTTTTTGTTGATAGTGGTAAGGGCTTGTGTTGGACCATTCCGCACTTTTTGACACAGTAGATAGGAAAGAATTAATGCACAAAAAATGCCACAAACCCAATCAACGACTGACCTCAGGTTTTTCAATTCAGAGTTTTCCTTCTCCTAGACTGGTTATCTATCCAAGGTTAAAGAGCCCAGTATGCTCTACTATTTTATCCATAGCTGGAGGGAGAATATATGTATTCATACCTTTCCCAAGGGTGTTATCGTTATGTGAAATGCAAACAGTTTCGTCTCGGATTTGAACTCGGGTCGGCGAGACCATTTCCTACGACTCTAATCATTATGCCACGCGCCTCCATAAGATATTTTTTAATTATCTGCACTACCTGTCAAATAATAGATACAGCTAAATTGCTATTTATCATTTATCCCTCAATTTACGAACTACTACTTTACTAATTACTATTAGAAACAAATTAGTTCTTGTGAGCTCAGATAAAATGGAGTTCATGTGTTTTAGACAAGATGGAAATATCTCTTTACCGGATAGTAAGCCAGTAGACCAACTCCCATACCTCGGTTGTAATGTCTCGTCTACAGAAAGCGATGTCAATATATGCATCGGAAGGGACGTGGACTGCTATAGTTTAAGTGGGCTTTAATTTAAACATGATGGCGACATTTCCACTCTGGATAGTAAGCCTCTGAAATTAGTAGACCACTTCACATACCTCGGTTGTAATATCTCATCTACAGAATGCGATGCCAATATACGCATAGGAAAGACATGGACTGGTATAAATGGATTATCGATCTGATCTCTCTGATAAGATAAAGTGAGAATTTTTTCAAGCTGTACTTGTGTCAGTGCTACTGTATGGCTGAACCACTTTTTTTGTATTCTGATATGAAATGCTAATTAGAATCCTCCACTCCTTCCTCGATAGAAGAATCAATATCATCATGGACTACTGTTAACTATGAAATGCTAATCTAGAACCCTTCTTAATTTATTATTTATTACTTGCTGTCCATCGTATCCGATGATGACACCACGTGAATCCTTATCCTCCAATTTATTCGGTCTCTGGTTGCGTCTTGCCAACTGCCTATGGGGATGTTAAAGTCCTTCAGGTTTCTCTTGATGTTGTCTTTGTACCTGGTCTTGTTTGAAACATGTTGCCACCACCTAACATTTAATATACTGTGTAAGTGATGCATGTAGTAGACATGTAGTCAAGGTTTTTGCAACCCAAACAACATTTCTTGAACCATGTGGTAACTGTACTGAGGTCAACTATAACTTCACCTTTTGCACAAGAAATGTTTTTTATGGTCCAATTTGAACTTGTAAAGTATAAAATCCCAAATTGGACTATGTTGTATGTGTAGAATAATCATACTAAGCCCAATTACCGTCGAATTGGCAAGACAAGACAGCAAGCAGTCGTAACCCAATATGATTCTGGTATGCTGAATATTTGAAGTGAGCACGCTCACGTACTCACTCCAAATTCTTTATTTCAAAAAACATGAAGTGAATACATGAGCGTTACATCACGACTCGGCATATAGCCGGAAGTTATAAAACTGGTCATACAACTACACTGATCTATCTAGCTAGGTTCAGTCGCCGACCGATTCATTCAAAAATAAAAATAAAATTCTTGCATTCTCTCCTTACGCAGCTCTCTTCCACCAAAATACTCATTCGCTCTATGCATCTAACCTACTTAAAAAATTTTTCCCATATTCATTTTGATGATTTGGAGATGGAGGGGGTGGGAAAAATAAAAACAGAAAACCCAAGAAACTGAAAATACATGTAAACAAAACAAAATTTGTGGGTCATTTTTGGTTACCCCTTTCCCTCAGCTAGTATATCAGCCTGCCGACTGTCTTCCGTACTTTCTTTGAAAGCAAGCCGGTCAGTGCTCTAATAAGGGAGTGGGTGTCCTTATTGGGTTGTCGGTAAAAAATTGGGGTTCTATAGCCGGGCGGGTTGGGTTACTAAAAAAATTTGACTTTCCAGGAAAAAACATTAGAGTGACACGGGTGGTTTTATAAAAACTTGGGATTGGGGTCCTGGATCTGTCCTACGAGAAAAAACTGGGGTTGATGATCATTCAGCCTCCTAACTAAAAGGATCTATAGTGTATGCAGTTTTTGCTTTTCTTGGTTTATTTTAAAGACTTTGTTTGTCTATCTAAGGGATGGGGTCCCGAGATGGGATCCCCGTCAGTGCTGGCCATGATGGGCAGGCAACAATGTTTCTACTCCTGCCCCCGTTCTCACACACAAGCTTGCGGCATTTATCCACCTTTTGTTGAATGTCATGGTGTCGAGCATCCTCCTATCGCACCTATCTGATTCTGGTATGCTGTAAAGACCACTGCAAAGTGGCAGGATTTATGGAGCCTCAGAGGATCATAGAAACCAAGCAGCCAATCAGGACTCAGGGAATGGAATCACCCAAATGCATATGCTGGACCGTGAAATCTCTTCACTAGAAAATGTCTGGGTATAAGTTTTGGCAAACATTTGCAAAGTGGTTCCGTTTTCCACAAGCTTTGCAGGTTTGACCCCATGCCGCACACATCCGTGGCCGGTTACCTATTCCAGCCCCACCATGCCGGTAGCTACTACAACCTCTGCAGTATGTTCATCTGTGTGACTTTAAAATCACACACAGAGTGAAACAATGCACAACATATCAATGCACTAACTACTACTTGCTGTCCTACGTGTCCAATGATGACACCATGCGAATCCTTTCCCCCAATTCCATTCAGTCTCTGGTTGCGTCTTGCCAACTGCCTATGGGAATGTTAAAGTCCTCCATGTTTCTCTGATGTTGTCTTTTGTACCCTGAGCTTTGGTTAATTACTAAATATATAAATACTATATATACTAATATACGTGATAAATAGGAAAATAATTAAGTATATAGTAATTAATAAGGTAAGAACTATATATACTGACTATAAAAATAAG